>CM077881.1:2520000-3720000 GCA_039720435.1 Amazona ochrocephala | reverse complement strand
CAGAAAGTGAACAGGTAAATGGAGGTTGAGTGGGGTGACTCCCTGCTTGTTGTAACTCTGATATTCATGTCACACTGGTTATTTAGCAATTAAGATGTTGCTTGGTTACTTTCCAGTAGAGCTGGTTGCTTGAATAGTGTGGACAGGGTTCAAACCTATTGCAGTTCTCTTCTAGCCTTTATGTGGAAGTGGATAAAAAAAAATTAATCAAGAACATGATCTGGAGATGGATTAAAACATAGAATCCCAGACTGGTTTGTGTTGGAGGGGACCTTAAAGCTCATCCAGTTCCAACCCCTGCCACGGGCAGGGACACCTTCCACTAGAGCAGCTTGCTCCAAGCCCCTGTGTCCAACCTGGCCTTGAACACTGCCAGGAATGGGGGCACCCTGTGCCAGCGCCTCAGTGCCCTCACAGGGAAGAACTTGTGCCTAAGAGCTCATCTCAGTCTCCCCTCTGGCAGGTTAAAGCTGTTCCCCTTGTCCTGTCACTGCTTCCTATCAAACATGCTTGTATGGATGTTGACTGTCTGAACAGGGTTCTATGCAGCTCTGGATTGTTCCTTAAAGATCCCTTATCCCTTAAGAATTTAAATTGTGTACAATATAAAGGGGAATACTCTCTGTATAGTATATTTAATATTAAAAGGTGGAAGGCTGTCTGTAGCTAGTGTGATCAGGTTCTTGATGTCTAAACAAATAATTTCTTGCAGTGTATGCTGATGTGTGTCATCCCTTGCTGGCAATTTGAGCAACAGATGGAACCATCAAGTCCATATTTTCCTAATGCTTTTGTAACTAAATACTCCAATGTGTATATACAACACAGGCAGTCAGTATAAGTTGTGCACAGTGTGGTTGTAAGTGTAACTGTCCCATAAAGAGGGTGCCACAGAAATTGTGATGTTGGTACCATTCCAGTAAAGAATCAACTAACGTGCTGGTGGGGCTGTCTGGCTTTAGCCGGGTTTAAATGGTGAGTTCAGTGAGATGGTTTTTGCCTTTTCTCTTATAGACAAGTGAGGGTAAAAGTGCTGCTGAGAACTTGTCACCTCCTGATTCCTCCACCAGCCTTAACAAAGAAGAAGTGTTGAAACTGCTCAGTATTTTTGAATCCAGAATGTCATTCCTCCTCCTCCAGTCCATTAAGTTGTTAACTTCAACCAAGAAAAAGACTGGGTAAGTTGAACCATGATATGCATGGGTAGATGTGATTCCTGTCCATCAGTCCATAACTATGACTCTTCGGCCTGCTAGAACTGTGGTATTTATTCCTTTATGGAGGTGCCTCTCGTGCAGAGAAGGAGCTGAGATATACCTCAGCTGTCTGAATTGTGAATGTTTTCTGTGGGTTTGTGTGTAATTGAGGCAGTGACCAAGAAACATCATCTCTGTGTGTGTCCAGGTAGCTTCTTTTCTCTTCTTTCCTGATAGCAACACAGGACTGAGGACAAAAGTCAGACTTGAATTGCTGTATGTTCTAAACTATGATAGGGAAATCATAGTTTAATCACTCTCTGAAATGCATGGAACAGTTATAAGTCACTGGTGCCGTGTCATGCTCAGTGGTATCCAACTGATCCTGCAGAGGATATAAATCCTGTGTCCTTCACAGGTATAAATTCACACACAAAGCCATAATTTTAACATAATTTTAAGCCATAACTTGTTCTGCCATAATTTTCTGGCCTACTTCTCGCTGGTTTTGGTTCATCAAACTGTTCAGGGAATGAGGTATGTGCATATGGAGTTCCTTATCTTGGCTGACATTGGTCTTCATCTGTGACAGAGCATGTGAAAGTTAATGGGGGAGCAACTCCTGTGTACTGCTGGTCTTTTCATGTCTTGATAATAAAGTACATTGGCGACAGTGTAGTTTAGCAAGCAGAATACATGTAGGTACTTCAGTAGTGCTGTAAATAGAGAGGGATGGATGTGGGGAAGATGCTCATTGCCCTTTAAGAAATTTCTAATGTTAAAGTTAATATATGAAAATGTGCCATTAGTGCTAGTGTATCCTTGTAGGAAATTCTACTGTTAGAAGCTGTATGAATATTTTCTCAGATGGAAGCACTGCTGATGCCAGTGCTGTTTTGCCAGCAGTAACGTGTGAAATGGCATCATTCTGCACAGGAAGTTGTCTGCTGCTAGAGGAAGAGACACGAAGGAAGCAGTGCACTGCCTGAGTACTGGTTTTTAGCACAGCGTCTGGGCGCTTTCCTTTCTAAAAAGCTTCCACAAGGTGGCAGCCTGAATATGTGGAATGCAGAGGATTCCAGTGAGATTCGTTCCTAATCCAGCAGATGTCTCAAGTAACTGTGTAAATTGGTTTAGTTGTGTTGCCTCCTAAGTGTTGCTAAAGAAAGGTTTCTGGTTTGTGGGGTTTCCCCCTCTGTTGCTTTCCCATTGTTGTCTCTCTCGAATAGGGTTTTCTATTGATTCCCTACAGGGGAAGTGTTACAGTTTGAATGCTGTGAAATGGGACTGTTGTTACAAGAGGTCACACTTGTTTGAACAACAGCGGATTGAGGCTCAGCTTGGAGCTGCCTTTTGCTTTACCCTTCTAAGTACCTCGTGTACATCTCACATGTGTTTCCTCCATCCTGCTCTGTAGAAGAAAACATCTGCCTTCTGTTTAGTAACAGGCTGAAAGGGAGGAGGTTGAGCTCACAAATGCTATTTCAGGTTTCAGATGCACTTTGGCAGAGAACATGGTAAAACTAAGTGTTCTGATAGTGAAACTTTCCGACTAGCAATGAAACCAGGTGAAATCAGAGCTTTACCCTCTAAAGGTTAAAAGCATGAGCATAACTGAACTTGGCTGTCTACATCAGGGGAAAGAAGTAACTGAAAGTAATACTTGGTTCTGGGAATTCTTGTAACTTACCCTGGAAATATTTTGCACCTCAGTGCCTTTTATTTGACTACCTGTTCTGATCAATAAGCAAACCCCTCTGATTTCTGCCTAGTGTTAGGAATTTAATGTGTTTCACCATTTCTTGGTAATTCCTGAAGCATTTGCAATGAATCTGATACGTAATGAATGTACACAATTACTGTGTACACAACCATGCTTTATTTATAACACCAATGCCAGTATTTTAGGGTTTTTTTCTAGTTTGGCTCACTTGTTTATCAGTCTTGGATGTTTAATGTGGCATGGTAGGAAATAGGAGACTCCAATGGAAACACCAGTCATGTTCTTCCACAGGGACAGCCATCAGTGTTCTTTAATGACTGTTTGGCAACTTGCAGAATCCAATCCTGTGGTCAGGTTAACAGCCTGTATAACCTGTTTTGTTATTAGGGGCATTAATGAAGAAGCAGCTGTTCTTCAAACCAACAAGCAGGTTTACTCCCTACTCCTGCGGGCAACTGCCAACAGAAGCCTGACTCTGCTGGAGCGGGTGGAAGTGATCCTGAATTTACTGGAGCAGCTCACTCGGAACTCAGACACTGGCAGTGCAGGAATCCAGTGACTGACATGCTGTGGAACAGCCCAACAGTGCCTTGCTTCACATGGGATTGGTGGTATTGTATCTTTTCCCATGTGATATTCCTATTTATTGCAGGTGGTAATAGAGCCTGCGTTGTTACATTGTACATGTGGGAAAAAGCAGGAATTCCTGTTTATCCCATGAGCTCTCTACCGTGGTGTTTCTTTGTTTGAAGTGCCACATTGGGGTTCTGAATAGAAACAGAAACTCTTCTCATGTTGGAGAAATTCCCTATTTTTCAGATAAGGGGCTTTGCAGTGGCATCAATGTCTTGCATACAAATGTAATCTCACAGTTGCTCTGAGTTGATGTTTCATGGAATACACTTTGTAAGCAAGGCTGGATTGAAACACTTTAACCCATAATGTCAGCTTGGAGCTGTAAAAGCAAGTTTCTGTTGCATATATGGACACACTACTACTAGTAGTTACTATCCTGCACAGGGATCTATGCCTTTCCAGCTGTGCTGCAGGACTCTGCCAAATAGTGGCCATCACTGGGCTTCACTCCAGCAAGTTGAGTGGGTTTAGCTGTGTTTGGATTGATTAAGAAGAGTATTATTATGTTTTTCAGACTTGAAACTGTGAATAAATGAGAGCATATTTTTAAATAAAACCTATTTATTAAATACAAACTGCTGCATGTGTCTGTCTTGGGTTATTGGTGATGGCAGTAACACCCTCATCAGAGCAGCAAACTCCTCAACAGAATGAAAACTATGGGAAAGGCAGAAGAGACTGGAAATTATCCAAATCAGGCCTAACACACAAGTGAGTCTTGTCTTAGAATGAAAGGGCTCTGGTTTTGGAAGTAAGTATTGTTTCAGAGAATCATAGAATCGCAGAACTGGGCTGGAAGGGACCTTAAAGCTCCTCCAGTTCCAACCCCCTGTCACAGGCAGGGACACCTTCCACTAGAGCAGGTTGCTCCAAACCCCTCTGTCCAACCTGGCCTTGAACACTGCCAGGGATGGGGCAGCCACAGCTTCTCTGGGCACCCTGTGCCAGTGCCTCAGCACCCTCACAGGGAAGAGCTTCTGCCTAAGAGCTCATCTCAGTCTCCCCTCTGGCAGGTTAAAGCCATTCGCCTTGTCCTGTCCCTACAGGCCCTTGTCCAAAGCCCCTCTCCAGGTTTCCTGGAGCCCCTTTAGGCACTGGAGCTCTTCTCAGGTCTCCAATTAAGGAGCCTTCTCTTCTCCAGGCTGGACCAGCCCAGCTCTCTCAGCCTGGCTCCAGAGCAGAGCTGCTCCAGCCCTTACAGCATCTCCATGGCCTCCTCTGGCCTTGCTCCAACAGGTCCATAAATACTTCTGAGGTCCATAATATTTCTGAGATTCTATTTCATCCTAAGAAATGGAACTCCTTGAGAACACAAAATGGCTGTTTTATTGTGCCCAGGCTGACTGATGAATCCACACCCACAATTTGATATGACTTCAGTTCACAGTAACATAATTGGTACCAGATTAACTCTTACTCTGGGTACAGAGCATCTCACCTAATTGGGAATTCAGGTCATAGACTGAGAATTAAGCTAATAGAGATTTACAGCAAATGAGGATTTCTCTGTTAGTCTGTGAACCTCAGCACTGCACTGAATGACTTTCATGGGGATTATAATTAAGTTTATTATGATTTAAATCTGCTCTGAATTCCTCAGCAGTAGCAGTGGTGCTAAATGGGATTACTATTTCCTCTTTCACAGATAAACAACTCAAGCATAAACCATATCCAAACCAGACACCTCTAACCCCATTATTAACTATGATAAGTCAGTTTATTTCTCTGTTAATAAATCCTTCTCCTTTACAGGAACAGAATCCAACACCTCATTTATAAGATCTGTACTGGAGGGATCAGGAGTGGCAATAGCTGACCTGCTTTTAGCTCCACATGGTGCAGCTTCACCTTAAGAATAGTCTTATTCCATTGAGTATCTACAATCATCATTTTAATATCAACATCTGAAAAGCAGAACAATGAACAAGTAAGCTTTACAACAGGAAACACCTTGTTGTGTGTATGGTTTTCATCTATAAAAGAGCAGGATGGGTGTAGAACTGATTCTACAGAGAAACGAAAGCCTTACCTGGTGTGTAGGTGCTACCTGAGGTGATACACTGAACTTGTCTCACTGTGCTTTGAGGCAGATCAGCCTCTCACACTGAGCTTTCAAGGAATAATCACATGAAGTATATACCCTGCACACATGAGAGGAGGGGAGTAACTGATACTTTAAGGGTTGCTTAACAAATCCTAGATTTCTTCTACATTTAGGTGCCAGCTTCTCACACCAGATGAGGACAGTGTTGCATATCCCTGAAAAACACCTTGTTGCAGAACAGGTCTGCAAACAAACCTTCTACAGCACTGAGTTCACCTTCAAAGTCACATTGTGCTCATTTAGGTACAGAGCAGTTGTGTAAATGAAGTGCTTTCTGGATGGCAGAGGCGAGGTCCTGGGGAGTGGGGCTCTCTGCAGTGCAGCTCACAGGGATTCCTGCTGCTTCCATGGCTTTGGCTGTCGTTGGACCAATGGCAGCAAACTGGAATGATGGTATTTACAGTTACAACAGGAAGGTTAGGTGTGGCATCAGCTCTGATGAGTTACTGAGGTATGCATCCTCCCTCCCCTGCTGCACTGTCTCACTGTATTTCACCTTACTAAAGCTTTTATCCATTTCAGGTTGAAGAATCTCAGCATTAAAAGGCACCCATCAGTGGAGACAGGGTAAGTTAGTTGGAGAAAATACTTCCAGGTGAAATTCCTTTTCCTTTCTTTTAAAAAGGCTCTCAGCTATATAATAACATCTGTATTTGCTCTTACCTGGGACTTTTTGCAGAGAAATAAGCACAAAGAGAGAAAATGAAGGTTTGTAAGAGGCATAACAGCTTTCCTATCTCTCATTCACAACCCCAAGCTTACTCCTGGTTGTATCTCACCACTTTTGAACAGACAATACCTTGATATGATTGATAAAATCTCCTGAAAGCTTCTGAATGTGCTGGAGGCAAAATTTGACACTGGACGGACTGAAGAACACGATACTTGCTGGAATTCCCTGAGTAAAAGTAACCACAGGTTGGCATGGAATCCTCACTCTTCCCAGTACACTTTCTCACATACATCACTTCAACTGTGTCTATATGCTTGGGAAGTGTTATTATGGATGAGAAAACACAGTTAATTAAGCCAAGAGAAATGGTTTCCTGTGGTGCAGGCAGCAACCCCCAGCTCCACCACAGAACACTGAGACTGACGTGTGACTATAAACAAGTACTTTGTCACCCAAGTGCTTGTATACTGAAGTGTTCTGGAGCTTTTCTCATTCTCGTGTTCAGCAAGAAACTCAGCAAGTTACTTCTCTGAATCCCAGAATCCTGGAATGGTTTGTGTTGGAAGGGACCTTAAAGCTCATCCAGTTCCAACCTCCTGCCCAGGCAGGGACACCTTCCACTAGAGCAGGGTGCTCCAAGCCCCTGTGTCCAACCTGGCCTTGAACACTGCCAGGGATGGGGCAGCCACAGCTTCTCTGGGCACCCTGTGCCAGCGCCTCAGCACCCTCACAGGGAAGAGCTTCTGCTTAAGAGCTCATCTCAGTCTCTCCTCTGGCAGGTTAAAGCCATTCCCACAAAGAATATACTGCAAGGTACTATCAGTGTCCAATACCTGTTGTGAGAAATAACTGCTCAAAGATTCTTGCAGATGAGCGTGCGGGGTTGTTTGATAAACAGTGAGGCATTCCAGAGGGATACCTGCAATCGGGATACACAGTCATCATTAAACAGGGCTTCATTAATTTCTATCATTTCGATACAACACTCCACGTACAAATCACATTTAAGTGTATCAATTTAGGCTAAAAATATAGAGGAAAACAAATTCTATGCAGGATTTGTAGGTATTTCTAGTTTCAAGATACCCCAAAGCATCTGTAAACCGAAGACCTCAAAGCACACTGGAAACCAGGCAAATCTGGCATCATTTCCATGCATGAGCTACCTTCCATCCCACAGATGAGAACACAAGTGAGGAACAAGGCAAATAACCATGTAGCTCAGTCCCAGAGCTGGGGGCAGCAATCCCACCTTTCACTTTTCACTCCCATCCTCTAACTTCTAGCTAACATAAAAGCAAATCCAAGTTTTACTCATCCAAATTGGGTTCGCAAGCTTTAGATCCAGCTTTTCTCATAATTGATGAATTAAAATGAGGCTTCCAGGGAAGTTCCACCTTTTTCTCTAAGTACTGTAGGAAGCACTTCTCTTTTCAGGGCTCCACAAGGAAAAAGAAGAGCTGAGGAACTGGATTTCTCTCCTGTAAACACACAACCAAGAACTTAAATTAACTTATATCTTTAATAAAAAGTCAACCTGATACATTTAATACGTCTTAAAGGTATCAGATGTTGAACACTGCAGTACATACCACGTGCTTCATCACTGACACAGCGCTAAGGTAACTGGGAACACTTGCAGTGCATCCACAATTCAAAGGACAGAGGTATTTAGCATGTACATTACAAGTATTCCATAAGTATAATAATACAAGAGATGCTTGTAATCAGTTATAGGAAGGAAGAATGAACTTGGGACAGAATGCAAAAGAGATTTTAAAATACAGAGATAAAACCTGAATACTTCAGCTTAAACCTCCTACACCTGTTAATTGCAATGTCAAATGTGATGCCTGTAAGGAAACACTAATCCTTTCTAACCTGTGTTTATGAAGCACAGAAGTCCTTAGTAAGCCTGAACAATACAGCATTGGCCCTTGTGGTATCCCCTAATCCATAACCCACACCAATGTTACACTGTAACAGAACTAAGGCGCATTTGCCTTTAAAGGAGAGTAAATGTAGGTAGTTAAGGAATAAACTCCTTTATTTTTCGCACTTAAGTTGAAGTGGGGACCAAAGCACAAGAGATGAATAACAAAAGAGATATCATTACTTCAGATTTAATTTTAACTCTTGACACTAAATCCTAATGGTATACAAAATGTAGAGCTTTTCATTTACTCATAATTTTATGCATAAACAAATATAACTTATGCATAATAGGGAACATGATGTAATTTAATCTATACTTCAGGGGTTGTTATAAACCATGTGATAAATGGAGAGCGTATAAATACGCACAATCCAGTAAATCATGGAGTGTGATTATAGGTAACAACAAGAAGCAGTCCCCAGTGATTGAAGTTCACTGTCTGCTTATCAAAACTGAAGGGTGTTCAAAGGCAGGCATTTTTCCAAGGGTAATGGAAGTGTTGCAGTGTTGTGTTAAACAGCTGCTGGTGTGCTGGTATGAAACCGTCCTCAGGATACGCTCTGTAAAAGGCTGGAAAACACACAGCTCTGAGAGCAGCCTGAGGAGAAAGACTCAGGAATAAACCATGGCCTGGGTTCAGTGTGCACTTGAGCCCAGAACCCCTGCATGTGCTGGGCTGCACCACCAGAGCGTGAGCAGCAGTCGAGGGAGACACAGAGCAGTCTAGGATTTAAACCAGTCTAGGATTTAGGGGCAGTGGGTTCAAACTGAAACAGGAAGTTCAGGTTAGATATAAAGAAGTTCTTCCCTGTGAGGGAGGTGAGGCACTGGAATGGGTTGCCCAAAGAAGTGGTAAATCCTCCATCCCTGGCAGTGTTCAAGGCCAGGTTGGACACAGCCTTACGTGACATGGTCTAGTGTGAGGCATCCCTACCCATGGCAGGGGGCTGGAACTGGATGAGGTTTAAGGGCCCTTCCAACTCAAACCATTCTATGATTCTCAATGCTGGGTATCAGAAATGCTGCTGGCTCTGGACTGAACCTCTGCTCTCACCATGAAGTGATGTTCCCCATCCGGCTCTCTCTGTGACGGCCAGCTCCTAACTCTGCAGGAACTTGCAGGCGAAGCAGGGAACAGCCTCATGACCAGACACAGTCGTTAAGTACTGGATCTGTGAACCCAGCAGCTCCCACAGGAAGAGCCACGCTGATCCTCAAAGGGACTCCAAATAACTAAGATGTTACAATGCAGCAACTGTGCTACCACAGGCTCACCAAGGTCGAGTTTTTCTGCTCCTGGTACTACATGGATTGTCTTCCTTAGACCTGATCTTAGGCTTTTTCACATTCACATACAACAGAAGACACAGGTATATTTCTCATCTTCCTTCTCTAAAAAGCAACCAACCTTCATCTGCAAACTGGCAAACACTAATTCACTACCAGAAGTAGACTTTCTAGCACTAAAACGTCAGCTAAAACCTTTCTTTGGTTTAAAGTATCTGTTGGATACTTTGGTTATTTTTCACTTACGGCATTTTTGTGTTGAAAATGTAGTTTTTAATTGTCAGTATTTATTATTTAACCTTGTGCTGGCAACTATCACTTTTAGCCTGAAATATTCCATATAATTAAAATATCTTATTTGCACATGAGTTACACAGCACTCTTCCCTCACAAAACAATACTTGCCAGCTCCTATCAGCTCCTATCACATTTTACTTATAATTCTCTGCTACTATGCAGACCTTGCTAACCAATAGTCTCTTTTATATGGCTGGATGTGGTTCTGAGCAACCTGATATAGCTGAAGATGTCCCTGCTTGTTGCAAGGGTTGGACTCGATGAGCTTTGAAGATCCCTTCCAACCTATTCCATGATTCTATAGCAAACATTATGCCTAACAGCCAAAAACAATGTGTCAGGGTTCTTGCCATCATTTCCACTCCTGAAGCACCCAGCACCTTATTCAGCAGGTTCACAAAGTGTGGTCAGCAGCAGGGCTTTGAAACCAGCAGATACAATCATTCACCCAACATCCAGAATAACTGCAATTGTCCCTGTTGTTCTCTGACCAGCGCGAGCCAAAGGCACGCTATTTACCTGACTGGCTGAATGATGAGGCTTTGCAAAGCCACATGCTCTGTTCAATGAGTGGACCCTGAATCAGCCCCTAGATGTTTCCCTTTTTAAAGGTCCTTCAGTGACATATTTACCTATGTATCAGACTGAAAGCTACCCGCTCATTCCACTCTGAGGCTCCACTATACAGCTCCCCATGAAAAATGCATCCCAGGCCATATAAAGGACAAAGAAGCTTGCCAGCTACCAGGCTGCTGCAGAGACACTGAACCTTAGGTGTGATTTTCACCTTGTACAAAGCCTGTTCGCACAGCCAGTTTCAGCGGCCTTGGGGACTATTCTGCTGACTTCTGTTGCTCACTGTTCCTCCCAGCAGACAGATGGACACTTTGAAGGTGCTGAAAAATAGGCACCTGTGAAACCACATGTTAAATCTGAGCAAAGGAGCTCCCCTTATTGACTTTCAGCTATGGCATGGCGAAAAATGCCCAGCACCAACTGGTTTAAAGCAAGGACAGTCAGGTCAGCCTGAAGTTCCCACAGAACCAGCACACCTATTGTCATGATCATTTAAATCTTATGATTAAGCAGCAATCTCCAATCATTACAGCTCTGCTCTTTTAGTACAAAAACACTGTGTCTGCTGGGTCATACAGTATTAGGAACCATTTACAGAGTCTAAGATTTCATGTAAATTAATACTTTGTATAGGTATTTCAAAGTATTTTTATCATCTTTTAGAGACGTCACCCCCATTCCCAGAAGCTGAATTCACAGGACCTACACGCAAGATACATATCTATGTAGTATGTACTTCTCTGCTTCAGCGTGCACTCAGTGCTATTTACAGGAAGTTCTGAACCAATGGAAGGTACATAAGCTCCATTTAAGCAGATTTGAGACACTTACTTGAGCAAATATATTCAGCTAATTTCTCGGCATTTCCAGACTGTTCTCCCTGTGGAGTGAGGCCGATTTCTTCCACTAGAACCAGAAGCAGCAAAGAAAACTATTGAAATCAATGAGAGCAATTCACATTTACAGTCACAGAAACAGAGACACAACTTGATCCTAACACACAAATACTTCTTTGAAAAGCAAAATAATTATAGTGATATGCTATGAAAAAGGGGATTTTTGCTCTAGGAAGACATACATTAAAACACAGAAATGACGAATTCTGGGGATAACTAAGCTGTTTGGGAGACTTTTTAAACTCTTGTACTTGAAGCAGTGAAACAGAAAGCACTGTCTGGCTACGAATGGGCTGCAGTTCCTGGCATTGTTTGGTTGTAGCTTCCCACTGAGCATTATCACTGTCCTCTCCAGTGAAGGCTGAAATCCGATTGGAAAATCTGCTCTTATTTAAGCACCTAAGTAGGGATAAGATGAATCCGTTATAAATTAACTAGTCTGGGACTTGACTGATTCAAGATGCATGTTAGCTGTCACCAGTTGGTGATCTAGTGCTGTTACCAGCCTGCCTGAAAAACCACACCATATCCATATTTCTTCTTGTAGAAGCAGAAAAACATCCAGATTTTCCCAGTTCTCAAATCCTAGTCTTTCCATGGTATTCCCTGTGTTGTTCAGTGAAAGCTAAAGCTACAAGGCAATTTTACAGCAAGAAAGGCTTTCATGAAGTACAATCTATGTTGCATGTTTGCTATGCACCAAAAAGGTGTATTGCACCAGATGAAAACCAGTGTTGAGGCAAACAAGGCAGCTGGACCACTGAAGTGGATGGGAAGTAAAGTGCTGCCTTCTGCCTGGCAAAGAACTCAAAGAACACTGAGGGTAAGAAGGGCCAGTGCACTGAACCTTATACAATCATGTTATAATTCCTTTCATCCAATTTCATTTCCAAAGTAAATGAGAAAAAAACCACACATAAATTAAGTACAAAGGGGTTTTTGTCATTTTTTTTACCAAATCTTTAAAGTAATTACCACCACATTACAATAAAGCCAGTGGGAAACCAGGAAGTGGATCCTTAGCTGAAGTAAGCATGTAGAGTTCTGATCTGTACACAGTTACCTGTCATCAAAATTACCCATTTATAATATCATAGAATCCTAGAATGGTTCAGGTTGAAAAGGACCTTCAGTTCCAACCCTCAGTCATGAGCAGGGGCACCTTCCACTAGACCATATTGCCCAAGGCTCTGTCCAGCCTGGCCTTGAACACTGCCAGGGATGGAGCATTTACCCCTTCTCTGGGCACCCTGTGCCAGAGCCTCACCACCGTGACTGGAAGAACTTCTGCCTTATATCTAACCTGAACTTCCCCTGTTTCAGTTTGATCCCATTACCTCATGTCCTATCACTGTATTTTTTCTGAGCACCCCTGAACAGCAGCTAATACTCACAAAATTGTACTTACAAGAGAGATTTATCTAAGTCTTCTATTTCTAAACCCCAACTTACCTAAAGAAGCTGTTGCTTTTCCTACCACATACACTGGTTTGGTATTCCACTTTTGCTTAAGGGATTTTGACCAGGCTGAAAAACATTAAATTACATTAAATTTAAGCATGTAGCAACAAAATATGCATGTTAAATGAATATCTGGACTTCTGTTAAACCTACGAATACAGCTAAATAAGAACAACTAATACTCCATTTCAGCAAATGTGGATGCACATGAATCTTTGATGAGGTTTTTCAGTGTGTAAACAGTCTATAACATGTTTGTTAAAGCTTCATTTGAGTAAACAGTTCTCAGCTGCTTTAGTTAAGCAGCATTTTTAATGTACACTTGCCCTGTGGTGGCTGACATGCAACTTGCAATGTTCATTTATATTTTGGCATTAAGAACTCCACAAAAGTCATAGGAAAAAAGGCACACAATACAAAAAGAGATTTAGACAAACTGGTGGTTTGCCACTGAAGGTTGAGGCAAAACAACAAATATAATACTCTATGCCAACAAATAAAAGGGTAAGAATCTATAGCCATGCACTGCAGCTCTCTATAAACTAACTCTTTCCTATAGAAGACAAAAGAAACTAGTTATCTTTTAATCATACATCGAAACCAAGTTATAAACTCAGAAATAAAATGTACCCAAGACCAAAATGAAATTACTAGGAAATGGTTTTCCTCCTTCAGGCAGTAAGTTCTGGTTCCAGCTACCTGATCCCCAGGCCTGAAATCCTAATGGGTCAGAAACAGATACACTAAGCCTTTTACTATCTTGTTTTAAAACAGTGCAGCACAGGACACTGTGTTCCTTTCCAGTATTCTTGGGGGAAAAAGTAGAAATAGAAACTACAACAGTAAAAAAAAGCAATTAGAGGAAAGTATTCTATAGAAAGAAAAATATAAGGATTTATCCAAAGTACCTTTGAAAGGAACCCAAATAGGAACTAAAGCCTAATTTTATTGATTAAAAATATGCATTTGAGCAGCTCCCAAAAGTCCTAATCAAGATTAGGGATGAACTCGAGATACATCTGACCAAAAATCCTGTGGCTGAAAGCGCTACAGCAAGCTAACAGTCTCAGTGTATTTACTGCTTACTCATGAGCGTAACCTTACTGTATATGCCTACAGCCCAAATATGGAGCAGATGAAGTAAGAAAGCAATTTAAATGTACATAGAAACTTGAGGCCAGAAGTTATCACTTAGCATAAGAATTCAGAAGAGTTTACAAGGGTTTGATAGATCACTGGTACGGTAATTTCTACTTAGCCTTCTGGAGGATTCTTACAACCAATCTGTTGGCTTTTATGTTTCAGTGTATCTTCACTGCTTTTTTAGCTGATACTTAATTCACTTGAGAAATGTTATATTCAAGACAGAAATGTCTGTTTCTGGAAGACTTCATATGCCAGTTTCTGAACATGTTCTTCTCTTTCAGGGAGGAAAGTAGTCAGCAAGCAAAACCAGGGACTGCAGCAAGGTATTCCTTATGCATGAGCCAAGCACAACTGGAAAAGCTCACAGTAATGAGTGGGTTGCACCAAAAGCTCTTTTCTTCCATTTTTAACAGCAACTTAAGGGCAGAAAACCCGACTCTTAAAAGCTCAACTGAGCATGAGGCCTCTATGATGCCAAAAGAACTGTGAAACACAGGTTTTTAATACAGGTATACTCCGCCACCTACTTGTGGGTGAAATAAAATTATAAACTTCACAAAATACTGAAACAGAGAGACCAAGGAATATAAACAAGTGCTTACCTTCATTTTTACTCTGGTCTTTTAAACATATCTTGATAGCCTCTAATGCTCTTGGACTAGTAAAAATTAGGCCTTCATAACATTCTGGATGAGAAAGCTACTTAAAACCAGTAAAACAGTAAATTTAAGAAATAAATGAGTAAATAAATTAAAAAATGTAGTTGATCAATTTTTTATCAATTTATCAAGTTTATCAATTTTTTTGTGAAGAACAGAACAGCTTCAATAAATAACTGAAACAGGCAAATATGAAGGGATTTTTCATCAGGGACTGTAGTGATAGGACAAGGGGTGATGGGTTCAAACTGAAACAGGGAAGTTCAGGTTAGATATAGGGAAGAAATTCTTTACTGTGAGGGTGGTGAGGCGCTGGTACAGGATGCCCAGAGAAGTGGTAAATGCTCCATCCCTGGCAGTGTTCAAGGCCAGGCTGAACAGGGCTTGGACTGGTTTGTGTTGGAAGGCACCTTAAAGCTCATCCAGTTCCATCCCCCTGCCACAGGCAGGGACACCTTCCACTAGAGCACATTGCTCAGCACCTCACCATCCCCATTTTAAAATGAAATATATACATTGAAGAACCAACAGAAAGAGAACACCCACTATGCAATTTTATTGCATGTAACTAGGAGATGCAGTGCATAATTTCAGCACAGTGTAAGGGCAAACCTCAGGTAACCTGTAGTTGTCAATAGGGCTTCTAATCTTTTATTGTGACAAAACGCCCCAAAACCTGTGATGATCTATGGTCCATCAAGCTAAGCATGAATTCTATCCGACTAGCATAAGTCTTTAACAAGTATAAGCAGCATATTTGATGTTGTATACAATAATGTCCTGTGTTGTATACAATATTGTGTTTTATACAACTGTGTTTGTAGAAACACAAAAAGAGCTACCACAAAGGGCACTAGCAGATCAAGGTAAGACACAGTATCTTGGTAACCATGACCAAATCCTGTAGAAAGTAAGATAACTGAAACAATTTGAAACTTACCTTTTCAAATAAGCTTTCAAGAGATATGAATTCAAATGACAAAACTGGAATCAAAGTGGCTTCAAATCTGTATAATCCCAATTCCTATCAAAAAAAGGTTTTGAAATAGATTTCTAACAGTAGGTTTTTTTTCTTTTTCAAAGAACTGATTAAGCACAAATATACTTTTTTACTAAAATAAGACACAAAAGCACCTTATTTGCTTTTACTAGTGACTCGAGGTTGGTTTTGCTAGTTATTCAGTATTGCAACATAATACTATACAAACAGCTGTGGACCTGAGGCCTCCTCATAGCTACTGAATAGTTACAGCATAGAGTTATGTACTATGTATATAAGTCTGAAGTCCCTAAGTGCCAAATGATCACTCAGTCCTGCAAATATTCCTGCACCTCCCTGAAATGCTTTCAAGTCTTACAAGACTTACTCCCCTGACTAAAGGCAATAGCCCAAAGAAACACAGCAACAGGTAACCTCTTTTTCACATTACATTCCCAGTAAGATTACTAACATTGTGTAATCTTAATTCTATCCATATGAACATAACCAATATTAATTCATTAGACTGATTTAATATCATTACTTTGCTGAGAACTTTAATGGTGAATTCGTTGTGAATGCCCTATAACTAATGTGTCTTTTCAGTAACAGCAAATTTTATGGCATACTTTTCTCCTTGGTATGCCTGAAACATAAATTCTGATTATTTAAACATACATTCTGATTATTTAAACATACATTCTGATTATTTTTCTTATGAAATATCATTTCAGACACACACTCCTCATTTTGATTAAGCATGTTTTTCACTTGAAACAGTTAAATCCATCCATCTTGCTGAATGCGTGATAACAGTGAAGTGACACAAACATTTACTTTTTCTAGTCTACTCACTTGAATATAGGGATCTGGTCCCGACTCTTTGTCTTTGGGATCCTTCAGCAACAGAACCTTCATTGTTTACCAAATAATTGCAGCAGAACTCTGAAATACAATAATGGAAATTATCTAAATTAGATCTAGAGGACTTTCTACTGAACAATGACTTCAGTAGCTCAGCTCCAAAGAAACTGGGCTGCTAACAGTTGCACTGCTCTCTTCACAATGAGTAAGCAGTTAACGTACATTCTCTGGGCAGGAATATCCACCCTGATAAGGCCAACGAAAAGCATGCTGCCTTTAGATAATACTGCTTAAGGGAGGAACTGTAATGAAAGTCATCAAGGAGAATACATTGTAAAAGAATTAATAACCCCTACAATGTAGTCATGAGCAGCAACCTAATAAACTCCTATCTGTAAAAACTTACTCTGTTTAGTCATTTCATGCTAGTTTTCACCTTATGCTCATCATAACAAGTATGTAAGGGGTTATGTATCAAGGGATTTCACTTGGTGCATTTGGGTCTCCCCCTTTTCAAAGGGGAAAACACATGCAGGGGAGTGTTTAAAAACCACAAATGTACGTGTGTATATGTACACCCATTTATACATCTAAGTATAATATGTATATATTATATATATACACATATATAATATGTACAGGAAACAAGGCAAGACTGAAAAATACATACTCTGCCATTAAATAGAAAATGATAGTTCTCAGCTCCTTAGAAGTTGACTTTGGTGCTGAAATCAAAGCCTGTAAGGACACATAAGCAAATAAACCAAGTGTCAAAGCAACCAACTGCAATAATATAAAACAGAAATCCACCAACTGCACATTTACCTCCATTATCTTGTTACTTTCCTATAGACTCCCTTCCCCAGCTGGACAGGGGAGAGAAAATACACAGAAAGACTCATGGCTTGAGCTAATGACAGGGAGAGATCCCTCAATAAACCAGCATGGGCAAAACAGACTCGACCTGGGGAGTTTATCAAGTGCACAAAGGGCTGCAAATGTCCAAGAGCAGACAAATTTGAGCCAGAGAATCCATTCAGTTTGTGCATTCGTGAATCATATGTATTTTAATCTGCAAGCATTCTGTGACTGCTTTTGGTTTTACTGCTGAAAAAATCACTCTTATTACAAGCCATAAACCTCTTAGACTGTTCTGTCCTTTCACATGCAAGCTTTACACAGATTTGGTGACAGATGTGACCAAATCAAAACTGGCAGAATAAACCCATTTCCAATACCTAGGTCTTCATACCCAACACTTGCTTAGCAAGTGTGCCCTAAAACTGCTGACACATCACTGGGGATAGAGCCAAAATGACATC
The DNA here is from genome assembly GCA_039720435.1 of Amazona ochrocephala. Classification (NCBI taxonomy): domain Eukaryota; kingdom Metazoa; phylum Chordata; class Aves; order Psittaciformes; family Psittacidae; genus Amazona; species Amazona ochrocephala. The sequence goes on along the minus strand of CM077881.1, from coordinate 3,702,245 downwards.
TTAACAGGCAGTGAGGAGGCTGACAACGTCCCTAAAAGGGACAAGCACATTTTCAAACCAAAACCATGCCGATATACATTCAGACAGTGAAGAAGCTAAAACTCAAATACGGATTGGACAGGCTGAGAGAGCTGGGCTTGCTCAGCCTGGAGAAGAGAAGGCTCCTTAAAGGGAGACCTTAGAGCAGCTCCAGTGTCTAAAGGGGCTCCAGGAAACGTGGAGAGGGGCTTTGGCCAAGGGCCTGTAGGGACAGGACAAGGGGAATGGCTTTAATGTACCGAGGACAAATGCTCCAGCCAGGCAGGGAGCTGCAACACCTAACGCACACCTACACTAGGTTAGGGTCAGGAGACGAGCGACACGGGACGCGTCCCCCCGCTCCCCAGACACCATTCCCAAGCCTCAGACCCGTTCCCAGTTCACCACTGCCTTTCCCTGTGGATTATCTGCGGACATACCCCAGCTTCCGCCTGCAGAGCTGCGCCGGAGACTGCACCCACCCCACGGCGGGCCGCACGGCCGCACTCGTCCCGGCACTCACGGACGCGCAGCGCCGACAGCCGGGCCGCCCCGGGCGGACACCGCGCCTGCCTCCGCCGCGGCCTTCCGGGTGCCGAGCGCCTGCGCGCAGCCGTACCATGGCCACGCCGGCCAAGCGACGGGCCCAGCCGCAGCCCCCCGCCGAGGAGAGCGGCTCCGAGTCCGAGTCTGAGCCGGAGTCGAGCGAGTCGGGCTCGGAGGAGGAAGCAGAGGACGAAACGATCGATGAGGTGAGCGGGGGGAGCAGGGCCCTCCCCTCGCGGCCGCCCCTGCCTCACGTCTGCCCGCTGCTCTCCTCAGCCGCTGAAGCGAACAAACAAGCGGCTGTGGTAGCGGAGCCGTGGCTGGAAGGTGCAGGAGAAGGGGGGGTCCCCTCTGTAAACCCCTTTCGAGGCGGCCGTGGGTCGGGGCCCAGCGTGGGGCCGTGGATTCCTGTGCTCAGGCTCAGACTGAGCCCTTCCTTGTGCTCCAGTGGCACGCTTGGACATAATGCGTTCACCCCAGAGGGTTCGCTCCAGTTTCCTTTTTGTGTAAGGAGAGAAATAAAGGGAAGGAGAATAAAAAGCATCAGAATTCACGGAAATAGGATTTTAATTTCTTTTCTGAGCTCTTTTTCGGACATACGGGAAAATGCCGTGTTTAGCTGTGAAGCTAACACTGAGGGAGGAGTCTCCTTTTCTGCCGGAAGAAGAGATACGCACTGAGTTTGAATTCTTAGTAAGATGCTCGGGTGGTTGAGGCAATTGCGGTTTTTCACAGGGCTTAAAAAGATTCAAAGAACAGAGAAGCTGTGGCTGCCCCATCCCTGGCAGTGTTCAAGGCCAGGTTGGACACAGGGGCTTGGAGCAAGCTGCTCTAGTGGAAGGTGTCCCTGCCCATGGCAGGGGTTGGAACTGGATGAGCTTTAAGGCCCCTTCCATCACAAACCAGTCTGGGATTCTGTGATTCTATGATGGAATTGTCAATGGATTTTAACGGAGTACTTAAATGTTTTGCTAACTTGTTTTCCCTGGGGTGTCACTTTGAGTTATAGTGGGAGGTGCCCCTGCCCATGGCAGGGGGGTTGGAACTTGGTGATTGTAAGGTCCTTTCCAACCCTAACTGTTCTATGGTTTTATGGTCTTTCCTTTCCTTAGATGAAGCCTTAGCTTTTGTTACTAGATTAAAAAAGCAAGCCCTGCCTTTGTAAAAAACTCTGTCTCCTGATAAAAAGTTAGCGGTAATTGTGTTAGTCTGTCCAACTACCATGATGGAAAAGGACATTTACCATGGGCTAGAAACATGTGCCACTTTAAATGGGTGCTAACTTGTTTATGAAGTTGCTGACTAGGGCAGTTGGTACCATGTGTACTGTTCAGTATTTATAAACAAAAGATGGTGCGTTATTGTGTAAATACTGTGAAATTAAAGCTAATGGCAATAATAATATCGTCCTCACCTTTTTTTTTAGTTTTAAGTGCACAGCGTTCCTGCATAATGTAGGTAGGACAGTGTTTTTTATTGTGTTTCTGGACAAAGTATCTTGAGTCTTAAGTGATGGGGTTTGAGGGGGGTTCTGAGTGTCCTGCACTGGTGTGCAGGACTGTGTTTCATTTGCAATTGTTTGTGTGCTGGATAAAATTTGCAGTGTAATGCTTATTTTAATTTAGCAGTCCAGCTTTCGAGGATGCTGTAGCAGTATTACATCTGTTTCAGTTTGGAAGTCTTGATATATCATACAGTCCTGGAATGGTTTGGGTTGGACCGGGCTTTAAAGCTCATCCAGTTCCAACCCCTGCCACGGGCAGGGACACCTTCCACTAGAGCAGCTTGCTCCAAGCCCCTGTGTCCAGCCTGGCCTTGAACACTGCCAGGGATGGGGCAGCCACAGCTTCTCTGGGCACCCTGTGCCAGTGCCTCAGCACCTTCACAGGGAAGATATCTGACAGTATATTGAGTTTTCCTCAATTCTTGTATAAGACATTAAGGTGTGCATTGCTAATATTCATAGAACCACAGAATACCAGCTTGGAAGGGACCTCAGGGGTCATATAGTCCAACGTTTCTTGTCAAAGCATGGCCTAGACTAGGTGGCTCCAAGTTATATTAATGTACTGAACATTTATAGCTGTAGAAACTCAGAGATTTGTAAAGCCATATACTTAAAAAGTATTTGCTTCTCTGTAATTCTCAGCCTTTTTATTTTTGCCATAGTAGCCTTTTCCTTCACCGTTTCCCATGTCATGTGGAAAAAGGAAAATCTCTCATGCAGATGTTCTCATCATAGACAGGGACACGTGGTATTGTTGTCAATCTGACAACAGTATGATTGCCAAGCAGGGCCTGGTTGCTGAGACAGAGCTTTGCTCACTGCTGTGTTGTACGTTGCTGAGTATTGTTGCATGTTACTGTTTGCTTTGCAGGCTCTTGCTTTGGATGCAGCACAGGGGAAGAGAATAAACACACAGTAGCAAGATTGAGCACACCAAAATATATGACGGGTTTTTATTTGCCTATTTATGTGTTTTTAATAGATGAAAGATGGAGGGTTTGTAAACTCTGTCATACCAAGCTGTTATTTTGGGTAGTGGAAAAAGCCATGAGGCAAGACCAGTATTAGCAAATCTATTGCTCCCATGGTTTATATTGATTTTATGGCTATGATTTGCACAGTATTCAGAACCACTGTATGCTGTGTTTTGTTCAGAATTTACTGGCTTAATCATTCAGCGAGATCCTTGGATTTTAAAGTAAAGTTCCTAGATGCCAGGAGTGAAAGCTGTGTATGCCAAAGATATAAGCTGTTTTCTTACATTTATAAATAAATCATGTGCTCTTAGTTACTTCTGTAGACTGTTCTTGCTTTACTAGACCATGGAAGAATATCCAAGCATCTCCCCTGATTTTTATTACCCCCTCCCAGGTGGCTATATACCTGTTTTCTACATTATAATAGGGCTTTAAAGCTGTTCTCCCAGTGGGCAATAAAGACCTTGACCTCGATATGGGATTGAAGAAAGTTATGGGTCTGAACTGGTGATAAAAGTAAGGTTCAGTTGTCTAGGTTGTTTAGCAAGTGGAATACAAACTGACAGCTCTAAGGCAAAATCTGGATCATGCTGAGCAGTGGTTCTCAGAAGACCAGGTAGGCAGAGCCACCTTGGCAGGCAGTACTGTTAGTACAGAATACCAGTAAAAATGTTTTGTAGGCACACAGCATTTGTTCTGGAAGGAGAAGCAGGAGTTCACATTTTGGTTTTGCTGTGGCTGGGTCTCATCATGCCCCTACTGAGCAGACTTCCATTAGGATTTGAGGAAACAGCAGAAGCATCATTTTGGGTGTAATTGCTTAAATATCTGCAGCAGTCTTCATCTTTAGCCAAGGCATTACACTCCAATCCTGCAGTTTCAAGAGTTTAACTGCCTGGATCAAGCCTCTACAGTAAGAGTCTTAAGTGGCTACAGCCGGCAAAACTGTGTGAACCACATTGCAGGAGCAAAGCCTTAAAGGTTTGTTCACAACACAATTTGTAAGTTAGTTTAAAAAGTTACTTTCACAGATGCTCTCTAAAGATTGCAGAAGAAATGGTAACTCCCAACTGTTGCTGGGATTACTCAAAGATGGAAATAAGTTCTGTTTCTGGTGTTGACTGTTCCTTGTTATCGGGTTTCTTATAGTTTAGCTTTGTTTTGATATAACTTCTTGCCAAGTGTTTTGATATTCTCTATTTTACTTCTTCACAGGAAGTGAATATTGAATTTGAGGCACATTCCATATCAGACAATGACTATAATGGGATAAAGAAATTACTACAACAGGTACTTTGACTTCTTGTTAACTCGGTTGATATGTCCATTGATAAATAATATCAAAAGAGTTATGCAAAGTCATCAGTTCACACAGTCTGTATTGTGTCATAGTTTTACTGTGCTTCAGCTTATGAAGGTTGAATTACAGCGATAGTCAACATGTGTCTCCTGTACCATAGTTTCAGGAACCTTACCCAGTGAACTGTAGAGCTGTTATTCCACAGGGTGCATACTGTTTCCATCTTCATTGTGTTGGTTGCTCAGAAAACCTTGTTCAATGTTAATCAACTTCTTGGAGGTCTTTCTGTAGATGACAGCCCTTAAAAAAGAGAAAAACAAGTAATGTGTCTGCCTAATGTGGCAGCTTGCAGTCTTCTTTTGACTGTTTCTGCTTCTCAACAAGCATTCAGATCATAGCAAATTCAAAGGATAGCAGGTATGCAAAATGCTAGCTTGTGGAGGGTTGAGTAGCTTCAAGAAGCTGATTTTTGGTCTTTACAGTTATTATACTGAAGGAAGTTAAATAAACAAACTCGCTAAATGGAAATTTAAAGTGGAATGGGGTATTTCTACTTAGAGAAATTGCTGACTAATTTCTAGCGAGTGGCCCATGATGTATTGTAATACCTAAACTTGTTAATACTTGTTTCCTGTTTTCCAGTTGTTTCTAAAAGCTCCTGTTAACACTGCTGAATTAACTGATATATTAATACAACAGAATCATATTGGAAGTGTTATCAAGGTAAGGCAGAATTTACATATGTAAATGGAGTACTATACCTGTTATGTTGAAGTGACACAACAGACATTCAGAAGGGTATCCTGTATCTGTAATTTGTAGGCTTTCTTCCTTTTTAGCTTTGAGAGGAATTCTTCTCTAGGAGCTGAAATTTTCCATGTCTGCTTTCAACCAAAGAAGGAATTTGATGTATTATTTTGGCTGGTTTCTTTTTACATGTGGAAGGCTTTTCACTTTTCTCTCTGAATTTTGGTGTAGTAGAATAATAATGCTGACAGTGCTATGGAGAAGTTTGTTGCCATTTCCATAAGAGTTAGGACCTTGTGATTTCAGGATGTATGGAGATATAGACAAGAAATATCCTGCATGCCATTTCCTTTTGTGCAGAATTCTCTGGGTATAGGAAAGGATTCCAAAATGAGTCCCGATCAAGTTCTGCTAAGGCAGTGGAGCACTCTGCCGGGCTCCTGAGTTATTCCTGTCTAAGGAAGCTGTGCTGTGCTGTGTAGTGCTCAGGATATGAAGGGCACGTTGCTTTCAAACCCAGACAAACAACCCCCGTGGCACAGTGGTGCTGTTGTACCGTGTTGCTTGCTGTCATTGCTGTACATTCCCTTTCTGTCCTGTGCCAACAGTTTTTCCACCCACATTTAGTACAATCCTTCCATTACAGCTGTATGACCCCCAGTTCTTTCTCCAGATTCATAGCAGTTTTGTTGAGCTTTTTGGTTCAATATCAAAGCCCTGTTGCTCTGTGGGTTTTAAGACTTTGCAGGTTTAATTCCCTATGTTAGAAACTGAAGAAAATTGGTTTTGCTCAAGATATTGCCATGCCTTGTACCAAGATGCTGGTTATTAAATGTGAGCTATCAAATTTTAGTGCCTTTCCAAAGATCCTGCTGTAGAAGATACATGACCTGGCTGTCTATGGAGCTGGCTCTAAGTACACAGATTGAATGATGTGGCACTTTCGGAACTGTAACCGGAATATGTAGGTTGTGTGTTTGTAGAGATTATGTGGATGGTTCTCATCTGCTGAGCACCTTCTGGAAAGAAAACCATATTTTGCTGCAGAGTAGAAATAGCAACAACTCATATTGACATTCTATTTCTATTAAACAGCAAGCAGAAGTCCAAGAAGACAGTGATGATGATGAAGATGATGATGAAGTCTTTGGTTTCATTAGCTGCTTAAACTTAACAGAAAGGAAGGTATGTTATGGTTAGTTATTCCTCATTAACATCTGAACAGTGATAAGTGAGCCTGTTTCCTGCTTTTCTGCCTGTATAACAAGCTTAGGCAGCTGGATCAGGATTTTGATTTCCACCGTGGAGGACTATGGTCATAAAAGTTGCACGTCACATAGCTTGCTTTCAGATCTGGTCCTGCATAAGTTGCTGAAGGTCAAACATAAGGCCAGGAATGGAATAGAGAGTTAAAACTAGGTCTAACCATAGGCCCCGGGTAACTGAGCTATCAGGCTCTTGTATTTCTTCACTGTCATCTTTTGCAGCTTGAATTTTGCTGGTGAGTATGCTGGTGTTGCAACTCCTCACTGCTCTCCTGTCAGTTAAGAACCTTTGTTTGCCCTCAGCTTCAGGGTTGGTAAATAATTCCAGGGAGCTTGTACAGACTGCTTAAGGAAATCACCAGTGGGTCTGTAGAGTATTCCCTTGAAGTTCACGTTCAATTTTCCTTGTGTAAGTAGTTGTTGTATAATGTAAAGACAATATACCTTTTGGTATATAAAGATACAGATGTCTTTCTTTCAGGATACGCAGTGTGTTGAGCAGATCAAAGAGCTAATTTTAAGTCGGTGTGAGAAGAGCTGTGAACAGCACGTTGTTGAACAACTGAATAAGCTCCTAAATGATAATACTAAGCCTGTGGGTCTTCTACTGAGTGAAAGATTCATTAATGTACCACCACAGATTGCTCTACCCATGCACCAGCAGCTTCAGTAAGTTTGGGGTTATTTTGACATGATTTCTTCATATTTTTTCAGCAATCTATGTATATAGAACTATGTTAAGATAGGTGATAGTATAGCTATAAGTAAGACAAGAACACAGTATTTTCATCTCATGTAAGGTCTTTAGTTAATTTCTTAAAATTATTTATATCTTTAGGCTTTTCAAACTATTTAAGATAGGGGAAATCATTGACGAATGTGTGCTGTTCTACTGCAGAAATAGCTGTGTGTATGTTGTAGTTTGTCTTGCAGATTATTTTCCTATTGATCTAGGAAAACTTAAAACTGAGAATTTCTTACAGCATACTGATAGTGAGACCTTTAAGGAATTAACACATTGATAATGAAGGAAAATATATAGACAGGGTTGGGTCCTCAACATAAAAAGGACATGGAACTGTTAGAACAAGTCCAGAGGAGGGCCCCGAGGATGATCAGGGGACTGGAACACCTCCCATATGAAGATAGGCTGAGAAAGTTGGGGCTGTTGAGGCTGGAGAAGAGAAGGCTGCGTGGAGACCTCATAGCAGCCTTCCAATATCTGAAGGGGGCCTATAGGGATGCTGGGGAGGGACTCTTCATTAGGGACTGTGGTGAGAGGACAAGGGGTAACGGGTTCAAACTGAAACAGGGGAAGTTTAGATTGGATCTGAGGAAGAAATTCTTTACTGTGAGGGTGTTGAGGCCCTGGAATGGGGTGCCCAGGGAAGTTGTGAATGCTTCATCCCTGGTGGCATTCAAGGTGGGGTTGGACATAGCCTTGGATGGCATGGTTTAGTGTGAGGTGTCCCTGCCCATGGCAGGGGGGTTGGAACTAGATGATCTTAAGGTCCTTTCCAACCCTAACTATTCTATGATTCTATGAAATAAGCTGCTTGAAGCTTAGCTTTGAGGTTTACCACTAGTACAGCACTTGTTACAACTCAAATTCAGATCTCAGCCTCTGTCTTACAGGGGTTGGAATGTTGCAGTGGCAACATGTTTAATACAAGGGTGGGCAAGAGTATTTTCTGGCTCTTTGGTTACGCTTCCTCATGAAGTGACAGTGTGATGTACCTTCTAATGCACTGTAAGGTTTGGTTGCGCTCTTGTTGAGGGTATAAGTTGGGTGTGTAGATGTATTTTTAAGTAGTATGTACAAACATTTTTTTGTCTTCAGGAAGGAGTTGAGTGAGGCACAGAGAACAAACAAACCATGTGGAAAGTGCCACTACTATCTCCTTATCGGCAAGACCTTTACAGAAGCCACAAAGAGCAATTCGAAGAAGAAGGGAGGGAGAGATCAGCAGAAGGAGGAATTAATGTTTGCAAATGCAGAGGAAGAATTCTTTTATGAGGTACCATATGTGATTCTTTTAATTTAAAATGGTTATTTGGTTTTTACATGTCAGCAAAAGAGGTATTTCCCTTTATAATTGAAGGAAGGTTTTTTAAAGGTATGTTCACATATTGTTTCAATTAGATCCCTCTTTCTTTAGAGTAGTGTTGAAAGATGAGCAGGCAACTTATTTTTGTGTGAGCCCAACACATTTGTATTTAGAGAATCAGGGAGAGGTATGACATCCATAAGTCCAAATGATTAAATTAATCCTCTGTATTGGCATGAATTTGCTAATATGTTACCTGTATCAGGTCACAATGAACCTGACTAGGGATGGTGTGGCATAGGCAGTGTTCCTGCATGATAGAGTCTCCAGTGCTATGAGGATAATGGAAAATTTCAGAGGATACCTGGAATAAGGAGAGACTTCAGGGGAAAGATCAGGTTTTACTTTGGTTTGAGGCGAGTGTCTTGGCCTTGAGGAATTAAGAAACTTCATCTCTCTTTACTCATATAGCAGCGCTGAAGAGATTGAATTGAATGTGGTAACGGTCAGACTTGTTGAAATACTGTGAATGGAATATCCACATTTTTAGAATAAACAAATGGTCATAAACCTGCATATTGAATTTAGCAGCATGTCTCAGGCTTTTTGAGTTTACAAAGTCTGAAATCCCTTTTATGGGGGGAACTGTGCAGTTGTCTTCTTTAATCTGAATAACAAGAAATGTGAAAGACATGTTAAACTGCTCTGTCAGCTGAACAGAGAAGACTGGATGTGTGAATTGCAGGAAGTGCAGGTAAGATGAGTATCTGTCAGTGGGATTCAAGCTAATGTGATTTACAACACAAGTGTTTGAGAGTGACAGCTCAAACAACAGGTAGTAACTTGTCGGGATGCTCTCACTTAATCATGTGTCACAGCTTCAAGCACTTAGAAAAACAAAGATTGGAAAAATGCAGAGGGATCTCTGTTGTTAGTCTCCATCAGCATCTGCACCGCATGGTAATACTTAAATACACAGATCTCTTGCTTGCCCCTTGCCCCTGCATAGTTAGTCCTGGGTCAGAATAAAAAGCAGCTGTTGAGGCTTTATTTTTGGTAATGCAGTTAAATGCATTTCTCTTGAGGTCTTTTCCCAAACAGCTGAATAGATGCAAAGCTCTGCATTTGTGTTATTGTAATTATCATAGAATGGTTTGGGTTGGAAAGGACCTTAAGATCATCGAGTTCCAACCCCCTGCCACGGGCAGAGACGCCTCACGCTAGACCATGTCACCCAAGACTGTCCAACCTGCCCTTGAACACTGCCAGGGATGGAGCATTTACCACTTCTCTGGGCACCCTGTGCCAGCGCCTCACCACCCTCACAGTAAAGAACTTCTTCCCTATATCTAACCTGAACTTCCCCTGTTTCAGTTTGAACCCATCACCCCTTGTCCTGTCACTACATCCCTGATTAAGAGTCCCTCTCCAGCATCCTTGTAGCCCCCTTCAGATAGTGGAAGGCCACTATGAAGTCTCCACACAGGTTCTCTTCTCCAGGCTGAACAGCCCCAACTTTCTTTGCTATGGAAAGGTGATTTATCTGTTCCCTTTTGGATACCAGTTACATTCAAAAAATGCTCAGAGTACAGACTTCTGAGGCTCTGAAGAAGTAGCTGGCAGCTTCCTTTTCTGTCTCTAGTCTACTCAGGACTCATATATTAATAAAAAGTACTAAAATACTGAGATGAAAATATTACTTCCTGTTTCCTAAGGCTGCACAATTCTGCTGCTCCCAAGCCAGATTAGGAGAGGGGAGGATGCAGGAAATGAAATCAAAAATGTACTGTGAAATGCACAGTTTTTCATTGTTCTTGATTTTTATTTCTGGAGCTCTAAAAATATTATTCTACAGTATTGCTGCTTTGTCCAGAGACTTGTTTCTCATTTCTGGCAGTGCCTACAGGATAAAGTACTTGCACATGCATCCTGGTTAATGGCAAAGCTTCCTCTACGTGATCATTCATGGCATTCTCTGGCAGAGGCTATGATATGTCTGTAATTCTATTTCTTGGGAAGAAGAAAAATGGAAGTGGGTGAATTCCTTGTTAGCTATAGGGAATACTGATGTAGCCTCTCTGCAGTAACAAGTTTGGGGTTTGCTTTCTGTTTTCCTGCCACAGCAGCTTTACCAACTGAACTTGAACTGTGTGTAAGCATGTTATTGAAGAACTAAAAGGGGAGAAGCCTGTGATGCCCGTGTGTCCTTACGGCTTATGTTCCTGGAGGCTGATTTTGTATTTATCTGTTTTGTTATTTTGATGGTATTTTGAAGACTTTTATCTAAATTGCAGTAATTTTCAACTCAAATGGGTAGACTCAAACTGAACATGCTTTTCTTTTTAACAGTCTTTCTAGTGTTTTTAACAAATTCATTTTGAACGTTATGGAGGATAGTAGATTAATTCGCTCTCTGGACTTGATAATGTTTATGTGTTATATTAGTGTTGGTGTGTATATCCTCCCTTATCATGCATAATGTTAATTAGATTGCAGTAAAATAGTATTAAATGCAGTCAGGCAGACACTTAGAGCCACATAAACCAGAGAGAAGCCTTTTTGCACTTGTCAGTTCCCTCTGCTTTATTCTGTTCCTGAAAACATTGAGGCAGCAAAAGAAGAGCTCTGTTATAACCAGACTGGAATTGATTAAAGGTTTAGGGCCCCCATTGCTCAAATTGTTTGTTGTTGAGCAAAGCCACTCCATTAACGTGATGGTTTTTCCAAAATCAAATTTACAGCCTTGAGATACTATTAGGAAACAGCAGACCTAAAAGGAGGCTGGAGTTTAACTTACCCTGCAAGGGAAGAGGTTAGATAAGTTCTTCTAATTAGGAATTCAGCTCATGCTTCTTAATCTGACTTGTGTGAGAGCTGGAAACATTTGTTAGATAAGTTTTTCTTCTCCATCAGGCATTTTGCCTGGGAAAGCTAATAAAAAAGGCCTGTTAGATCTGTATGCAGTATGTGTCACTGGAAAGAAATAATACACATTATAGACACCTATTTGAAGCATCATCATTTATAATATGTCTTTTGGTGGCTCCAGCCAACTACAGGCTTTACAAGAGCTTTTGAAATTCCACTCAGGATTCATGTCAGTGCCCGTTCCCTTAATGCTTAATTTCTAGTGGCAGTGTGAAAGAGAGGATTACTGTACCACATATTCTTATAGATAACATTAATTTTAGGAGCAGTTTTAGAGTAGGCCATGAAAATAGCAGAGCCTGTGCTGCAGACCTTCCCTGTTAGCCACACCAAGCTGTCATCTTTAAGGAAGGCTCTACTCCACGTTCACTCTCTCCCTGTTCCTTTTATCTGGCTTTTGGCTCATCTCCTAAGGCTCAAAATTACCCAGCTACTGATTTGTTCATGTTCTGGTCTATTAGAAGGTCTATTAAAGGCCTGATGTTCCTGTTACTGGTCAAGGATACCTGCTAGTTGGCACAATAGCTTCGAAGGGTCAGCATTTCTTAATGTGATAATAGGGAATGAGATGTTGTATTAAAACCAGCTAAAAGTAGGCAGAGTAAGCATAATAAAGGGGCTTTCTCTCTGCCCCTTAGGACTTTTTTCTGATACCAAGCTATAATAATATCAATCATTTTAGAGTTTAATATGGATGAAATAAATCCTGTGAAAAGCAAATAGTTTAAAACACTTAACAGTGGATTTTCTTGAAGGTTTTTTTGGTGGACCTTCTGAGAGGGAAGAAAATAACTTCTTAATAAGCAAGTGCATAATAGGGTCATTGTTTTTACTTTGATGATGTATTATCTGCATTCTAATGACAAAATTGAATCCTAATGTATTTCTTTCTGTTGTTTAGAAAGCCCTTCTGAAGTTCAACTACTCTGTGCAAGAGGAAAGTGACACTTGTTTGGGTGGCAGATGGTCCTTTGATGATGTACCGATGAAACCCTTGCGGACTGTTATGATAGTTCCAGCTGATGGAATTCATGCCATTATGGATAAACTGAAAGACTTTCTCTCAGTCTGAGATTTCCTATAAACACTGGGTTTTATAAAGCAACCATGCAGAACTAGGACTTTAGTATTTGAAGAAGGCTGCTGTGGAGTTAATGGTTTTCTACTGCTCAAATGCTTCCTCTGTACATTTAGAAAACAAGGAGGTGGTAGAAATAAGAATGTCTATCAAATTAATATTTTTAAGTATTCTGTCTTATTGTATATTGGTATCATCATTAAGCAGTTAATTAAAAAGCAGTGTAACAAGAAAACTTGAAGATCTGCTCAATATGTTTTTAATCAAAACTAAATTGTATATTTTTGTTATGAAATAACACATGCAACTCCTTTTGTTAAGGAAAAGAAAGCTTTTTTCTGTATGTTTCTTTGGTAAATACATTTATGTCAAAAGTTTGAAATGATTTAATGGGTTAAGATGGAGATGGATATTTCATGTACTGCTTTTATTTGTATCTGTCCGATATATGATGGCTCGATCTAACTTCACTGAATAATACATCTTTGTTCAGTGGGAGTGGGAGATTGTTCATTTTCTTTGTCATCATTAGTTTTCTGTTCCTCCTTCATGGCTGAAGCAGGTGCCAAGTGATTGATCACCTCCTGCAGAATATCCTTGCTTTCACTGGGGGGAAGATTGCTAAAGTAGTACTGAGGTACGAGCTCCATGAACCTGGTGAGGAAATAAGACAAAACATTGTGAATATCTTTTAATTCAATTAGATATGTTTGAGTAGCTATTTCCAAGCTTGTACAAAAGACATCAGCAACATGCTGCAAAGCTGGTGCTTCAACTCAAACACAGAATCTGCAAGATGTAGTAATAGTTTCTAGGTTTGGGAGACTGACAATGTACTCAATCTATACCTCAGGTGATGTTCATCTGGGTCTCAATGATGCAGATTGAATTAAATAGTAATTTTTCTGCATTAGACCATTTTTTTAGTTCAATAAAGTGATGAAAAAGGCTTTCTTAAAAGCATTGGAGATAGAGAAGATAGGACAGTGAAATGTATATTCTCAATGTAAAGAGATTTTCGCAGAAGGAAGACTGTAGTCTTCTCTTGAATCCATAAACAGTTGATATGGAATGATTTAGGTGGCTGGGTATATACGTCAAGAGAAAGATTGCTGGAAAATAGGTTTTCAGGGAACAGAGATTTCCAGTAAGATTACTCTGTGAGTACACTGCTCTGTTAACTCTTCCTTGATGGGTTTTTTTCTGTATATTTTACCTTCTAAGAAACTTTTCCCACTTGTCAGGTGTTTTTTCAGTGGATGCATTGATTACAACTGCAATGGCAGTACCTGAACACGTCAGCACGTTAGGAAATACTAAAGATTGACTTACATGATGTTTTGGTTTGCATGAAAAGAATAGTGATGGTGTGAGATAACAGTTCTTCCCTTTTTTAACAGTTGTGTGCTCTAATGCAGTGAGTGTTCTGAATGGCAGGGCAGACAACAAGCAAAGCTACACACAGTGACAGAACGATACTGGCAGCAATGAAATCAGGTTTATCCCACTCACTAGGGAATATGAAAAGTGTGAAAAGCAACAATTTCTTCACCCCTCCAGTGATGAGAGCTTAGCTATTAGATCTTAGGCAGAAGCTCTTCCCTGGGAGGGTGCTGAAGCACTGGCACAGGGTGCCCAGAGAAGCTGTGGCTGCCCCACCCCTGGCAGTGTTCAAGGCCAGGTTGGACACAGGGGCTTGGAGCAGGCTGCTCCAGTGGAAGGTGTCCCTGCCCTTGGCAGGGGGTTGGAACTGGATGAGCTTTAAGGTCTCTTCCAACACAAACCGTTTCAGGATTCTGACTAGGTAGTTTTTATGTCAGAGATATGGGAGTTGACTTCTCCAAGCATGGTTTGCAATGTACAACACATATCCTTACCGATTCTGTGACTTAAGTTATGCTTTTGTGGTAGAGGTATGATTGATGAATCAGTTTGATCGTTGTTAACTTACAGATCAGGTGATATCTCGGAGACTACTTGGATGGTATTGTCTTCTGATATACTAAACTTGTGGAATAAAACCCACTCGGGAATCCTTCTGCTGTTATAATAAGATGAGAAGGGATGAAGCTGAGCCACTTGTCTGTGTGTTAACATTAAGTAGTTACCTGAGCCATCTACATCACGAGCAATCTGAAAAACAAATATGCAAGGAGTTGTCCGTTACTTCATTGAATGTACAAGATGCATAGGTCAGTGTTTGCCTATTATATTAAAACTAGGAATTAAACTTGCATTCAGATACTTTGAAGTCAAGAGCCTAAATATCAGTATTCTTCCCAAATATCTGTGGGAAAGAAATCTGTGGATACTATGAAACAAGGTTTGGAGTTAAAGAAATTGTTCATCTGTATAGTTGAAAGGAAACTGCAGCAAATGAGGGCAGGCTTATACAGTAAGTATCTGAACTTGGCTTTGAAGGGTCTGTGTGGAAACTGATGTATTCTGAAAGGATTGGAAGGCTTTAAAATACAATGTGCAGCCCTTGAAGTAGGGTGGTTTAGATGGGTCATTTTCTTTAGGTGGAGCATAGTGATGTGAAGGAAAGCATGTTTTCAAGTGGAAATAAATCGATCTTATTTATGTATACAGTTATAGTTAGTGTGCCTCCTTTGATTGAGATGAAGAGAGCTGTATATTATGTGTACCTAAACATGCTAAGTTGATTCCTGTTTTCCAGGGTATTTTCACAACAACTTTTAATGCCTGAGAGAATATTGCAAGTTAAAAGAGGTTTCTGAAGTAAAATAGTTCTTTGAGTGAGAGGCATATTGACAGTTTTCCTCTTGCAGTGAAGTGTGTGGGCTTCATGCTGTGATAGCTGAACCCCAGAGAGAAGATTGGAATTGGCACTAGTGTTAGTTCCACTGGAAAAGATGGCTTTTATCCTTTCTGCTGAGCAAGGTTTCCTTACCTAACTTCTCTGAAAGCATTCTGTATAACATAACAATGCAATAAGATGAAACCACAGCATTTTCCCTTACATGCATAAAGTAACCAGATAAGAGAGATTTCTTAATGTTCAGTATATTTTCTTTGGATCCAAAGCCCGGTTCTGAAATGGGAAGTTCAATTCGCTTCATTATCTCCACTAGTTCAGCTCTGATAATTTCTGCCATCCTCAGTGCAGAGCTGCTTAGAAAATAATCACGACACCATTTCTCGGTGCTGTAGTCTGTGGAGGAGAAAAGAGGTTTGGCTTAAAGCAAAGTCTTACTGATGGGTACTATCCAAGGAGATACTGCTCTGTGAAATGCTCTTTGGTGCAATAGATCAAAACAGTGTCAGGGCTGTATGGACAGCTTGGGCTCACTGATGTTGTGAAGTGAGGGGTCGATACTCAATATCCGTAGTTTTGTAGGATTGCAGCTGTATCCTGAATAAAACTATGCAACATCCCTTATTTGATCTGTGAAAGGGAAAATGAGTAGCAACTCTATTTTCAGGCTCTCAGGATATGGAACTGCAATCACATCTATAGTTCTAGTGATGATCCTGCATGCTGGGAAAGGACAGGTTCTCTTGCTTCTCTCCAGCATTCAGCATAAGTGAACATAGACTCATAGAATCATAGAATAGTAAGGGTTGAAGGAACCCTACTGTCCTTTAAGCTTTCCCTTAGTATAGGCAAATTCATCATTCCTCTGCCTAATTACTGGGTTTAAGCTAAATGAACCTGAGCAAGATGTTTGCAGGCAGGGAAATGCTATGAAGAGCTTCTGTCTCCTGGCTTCTATTTGGTTTCCTGTAAATTTGAACTTTGAATTTTTGTCCCTTAAACTTTCTTTTAGGTTGAAAGCTATCAGAAAACCACCCAAATTGTGAGGCTGCTGGGGGAATCCAGCCCCTCCTTAACTGTATTCGTGGTGTTGTACATCTTAAACCTGGATTATGTGCTCTTACAGGAGCACAAAACCATCATTCTGGTTTTGTACATCGCTTCAAATGCCCATTGTAATAGCGTTTAGGTATCCTTGTTGGATGATGTACGCTGTCTTAGGTCATTTTCAGTTAGTTAAAACCCTGAAACTAATAGTCATTTCTTACTGGTTAGGCCAGGTTGAATGGGGCTTGGAGCAACCTGCTCTAGTGGAAGGTGTCCCTGCCCATGGTAGGGGTTGGAACTGGATGAGCTTTAGGGTCTCTTCCAACCCAAACTGGTCTATTACTCTCTCTTTGGTTTCTCCCCTGCAGATCAGCAGTTCTAGATGGAATCATTCAAAGAGGGCCTGTGAGCTAAATGCCAACAATGACAGCTCAAGTTTTTGTTTCATTCCTAATTGGTTACAACTTGCTTCACGTTACAAGCTCTGGGTCCACTTACATTGGCTTGTGGAGTTCGTGCTGGCTTCCTTGAAGGCGTTGAAGATGTTGATAAGAGTAAAATGATCTCCTGCAGGGTGGGAGAATTTTCGCCAGCAAGTAAGAGCAATCTCTTCTGTTCCAGGAGGTGTGTGTAAGAAGCAATGAGGAGCTTAGGAAAAACATCAAACCAGTGGTTATTAAGACACATAAGTGCATGCACAAGGACTAACTCCATTGGAATTCTTGTTTATTTTGCTTCCTCAGTTCCCTTTAGCCTTCAATGTTGGATTGCTGATGAAGAACTGAATCTGTTGCATTCACTAAGGTCTTATTTATATGGGTGTCCTTTCAGTCTCGTTTAGTTAGTTTGCGCCCTAAACACAAATGAAGGTGAGCAGCTTTCTCCTACCAAAAATGCTTCATAATGGCGTGATCCAATTTATCTAGAATCCAAGCATGTGGTTTCTTTAATGTAGAAAGAAACTAAATCTATGGATGTAATGCCTTGATTTGCTGCTGTATGTGGAAATTTGTGCTTCCCAGTGCATTCTAAGTGTATTGTGGTGCTGTGCGACATAATTGTGTCCTTTGAGATAGTTGAGCTTTTTGAAAACTGAGGTGTGCCTGTGCTCAGTCATTGACATTTGTTGTGTGTGCTTAAAAACTTTGTACATGTTTTGGCCCGCTGTTGAAAAGCAAGCCAGCTTGAGCATAGAACCAAGTTGTTCCACAAGAACAGCTAAAGCAGCTTGGTGCCCTGGGGGTTCATGTCCCCGCTGCTCAAGGCTGATTTCTGGGTATAGGATATCCCCTGTGGGTAGAGCAAAGTAATGCCATACCAAAATACAGGCAAGGTTAAGTGGGTGTTGAGCAGTCAGTAGCTCTCAGGCATTAGATGCTAGGCACAAGTTCTTCCCTGTGAGGGTGCTGAGGCGCTGGCACAGGGTGCCCAGAGAAGCTGTGGCTGCCCCATCCCTGGCAGTGTTCAAGGCCAGGTTGGACATGGGCTTGGAGCAAGCTGCTCTAGTGGAAGGTGTCCCTCTCCATGGCAGCAGTTGGAACTGGAGGAGCTTTAAGGTCCCTTCCAACACAAACCAGGCTGGGATTCTCTCTGCGCTATCTGGTGGGATTGCAAAGGGTCATCATCGTTATTTGCTGTTTGAATTTCTGGAGTCATCGTCCTCTCAGTTATCCTAAAATCTTTTATTTTGTGCATCTTTGGTGTATTAAGATTTCAATAGCATTTGAACAACGAGTGAGTTTTAAATATCTGGGGGTTATGTGTTGGTTTGAAAGCTCTGTCACATCTAATGAAGAGCTCTATAATTAACAGCCCTATCCGGGCTTCACGTGTCCAGTCTTTGGGGCCAGCTGGTTTGTCTCACAGTGCTGTGTAGGAGCAGAGGATCCATCAGGAAGGAATGGTCCGGATGCTTAAGGTTATGTTATTTGTATAAAATATCTGATGTGAAGAAACATGAGCACAAAGTAATTAAAGTAATTCTTTGTGGGTCAACAGTTCAATATTGTTTATCATTAGAACTTCTTCTAGTTTGCTGCTCTAGTCTGTAACGAATGTACATGAATATGAGATAAGAAGGTTCACATTGAAGGGATGTTGTGCTTTCTGCCAGAAGCTTGGAAGCTAATGGGGCAGCCAGAGCATGGAAATGGTGTGCTACATGTAAATTCATTACTTGCTTTTCAGTGCATACTGAAAGTCAAGACTTAAACAGCCAAAGATATTAATTTGCTTGAAATAAGCAGGATGTGAGTAACAGAAGTTTGTCTTTGGGTTACACTTGTATGAAGGGGGCACAGGCCGAGCAGTAAGACGTGATTTACCTGTTACCATGGCCGCAACAGTGAGCATTTCCTCCACACACTCAAATTCACACGAAGCCAGAATTGACTTTGACAGCTGTGGATCCAGAGGAAATTCCGACATAATAATTCCAAATTCGGAGAGGTTTCCATCATTATCCAGGGCTGCAAGATAATCGAGGTCTTCCAGAGCCTGCATCAGGCTTTCAGGAGCTAATGAAAAGGAAAGGTCATTTAGATTCTTGAGAATGACTACATAGGAATGAGTGACCGAATTCTCACTGTAGTTTTTCAGCTGTATATTTCCTGTGTGAAAATGATAAAGTCAGCTTCTATCATTTGGCAATGAGCAAGATGAAAAGTAATAAATGAGATGAATGGGAGGTTGGGAACGTTTTGGAGGAGGAAAATAAGAAATAACAATTGTAGGGCTGCAAATAACTTCAATGGTCTTTGTGTCAGAGCAGGTTCTGCCGAAAGTCCAGACACAGTGTTAGATACTTGCACCCCATGTCAAGAAAATCCTCCCACTATTGGCATTCACCAGGTATTTTTGTGTGTCCATGTTCATTCCTTTTAGAGAGGGGTGGTCGCATTTGAGGGGGCCGCAGGGATGCACAACAGCTCTAGGAAAGAGGATTCTAACCAGAAGACAACCATTTGCAGAACTTGTAGCTGTCTCTTCATTCTTGCAGGTCATTGGAACCCAATTGGTTGCCTTTTTGTGCTCATTATTATTTTACATAGTTTCTCATGATATCAGAAAAAAATGGGGACATAATAAGACGTCTCCCTAGCAATTGGCTGTGCTTTCTCACTGCATCAAATTAAATGTTCCATATCCCCTTATTATAGGTTATAACTTCCTTACAAGATCCGTAGGTAGAAGTGAGAACAGTGAGGCAGAAAAACAATGGGTGAATGTGGGAAAATAATTAGGTGGGCTGAGAGACTAATTTGGGTAAAAAGCAGGAGATAAATGAGTTTGAGCCACACAATGAGCAGGAAGCATGAGTAAGAGACACTGAACAGAGGCAAACATGAAGGATATCATGAGTCAGTGTGTAAGATGGGCGTCTGAGCAGTGAAAGCAGAGAATGAAGATCAAAGTGATGGGATTTGTATCTTAGATGTTAGATAAACCCAAGTAGAGGCCTGCCAGGAGTATTGAGTAGGGAGATCTGCTCCTGCACATGTTGAACACTGAGCTTTCAGGATAAAGTGGTCCAAGTGTGCTTTTTCTAAAGGCTGCTGGACTCCAAACAAAGAATTCAGTTAATTGTGCAATTAATTCAGTTTTGATCAATGGTATGTTTAGTTTATAAGTCCATAAGTCATAGTATTTCCTTCCTCTTTCATGGATGAGGGTGAATGAAATCAAAAACCCACAAGATTTGAAGAAAATGGCTTATACACACAGACAGGAATATGCCTTTTTGATCAGCCATCATTGCATCTCATCGGATATTTCTCAATACAACAAAAGATGGCATTTGAAATAGGTCTCCTGAACCTTTCAACTGGATGTGAGTAAAAAACAAAGCAGTTTGACAGAGACTCTTCTTTCTCATTAAGCATCTTCCTGAATTTCTTTTTTACCATATTTTTCCCACTATTTTGTGCTTTGCTGCATCTGAAGCATCGGCTTATGTATCTCTTAGCCCTTTACTGTTAGTGACTGCTTTTTCTCTTGATAAATGGTGCCAGAAGGATGTGAAGCCTTATTCTATGATTTTTTCAGACTTTGAAAAGAATTAGTTGAAGTGTTTTCTCAGCAACACTTTGTTCTACTGAAAGAACAAACCTGGACAGTTGCAGTGTGTAGATAACATATCTGAGAGGGCAGGATTAAGGAAACCAGTACTTGAAACGAGAACTTGAGCAGGTCTGTGTGAAACATGTTGTTGATGAAAGTAAGTCCCCTTGGCAAAACAAGCATAGAAGAGCTTTATGTACAACCATGGTAGCTGCAGTCCTGGGACTGCAGAGGGTGAACCTGAAAGCTGAGTAGAAGTTGTCAAGCCTGGGCTCTGCAATGTGTAGCTACAGCATGGAAGACATTGATTGACATTTGGGAACTCTTGAAGTGTGAAGGCTCTTTCCTCCCAGCTCTTTCCAAAGGTAGATTTCTATGCCAGTTCTTATTGTAATGGTGAATATTTTCAATGAGTGCCAGCTCATTTAAATTCATAACTGCTCTCCTATCGCTGCAGCAACTTTCTGCTTATTCCAGTTTCAGGAACTGTTTGATATGTTCTCTCTGGTTTATGGATAGCAAGTTAAATTGTAGTATTGACATTGGTAGCAAAAATTCCACTAGAGCAGGAGTTGCACTCATCCCCAGCCTAACATACCCAGCACTGGGGACACTAATAACTGCACTGGCAATCTTACAGGTGTCTGTGGACCGCTTCGGTTTGCATGTTAATGTCCAAAAAACCTAATAGCAAAAAATCAACGCAACCACAGTTCCCCCCCAGGCAGGGTGCGCGTTTGTTCTTGGATCTTCATTAGTATATGAGTAGGAAGAAGTTCCTGAACTAATTATGAAAGGAAACCTCTCTTTGGCAGGCTACTCCAGCATCATGAAGATTAAAAGCAAAGCAAGCCTGTAAGGAGCTGGGAGGTCACATTTAACCATAGCACCATGCTGCAGGCACTCTGCCTTCCTGCAAGAAAATCTTGAGTCTGGGTTTTTACATTGTTGGCAGCGAACTGACAGTCTATTGCCATCACTCTGTAATCAACTGCATATAGTGAAATCAATACGAAAGTAAAATGGGAGGCAAGGAAGCACCTGCTGGTTTTAACCCTTGTCACAGTATCCCAGATTGGTTTGTGTTGGAAGGAACCTTAAAGCTCACACAGCTCCAACCCCTGCCACGGGCAGGGACACCTTCCACTAGAGCAGCTTGCTCCAAGCCCCTGTGTCCAACCTGCCCTTGAACACTGCCTGGGATGGGGCAGCCACAGCTTCTCTGGGCACCCTGTGCCAGCGCCTCAGCACCCTCACAGGGAAGAACTTGTGCCTAAGAGCTCATCTCAGTCCCCCCTCTGGCAGGTTAAAGCCATTCCCCTTGGCCTGTCCTTACAGGCCCTTGTACTAATGAGAAGGGAAAAGATAGTTTGTTAATTCCCCTTATATGAGCTTCTTCAGAACTTCTCCAGTGTGTAAATCTATTAGTGCTGTGACTTCACTTAATTTTAAAACACTTGCTATTAGTTTTCGGATAAATTCTCTCAGGAGTCTGTAAATTCCTGTTAAAACTGGATCTGCTTCGTTTCATTATTAGAGTTTATATCTCTGCCTGAACAGCATGAGGGGTTTCTGTCTAGAGAGAACGTTACCATACACACGAGGTTTAGTGGGATAAAAGATGAGCCCATGCAAAAACTAAGGCATCTGAGAAGCAAGTGCTGAGGGAGTTTAAAGAAATTAAAAGTAACAGCTGATGAAGAGTAAGAGTCAGTGACAGGAAATACATATCGGTGAGTGAAAATACAGGGGGATTAGAAACAGTCATTCAGACATATAGTAATTACTAGGAAATCATGGGAAGCTAATTTCCAGAAATCAACAAAATGGTTTGTGCTAGAAGTTACAGAATAGATGGTTATATGGCAGCCAATTTCAGTCCCCTGATAGCATCACTAATTTGCGTGCTTATGCCCTAGAGTTGGTTGCCTTGAGATTTATAAGCACAAATTACATTCCTAGTTTGCTGTGAGTGTTATAAAGAAAAGAAAAAGAAGACTCCTGGTGTTTTATTGTGGTAGAAAGGACAAGATGGTAAAGCAAGATTAGAGCAGGTGAAGGAGCTGTAACAAAGAAATAGAGCTTTCAGATATGGGTCTGTGTTTTTGAGGGACTAGATCCATAAAAAGCCATTGTAAGAACAGCAAATGCTCACTTGGGGCATCTTTATGGTATTGTTCCTATTTCAATCAAAGCTGTGACAAACAAAAGTAGTGCAAATATTTAGATAGGAAAAGCTCTTCCTTAGAGAACAGAAAATGATATTGTTCTATAATGGTTTCTAGCAAGCATCCTTATTTTCAGGTGTCCTTGCCAGCTGGCGCCAACTACTGCTGCTACAGAGGGCTTTGCGAATCGACTGCTGCTTTCATGGGAGCAGAGTTAAAACAAAGCTTTCAAGACGCGTCCTGTGCTTTCAACAGGAAACTGTCACATCCCTGGGAGTTTAAAAGGTATCTTCTTATCTGATGGTTCCTTTCCCTTGCCTGTGTTCTTTGGCTGGTTAAGACTGGGCTGCTATGGACTTGTTTCAGGGAATCTGACCAGTTTTTATACACAGATCCTACTCTTGGTCATTCTGAGGCTTAGTAAAGCAAATATGTAACTAAATACTATAGTTAGTGCTGAAATTGTTTATCTGAGAGTTTCAAGCTGATTTAAAGTGGTATTCTTCATTTCACAGTTCCTCGTAACTTTGACATGACAGTTATGTTTCTAAAGGTAGCTGCGCCTTTAATCTTTCCAGTGTCACATCCTACATGGCTGAAATTGGAGGTGTCACAACATAAGTACAGAAGTATTATTCTTGGTACATAAAGAACGAAGTGATTCAATGATTTGCCCAAAGTTCTGTAATAAGTGAATACTGGCGATAGGGATTGGAGATCAGGAATTCCGTGGTATTTAATAGTGCATTTAACCACTACAGCATGCTTATCTGGAGGGTCTACAGGTGCTGTGTTCTGGCCTCCTACTCTGTGAAAATGTTGAGTTTGTAAAATACCTTTTCTTTGACAGGTCTTTGCTTTCCAGAGAAATCACTGCTATAACGTTCAAGCTGACATGAATGTCAAGTGAAAGGATGTTGTCTTTAAAGAGCTGGTTCACAGGTGTTTCCAGCTTCTGTTAGGCTTAACAGGGTGAAGAACTGCCAAAGCAATTACTGCAGGGAGAATAGTTCTGGGGAATGGCTTATTCTGTTACTGTGTTTTAACATTGCTCCTTGGATAGCAAACTGCAGATATGGAGAAATGGAGTGCCAAAGGATTTTCTGCAAGGATCAGCTTCTGTGTGCAGATTTCATCTTGATTCTCCTTTTCCTCCTCTATGACTTCTGAGGTAGGGTTTTCATGAGTCTGTCATGCTCTGAAGCCACCAATTCTATAATCGTTCTTTGAAGTTATCGTTGATCATTAAATTACTTTTCTCTGTAGTCTTTCCATTCATCATAGAATCACAGAATGGGTTGTGGTGTTGGAATGGTGTTGGAAGGGACCTTAAAGCTAATCCAGTTCCAGCCCGCTGCCACAGGAACACCTTCCACTAGAGCAGGTTTCTCCAAGGCCCGTCCAACCTGGCCTTAACATTTAAAGATTATTATAAAATGGCATAAAGGATATTTGTATTCAGTTTGCTTTCTTTTATTGCTCTTTATAAATGACATGAGAGTCCAGCTTTAACAGCGCTGGGCTACCCCTTCTCAGTTTAGGGATGCCCTCTGTGATGCCAGTGCTCTATTCTAACCAATTGGCTATGTTGAGTGTGGTACATGCTCAGTTACTGCACTATGCATACTGCCCCAATTCCCATTCCTGATGCCACTTGTCCCATGGATATGGGACTGTTGCTAAGGATCAGGGTGTTCAGTCCATACTTTGCTTCCTGAGGGATATTTGTTGTCTGTTCCTTATCTCATCCAATTCCTTTTATGCTTTTCCACTGATTTGTGCAGGACAGACTTTGAGGTATGTGGCCATGTCCATGCAATTAGAGAGCCTTTCACTGAGAGATATGTAATAGACTTTAATCTGTTAAATTCAGAAATTAAAGCATCACAGAATCAACAAGTGAACTTAAGGTACTGAATCTGCCATGAAGTGATCTCTGGTGAGCAGATCTCACACAGCGCATTGAGTTTCTGTCTTTGACAGTCTGTTTCTAATGAACAAATACACAAACAAGTTTTGATTCTGAAACCATTTGAAATTACATCTATTTATACGACTGTTGTTGTGATGAATATTAGTCGCAGTGGGGTTATATTAGCATAGTTCTCAAACGTCACGGTACCCATGGCCATCCACTGAGAGTTTAAGCTGAAAATTGTTTATGGTAAATCTGCACAAATGCAGAATCTGCCAACTGCCTTCATCTTGATTTCTTACGGAATTTTTCCATGGCTTCATCCTTGCGCTGATTTTCATAGTTTAAATAAGGACTTTTCCAGTGATTTAAAAAATACACAATGTTGCTGCCGTCCAGGGGAAAGGAGCTCTTTTACCCCATTATATCACACAGTAAACATGTGGCTGATTAACTGATAAAAACATAAACGCATCCTTATGACAGTGGCACAGGAACTCGAATGATGCACTTCAGAACTGCAGTGCCAAATACGTTTCCTATGGCTCATGGATTCCAAAAAGGGGAACAAATCTGCTGCATTTGCTTATCTTGATTATAGCGTGAATTAAATGCAGCAGCCGTAAGCCTGACTTGTTTGTTGCTTTCATAACGCAGTAATGAATCAGAGTTAACCCAGGCTTTTATTTTTCCTCAAAGAGCATCAGGAAAGAACCCCTCATGCACATTGCTGCTGAGCAGAAAGAAAGTGTTTTACTGATGTAAGTTTTGTTTCTTTACTTATCTGCTGTGTGTTCTCCCTTTCATGTGCAGGGAACGGGCCGTGAAGTACATTTCTCTTTGGATTCTTGCTATGAATTTCAGTGTACTTTAGATATGTTTGTTCGCTTGTTCATGGCCATACGTGGCTCTGTCATTTCAGTGAAGACTGTATTTTGTTTAGGAGAAATTCACCTACGATTAAAAGAAAAACCCAAATTCTCCACCTGTTTCAATGCAAAGAAAACTTGAGAATGTTTGCTGAACAGAAACGGTGCACGGGATCATAGAAACCAGGTTGGGAGGGACCTCAAGGATCAGCTGGTCCAACCTGTCTAGGAAAGCATGACCTATACTAGGTGTTCCAGCGCCTTGTCCAGCCGAATCTCTACAGTGTGCAATCACTGGCTGTTCTGATTGCAAGAAATTTTCCTCTTATGTCCCATTGGAATCTCCCCAGGAGTAACTTGTGCCCATGACCCCTCCTCTTTTCCTTGGGACTCTCTGTGTAAAGGGAGTCTCCTATTTGTGGCCACGCTTTAAATACTGGATTAGCATAGCATAGGAAAGCCTGTGGCATGTGTGGAGCATGCGAGAGGTTGCAATGTGTTTACACCCTCTACTCGAAGGGAGATGAAGTCCAAGGAGGCAAAGCGATATGGAATAGCCAAGCCCAGGACAAACTGTACTGCCGAGAACAGAAAGGCTATTTGTGGGTTTTTAGTACCTGTATGCTCTGAACAGCAGTTGGTATTTGGCCAGGTCAAACGACAGCACACAGAAATACTGCAATGTCTTTTTGTTTGCTTGTTTGTGGGTTTTTTTCTGGTCCAGCTGATCTTGTGCCATGTTTGGTTGAGAGTGGGCAAATTGGCTTTATATACCTTGGTGGTAAATGTCAGAACTGTTTTGCCCAAGAGTTTTCTTAGGGTCAGAAAAGCCACAGTGCTTGTTTTGGGAGCTTGGTCGCTCATCTCTTTCACTTAGGTCTGTATACCATCTCGGAGACCCTTCCTCAGCCTTTTTCATCACTTCAGGTTACGGAAGGCTTGTGCAACTAAGCTGACTGCAGCAAAGATAATGAAGCCTTTTGGGGAAGCTGAAATCTGTTGCTTGAGAGAGGATGCTTTCCTTCTCTGAAAGCTCTTCTCTTTGCCTCCTCTGCAATACTCCTGCAGTACATAATTCAGAAAGCTGTCACAACTATTTGACCTTATGACTAGCAAAAAAGAACTTCAGGGCTACCCTTTAACTGGGCACCAGAGATATTTGGAGCTGGACAGCAGAGACTTCGTGATGTGACTTTAGGGTCAGTCTCTGCTTCTGCTGGAGGATTTTGTGCTTCTTTAGCCGCTGGAGACCAGTGTGCCATTGAGTGTGTGCAGCAGGTTGGGTCTACGTCAGCACAGAGTGAGAAAACTTGGCCTTACCCTGCTGAGATCATAGGGCCAGAGCTCTCAGGAGGATGAAGAGTCCAAAAGAAGGTTTTGTGTGCTTGAAAGCTTGAAATGTGTTTTGAGTTCTGTAAGTTGGCCTAATACAATAACTAACTCCCCATATAAATTTGCTTGCTTGAGCATTCCTGTTTCTTTCAAATGTGTTTCACACCAGGTACTTCAATCTGTCTGTATTCTGATAGTGTGAGCTTTATAGTTATCTCTGGAGCACTGTGGTAGGGATAGAATCATAGAATAGTTAGGGTTGGAAAGGACCTTAAGGTCATCTAGTTCCAACCCCCCTGCCATGGGCAGGAACACCTCACACTAAACCATGCCACCCAAGGCTCTGTCCAGCCTGGTGTTGAATACCACCAGGGATGGAGCATTCACAACTTCCCTGGGCAACCAATTCCAGTGCCTCACCACCCTCACAGTAAAGAACTTCCTCCTTATATCCAGTCTAAACTTTCCCTGTTAAAGTTTTAACCTGTTACCCCTTAGAACTTAAGTGTGAGTAGGAAAGAAGTTGCCTGCTTGGAAGTGGAAAAAAGGAAGTCCCAAGGCAAAGAAAACCCATGTGTTATCTATCCTGGGATAAGGGACGAGTTGTACTACACACTGTCAAATGTTTAATGGTGTGTGGCCTTGAGATGGGGAGAAGACCAGGAAATGGGGTACTTTCTCATCTCCTGTCTGTGGACCCCCTTCAGTGTTTGTGGGATTTTTTGTTCAAACACTTTGTCTAGCTTTCCTCACACTGTTTCAATAATTCCCCACACTTTACAGTACCTTGACCTTACACTTTTGATCTACTTAACAAAACCTTTCTCATATCTGATGTCCATCCAAGTAAAGCTGGTGCTTTCATCAAATGCCTTTCCAGGTTTGTCCATGTCAGTATGATGCTTTCTTGAGCTGCTTTATCTCAAAAATACAGACAAAACTTAGAATTCCTACATCCGTGAAATCCTTCAGTGCCTCTAACGTTTCATTCTCTCTGAATGCCAACTGCCTCCATTGTGCCTTTAAATCCAAAAATACCAAATGGTTTTCCTAATGTAACTTCACTAATTCATTCTAAAGAGCAACTTTCTTTATCCAGTAAAAGCACTAAAATGCCTTAGAATATATTTTCTTTTGCTTAGTAACACACGTTATAAATTTGAGTGGAAGCCAGCTGTATTCCACAGCCATTTTCCATGAAGGTTTCCTCAATTCAACACAGGAGGTGACACTCACAAGGCCCATTTACTCTGGTCCTCGTCAGTCGTACATTAGTTACCACTCAGACTGGCAACGGCTTTTCACATTTCTTTTGGGCATGTTTCTGCTAAACAGGCAGACAGGGAAAAGTAGAATAAGTTCTACTTAAGAATTCCACTTCCACTCTATCACAACAGCAGGAATTAAACTCTTTATTACCGACTAAATGCAGTGCACAACATGTAGAAGACAAGAGATCATTCTAATTTCGTCCACGTAGATGTGGAAAAGGAGGGTAATATAAGGATTATTCCTATTTACACTGGAAAATTATCATAAATGAAGGCAACAATAGGTCACATGAAACCAGTGAAATCAGTGCTATTCCCTTCTCTTTAATGGGCTTCAAATCAACAGCAGAATTTGCAATGATGCTTAGGTTTTGTGGTAGGTCAGAGCAGGGGAGAACATCCTACTGTAGAAAAAGCCCTGAAATATTAACTCGGAAAAATGAAGCGAATAAGCAACCACTTTCTTCACACTCCCCTCTCAAAATTCAACGTATTATTCCCTGTCTAGCATCAAAAGTTTATTTGGGTTTATTTTATAAGCAATATTGTCCTTAAGTCACAGCTTATTGTCAATATGAGGTGGGAGATGCTGGAGGATAAGAAGAAAGCTGATTTCCTCCAAATGTATCTCCTAGGTAACACCAGTAGTTTATTTGTGTTGTCAGCTTTTGATTAAAGGAATGTATTTTGTTAGATATCCGTACAGTGCTTTGTACAATGGGGCACAAATTTTCTTTTTTGGTTCAAAGAAAATAGCATCAAAACCTTGATGAGAAGATACTTGGAATATTGATTTTCTTAAATTTGGGGGTTTTCGTTCCAATTCCATTCAGATACTTTATGGCCTTTTGCTGAGCAAACAGTTCACACACCATGCCATTTTTCTAAGTGCAACTATGGGATTGTGTGCTCTTCTAGCAGGTAAATGGTAAAAGCAGTAGCAATATTATTACAAGCACTTCAGTAAGGAACAATAATGTGAATTAAAGGATAAAATTAATCTTTAACTGCAAAAGTAGTAATAAAAATATGGAAAATCAGTGCAATATCATTACCTGGCCTGCTTATGAAGTCACAGTGCCCAAAGCCTGCTATATCCATCCTCTTCAGGAAGAGCACCATGCTTGTTAGGTTTGATTCCTGTATTTTGGCTGGTAGGTGTGGTTTCATTTCTTTGTATGTAAATTCTTCAGGGTACAAGCAGAAGACTTTTCCTGGAAGAGATTTCAGGAAAATCACCTTATTTCCTTTTTTGCGTTGCATTGATTCTATGAATGGTTTGAGCTAATGGACATAAATTTTGAGCTAATAATTCTACCTGATGAAGACATGCCCAGAATTTGTTTATGCATCTCTGCTTGACTTTTGCTGATAGGCTGCGTTATAACAGAGTCTGTTCTGATTCTAGGGTTGTACACCTTTAAATGAAAGAGATATTAAGCATCAGATAGGTAAGTGAAGACTACAAAAATGAGAATGGTCTGTACTCAATTTTTGTATAAGTCATTTTACAGAAAGCATAGTAACAGGTTCATTTCTTTTTATACTGCCTATGTCACCAGCTTGGAAATGACAGCAGTCAGCACTTTGATCAATCGACAGACACTTAAGTTTTGCAATAGCTCTGTAAGTAGACTCAAAGATAAATGTCTTTTTCTGAAGAAATGTACCTTACCAGAGCACAAAATGTATAGCATCAAAAATATAATGTATTTCTTCCATATTCTGATAACGTTTTGTTCCATAACTCCAGATTTTTGTCTTAATACTGAAATCTGTTACTTCAGCACAGGAGACGAGGACTGTATCAAAGATGTACAATGCCCCATTTTATTCTTTTCTTAATTGTACTTTATTGTAATTAAACTGAGGAGGTGATTCACTCATTGTTCTGACCACCATGATGTTCATAAGTGTGGCATTGGTACAGGTTGCCCAGAGAAGCTGTGGCTGCCCCATTCCTGTCAGTGTTCAAGGCCAGGTTGGATGGGGCTTGGAGCAAGCTGCTCCAGTGAAACGTGTCCTTGCCCATGGCAGGGAGTTGGAGCTGGATGAGCTTTAGGTCCCTCCCAACCCAAAATATTCCATGATTTTGTATAGAAATATAACACCTGGATAGGGCAACTTTCTGGTCATGCCATCAGAATCAGCTTTGTCTACTTTAATCAGGGTTTTAATAAAAAAGATAAAATGTGTTTCAGTGTAGGCGACAAATTTCTTTTCCTTCAGGTAAATTTATACCAGCTGCAAGAATTATGTGGGATTTTGTTCTGCACAAAACTTTGCCTGGTCCCTCTGTGTTCAACTGACTTTCACATCCGTATAGATTGGATGTGAATTTGACCTGTTGAGGAATGAATAGTAGAGGACTACTTTTCAGCTGTTAGGACACAATAATTGAATTAAAGTGTAAACATTGCATAACTGATAGAGGTGATTTGATTTGATGTCCATCAGGACTGTCTTGAAACTGATTTATTCCCATTGCTTCCTATTTCTGATTCACAGAAGGCTAGAAGAGCTGAATTTTACTTTAGGCATCAGCTTACTGTGGAAGTGAGCTTCATTTCCATCAGCCAGGACAACTCTTGTTTCACAAGTGAGTGGAGTTACGCATGGTTTAGTTGAAACCCCTTGTAGTCTTTTGTTTCACGCAAAGTATGACAAGTTTTTTTCCTGTACTTGAATCTGAGTTAGTTTATAACCTCCATAGGAGAACCTGTAATTTATCAGTGTTAGACACTGATTTCTTGCAATGAAAATGGAAAGTACTAGTAGTTCCCAAGCCTTTGCCTGAAATTCTTTCAAGGCTGATCAGGATTAATGATCCCTGATCCAAAATTTTAGGAAGACTTACATTTTGGTGATTCCATTCTGGATTATATGAAGAAACTCTGTTAGTGGGAGGTGTCCCTGCCCATGGCAGGGGGGTTGGAACTCGATGATCTTGAGGTCCTTTCCAACCCTAACTATTCTGTGATTCTATGATTCTATGATTCTTTTTGCCCATTACTGGAATATTTATTTTGACTAGCAAAACACATAGGACAGTTACAAATCCTGTAGTAGTGCAGCTTTCCAATTTATGTAATGACTTGTTCCTACGTAGTTACTCATTCTTTAGGACATCAGTTTTGTATAAATGAAAGAAGCAAGAAGATTGTTTTCACAGCAGCAATAGTCCTTCCTAGGATGGAGTAGAAAACGAGAACTGAGGACACACTTTTAGTACTTCAAATGGACTGTAAAAGATCAAGACAAATTGCAGTGTTTTGAGGTACTTGTATGGAGTACGTGTTTGGAAGGAGAACAAACAGCATTAAAAAGCAGTGGTTCTCTGTGTGACCATCCCTTGGTGCTAAATGAGCTGTGGCACTGCATTGATTACTAAATTATTAAACAAAGGGTGAAGTTAAGCTACTAAACCAGGTAACCTGCCAATAGATAACCAAGAACCGATTGCATTTTGATCTATCTGTGAGGTACTGAAGAGATAATGATGACTGATAGGCCAAAACTAAGGTGAGATATAGTTTGCAAATGAAATGTCATTGTTTTGGTGCCCAAATGAGTGGCAGTTTCAGCTGGGAGTGTTAACTGGGGTTTAGGAACTTGAAATTATTCTTTCTTACTGAATTTGGGACGTAACTGTGATCTCTTGCTTGGTTTTTTTGTGTGAGATACCCGTTCAAGTGATCTAAATTTTGTTGACTTGAATGTTACACATGTGATAGAATCTGATTTATGCAAGAACAGAAAACTATTTGATCCTCTAGAAACCATTTGCATCAATCTATGAGATGCACATTTCCCTTTCCCCCACCCTGAAACAAACCTGATGCATAGTTCATCTTTGGCATACTGATTCTGGTTAACTCAACTAACCTTCCTTCTCTCCACACCGACATCGATGACAAAGGTTACATTTTTAATCCAAATCAACGACTCTCCAAAGCTTGTGGTGAGCAGCACTTTCCTTCTGTATCTTTTGCAGGATTTCTGCTTGTCTTGATGTGGTTTGGGAATTAGCTCTTGTTTCGTGGGGTATAGAGGAACTGCGATGAGTTCTCCAAGGTCAGGGTTTAAATTGGACTGTTCCTGCCTGATCATTTGGTGAGCTTTTTCTATTTCCTGTAATCAGGAGAAAGATTTTTAGTTTCCTCGTGAGTATGAGAAACAAATCTCAGTGTTTAATTTTAAAGCAAAGCTTATTCTACATTAATTTAACTATGCATCAAACGATAACATTTAAATCTTACCTGATTAATAATTAAAGGCAAAAAACAAAGGGAGCAGAACTATGTGTGAGAGTTTACTGGCTGTGTCCAGTAACTATAGACCAGGAAAATTTGAACTGTTTTATGAAATGTCTTTTTCCCTTCTACCAGTTAAAAAATAGTCTGCTCTGACTTTAATCATATCCAAACCCACCTCCAGGTGAAGATAGATATGCTACTATACAGTACAGGAGTAGCAAGGCTGAGAACTGATGAAACAGGCACTAAACTTTGCACCTATAGAAATATAGGATGCACCCACATCAGTGATTTAGGGCCAAAGAGTTTGGTGCGAATTTGTATGTGGGTAGGGCTGGTCAATGCTGTAGCAGGTACTCAGGTGCCACACTGGTGTGCCCAAAGTGATTTATCTTCTGCTGGAACCAATATTAGGTACATGGGGTGCCCTGAGTGGCGGTGTCCTCTGGGAAACAGCTCTCTAGGTATACATGGCACACCCCAGGGTGGCAATGGGTTCATCTGCTCTGCTGGTGAAGGTGTGATGTGCACGGATGTGTGCCTGGAGTCAGAACAGATCGCAGTAAATCTCTGCTTCACCCCTCTCCAATCCCTGCTGTCCTTGTCCCTGAAGGGCTGAAATGACAGAAGCCTGTGTTTGGGTCACTTGGAAGCTATTGTGTCCTTAGTCAAATTACAATACAGAAAAAGATCAAACTATACAGAAACGTCCCTACTTTGCCTTAATTATTATATTTAAGAGGATATAATTGTGAAGGCTACAATTTGGTTTGTGTTGGTTTCCCCTTTCACCCCCAATTATTAGTTATATCCCTAAACTGTGATAATGGAACATCACCTTTAAAACAAAATTCACAGGTCAAATATGAATGGTAGAAAGTTTCTTTTTTGTTATTTTAGTCTTTTTATATAAAATCATTTATGTGGTGAATGATTTCATTTTAATGCATACAGAAATCATTCATAGACTTGTGCAGTTTGAAAGGCTTTTATTTTCTTCAAAAACATTTTTATTAGCAAGCATATTTCAGAATTGAAAAACCAGATTGCATTTCTATTTGAGGGTGAGACTACATTTATAGTAGATATAGGTTGAAGGGATTCTATACAAACCCTCATAAAGATACAACAGTGGCATCCAATAGCAAGGCTGGCACCAAGACAGTACATAAATCTTCATGTTCTTAGTTTATTCATATCTTTGTTCAGTTTAAAAGACAGCTGAGTGCTGGGGAATAGTGCGCCATTAGCAAAATGAAACTTTAAATCATAGTTAAGCAGGAATGCACGGGATGTGAACTGTGTGGTAACAGTTCATAATGAGTGTTCTGTTCTTTGTGAGAGAGAAAACTATGTAATCTCTTAGCAAACAGCAAGAAAGGAATTGTTATTTTAGTATTGTGGGGGATTTGCCCATCAGTTGAAGCAGAAATACAACTTTCCTCCCAGTTCTTTGAAGTGGAAAGGCTCTGTTTTCTCTCTAACATTACCCCTATTTTAAACAGGGCAACTGATACAGAAAATTTATTAGTTCATCATTAGTAAAATTTGTGTCTATAAAGTTTACAACTGATCATTAACACTATTAAAAGTGCTACATACCCACCCTCCTCTTTGCAATGAAAGGCAATAGTGCCTGGGTAGTTTATGGTAGTATGTCTTTGCTTGTGAAAAGTCATTATCTACTGGAGCTAAGGCAAATTTGTTGTTCTAACACAGACTTAATAATGCAAAGTGGAAGGCTGAAGATCACTATCAGGAAATAAATAATAATAATGATGAATTTATTCATCATTTTAAGTCTTAAAATATTTATTTGATGGGCAGATTGCTTTGACAGCTATAAAGGACCTGATGGTGCAGTCCTTGCAGCAGTGAATTTAGAGTGTCTGTGCTCTCTTTAGGGATTCAGAGATGCCTCTACCTAAAGTAGCCAAGCCCATGCAGATTCCTGGGTCATCTGTAGCACTTCCAGAGTGATGTTTGCCTCCTACTGTTGTGTACACAAATGGTTGGGAATTTTGCAGCCATAAAGGAGAATGCACGTGGAAAATGCTTGTAGGCACGTCTAAGGTAAAAACATTCGTGTACAGAAGGACATTTATATAAACCAGACCTGTGTCCCTTCCTGCAGAACAGGGATAACACAAAGTGTCTTATGCCCAATGTCAGAGTAGCTGCAATATATTAACTCCCTGCATCTGTACCCTTGTCCCTGTGTATTGCCTTTGCTACTTTTTGTATCATACAGGAGGATGATGGCCTTTCCTTAAGGCTACAGAAAATCTGATAGTTCCTTGTATTAATGTATTCTGTACAGATAATACACTGTTATGTATACCATAACTTCTTTGTAGGAAAGACCTGAAATGACAAAACCCGCCGGCAGTGTCTGGTGTCTTCCATGCTGGTATCAAGATATTCATAGGTCCTATAAAAACACAGATGTAAATAATTTCTTGATTAAAATCAGACATTGAAATTAGTTAATAACTTACTTGTTCACATGCCAGAAAGACGACAATGTCTCCCTTCTCTTTTGAATGGTGTATCTCAAAGAGCAGTCTTAGTGCAGACAGAAAGGGGTCTTTCTGAATGCTGCAAGAGTAGACAACCTCTGCTTGGTATTTGCTTTCCACTCTTATGAGGGGGATGCTGCCATAATATTGTTGCAGTTTGCTGGACATATGAGGTGCAGTGAGTATTACCAGCCTTAGTTCTGGTCTTGATAGCAAGACATCTTTAAGGAGGGCAAGTAATGCATCTGTTGCAACAGTTCTTTCATGCACATCATCCAAGATGATAACACCGTAATAGTTCAGAAGAGGCATAGACATCATTTCCCTTTGTAGCATATCATCTGTACAGTATCTGTAAGAAACAAACAGAAAACTCTGTGCAAAGTTGCTTGGAATATCCAGATGTGATTGTAAGAAATGAATTCAGGATCTTGGAGACGGTTTGGTTCTTTCTGTTCATCAAGAAAGATTTGATAGGAACAGAATTTATTCTGTAGATGTTATCACCGTCTCAACTACATGTTTAAATCTGAGCTACCTGATCTAGTGGAAGATGCCCCAGGCATTGGCAAGGGGTTAGAACTAGACGAGCTTTAAGGTTGCTTCCAACACAAATCATTCTCACATCGTAAGGCTCTCCTCACTTTGTCCTTCCTATTCCCACTGATACTGGAAGTGTTTTAATTCTATTATTTTTTTCTCTTCCTCAGCAGGATTTTGGATTCTTGAACCAGGTTTTGATGCGTGAGAGGATAGGGTTTGTTTCCCTTTCATGTCAGGAGCAGCTGCAAGAAGATGTGCTGCAGGATGAGGCTTATAGAGTGTTTTGTAAAGGGCACACAAAACGAAGAGCAGTAGAACTTGATCTGTCAGAAGTGGTGAGTATCTTCTCCGCTGGTAATCAATGACTGGTTTAGGATCTAGATCTTAGAGTTTGTGCCTGACATATTAAGGAAACAAAGAAAATAAATCTCCTAACTTTCAGAGAAGCTAAAAATCTGAATCCCTCTGTTGCTGCTGTCGCCTGCCTGAGTTTAATATATGAAGTGCATTTCTTATCTCTTAAAAATCCTCCTAAATGCTTTTTTTTCCTCATTACTGAATATACCCTTCTCTAGCCATGATTTTTGATTGCTTTTAAATTCCAGCTTTACTTAAGTGATAGATTATTCCGTGTTCTCTTATGGCAATGAAGACTCCTGGAAAATAGAGAAAACACAAGTAGAATGATACGGGGGTTACTGAGGTGCTTAATGAAGTTTTGCACAGATGATAACCTTGCTCACTTAAATCTCTACTACAATTTAGCACAGAATACCTCCTTCAAGCCTTTTACAGTTTATGATTCATCACTTGATCTTCAGTGTCTGCACTTTACAATATTATACACAACTTTATAAAGCAATGTTTTGTTTTCATACTGTATGTAAAGACCTTTGGCAGCTGTAGCAGTTCTCCCCCATGGTTGTTAGGTTATCTGTCTTGACCACGTTAGTAGAGCAGTGCAATGAAGGCCTGGAGTGCTGTCAACTGCAAACAGCTCTCAGCTACATGTTAGCTTGAATTAAAACCCAAACACAAACCTCAGGATCGTTTCTGCTGTACAGCAGCTTTCAAACGGGATGAAATACCCCACTTCATGGCCAACATTGACATCCATTTCATCAGCTACTCGCAGTGCCAGCCGCACCGCTGTCTGCTTGTGAACCTGGGTGCATACAACTACACCGTGCTGATAGCGGACAGAGAGGCAGTACTCAGCACACCACTGAGGAATCTGTGGGTAAATAAGAAAAGATGTATCTGGTATTTGACATGTTTAGCAGAGACTGTAATGCAAAAGAAGTAGGCGGAACTAAAACAACCTGAGTGCCCATTGCTGGACTGCTGCACCTAACAGAAATGATCTGCCCTGATAAACGTCAACACTTAAGACTTTCTTCCATAGTCAAGAGTTGGAGTGACATGGGCTAGGAGGTTCTCCTGGGAATTTCTTATTTCTCAGCTGGACTCAGATCAGTTTGCATATAGTGCAGAAGGGACAGAATTGGCCTCCAAGGAGCATGTAACACTGGCAGTGTCATTCTTAAGCATCTGCTGATGGATCCAGCAATGTTAGTGCAGTTATTGTCAGGGGCTTCACAGCTGGCTCAGCAGTAAATTTGCCTGGGCTATATCATATTCAGGTGCTTGACATGAGAAACATGTCCTGGGAAGAAGAGGATTTCAAACCGACAAATGCCATAGTAAATATATGTAATTTCAGATTAATTACTCTCTAAGCAAGGATAACTTAAGCTGAGCAGCTCCAGAAATGTATCCAATTGCTCTCTAATTTATATAGTTACAGGAGAAAATCCACATGAGAAAATATGAATGTGTCAAGAGAAAGTAAAATTACATTATAAATATTATTGTAGTGAAAGTATTAGGTTTCAAATCCTTCGCTTAATCAACATATATAACCTAGGTGCATGAGCCACATCTCACTTATTTCTCTCTAGTTAGTTATGTTTCTAGAAATGTCTAAACATTAGCCAGCAATGTGTTAAACTTGTTTAAGGACAATTTAAATGGCTATCCTTTCTTAGCAAGGAGTTTAGTGTTACACAAAGTTTGTTTTGTATAAAGTCAATAACAAGGGGTAAAGACTTTTTACTCCAAAAAATATTCCCGGCACGAGATAGGTATGGATCCATTGTATAGGAATGCAGAACTTCCAGTGAGAAGCAGGATGTCTCTAGTTCAATATGTGATCTCTAGCAGTGTCCAGCACAAAGTCTCGGGCAGGTATGAGGTGCCCTGCAGCAGTAGTTATCCTACAGCTTTACCTGCAGGGAAGTTTTCTCCTTGTCCCACTCATAAACAGTATTTTGACTTATAACACTTGCTTGAAAATTCTCTGCTTGCTGTGGTAACAGACTTAGGTTGTTCTATATTATTACATCAGAATTTGATGGTCCTAGTGGCTATTTGTGTGTTTAGAATAAATTGAGATCTTGGCTTCAGTGATGTCTTTTAACCTGAGTTCTGTAAAGTGTGTATCCTTTGAAAAAGCATTTGCTCTTGGCTGAAGTGAGGGAAAGGCCATTACTTCTCCCTGAGATGGAGCCCTACTGATTTCAATCCTTCATTCCCTGAGGGCTTTTTTCACCTTCTCTTATGACCTGCCTGCAAATCCACTGTATTTCTTAGCTGATATAGCATTAGCCAGAACCCAAACACACTTTCTAAGTAAGAATATGTATTGAATCCAAGACAGGCATTGCAGAGTTTATAATTTCCACTCCGTGTTCGTGATGATGGTGGGCAAAAAAAGGATAAAATGGCAAGTATAGAAATTAGGAAGCTTACACTTGGGAAGTTTAGACATTAGGAAGAAACTCTTTACTATGAGGTGCTTGTGGCAGGGGCTTGAACTGGATGATCTTTAAAGTCCCTTCCAATCCAAATCATTTATGGTTCTATGACTAGTCATTGTTAAGGAGAAGGCAGTGAAATTCTCCAAATGAGCAAAATAGTGCCCAGTCAAATGCAGAAGGAAGGATTTATTTCAGATTGCATTAGTATTTTATCAGTAAGTCCTGAATATTTTATACTTAGCCTTTGCCTCTCTGAAGGAAATACAGCTGTAACTTCAGTTGGGAAGGATTTCAGCTGATACATTCTGTATTACATTTGAAAGTATGTATTGGATAGGATTTCAAGTTGAGATGTGATGTGATGCCCAGAGCAAAAACTTACAGTGCACATACTGGTAGATGCGATAGTGTTTTATACAGGGCTTTTCTCAGGTTATGTGTGTATTTGCTTCTGAATTTTAAACTATGGCCGTTGGTGCATTTGGTCTTCAGTGTTCAGAAAGGGCTCAATATTTGTAGGTTTAGTATTTACTACTAAAGAAGTTGTAGTTTGAGATTTTTATGGGTTGTTTATGACCCTGTGTCAGACAATTAGAGCCTCAGAAAAGTCATTCTTCACTGCTCAGCTTACCCTTAAGCTCAGAAGACATCATCAACCAAATAAAAATGGTTTGTAAGGGAAAAATGTAAAGTCAGTGTCAATTGTTGGTGAGTATTTGCAGAATGTTATTTAAATGCATGCTCATATACATGTATTTTACATCTGGTTTTGTCCACATTAATCCTTATTCACCTTCTGTATTTCACTTTCCCTCTCTGGCCTTTAATACCTCAGATTACTATAAATGGCTGCACATCTGTTTCTACACTGAGAACTCCTGAACTCAATGTGTACGTACACCATGGCTGAACTCTTAACTGGATGTGATTACATGGCAATACCATCCTGTACTCAGCATAGCAGCAGCCCACTACTAACAGAAAACAGATACTAGTAGAATATAAATCTGGATATTGATACAAGTAAAGGACAACAGCTGTGAATAGTGAATTCATGGCAAAAAGATTTTGCTGCTTTCAAAATATGTAATGTTAGTAAAATAGTAACAATAAGTGTGCAACATTCAATGTTCTAATAATAATTAAGCACACATGCTGAGCCAAGTATGTTGTACTGACCTGGGAGCTCTTGCCAGTCTTAGCATCTCCTGACACAATCGCAATTTGATGATGAAGCAAATGTTCCAGAAAAGTCTGTTTCTCTTTCCATACCGGGAGTTCTTCTCTTTCTTTCAGGAGTTTATAATAACGGGAAGAGTACGGCAAACCATCAAAAGGATTAAGCTCAAAATCTTCTCCACATACTAGTATTTCCTCTTCATCACCATCGCTGCAGTCAAGTAATTCTGAGAAGCAG
Source organism: Amazona ochrocephala (assembly GCA_039720435.1). Taxonomy (NCBI): domain Eukaryota; kingdom Metazoa; phylum Chordata; class Aves; order Psittaciformes; family Psittacidae; genus Amazona; species Amazona ochrocephala. The sequence goes on along the minus strand of CM077881.1, from coordinate 3,662,837 downwards.
TGGATCTCTGGAGAGAGGCTTAAAAACTCCATTTTTCTTACATATATTATTCCCAGCAAAACCACATTAGTAATGGAAGGAGTCCTTTGTGCACTGATTGGTCATTCAGGCCCCCTAAACCTGCGGAAATCCATTTCTGCTTGCTCTAGGATTAGTATTTCCCAGCTCTTCAGTTTAAAAGTTCAGTCTCAGGATCCAGCTGCCTCCTTTGTGGTCTGTTTGTCACCCTTCAAGTGGTTCAATAACCAACATGAGCCTCGAGGAAACAGACTTTAAACAATCATCCAAACTCTTAAAAATAGCAACCATTAAACCAAAAGATGTTAAAGAGAAGCTGAGCAGCTCTTGCACTTTAGCAGCGCGTTAAAGCCACTCCATGAGCCCTGGGCAGTGTGTTTGCTCTTGGCTGCTACTGCTCAGCCAGGCTGGAGAATAATTGGGAAAGAGCACGCTGTGCCTGACCTTTATCACTCCCGGCTGCCTGAATAGGAGGCTCTGGAGTGATTGTTGTGATTGCAGAGATGTTAACGTGGCCAGCTAATCCCAGCACAATGGCGTTCACTCCTGGGTGCAGTGAAAACGGGAGGTAACTGCTGCGTGAAAGCGTCCATCGGGAACAGCAGCTCTTTACTTGAAGTTCTTTGCAGTGCTGTAGAAAGTCAGGGGGGTAAAGAGTCATTTTATATCCTCTATCAACTGTACTTGGAAATATTTTAACAGCTTCTGCTGCAATTAGAACCCTGAAATATACTTAATACATTAAAACAAGCAGAGCGATGCCAATTCTAACCCTTCAAGGGCACCAGAAGTGGCCTTGAAAGATGAGGGAAGAAAAAACTACTGATGTAAAGTAACTGCAACTCTTAGGACTCAAAAGTAGCAAAATAGTTTCCTAATCTTGACTGATCTGTGCTGTAACACAAGTATTAAATTACATCATTTATTTTAGTTCCAGAGGCAAGTGTCCTCTTGAACAATGGTTCTGATCATGTCTTGATGAACAGACTGTATTCTTGTGCGCTTTTTCTTTATCGAGCTTTTTCTGCACTAAGTAATATAATGAAAGTTATTGCCTCTTCGTACAGATTTTTCTTGTTTCATAGCTTTGGACCATATTGGCTGCAATGCTATTAATGAATTCTCTGATGACAGCAGCATGGAAAACCATCAAAAAGAAGTAGGAGAAAAATCTTTTGTTCAGCAGTCTGAATATCTCAATCCAAATGAGATAAGTCTAATTACATGGTGCTCACAAAACAGGCTGATTCTTGGCTCTTAGAGTGGCTGGCAGCAGGGAGTGACAGATTGTCCGGTTTGAAGGCCAAAACCAAACGTGATCTTCTGGAGGAGCATTTCTGAAAAGCAGAAGGACCAGGGGACTTACCTGCCCATTGTCTAGTCTTACGGTACCGCAGAATACACTTTGGATTAACCACCAGTGGGGATGTACCTGGTGGAGCTTGAGCAAACTGGTCTAGAGAAGGTGTCCCTGTCTCTGGCAGGGGGCTGGAGCTTTAAGGTCCCTCCCAACCCAAAGCATCCCAGGATTCTGTAATACCTGTGAAGGTGACAGGAGTCTGGTTTTCATGCTCAATAATGCTGAATTAGGTCACATTTAGCTGAACTTGGAAACCAGTTCTTCCAGTGACCTTGGTGGATCCCTTAATGTATAATGATTTATCTGATTCTGCATTACATCCTTCCCGATTTATTGTTGTAAGTTCACTACCACTGAGGTCTCTGCCTTTCTCAAATGTGGTTGAAATCCCTCAACAGGGCATAAATGTCAAGAGGGGACTGAAAATGCAATCCTACAGAGGATGTTTTCTGTGAAATTCATCTTAAAATGACGTGACACAAGCAGGTGAATTGCTATTACCCTGTGTTCTACTTGGTTTTCACATGCTTAGCAGCAACATGTGCTCTCTGCTTTCCTCAGTTGCAGTATAGGCCTGTCTTCAGAACATTAAGACTTGGAGAACAGTATTTTCTGGTTCATTAAGCAAATATGAATGGTCATAACACAGTAATCCTTTTGGTTTTCCTTTTGGTACCTGTGATGGAAGAGAGCCCGTTTAAATGTTACCAACACAAGAAGAATGTTTACTATTCAGCACCCAAATATTATGAAACTGATATTCGTTCCACGTTAATGAATGTTTTAACAGGACAGGTTGTTAAGTGATTTACATTATTTATCTTTGCTAAAAAGGGCTGTGTTAAAGCTTTATCCTGATCTTCAGCCAGGTATGTGATTGAGTACTTTGAGCCTCTTCCTGGAGCGCCAGCCCAACAGTTCTCTGCAGGCAGCTTCTCTGGCAGTCAAGGAGTCTAATGAGCTAAGCCAAACACGGGGTTAGGAGTATGATTGAGCATTGCCTTTGTAAATTAAGACACCAAAGCTGTAGCCCTTTGCTACTCAATATACCTCATTGCTTTACCTCTGCCATTTTCTTCCAGACTCCTAGTTTCTAGTCTTGCCTCCTTTAGTCCTTGATTTTGACCTCATGATGTCTGCCTATCCTGGTCCTTCTGCCTGCTTTTGACCACTCTGGTGATTGTCTCCGGTAGTGCTCATGCAGTTGTTCTTGGCTTTGGCTTTGCTATTGAGCAAGACCTCTTGTTCCCTTTGGAGTGTTGCACCTTTTCCTGACAAGGCTTCTCCATCATCTCTTGATTGCTGTCATTATAGCAGGCCCTTCGGGATTTACAAGGTATACATTTTAACATAATACAGAAAGATTTAATTAATTCCAACAAATAACAGAAACACTCACTGCAAATGAGTGCGTTTAGTAAATTAGGGTATGAGCTGCTTTCAAAGATATCAATGAGAACTTTGCTATTGATTTAAATTATATGTTGTTGTGCAAGTGCTCATGATAATGTGCTGCAGGAAAGCAGTAAATACTACATAACATGTTCTGTATCTTTAATAAAGCCCTGTTAATATATAGGTACTCTATGCAGCTTTTCTATTAAATCTTTCAGAGGAGGAGGATTTTCTATGGGTAATTTATACAGAATTTGGATTTGTAATATCAGTGGTATTGCAGAGTTCTTTCTTCTCTGTTCCATTTTTCTTCCCCAATTTTGGCAGCAATAGGAGTGGGAATTCAAGGGTATCACTTCCTTTCTTCCTCAAGAACGTTGTTTAAATAGAGGGTGTCAGATTAAATTTGCTTCATAATGAAGCAAATGAAGCCTATGAAATATGAACGTGAAATATATGACATTTGAAAAAGCAAAATTATAGTTTATTCTTGTTAGATGAGAACCAGCAGATGCTGTCAAGAGCAGTTCCTCTTTCCATCCTATTTTCCAGCACAAAATCTTTTGATGCCAAATCCTTCTAGCACTTGAGTACATCCACTGGGATATGGAACTGCATCTTTGCTGCTGAAAGTGGAGGGGCTGTTCCTAGCCTTGACTTACATTTGTCCTGCAAGTTTGCGCATTTTCCCTTTCGGGCATAAAAAAAGATATATGCTGGTAAAGCACCCAGTTATTCCTCTCCCCTACCCTTTAGACCAGGGGCTCTGAGGGTGCTTCACTGTGAGGAGCTTACCTGTGAGGGTGCTGAGGCGCTGGCACAGGGTGCCCAGAGAAGCTGGGGCTGCCCCATCCCTGGCAGTGTTCAAGGCCAGGTTGGACACAGGGGCTTGGAGCAACCTGCTCTAGTGAAAGGTGTCCGTGTCTGTGGCAGGGGGTTGGAACTGGATGGGCTTTAATGTCCCTTCCAACCCAAACCGGTCTGGGATTCTATGATCTGTTTGAACTGTTTTTCTTAAGGAGACCAAAAGAGGGTTATATGGAGCTGATGCAGTTCAGAAGAGTGTCAGCCTCCAAAAGCAGACATCTTCCTCTTTTACCTGTACAGATAGCTTAGTTGATTCCCTGGGACTGGATTATCTTGCTGAGCCACCTCTGGTTTCCCATGGCCTAAGGCTGGTGTCCTTAGCTGTGGGATTCCAGTGTCACAAGCATGTCTGGCACAGGAAGAAACCCAGGCTGCCCCTACACCATTCTCAATACTGTGGTGCTGCCGGTCCCAAGAGCAGCCCGCATGCCAAGGCAGGTGTTGGAAGAAAAACAATTGGGCAATACCCAGATTTTGACCCAAGTTAAATCCTCTTTGAAGAGCTTTCCTTTGACAAAAGTAGGGCAGGGGATGGAGACAGAGATCTCCTTGTCTATAGTAAACGTAGAAACATAACCTGTATGCATCAACCCGCTGCAGCAGATTGCAGGGGGAGGCAGTGCCAAGCACTAGTAGAATCTGGAGGTGAGAACATCACCATGATTTATAGAGTCCTATTACTAAAAATGACACTTTAATAGTCTCGGCAGGATTTTTTCTTTTCTGGCTGCTTTTTATACTGCTATGAATATGAAATCTTGCTGCCTGGCCAACAGACAGCAAACGTGGGAAATAAAAAGCCCTCTCATTTGAAGACAGCTTCTCTGTTAGCCTACTGACAACAGCATTTAACCTTGGTTGTACTGTAACTATATTACTGTTTATTGAGCAAACTGTTCAACTAAAATAGGGAATTTCCACCATAGAAAGACTGTAGCAGCACGGAGGAGTCATGCTTCCATTGTGTTTTAATTTCCACTTAAGGTTTTGTTGGCTGGTAAAATACTACTGGTTTTACGTTACTGCTCTTAAAATTCCTGACAGTCAATGATAGATTGGTTTAGAACAAAGGCTTTCAAGCCCCCAAATAAAAATAGAAATAATCAAGTTTTAACACATTGGCTGCCCAGGATAAAATGAAAACATCATGGGTTTTGAGCCGAAACTGTGCATGTGTGAGCAAAATGTTTGGTTGGTTTTGATATTCATTATTTTCACATCTGTGTGAATGTAAAGGGAAAGTATGTAAGGTACTTCTTGTTGTTTTTTCTTGTTCGTTAATTGTGGATTGAAATTGAAATTTACTTGTGAAACAATTACATTGTGATTTTATCTGCGTAGTTAAATAATATTGAAAATAATAACAACATTAAAATATTTTACAATTCCAGTCAGATTTAGTAAGAAAAGGAAATGTGGCCTAATAGCTAACGACGTGATAGGATGGTTTCAGATTAGCATAATCCCACAAGTTTCAAATCAAGAAAATACCCACTTTCCATGTGAAGTCTTTAATGGTCAGAAGCTGGCTTATCATTCCAGCAAGTTCTGGGTATAATCACAGAGTCCCAGACTGGTTTGTGCTGGAAGGGACCTTAAAGCTTATCCAGTTCCAACCCCTGTCATGGGCAGGGACACCTTCCACTAGAGCAGCTTGCTCCAAGCCCCTGTGTCCAACCTGGCCTTGAACACTGCCAGGGATGGGGCAGCCACAGCTTCTCTGGGCACCCGGTGCCAGCGCCTCAGCACCCTCATAGGGAAGAGCTTCTGCCTCAGAGCTCATCTCAATCTCCCCTCTGGCAGGTTAAAGCCATTCCCCTTGTCCTGTCCCTACAGGCCCTTGTCCAAAGCCCTTCTCTAGGTTTCTTGTCGGTCCCTTTAGGGGGTGAGGTGGTGAAAGAAGAGGTTGGAAGGTTACTGTAGAACCCTGTGTCCCCAGCCCATCTCCAGCAGAGGCCTGGCTTGGTACAAGGCAGAGGCTGAATGTCCTTAACTTTTATAATTAAAAAGAAAAGACAGCTCAGACCAAGTTTTGCTTGTATATTACCATCACCATTACCGATTATCATCACCATTTGCTTAATAAAACCATTGCTTATCTCATCTGTATTATAGCTATGTTAAGACATTATCCACAAAACTGTCAGCCAGGCATCAGATCTGTTTATTTACTCTTCATTTGAATGACAATATGAAAAGCAAAGTAGTAGCCATACGTATCTTTTGCAAGTACTTTTTTATCCTGAGCTGTTGCAGAGAATGGCTTGAAGTGTTATTTAAATGCCAAGACATCGTAAGAAGATCGATGATAGGAGGCCTAAGTGGAATTTTATTCTAATTTATTAGTGTTTTTAATGCCATGGGATATCTTCATCTGTTTTCTATTCACTTTATGGTGTTTAGAAAAGCAAGACCAGCATTCTCTTTTCAATTCATTAGTCTAATATCCATGAATACTGTATACCTAACACTTTCCAGAGCTGGAACAGCAGGAGCAAGAAGAAATAGAGATAATTCTCATGGAAGAGAATAAAGGATATTTAGAACTTGGATTTGAAATGAGATGAAGAGTCAGCTAGACAGTATTAGTACAGTTTGTTCCAGATGAAAGGAACTACAGACAAGAAGATTGGGTAGAGGCCAGAATGTCTGATGGGGCGGCAACAAAAACTAGTGCTGTAGCAGTGCAGGGAATAGATGAACATCAGGCTGTTTGTCACAGAGTGCTTTTGCTTTATAAACTGATGAAAATACTCTCTGGAAAGTCTCTTGGAGCAAGTTGGGAACTGTGTTTGTGCACATAGTGGTGATGTGGTTATATTGGAATTGTATGAGACGGTAGAAATATTTTCATGGCCTGCAATATGAATTTCTGAATTTTGGGGAGGTCAAATGGAGCATATGGAAGGGATGTTGAGCAACGAAAGAGGAAGGTGTGTGATATAACGGGAAATGAACAAGGTGAAGGATTTACAGATAGTGGTAAACAGCGGTGGTGACAGATTTATGGGCATCTGACAAGGGATCAAGTGGAAGGCAAACCTGCAGTCACCCAGCAGTCAGCAGGCTTCTGCAGCTGGTGACAAGGAGCCATGATTTAACCCAAAGAGGCTGAGAAGGAGCTATATGGGTTATTCAAATTAACTGCCTCAAACTCAGGAGATGTTTCTGACTGAGGAGAGGTTACTGCAGAGACGAGCGGAGCTGCTGTGTCAGCAGAGTGTGCCTGAGCCACTGCTGTGTGAATTCATGGCTTCAGTGTTCTTTACAGCGTTTGGCAGCAGGCGTGAAACTTTTAGTGGTCATTGCTGCTCTGATGGATGAGAGAATGAGAAGTCTCTTCTAGAATTAGTCTTCTGTATTCTAAGGTATTCCAAGCACCTCTTTCGGATTTGATTGATGTGGCTGGGTTTTATATTTGCCCCATAAAATATATTACACACACCCCCCCCAAGTGTTTTTATGTCACAGGTGTCTGCCTTTCTCTGCCTTGGGGTTTATTCCTTTCTCTGTGGGTACTGATTTCTATAGCTTTAGATCCTGCAGAATGGAAAAAACACGCATAAATTCATCTGGTTTATTTCTTACTATAAAAGGAAATATGTTTTGTGGCTACTTTTTAAGACAACTTTTATGGATTTGTTTCACTTTCCAGAATTCTTCATTTGTTAATCACAGAACACCAGGTTGGAAGGTATCTCTAGGATCATCTGGTCCAACCTTTTGAGGCAAAGCAAGATCTAGACTAGGTGTCCCAGCACCCTTTCTTAGGTTTGTTAGGTAAGATTTGTCCAGCTAAATCTTTAGAGTCCAACAGTGGGGAAGCGACCACTTTCCCGGGGAAATCATTCCAGTGGCTGATTGTTCTCATTGTGAAAAATGACCTTCTAGTGTCCAACCGGAATCTCCCCGGGAGCAATTTGTACCTATTCCTTGTTTATCCTTACTAACATTTAAGGAACTTGTAACTTAGTAACTTATTTAATGAAGCATGAGATGTGAAAGTGTTGCGCATTACGGATGTCTTCTGAGAAATGAATACTGTGCTCCTGCAAAACACAACGCTGCAATACTGCGAATAAAACCCGAGGCAATGGGATGAGAGCTTGGCCTTTGTGAAGGGTTGACTTAGCTTGCTGGGGCTGAACATTTTTCTTCGAGTACTGTTTGAACTGAGCTGAGGTTGGCAGGGCTATTTTCCTCTCGTCACACAGTTACTGTCACTGGGAACCGGCAAGGATCAATGTGCTCCCAAATAAAAGTTGGTTTTGTTTTGACATCAGGAGATTGTTTTCATGTGACACTGCCTTGGCTCAGTGCCTCTCAGCTGCATTTGGTCATTGCTGATGTTGGGTTTCATTACAGAGCTGTTGTAATGCTGTGACTGTTGACCTCAGACCCGGAACATCCCATGTCATTGCTTTGGCCACCATTTTGCATTGATTTTGCCTGAGGTGTTACAATTTTCCAACCCAAATCAGGTCAATAAGAGCTTTGTTGCAGACATAAATGTATTCAGTCTTCATTCTTTGGCTTTTACCCTACAGTCATTATTCTAGCCAAAATATTAGGGAAGTCAACGTGAATTGGCATGGCTATACCCTGCCAAATCAAGTCTTTCTTGTTGTATATGGAGATAATATTTAATATGAATGTCTACTTCTTTGCAAATGCAGAACTAAATGTTTGGCCTTTGAATTTAATGGGATTTTTGCCATTGATACAAATCAAGCCAAATTTTCTTCCAGAAAATGTTGTTAATATAGCTATGAGTTAAAAGAATTACGTGTAGTTAAAAGAATTGTGGAAATGTAGCTTATTTTCTCAAGGTAGAATAACCCTGTAGGAGGGGTTATAGCTTTCAGATGCAAGCAAAGCAAGGAAACGTTAGATGAGTGATCTCTTGATCTTGAATTTCCGTTTACCTCTGTAGAAGAAAGCAAATGCAATTTCACATGTATCTGCTTTATTATTTTTCTTCATTCTCAGTAACTATGTTGCTTCTTCTGAGAAAATGTCACCTTTTATATCACCTTAATTTTGGAAGTTTCCAGGAAGGTAACTTTGACTTTTTCCTTTTATAGTGCTAAAGCAAACTGCAGCACTAGAACCTTGTTGCAGTATGTTAGGAAGGGCTACATGGTCATGGTAATGCAACCTGGTAGCTCTTATAACAATATATACTTCAATTAAAATAACAATTAAAATAAGAGCCTCTAAAATGGGAGGCAAATATGGTTTCTTTTGTAAAGGCAGCATTTTCTTTTACTCATCAGTATATAATTGGATGAATTAAATAGTATTGTTTATTTTTAGGAACTACACATTTCCGTAAGCTTTGAGTGAACTGTTGAATATTCAAATTCACCTACTCGTTATTTCTACACTTGTCAGTTACTTTCAGTCATGGCCTTTTATTGAATAAATCATTAAGAACAACCTGATGTAAGTGGGGCGTTATAACACAGTCTTGGCTCTAGCAATGTGTAAAGGAAGAGAGTTTTGTTTCCTTCTTTCTCTGGTAGGTAAAATATCTCCAATACCAAGCACTGTGTTGTGTGTGCATTCCTGCTTAATGGAGAGCCACGCATGTTTGATGAAATAGGATGGGGCTTGGAGCAACCAGGTCTAGTGGAAGGCGTCCCAGCCCATGGCAGGGGGCTGAAACTGGATGAGCTTTAAGTCTTTTCTAGCCCAAACCATTCTGTGATTCTATAAGTCTATGAAATGACAGTGAATTAAATCAAATGTAATTCAAGCTAAATGGTGGTGGGCGAAAGCTTTTCAGAAGTAATAGTTAAGGCACTGAAATCGTACTCTTTGAAATCTGTGTGCAAGTAACAGTTGGTTTCTTAGGTGGGGAGCCCAATGACCAACTTAGGTAAAAATTTGCGGTTAAAAAACCCCAAAGCACACATTCCTCCTTCAACCCCTCTCCCCTTAACCCCTCACACCTTAACATGTGATTTCTGATCCCAGAGCAGGAGCAGAAGCACTGCATCCTGCTTGCTTTGCTCTGTGCCTAGGGCCAAAATCCAAACTGTGCTTGCAGAAGCCAATGAAGAGAGAGTGCCCAAAATTGACTGAAATTGACTTTTTTGTCCTGCAGTTATTATTATTCAGTGGGTTTAAAGTAGAGCAAATTCTGAGACTTCCATAATCCATTGAAAATGTGATTTCCTCGATAAAAATGGAAAGATTTTTTCTAATTCTTTACAGATAAAATATTTTTAACAACATGCAAATTCTTGATCAGTGATTAAAGTTGTCTGGTGCATAGAGATAAATAGAGGACAGTATTTACTATTGCTCGAATGTAACCAGTGGGCAGAGATTTAGCTAATTCAGCTGATAACTATTGCCAATGAAGACAGTAATTTCATTTAGAGAAAATGAGATTTAAGTATTTAAGTGAGGGCAAATCATGAAGTGGAAATGGTAGAAGTATGTGTATGGTAATAAAAATGTAGTATGTGTGTGTATAATAGTTTCCTTATACACAAACAGCTGTAAATGTTTTAGGTTAACTTTTACTACAACAGTGAGGCTATTTCTTCTTCAAGCTTTGCTATTCCAGACCGTAGGAAAACCATAGGTGGGAGTGAGGGAGGGATACAGGCTTCTGACAAATCATTTGTTTATACTGTTTCTCTGTGCTCCAAAAATCAACAGAGGTCAGATGGGGTTTGAAAATCATTCAGGAAATGTTTGAGTTTTTAAGTTCCTTTGTGTAGGACCTAGTTACCTAGGCAGGTTGATAGCAGTGATGTAGCCATAAAACAGGGGTCATGCAGTCCCAGCTCTTTCTGAAGGCTTCTTTGGCCAGAAAAAACATAGCTGGAGGGAGAGTTCAATTCCTCTAGTACAACATTGCTCCTTTTCTGGGTTTTAGGATTTATGAAGGTGGTGGTAAGTCTTGAAGGCTTGTGTTTGCTGATCAGATGATGAGAACATCTGCTTTCTCCATTGTGTGCTTCTGGGAACTATGCAAATTTCAGTTGACAGTGTGGAAAAGTGTAAAGAAAGAGGAAGCTTAGAGGACTATCCTTCAAATTAGATGATGCTTCCTGGCTTTGCAACGAGACACAACTTCTCTTCAGGGCAATGAAACCATTTTATCAAAGAGCAGGCACCAAGCTCAGGTCCTTCTAACAAGAGCAAATTTAGGCTCTGTAATAATTCAGATTCTGTATTGAAAGGGAATGTGCCCTGAGAAAGGGATGTCTTATACAAAGAAGATATAAAAACTTGCTTGAAGCATTGATACCACCTGGGTGGAGAACATAAAATCAGTTAGTTATGCGCTATGGATTGTGCTGAACCTAGTTACTTACTAAGCCCACTGCTTTTGGTGGTTACCATGTGCTACGAAGGTGATAGAAGTTTTACAACCGAGAGGTATAATTGACTAATAACATGTTCAGAATATATTTGTGGGGTATTTTTGTTGTAAGTCAACATTGAGCCTACACAGGCTTAAGCGGAATGCAGAATAGTGTGAATCAGAGGGAGAATAAATGATGAGTGGTTTTTGTTAGATGCAACAGGACTTACATTACTCATTGGCTTAACAAAACGCAGTATTCATACCGGTTTGGTACAGCGCAGTATGGAAACGCTACTGGCTTTTTTTACACAGAAAACACTACTGGCTTTCTCATAGTAGTTTCAAACCAGTAAGTATATCTTGTAATGTTTTGAACCATAACTGAAGAGCAAGCTGAATTGTCCTTAAGCTTATTACATTCACACCCTGTGTAAATGGGAACTTCTTAAGGGATCCTAGCAATATTTTTCTGGATTTCAGGTAATATTTATGATCCTGACACCTCAGCATTTGGTTTTTGTCCTTTATGAAAGGAAATTTATGTAAAAATAGCATTTTTAAGAGTAAACTGTATGTGTTGGTATTGGGCATCCCAGTTAGGAGATGTCAGGGGTGTCAGGGTGTTTTCAGAGTGTAACTCTTTCACTCATCGGCTTTTTGGGAAATACCTTCTTGCCAGCCTGTCAGGCACCTTAATAATTCGCAAAATTGAAGGTTTTCCTCATTTTAGCATTGGAAATGCATCTTCCACTTTTCTGCCCTTTTTATGGGATTTTATGTTCCTTGAAGATCCATAACAGTGAATTTTCTTGACTCTTGTCACCCTTTACATGTATTTTTTTTCTCATTTAGGTATTTTTCTCATTATACTCAACCCTTATCCAGAGTCACATTTTGTTTTCAAAATTATCTTAGAATCCCAGCCTGGTTTGTGTTGGAAGGGGCATTAAAGCTTATCCAGCTCCAACCCCTGCCACAGGCAGGGACACCTTCCACTAGAGCAGGGTGCTGCAAGCCCCTGTGTCCAACCTGGCCTTGAACACTGCCAGGGATGGGGCAGCCACAGCTTCTCTGGGCACCCTGGGCCAGCGCCTCAGCACCCTCACAGGGAAGAGCTTCTGCCTAAGAGCTCATCTCAGCCTCCCCTCTGGCAGGTTAAAGCCATTTCCCTTCTCCTGTCCCTACAGGCCTTTTTCTATATCCAGATTTTTCATTCCTGGGAGTAGTTTAACCAGAAACAAAAAGGCAATTTGTGTTTTAAAGTCACTTGCTTTAACTGAGTATCTCTTGCCTGATTTGAATTTCCTGCATATAGATTATTCTCCTCACTTTTTGTGTGTACATGTAAAGCAATGCTGCCTGGGTTGGGGCACCATGTGCTTTCTCATCCAGGCCATAACAGCAGAAGGGCAGCAATCTCAGCTTATTGCTGTCATCACAAAGATAGAGATTTTCCTTTTATACTGTCAGGAAACTCAGTATTTGAGGTTGAACAGTTGTTGGTTAATTAAACAGCTCTTTGCATACTGATTTACATCATTTTTTAACATTATATGTTATAATACCAATATGTTTCTTTTGTCCAAATTTTTATATTTTTTATATGCATATATATGAAGAAAATAAATAGAAAAATGGAAGGGAACTTCTGAATTGTTATCCCTAATTTTTGGTCTTTTTTCCTGTTTCGTTTCCTTCTTGTTTCCTAGAATTATTTGCTTTGTGACATGAGCTGCCTGTTTTTATACAGCAGCCCAAAGCCTTCCTGCAATCATGTGGCATAATCAGGTTTGTTGGAAAGGAATTTGGTAAGAGGAGCTCTGTGTGTATGGAAAGATTCATAGTGAGAAGTAGAGACTGCATTAAAACTGAACTCATAGGCTCAGTGTGCTGGCGTGGCAACTATGCCACAGTTCTAAAGCAATCCAATGCAATAACTTTAAATGCTGGTTCTCCATCAAATAGTGAATTTAACAGTTGATTCTGTTACTTAGATGCAAAATACATGCATAGTTTTTGTTTGTACTTGTGGTTCTCTACGTTATTACTTGTGTTTCTTCCATCTATTATAGGTACAAGTGCTAAATGAAATGATAATATAATTTGTTATTGAAAGTCCAAAATCCATTTTCTCAGATGTGAAAATATTTATGCAAACTATATTATGAAAGTAATGTTTTGAACTATTTATTCAATTTTAGGAAAAAGAACCATCAATAAATCATATCCTCCAGTTATAGAAGTGACACTACACTGTATTCAGTTGCTTTGGCTGCAGAAGCAGCAGATAGAAGAGGATATAAGAACAATGGTTATATCATTCAGTTGAAGACAGGAGATCTACCTTTGCATACTTACGGAGTCATATACACTTAGATGCAAAGTTGATGTAGTTCCGCCTTCAGATTTGTAAAGCATTTTAAAGCTGAGAGTGAAATGCTGAATATTTGCGGTTATAAATCTATCTTTTGCAGAAGTAAAATGTAAATAAGATTTTTGTATTGTATTATTAACAACTGGAGTCATTTATTGGGAATTATCTTAAATAATATAATTTTTACTGTAGATAAAGAACTATTATTCTCCTCTGCTATATGTGGAATTTTTTTCAGAAGAGAACATTGCAAACCCTGAATAATTTCAGTTATTGCATACCTGGGAATCTGCTACATCTTCCTTCCTTAGATCTCTCATAGTGTGATTTTTTTATAGAGAGAGAGATTTAGTTCATGGAGGGGTAATACGCACAATTTCTATTGACTTCACTAGGGCTGGGTTCTGTGTTTTTTAACCCTTTTTATGTGTTAGTGTCCTGGGTTCAGCAGCAGCAGTCATTTTTCTCCTTCTCGGTGGCTGGTACAGCGCTGTGGTTTTGATTTTGGGCCTGGGAACAGTGCTGATAACACCGATGTTTATAGTTACGGCTTAGAATGTTTTGGTCTGACCAAGGACCTTCTGAGTCTCATGCTCTGCCAGGGAGGAGGGGAAGCTGGGAGGAAGGAGAGACAGGACACCTGACCCAGACTAACCAAAGAGATTATTCCATACCACAGCACATCATGTCCAGGATGTAGAAATGGAGAGCAGAGACCCGGAAGGGTGGTGGGGGTGCACAGTGGGGGGTGCACGGCTTGGTGGGGTTGAGATTGGTGGTGAGCTATTGTATTCTTTCCTTGTATTTGCCTTGTCATTTATATTATTGGTGGTAGCAGTAGTGATTTGTGTTATACCTTAGTTACTGAACTGTTCTTATCTCAACCTGCAGGAGTTGCGTTCTTTTGATTCTCCTCCCCATCCCCTCGGGAGCTGGGGGGAAGAAAGAGGGAGTGAGTGAGTGAGCAAAACTGCGTGGCTAGAGGCTTAAACCATGACAGGTATCTCCCAAATAAGCTCTTGACCAGTGTGGAGCTGCTTGCACCAAACCAATACTTTCTATATCCTTAGGTGTAGGCGCTGTCACAGAGCAACACGGAGTCTTTCTGTTGCCATTTCCTTTGAACTAAATATGAAGTGGTGGTGGTAGAAAACTCAGAGTTTGCTGGGTTGGTTATGAAGGCACTTTGGTTCTTTTCCCACGGCTGAATGTTTTCTGGTGACACATATAGAAACGTCCTCCGAAATTTTACGTGGGGAAGTTTGTCACTAGGTGGCAGAATTAGACTGCATTAGCACCAGCATTTTTTCCTGCTTTGTCCACTTGGCCTCTTCCTATTCTATAAATACCTATGACTATACCCAGCATTCAACAATTTCTCAATGTTAAAATAAATGCTAATAAATGCATCCCTTTTGAAGGAGTAATTTTTTGTATTAATAGCAGGTATAGTGCACTGGATTTTGAAATTGTTGTAAATATTTGATTAATGCGCGACTTTTGGATTTGTGATAAAATCTTCTTCTGAAATCCCCACTACCACATTATACAAGTATTTTAATATTCAGATCTGTAGCTTTTCTCTAAATGAAAACATACTGTTCCCCTTCGGTGTTGTCCAAAGATGTATAACATTCATATATTGCTTTTACTACATGTCCGGATGAGGTATTTATATGTGCTGATGTCTTTTCTTGCCTCTAAAGGTCATTTTTCATATGAGAATAGCTAATTCACAGGCTCAGTTAAGGTCACTTGCAAATTTGGTTTTTCCTGTGTGGGACAATTTTAAATCTCTTTAATTGGGGACATAAGCAAAACTGAAACAGCTTTGCTCTAACTGGGAAAACAGTGATTGTAACATCTTTATTCTGGTCTTAACTTATGATTTAGCTTGTACTGAATAAAATCACTGTGTTCCAATATAGATTTTACCTTGGTGCCTAGATCTGACAGATGCAGCAGCATGGAGCAGTGATGCGGAACTTGAGGACGTTTTGTTTCGAGGGATGAAGCATTTGTTTCGAAAACATTGTAGGAACATCTCTGACCACTTGCTATGTGCTGAAATGTTTGGAATACTTGAAGGAACATACGATATTTCTTTTTAGAGGATATGCTACACAGCGTGTCGTAGGTGGCTGTGAGCCAAGAATGCCCTACAGAAGTCGATTAAAGGTCAGTAGCCCTAAAGGAGCTTTTGCTTATAGGCCAGTTATCTCTGTGTTCCCTACTGGAAAGTGGTACAGATTTTAAATGATAATGAAGTGACTAATTCAAGGGTTCCTCAGGTGGATTTAAATAGAAAGGGAAAAAAAGGATGCTTAAAAAATGTTTTCTGAGCAGATATTAGGAAAATCACATGATTTTACTTCAATACTCAGATTAACTAATATGGACTAAAGTTAATCTGTAGATTAAATTACGAGAGTCTCTAGAGTGCTCTCTAACATAATTTTAAAGGTGAAGAATAAAATGTTAAGTGATTCCTCCCCCCCTTTTTTTTTACTTGCTTTTTAAACTCTTTTTTCCTTAGCCAAGTTTTGGTTGTTCAAGGCAAGCAGGTGGAAAAGTAGCTGTGTCCTTTCTATGTAGCCTATCTCATGCCTTCTGGATTTAGGAAGAATAAGATTATGATACCAGAAATTATTCCATCAATGAAAGTGTAGAAGCATGCTCCTTCCTGTGATGTAGACAGCATTTTTAATTGGGAGTACTAATTATGTTCCAGGTGTGTTAGGCACTGGTCAGTGAATACTTTGCCTTGACCACGCTGTACTGCTGGAGTTGTTAAAATAGCTGTTGGAAGTGCCCAGCGGGATGAGATCAACTACAGAAAGGGTGTTCTTCAGCACACAGGAGCAAGAGTAACTTCATCATTAATGATGAAAATAATAAATACTGTTTTTTCCTAATAAACATTCTCAGACTTGAATAACATCTGCTTGGAATCAGGCAACTCCTTTTCGAGTTCTTCAGACATTGTAGCTTCGTGTATTTTTAGGTAATACCTGAATGACTTCAGGACTTAGGGTTTTGCCATGAGCCTTTTCATTAAACCCCAAGTTGCAGATGTTTTTCCCACAGTGAAGGAGAGCTCTCCTAATATGTGAACATAGATTTTTATTGATGTTTTGATGTTTAAAACTGACACTGTCTAAAAATTGCTGCATGCAATATTTGGGAGACAGATGCAGTGGAGTAAGCTTAAGCAGATTCACTTGTTTCGAAGCAGATCTTCCAAAGCTGAGATTTATTTCTTCAAGCATTGGTAACAAACCTGCAGCTTTTCAAGTAATCAGAGATTGCTTAAAGTGATTTTATTTCAATTGAAAAGTATTACAGGACAGGTTGCCCAGATCATTGTATGTATTCTCTGGCATAACCTAACCAATAGGATTTTCTTTTCACATTCTTGCCCATGGCTGAACTGGAATAACCATGGACAGTCCACTATAGTAGTAGGTGAATTGCTGCAGAGATTAATTACCCCTTTTGAGAAGGTACACCTTGTTTCTGGGGTATACTTCATTAGTTTCAGTCTCTCGTCAATGCATCTTTCTCTGCCTTTGCCTACTACACTGAAGAGCTGCGATGTCATCATCGGTTTTTGCTGCTTCTTTCGATACTTTCTAACTGCAATCAAACTTTTGTATTTCATATTTGCACAAAGCAGAAATTTCTTTAAGTAGTTTTGCTGCAGGTTGGTTGCATTTTGGATTAGACCATGCTGGTTTCTAGCAGTCCTCAGCTGGGTCTAGCATCCAGAAAGTCTTAATGCCAGTTCTCTCCTGCATTCAGCAGCAGCAGTCATTTTTCTCCTTCTTAGTAGATGGTGCAGTTCTGTGGTCTTGGTTTTCAGCCTGGGAACAGCACTGATAACACCGATGTTTTCAGTTGCTGCTCAGTAATGTTTACTCTGACCAAGGACTTTCTGAGCCTCATCCTCTGCCAGGGAGGAGGGGAAGTCGAAAGGAAGCAGAGACAGGACACCTGACCCAAACTGACCAAAGAGGTATTCCATACTGTCGTGGTTTAAGTCTATAAACTCACACAGTCGCTCTCTCACTCACTCCCCACTCTTTCTTCCCTCTACTCGTGGAGGGATGGGAAGGAGAATCGAAAGAATGCAACTCCCACAGGTTGAGATAAGAGCAGTTTAGTAACTAAGGTATAACACAAACCACTGCTGCTACCACCAATAATAACAGTGACAAGAGAAATACAAGGGAAAAGAATACAATTTCTCACCATCCAACATCAAGCCCGAGCAAGCAGTGCACCCCCCACCGTGCACCCCCACCACCCTTCCGGGTCTCTGCTCTCTGTCTCTACATCCTGGACATGACGTGCTGTGGAATGGAATAACTTCTTTGGTCAGTTTGGGTCAGCTGTCCTGTCTCTCCTTCCTCCCGGCTTCTCCTCCTCCCTAGCAGAGCATGAGACTCACAAAGTCCTTGGCCAGCGTAAACATCACCAAGCAGTGACTGAAAACACTGGTGTTATCAGCACTGTTCCCAGGCCCAAAATCAAAAACACAGTGCTACACCAGCTACTATGAAGGAGAAAAAATGACTGCTGCTGCTGAACCCAGGACACGTACCACAGCACACCATGCCCACTATATAAACTGGGGGCAGTTACCCGGAAGGGTGAGATCACGGCTGGGCATCGGTCAGAGGGTGGTGAGCGGTTGTATTCTCTTCCCTTGTTATTTCCCTTGTCATTATTATCATTGGTGGTAGCAGCAGTGGTTTATGTTATACCTCAGTTACTGGACTGTTCTTATCTCACCCCGTGGGAGTTACATTCTTTTGCTTCTCCTCCCCATCCCTCCGGAAGTGGGGGGGAGAAAGGGGGAGAGGTGAGCAAATGGCTGCATGGTTTCTGAGTGGCAGGCTGGTCTTAAACCACAACAAGTTCATGCTATCATACTTAATGCCATGCCAGTTTGTACTGTCTAATATACATATATATATGCCATATGTATGTGCATTTGTGAGTGTATCTACGTAAATACACACATTTGGACTAAATGGAAAAAGAAGCATAGTTTAAGCCTGAAATAACTTGTTGCACCTTTTTTTTTGTTACAGTTTATTTCTGATTAACATTCAAAATAGTTTGATTCTTAAATTAGTGTCTGTATATTGCAGGGGGTTAGATTAGATGACCTTTTAAGGTCCCTTCCAAGCCAAACCATTCTATGATTCTATGATTCTGCACAATAAACCAAAGTAGGTTTCTAATTTATATTCAGCTGGAAAGATGTTTAATAAATCAAAAAAACCCTACTCTATTTGAAAGAAGTTTTCTCTCTCCCTTTGCTAAAGTGCAAGAGAATTCTGCTTAAATGAAGCATGCAATTTTAATCAATTGTACCCTAAGAAAAGGAGACAAACAGCTGCTGCCTGTTAATTGGTGAGTGTCTTCACCAATGGACTCATCATTTATTCACTGCTTTCAGTCCAGCCTTAAATTCTGTAAATAAAGGTATCAAATCACCATGCAATTGGACTGCCTGCACATTTGCAAGTGAGCAGCGCAGATAATACACGAAGGATTTATTTCCAAAGACAAATTTATGACCTTCACCCTCAGAGATTCATTTATTTTCATCTAATAATCACATTTCCTCTGAAAGGTCAGATCTCTTGTGTGAAATCCAGGGAAAAACATGTTTAATCTCCCTGGCTAAAAGATGGATTTCTTGTTAGAAACTATATCAGGCTGTGAAGATTTCCTCACCCCGAGAAAGGGTTCTTGTGTAGAATCCGCTTCCTGTGGGTTGGAAGGGACCCACAGAGATCACCCTGTCCAGCCTTCTGCTCAGATCAGATCTAGCAACGGCAGGTTGCTCAAGGCCTTGTTCAGTTGAGTTTTGAAGCTCTCCAAGGATTGAAATCCCACATGTTCTCTGTGCTCCATTTCCAGTGTTCTACCACCTCATGGTAAAATAAAGCGATATTAGTGTTAAAAAAATAAGGTGATATCAGTTTCCTAATATCAAGGCAGAACCTCCCATCATCCAAGGTGAGTGCGTCCCTTCATTTTGCACCCAGGGAGGAGGCTCTTCACCACCTAACCCTAACCCTCTCTTCAGTAGCTGAGGGCAGCCATTCTTTCTTTTCTCCTCTTCTCTATAGGTCTTCATTTAGTTGTATTTGTGTTCCACAAGCTCTCTGGTACTTTAATTTACAGCTTCTCTTTTGGCTTGGGATTTTGTCCCGCTACCTCTGTCTGACTGCTCAGTTGCAGGTCTGCAGTGAAGCTGCAGATTTTCAGGGAAGTATAAGGTAGAGAAATATAAGACTTCAACCTGACAAAAGTTGGAGTGTTTTCTTCTTTCCTTCCTGCTCTTTCATGCTTTTTCTCTCATCTTGTTCCCTTCTGTACCTCCTTTACTCCTCCATGCAAGCAATTTTCTCACTGTGCTCAGTTGTGATGTTCTTATCTTTTGTTTTGCCCTTGCCTCTAGGTTTGTTCTTCATATTTTGGGTTAGCAACTTGACTCTGAGCTTTCATTCTCCTTGTTTCCCCTTTTCGTGCGTGCAGTGGCTGTTGGGGAATGCTCTACATGATTCTGAGACTATGTAAGTGTTATCTGTCTACCTGAAAGACATTTACTTTGTGTTTCCTAGCTAAAACACAAAGAACTGTAAAATGCAGAATCCAAACATAAGCTCTATTACAATAAAAAGTGAAAATTAATTGGTGAGCAAATGGATACAAACACTTCATTTGATCTTATTTTGTTTCCTTTAGAAGGTATTTGTAAGACACTGAAGCCATTTCAAAGCCTCCAGTGAAGGCCATATCTGAAATATTTTGTCATATTAATGATATAAGATCTTATCACAGCTTTGAATAATACATAACATAAAACGTAGCTAACTGAAAACTGTGATAGAGGTTCTGTTGTTGGAGTAAGTAAACTGGAAACAAAAAGATATCAGAATATTGTATTAGGAAATGGTGTGGTTTAACCCCAGATGGCAATTCAGCCCCATGTGGCTGCTCTCTTGCTCAGTGCAGTGGGATGGGGGAGAGAATTGGAATGGTAAAACTGAGAAGACTTGTGGGTTGAGATGAAGACAGTTTAACAGGTAAAGCAAAAGCCATGCATGGAAGTGAAGCAAAACAAAGAATCCATTTTCCACTTCCCGTGGTCAAGCAGGTGTTCAGCCATCCCCAGGACAGCAGGCCTCCATCATGGGTAACAGAGACTTGGGAAGACACAGACAGCGTCACTTCCAATGTCCCCCTTTCCTTCTTCCCCCAGCTTTATATACTGAGCATGACTCCATATGGTGTGAGATATCCCTGGGGTCTACTCTCCTGGCTGTGTCCCCAAACCCCTTGTGCACTCCTGGTCTGCTCACTGGTGGGGTGAGGAGCAGAAAAGGCCTTGGCTGTATAAGTGCTGCTCAGCAGTTACCAAAACCACCTGAGTGTGAGCAACATTATTCTCACACTGAATCCAAGACACAGCCCAGTACCAGCTACTAGGAAGAAAATGAACTCTGTTCCAGCCCAAACCATTACAAATGTGAAGATTAATCATCCAGCAGCACTAGCTTAGCACTATACAACTAAAATGAATATGTCCTACTATGTTTTAGAGAAACTGCTTTGTGCTTTAATTTCTATAGGAGAAGCAATGAAGGGAGAACGATTCCATTGGCTGGTAGCATGAATGATTGGTTCTCCTATAGAAAGTAAAGAACAAGGCAGCTTCTGACATTCTTTGAGGAGGCTAAGCAAATGTTCTGGCCTAGCAGAACAGATTGAGAAGTGTTAAATAGCATTATTACGTTATTTAAATGTTTTAATAATGGTGTTATTCAATGTTCTGTAAATGTTATTTACATTATAATTACTATTATAATGGTAAAATGCCATGAGTGACATGCTATTGTACTTTCCAAATTCAATTATCACTGCATCTTCTTTTGTATCAAGCTTAGCTGTTATATTTGCAAATTTTATCTAAAACTTACTCTGCAAGCGTTCATTATTGGAGGAAAAAGGGATGGAAGAATGGAAGTGGAAAATACAGGTACAGTGTGAATCTATTTTGTGCATGACACATAGAGACTATATAACATGCAAACATTGCTGTATGTGTCTAGAATCATATCAATATCTATATTAAAATATATAACGTAGAATCGCAGAATCCCAGACTGGTTTGGGTTGGAAGGGACCTTAAAGCTCACCCAGTTCCAACCCCTGCCACGGGCAGGGACACCTTCCACTAGAGCAGGGTGATCCAAGTCCTGTGTCCAACCTGGCCTTGAACACTGCCAGGGATGGGGCAGCCACAGCTTCTTTGGGCACCCTGTGCCAGCGCCTCAGCATCCTCACAGGGAAGAACTTCTGCCTAAGAGCTCATCTCAGCCTCCCCTCTGGCAGGTTAAAGTACTTTATATATCATTGTTTTTTCATATCTTGAGATTGTGATTTATAATTATTAATTTTTGTCTTGGGTTTTCTGATATTTTCCCAATTTTGCTATATGTGTCGAAGGTGAAAACAGTTCAGTGCTTATTCAGACCCAGGGCTGGAGGTTGCCATTCCCTTAGCCCCTGTGCATAGGATGCAGGTTCTCATCTGCTTGGTGCAAGCCACTTAGTTGAATATGCAGTGCATATGGTTGGAGCTGGTTGAACTTGGGCTGAAGCCAATTAGAGTTTGCTTGCAGACTGTCCAGAGGGGGTGATGATTTCCAGCCAGAGAATTGGTCTCAAGCAGCTGAGGGCGAATAGCCCTGTAGCTGTGTTTAGCACAACTCTGTGTCTGTGCCTTCATGTCTCTGGCGTTCACTGCAGGGCTTTGATAACCTGCCTTTGCCTCGGTTCTGAGCACAGAACATTGTGGGGCAGAAGTGATGTGTTTGAGATGGGATATAACGGGAGGAAACTTCATCTGTGTTCTTTATGTATTACTGAAGGTCTGTATATGCTTAGCTCTAACCGTCAGTGATTTCCCCCGTTTACTCATCCACATCCATATGTATTCTTAGATTTGCAATGAAAGAATTCAAACAAATTTTATATCTTTATTTAAAATTGGCTCACCAAACTCTAGCAGACTTCCACATGACACAGGAGCTCAGCCAGGCAGTCAGCAGGCACCTTTTTGTGTCAGACCTCTCCCCATCTGAAGAAAACCTGTTTCTCCATATTCAAAAGCAGACTCACTGTACATCACTGTACACTGCGCTGTGTGTCCTACTGCTCATCTTCACTTCTATCCCAAAAGAAGTATTATGCTGTTTTCATTGGAAGTCCATTATGTAGTCAAATGCCAGTTTCTATTTGCTGTAGGTCAGTTTTTAAGTCCCTTTTGCTGAAGGATTAAAAAGCTGCAGTTAAATAGCTCAGGCCGGTGAGTTCAGTGTGCTGGATGTGCAGAAGCACTGCTTAAAAGCATCATGCTGAAGTAAAAAGGAGGTAGCTCTGAACTAAATTAATCTGCATTATGCACTGTTCCTCATTTACAGATTTTTCTGTAGACGAGATGGTACCATCCAAATAATATCATTTTAGGTCTAGGGTTCCTTAGGTGGGTAATTATGTCTTTAATCTCTAGGCTGCCAAACACCACCTCTGTCCTCTGGGTTATAGGGCACTAGAGACTTCTTTTGGCATGCTGCAGGTGTTTCTTAGTTAAGCTCTAGATCCATAAAAATCCTTGCGAGCTGATTGCTGCATTGTTTGGCGCTATTCAACCCTGATGGCTGGCAATCACAGAACTGATGAGAGTGGGGAGGCTGATCACATTGTTGCTAGCCTCCTGCAATCCTGTGCTTAAAACCTGCATCTCTTGTGATGATTTCTGTTAACTGTCTTAGCTTTTTCTTCCCTGGGCTCTGGTTATCCGCAGAAGTTATTTCTCCTAAATATAGCTTAATACTGCTTAGTAAGTAATCCATGCGCCTGTTCTTGCAGTGCTTCATATTTACTTACCTGGTGGGACAGTTGCACAACTTCTGTAGGTCTTCCTTTGGAGCATCCATGTGTTTGTCAATTACCTTCTGCTATTGACCATTATTTTGGTCAGTAGTGCTGGTTTTCCTGGGCAGCTTTATGCCCCACATGCAGTTGCACTGTTCTGCATGGAAATTTGATAGACTGAACTGAGGGAATGGCATTTCTTGGTTTCTTTCATGACCATTCTTGGACTGCTTCAAGCATTTGAAGGACTGATGGGCTCACTGTTTTGTATCTATTTTCTTACAAATATTGTCCCAAAGTTTGTGAGATTTCTTCTGCATTCATTGAAGAAGTGAGTGTTGTGATTCTTTGATTGAAAACCATGCTTTGTGTCATGTCATGTTTTCATCCCTGCCCAAGCACATATCTGCAAGCAAAGAGTCAGAGTTTGAAAACTTCCTGAGCTTACAAAGTGTTTAAGGTTTACTACCTAAAATCTCTGTGCAACTCTACCTTCTACGGGTATAGTGTATTATAACACAGGATAGTTAATTTTGCTCATTGGGATAATGTTTTTAGAGTATTTTTCTGAATTATGAATTGCATTTGCCCTCTTGTTTAAGCAAGGTACATGCTTAATATACGTTTGACACTGTCCCACAGGCCTCATTTGCAATTCTTTCTACAAGTCCATTGCACTGCAGTGTCAGCTGGACTGTGATTCTACCGCTGTTTAAGGATGATGGACAGTGATTACACTTGCATTCTGTTTTCAGCTTAATTTCCTTTATTTAATTCTTACTGCATATTTAGTGTATTGATGTGGCGTAGATTTATTATAGATGAACCAGTGCAGTATTGTATTTTGAATCACATACTTTACTATATCCATGACGACAAGCCTTTTAATGTGAATTTAAGCATAGCGTAGCTGACACTTTGCATATTTCATTCCATAGTGGTTAGTCTACTTACTAGTGGGATAAATATATGGCATTGCTTGAAAAATCACTGTGATAAATAGAAATGATTTCTCATTCAGACAGACATTCAAACAGAAAACTTCTTCTGTAGGTAACTGGAACTTGGTTTTGGGGTGATTGACACAAATATTTGTCCAAGCACTGCACTGAAGACTCATTAGTTTTGTTAATTGTAACCTCTAAGGGATAAATGCAGGTAACTAAGCAGTGATCAGGTCTGGGTCTGACTGTAATACACAGAACTGAAAAAAGATAGCTGTCTCAGTAAAGAAAGCAGGTTTCCTACATCACATGGTGGGGTTTATGGAGTACCTACGCAGAGGAAAAATTCTCATTACAGTGAGAACAGTCTGTGCTAAGTTTTTGAAAGGCATGGAATGATATGGTTGCTCCTGGTAGCAGGAGGCTAGGCTTGATGAATTGGAAGATCTAAGTCCTGCATTCATGAATTTTAAGATACATGTATATGTATATATAACTACTATATATAGACATACAGTGTCACATGAGAGGTGCTGTGGAACCATGCTGAGGGGCAGGAGAAGAGTTGGAGTAGCAGAGGATGTCAGCTGAGACTCAACGCAATCATCTGATGTTTTAATCATTTAGGAAAATAAGAATATTCTCTGAGAGGATAGTTCTTTAGCTGGAGTGCTGCAATATTATAAAGTTCTTTCACAGATTTATTTTATTTTATTTTATTTTATTATTTTATTTTATTTTATTTTATTTTATTTTATTTTATTTTATTCATTTATTTTATTTTATTTTATATTTTATTATTTATTTTATTATTTTATTTCATTTTATTTCATTTTATTATTAAATTGTTGCCTCTATTTTAATTTCCTACTATGGTTCATCTTCTCAGAACCAGAAAGATTTTAAACGAAATGAATTGGATCATCTGAAAACCTCAGGTGTGGCCAGTACAATTGGTGGTGTTGAGATCATTGGAAGCACAGCATCCAACAAAAAGAGCGAAAGGGTAAGAGTGAGAATGAAAGAAAAATACTTGTAGGTCTAATGTGTTAAACTTCACAGTGCCTTCAGTCCTATAAGTATCAGTCTTTAAGTATCCTATAGATACTTAAAGACCACTGATGATGTGGTGACAGATGTGAACTTGAGCATGGGAGGTTTCTGGCTGAAAGCTCTTCACCTTGAGGACTGCCAAGCAGCAGAACAGGTAGCCCAGAGAGGCTGAGCCCCATCTTCACCCTTAGAAGCTTTGAAGACTGAACTAGATAAATCCCTGAGCAGCCTGGTCAGACCCCAGAGCTGACCCTGCTTTGAGCAGGAGTCAGTCTAAAGGCTTCAGTGAGGTCTGTATCAGTTTTCATGTTCCTATGACCAAGGCAAATGTAGACATTCACTGAAGAAAAGGTGCACAGTTTAAGGTCTCATTTGTGCTGGTGAAAATGCTTAACTAGAGAGTTGATGGAGATGTTAAACAGCTGCTGAAACCTGTTCTAGGCACACACACTTGACTGTATTGAAGCATGGGAAGAACTATCAGAGAGACCTACCTGCTGGTTTTATTTCAGCGTCTAGTGCCACTGACCTCCAGCAAAAGGTGGTATAGAAATACAGTTACAAACCTCTGGAGAATAAAAGCAGCTTAAATACATTTGCCTTTTCAATATGAAAAGGATGCTTTAAGAGGTTGCACAAGGAGAAAGACACTTATTTTCAGAGTCATGCTTTGTCTCTTTTGGAAGTCCAGGTCCTTTAGGTTTCAATAGTTTCCAACTGGTATCTGGAAATACAAGGGTCATACCCTTGCACCAGAGTTGGAACTGAGAATTCAGTTGGAAGAAGAATGACATTAGGTGTTAAATAGACATTGTAATGCCATCCCCTTTAAGGCAGTAGGAGGGTTGCAATTCCAATGTGGATTTCCTAGCTTGTTTCTGCACTCTTGTCTATTCCTTTGCCCTCCTCTGAAGTGAGGCAAGCCTCCAAAAGGCTTCAGAAAGCTCTTAGGAGTGTATCAAGCTTTTATAATACATTTATATTGTTATTCCTTGTCTTCCCAGGGTCAAGTATGATCAGGTCAATCGCATGTTAGAGTTAGGCTACCAAGGGTACATTTTCCCTCCTATTTACCAGAAGCTTCCACAATAACATTTTTATAGTGATGAAGATGCCCTGGGTTTGCAGCAGGTCAATTGCCTTTTCTTCTATATTTTCAATATTACAGCCTGACCTTAGCTACTTTTGCTGGTCACCTGGGTATGGTGAAGTACCTGAGATCACAAGGTGCTTCTTGGGAGGCCACACAGCTTTGCCCTGGGCTGCAGGCAGGGGTTGGAACTTGGTGATCTTAAGGCCCTTTCCAACCCTAACTATTCTATGATCTGTGATTCTATGATGTTGTCATGTTATAGAATGGATGATTGAAGAGAGCTGTAATGTACGTGTTTCATCTATACATTTTGCAGGGACGACAGCATTGTCCCACGTGTGAAGAGGTTATTCTTTAATACTCATTTAGTCCTGCACCAGTACTTTTCTAAATCCTTTTGGCAAAGCAGTGCTGCTGTTTAATTGAATCTTGTTTGCCTGAAAGGCTTGTGACAGTGGCATGGGTTCACAAGAGCGAAGAACTGTGAAAATGGCTGAAAAATGGAGGAATGAATAAAACCTACTAATACAATAGCAATAAATAGAATAGCCTCTAAGTCTTTAGGACAGTGATGTGTCCATCATAGTGATTTTGTCATTGGATCTCTCCTTTTTAATTAATTAATCATTTAATTAATGGGAAAATAACAGTTTCTTGATAGGGACCAGGGAGTAAAGAAATTTTCTCGTTAGTAGTTGATACAAGATATAATGGGGAACCCTACTTACTTATCATTGTACCTTTTTAATAAAATAAGTACATTCTTTAATGAAAGTATGATATTTTGTTTTATTTGCAGGTTTCCAAGGAGCAGGAAATAGGGAGGATTGGCTGGTTTTGGTTTCACATCAAAGAGAGATACAAACATGCATTAGCAAACAAAATTGGGCATATTTAGTAATGGCTCAGTAAATATTAGCAAATGGATGGTATAATTTAATCAACATGGTTGCAGTTGATAAGGATTTGGAAAGCTCTGATCAAGACAGCTGTGTGGCTAAATGAAAAGCTGAAGATTCGGAGATAAGGATTGATGGATATAATGTTATTTTAATTGAGAATGGTGGATAAACTAAAGCACTGAGAAATTAAATTGATGACCTGTAAAATAAGTGTAGGTTAAGAAGAAAAATCAGGTTGATAGAGGTTCCTGCAAGACTACTGACAGAGCAAGGGGGGAGAGAAGAGTAGGCATGTGTTAGATAAGCTGAAGTTTTGCCCAATGGTTTTCTAATGGTATAGGTGTCACTCAAAACTTGTCTGCTGTGGGATAGAATTTAGTCTTGTATTCCTTTCCTGGGTGTTTTGAGGGTGAGGCTGGTTTTTTTCTTCTCCCTTTGTAAATTCCGTTTCTTCCTAGTGCTGTCTCATTTGGGAGCTGTGAGATGGGATGAGATTTTTTGTCCCTCAGTGCCGGCATAGGATGATTTGTGTTGGAAGGGACCTTAAAGCTCATCCAGTTCCAACCCCTGCCATGGGCAGGGACACCTTCCACTAGAGCAGCTTGCTCCAAGCCCCTGTGTCCAACCTGGCCTTGACCACTGCCAGGGATGGGGCAGCCACAGCTTCTCTGGGCACCCTGTGCCAGCGCCTCAGCACCCTCACAGGGAACAGCTTCTCCCTAAGATGTCATCTAAACCTACCTAATCTAAATCTAATCACTGTCTCAGCCATCACTAGGTTACCAGAGTTTCTGTCTTAATAGCTTTAATGCTACTGGATATTTGTTATACTAGTAATTTTATCGCCGAGGTGCTCACAATGATATAATTTTTATTGCTTGATGTATTTGTAATGCTGTACAGTATAGTGTGCTATTCATGCTTATGGTTTGATGCTTTTAGATGAGAAGGAAGGAAAAGTTATTTACTGAGAACTGCAGCTCTCCAAAAGGCATTGCTTTGGATGTGCTCCGCTGTGGGTGAACGTGTCCTGAGAGGTGAAGTCTGGAAAACTTCCCTTATCGCACTAACTGCTGAGAGGTCTTTGTCTTTACTTTTCTCATGCTGTTTCTAGAGCATAAAGGGCAGTAATGTTTTTTGTTCCTCAAAAGACAAGAGACTTTGAAGATACAGGGCACTGCTGCTTCAGGAACTGCATTGCGCTGGGAAACAGCTTTTCTTCTTGAAACTTTTGCCATTCTCTTGTTGCACTGCAGCTGACTTAGGCCTGCTACTGGAAGTGAATATCAATTGGAAAATCACCAAATTCGACACATTCTCTGTAACTTTCTTGCAACCGTACTGTTTTTATTGTTGCATTTCTGCATCCTCAGTGTTTGAAATAGGCACATTCTGTAAGAAAAGCGTTGAAGTTGCTTCATATGTGATAAGATGAGCTCTGGTCACCAGTAATAAGATTGCTGAACCAATGTTGTATCTGCATTTAAAGCATTCCAAGACTCCAGTGACTCAAGATAGAGATTGTTATGACTTTTGATTTCCACTCTGGTTATGTCATAGACTTCTACAGAAAAGTTGGTCCTTTCTGATGTGGAGTGCTTGTGGCTGTACCCATTCTAACAGAGTCGGATGATGAATACATTTACTTGGATGAGTTTCTGATAGCAGTAACTGAGCCCTCAAGGAGACCTCATCCGCACAGAAAACAATCTAAAGCATCTGTGATTAGAACTTGGTGCTGGGAAAAGTACCGTCTTTGCAATAGTAAAGATTTTTTGGGCAGAGGGAATTGTTAGTAGTCATGATTGGCTTGAAGTGATGACAGAAGTGAAGTTAAAGTTCCAGTAGTAACCAGACCTCTCATTGGAAAGTAAGTTTTGGTTACAGCCTTCAGAAACTCCAGTGTGTTCTAGATAGGGGGAATGTGAACAGTCTGTGCTGAGAGGATGTGCAGGTGCAGCCTGAATGGAGAAACAAGGTCTCAGGGCATTTTGATAGTCTGGAATAGTTAAAGTTGTGGGAGAAAAGAAATCTGGAATGTGAGCACATTGCAAGTGTAATTCGTCGATTCCAATGATCAATTTAACTGTCTTTCTTGTTATTTATGATGGTGCTCCTGGGGATTATCAATGGACATCTGTGGTTGCAAAGCTTCATGAGAGAAAGTAGAGACACTGGGAATTACTCAGGTAGTAAATCTGGAATTTAGCTTTATACTCTGGCCTGGCATAGGAAATGAGTAGTGCTTCTTATAGGGACCTGGGGCTCTCCTTGCTTACAGAAATACCAAATGTGCCCATCTGAACCAGGCACAGTGCTGCTGTGGGAATGTCTCAAGTCTGCAAGCCTTGGAAAAACAAAGATAATACTCAAAAGGCAGGCCTGGCTGAAGTAAGATGGGAAAATGAAACTCATTCATGTGAGGATTTAGACAAAGTTGGCTGTGGGAGCCGTAAGTGTCAAAAAGACAACAGAGCACAGAGGGTACAACAAAAACAAGGAACGCATGGCAGAAAAAGACCCCAAAATGCTAAACAGGGAATATGTGAAGAAAGAGTGTGCTGGGTGTGGAAAGGCCAAGATTGCACAGGTTTTCTTGAAGAGAACTGAATACCAAAATGCATGTGTGGATGTGCTTATTGCAGGGCTACTAAGGTGTAGATGTGCATTCTGCGGGTATTGCTAAGATGGAGGGATCTCTGGGCTCACTATGTGCACTCCCTCAGGTGATGGGTAAGGATAGCCAGGAAAAGTGGAAACACAAGCTTCAGAAGGTTAAAAAGATCCAAATCATATTAAAGCTAGTGTCCTACAGCCTGTTTTGTCTTAGTGACATAACAGAATATCTTACTGACACTTGAGAATATCAGAATCTCATGTAATCTCTCTGCTGTAGTAAATCTAGGACCTTCTGTCTTTGGAGCTGTTATTTTTCTTTAATTTAGGTTAGTAATTTAAGGTAATCGGTTGAAAATAATTGGAAAGGAAGGAATAGTCCAAAATTTATCCAAAATACATTTTAAGGGAAAAAAATTGTAAGCACTGAATGCATTAATTGAATTAATATATTTTAATACATTCCTAATGCAGTTCAAAAACATGGCAGTGATAAACAAGGAGGAGTTTGATTTATGCAGCTGTTCCTGACCTATGTTTTTATATAAAT
This sequence comes from Amazona ochrocephala, assembly GCA_039720435.1. Classification (NCBI taxonomy): domain Eukaryota; kingdom Metazoa; phylum Chordata; class Aves; order Psittaciformes; family Psittacidae; genus Amazona; species Amazona ochrocephala. The sequence goes on along the minus strand of CM077881.1, from coordinate 3,632,379 downwards.
ACATACGTTTCATGCAGACTACTTGGGCATTACCTAAAAAGTCTTTCCGACTACCTGTTTGATGCAGTTTCTGAGTTATTAGGCTTTACTTACTGCCAAAATGATATGAATGGTTTCCGTACCAATCTAATGACCCTGTGCTACATCCTTGTGTGGGCTGTAAGTAGCACCAGGGGTATGAAAGTGCTTTTCTACTTCATGCTTTGTTAAAAATGAGTCCATATGTCAATGCCAGCCACCAGCACCCTGGGTTAGATTGGTATAGGATGTAGATTATACCCTTCAGACAGGATTTAGGGTTATTGTTCAGTTATGTGCTCCTTGGGCTCCAGAAGAACATACCCAGACCTGCAGCTACGCCTACTAGCTGTTGAGATTTTTTTCTCAGCTGGTTTTTAGGATCTAATTTCTAACATTGATGATCCTTTGAAATACCGAGCATTGTGGTTCTCCTTCAAGTGTAGTGATGATTGGGGTTGCACAGTATGAATGCAGGTTGGCACGGGGCAGGTAATGTAATGCAACTCTTCTAAAGTGCTCTTCATCAAACTTACCTGTGTCAGTATTACACAAGAATAGAGAGCTTGTTCTTTTGCTGCTGGAAAGTGGAGGAGGAACTGCTGTTAAAAATGAGATAGGTAACATAAATGTAGCTTCCTTTCTCTTTTGTTGTGGTTAAAAGGAATATGCCATAGGTTTTGCCTTCTAGTATTATAAAGCACTCCTGGAAGACTGTAAGCTTTCATGGGCAGATATGAATAATTTCTGTATATTGATTTGCTGGCCCTGAGTTTATATTTTCAAATGCATTTCCTTCTCCATTTTTTATGATTTTAATTTGCTTGGTGCTTGGTCAATTTGTTAGAAGACAACACAGAAAAATGAAGAGAAAAAACGCTATTTCCTTATCTTCCAGCTCGGAGATGGGTCACACAGGTAACTCCCTTTTCCATCAAGAAAGTGAAAATACGAACACTGGACCTCACCTAAATGCTGTAACATGCCTGTTTCACCTCTAGTATTCAGATTTCAGGGTCCTTGATGCTCACTAAATAGTAGAGCTCAGCCTCCTCTTCAGCATGTTCTCCTGTACTTAGGTGTGTATCGGTCTACAGGGTTTACAGTCAGTGTTTTCTTATGACAAACCCAAACCCCTCTTGCATGCAGAATTGAATGTAAAGCAAGAAACTCAAACAAAGAAACGTATTTTTGGCATCCCCCTGATGATTCTACAAACTATCTTTAAGCTGCTGGAAATTAAATGCTGAATCGTTTTTTTCATCTCTACTGCTTCCCTCTTTCTTCAAGACCTTTTCTACTAAATGACTGTCCCTTTAGTAAAAAATTGGCATTCCTCACCCAACCTTGTTAATAGCCAATTTTAAATTTTCTAAGGAGATGTTTCTTTACTTCAGATCCTCTTGTCTGTTTTGCTATGAAGAAAATCAGCTTGTAGTATGCCAGTAAATACCTTTTGTTGGTTTAAGTACTGGTAGCATGTATTTTATAGGCTATTTGAGTTTGCTTGCCCTTGTTTCAGATAGGGAACTATGATTTTTTTTTTTCTCTAGCTTTAGCCATGTCCAGCATAAGGTAGTAAATCCATTAGCTTATATATAAATTTAATCCTGCATTCTGAACTGCAAAACTACATTCCATGTCACTGGATGCATATGCTTCAGCTGCAGGTTTCAGAAGTGTCAATAGTTAATGAATTTGACGTACTTTTTTCTGCATAGTGATCACAGCTTGTTTAAATGTATTTTATTCCCAGATTGTGCTATCGATGAATTCTTAAAGGCAATAAAAGGTATCACAATAGCGATGCCCCATTGCCCCTGGGCTGCTGCTGCTCAACTGCAGAAGCCCCTGATGGCCTTTCCCACCTCATCCATGATGAATGGCTGGATGGACTTTGCCTTCCTCTAGCAACAGCAGATGTGATACCAGGCAGTGCGTGTTTATGCTTGTGGCGTTGGTCCGCTTCTGGTCCACCAATCAGGTAATGGGCTCCTTGTGGGTTGCACACCAGTAAGACTATCCAGGCATTTCAGTCTTAAAACTCCACTGTGCTGGGACCAGGTCACCTATCAGTGTCCTGTCGTGATTCTTCCTGCCATATTCCTTCATATGTGAAGAATTGTGTGTGTTTTTTCTCTGGGTGGAAGGAGGCACTCACCTATATGTCCAGCAGGTTCTCAGCATCACCTGAGCATCTTTCCAGCTTTGGTGTGCTCAGGTCCCAGGTCTGCAGGTGGTTCTAAACTCAGTGTGTGTGAGATGGCTGCTTGCCAATACAGAGGTAGGACTGGGTGCCTTGTATGGGCATTTCTATTTTTATACTTGTAAGACTGCATAGGCGGGTCATGTTTATATTTAAACCTAAAGGTTACTTCAAAGCTTTAAGTTTATACATGTGCTAAACCTTACCTAAGCTGCTGCCATCAAATTCAGATGATAGAATTTCTGATGAAGGTAGATAACACAAACTTTTTAGTCATTTAATTTCACCTTCTTCTTTCACTATGTACAGTTTCGTCTTATGATTTTCAGCAGTGATCAGAAACACTTTGAGACAGCATGATGGCGTTGTTCTAAAAATAGGAGTATTCAAACAAGCAAACTGAGATAATGTATCGGCTTCACATTGAGATTCCCCCCCTCTTCCCTCCTGTTCTAGATACAAAGCTACAGTTGACAGGAAGAAATTAGTGTTTTAAATACAAAACACGTAAAATACATAAAAAGTATCATTTTGCCTTTAACACCATTGCTGAGCCTCGTGTAAGTGAGCATCCTGCTGTTGCAGTGATTCTTCATACATGAAGCAGTGTTATTGCTGTTAGAGTTGCTTTAAGAGCTAAAATGGTTTTTGTGAAGCATTTGCTTTTGCTATTCAGCAACAAACTAAACTATGGTTTATTTTGGTTCATTTAGTTTATCAAGAAACCTGATTTTGGGGGAATATCTGGAAAGATGAGCAACAATTGCATGTGCTGAAACGAGATCCAAGTCTCTATCAATGCTTTTATTTTTGCTTAAAGAAACAAAAACTACAAGCAATGAGGAAACTAACCTATATAAGGTATTAGTTCCTTCTCCCTCTATTTCAACTGATATTTGAAACTTGTTTTCATTACAGCATAGGTGAAAAAACTGTATTCAGCAGTGCTACTGAGATGGTACAGATCAGATGTAATGCTACCACATAATAGAGAGATGACTTTTTTCCCCCATATTTTAGGATAACCAAAGTCTATGGATTAAAATACGCATTTTGATTTTAAAATTGAGGAACCCAGAACAATATTTTAGAAGTTAAATACAAAACAGTAGTAAATATGCAAAGTACAGTTGATAAGCAGAGCAACGAGGCAAAAGAAATAAGGATAATAGTTGATTCTTAAAATGTAATTTGTAATGCTTGGCTTCCCCCCACCCCCTGTGTGTAGTTTCATGTCAGTTTAAACAGGACAGCTATGCATCATAGTGAGATGGTACTTTGTACAGTGTAGTTGAATTTAATCACTAAAGCATCAAGAAGGTAATGACACTGGGAGGCCAGATATCTGCACTGGTATGTGATAACCATATTGGGTTGAGGAAAATGAGGTTAACAAAAATACAGTTTTATGATATACAGTACTTCTTCAGTAAAACTTGTCCAAAGTGAATACATCCTCCTTCAGCACAGATTTCTCATCTATTTCAAAGAGGAATGTGAAAACTGGACTTACAGTACAACCGCTAGCACTGAGCGGTACTTTGGTTGCATACATATGTTACACATCTGTGTGCAGATACTAGGCATTTCACCATGTTCCAGAAGATTGTCTTTTCCTTTGCCCTGACATATTTAGTCAAAAGCTTGCTATAAACCATTGAGTCTGAGTTGCATATTCCTTTGATTTATCCATGAGGAACAGCACTCCTTAAAGAACAGATCAAAACTACAAACTCTACATAGGACCAATAGAGCAGAATTATTCAAGTTCAGTGAAATAATACAAAAAAAAGGCTTCCTTCTTAGGAAAACTCAGCTATGGTAAAAATATCTACTACAGTGCACTGCACTGTAATAAATATTCAACATAAATTAATAATTTACAAGTACCTGAGCAAGTATACAGAGCACCATAGCACAGCACAGCACCAGAGGCAGTAGCTCAGAATTCTTAAAAATAATGCTGTTTTAAACATTAAAAATCCTAAGTATTGTCATAAAAATGAACTCCAGCTGGAGTTTAAAGATAGTGCAAACTTCTGTCTTCACTTATTAAAATAAAGGTGTCAGATTGTCTAGTCATTTCGCATCAGCAGTGCTGCTGGACCTGGATACTTGTGGTGGATGTTTAGGAGCAGGTCTGTTAGAAAGAAAGAAAACAGCAAATTGTTATTTAAGCTTCTGTTGGTTCTCAGTGCCAGCATTATGTTTGGGGCATGGTAAAACCTCTTAGAGGCATCCAACTTCACTTCACACATGTGGCATGGGACTCTCATGCTGGGGGTGGATCAGACATTGCTATATATACCCAGATCTCATCAAGAAGTGTCATGAGACTCAGCTACTGCCTGGCCAGTTGGATGAGCTAGCTCAGTGTTTCAGGTGTTCTTTGAACTCTTTATTTCTCTCTCTTCCTATTAAAAAGTCATAGAATCCCAAACTGGTTTGTGTTGGAAGGGACCTTAAAGCCCATCCAGTTCCAATCCCTGCCATGGGCAGGGACACCTTCCACTAGAGCAGCTTGCTCCAAGCCCCATCCAACCTGACCTTAAACACTGCCAGGGATGCACAGGCATCAGGATGAGCAATGCCAGGGCAGCCACAGCTTCTCTGGACAGCCAGGAGCTTAATCAAAGTTCACCCTTGCAGGCTTTTTGTTAGAAGCATTAGGAAACTAACTTCATCCTATTCTTAATTTTTATGACCAATTAAGTGTCTCAGTCATAGAATTCTTGACGCTTAAAATACTACTTTTATCTTCCTAGCAGCTCACTTCTTATTTTTAGGAAACGGAAGAATATTGAGTGAGAAAATACCATGGACGTTGCCCATTAACATTGAGCACTGTTGTTTCATGTCCATTTTACTTTTTTCAGCATCCTTTTTTCTTGAAGAGTACAATTTGTGTGCTCTCTGAATGTTTTGGGTATTATTTTCAGATGATATAAATTGACGTTCCATTATGAAGTGTGTGAACAGAAAATTGCTTTTATTGGTGGTTGAACTTTGCAGCATTCAGTTCTCAGCCTAATGCTGTAGGTGGTCTGAGTAGGAAATTAGTCTTCAGTGAGAGCTTTGTCTTTAAATTGCTGCTTATTAACTCCTTTCTTTTGAAAGGAATTGTATTTCTTGGGCACGTTTTGGAAATATAAGTCAGATGCTTACGGTCAAACTTTCATGTGTAGTATCAATTCTCATACTTCTGTGGAAGTCAATGCAATTATGCTGATATGCTCCCAGTGAGAATCAGCCTGATATTGTGGGTTTTTGTAACAAATAGGAAACGGTTGTTGCATAGCTCTCACCAATAGTTACAGCAGAGCATGGTTACTCAAGACATTTTAGACCTGCCATTGAACAAAGTGCTGTAAACCAAGGCATTTTCAATAGAACTAACCTTACAGGAGTAACGTGAGGCAGAGGTTTTGTGTGTTCAGGCACTGCTGTGCATGCACTGTTGTAGCGCGCTTTGGTCAGAGGGTCTGCTGGTAGAGGCTTCCGAGGAGGGTTTGGTTTGTGGTTTTCCTGTTATAAAACATAAAAGCATATTAATCTTTGGATTTGACATAGCATAATTAACATAGCAACAACTGAGAAAAATGGAAGGTAAGTAAGTTCAGAGTATCGTAGAATCCCAGACTGATTTGTATTGGAAGGGACCTTAAAGCTCATCCAGATACAGCTCCCTGCCATGGGCAGGGACACCTTCCACTAGACCAGGTTGCCCCAAGCCCCATCTAACCCGGCCTTTTACAACACTGTAAAAGTAGCTATATAAAAAGATGGAAATACTAGCAATGTCTTTAAAATGCAAATTCAGATGACCACAAAACCAAACTGCTCAAGTCCAGTCTGAATTGGTAGCATCTGTGGAATGTTTTTAGTAATGCTGCTGTGCTTTCATTCTGTGGAATTAAATGATTCATTAATAAAGAACAGAAGTCATCTGCTGTCAGGCATGAGCTAATGTCTCTTCTGTGTGGTCCTTGAAACACTGCAAACATGGCAACATGTCTATTTGTGGTCTTCATTATGAAGAACTGGGATAGATTAAGTGACTTGCTCAGGGCACACAAATACTCTCCAATATATCAAAAAAGTCACATCAGATCCTTCTATTATTTGAACTGCATAGTCATGCCTTTTCTAAATTATTTTAATCTTTATTATTAGTTTGCCACAACTGCCATTAGTAAAGCTGGCAAAAAGAAACAAGAAGAGCTTAGAAGCACGATCTAGTTAAAGATCCCTTAAAAGATGTAACCAAAACCAGCAGAGGCATGAATTGCTCAGGAAAAAAATACAACTTTCCAGTATTTGTTTTGAACATCCCTTTGTTTTCTTACTTTTCAAGGCCAAGAAATGCTCTTTCAAGAAGGAAATGCAGGTTGACTATCAGTAGGCGTTTTGACAAGGAAGAAAATGTGGGAGCTTAAATAAACCTCATATATAGCCATTCCCAATTTACCACAAATTACATTTTCAAGCTGTATAGAATGTCCCTCTTATGTCCATCTTCTTTTTCACTCTTGGCAGAACATGTACTAGTTCTTGAGTGAATGAGAAATTGCAACATGAAAGAAGTTTCTTATTTTAACTTATTGTTATGGCCACATCTCGTGTTCCCTATTAAAATTAGCCTGAGTGTCACCCAGAAGGGTTCACACCATAAACCAAGGTTATGATATCTGCTATGAGAAGTTTGTCTGTGAGCTCTGTCTTTGGAGGTCAAAATAAATGCAAATACTCCTGAAATAATCAGGCCTGGAAAATGATGAAATAAACAACACGCTTGTAAATACTCCATGTAGCTTTGTCTCATAGGGCTAGCCTGTTCAAAGTCAGACTTCAATTAAACACTAGCAAAGGAGGCTCTTCAAGACACGATCATTTTGCACGATACAGAACTAGAACCTTAACACTCTTAAGAGGAGAAATCTTACTATCACGATTCCTTAACCAAAGTTTACTCTGTGCACTAGATTTCTTACCCAATGAAATCTTCATGTGTGTGTTTTGAAGTGAAATGTACCACTTCGGAACAAGTTAGATCACAGCAGGTGCTGATACTTTTAAATAACTGAATTATATCTACAGTAAAATATATATATAAGCTGCTTCTGTAATAATGATTTTGTTAAAAGTCAGAATGTATGTTCATTACATTATATGTATATGCACCATCACCCTTAGTGTGACAGCAGTTATAAAACCGAGTTGTAATGAACACACAAACATCAACATTATAAAGACAGCAACCAAAACCTTTATTCCCTTGACTGCATTCACAGAAGTGGTCTTTTCCCTCAAGTCCTTTTACATGATTAATCCGTTCACATGAGTATTCAGCTGTTTGCTTGATCAGTCCCTATTTGTTATTGCATGATTTGTATTTAATCTTCAACTAGCAGAATACTCAGGTACCATTGGGAAGAGGGACGCAATCAGGTTCAGCAGTCTAGGGAAACAAAGGTCTGATGAGCTTAACATCTGGTATGGACGAATGAACAAAAAGAGAGAACTGCCGTGTCCTATGTCTAATCACCACTTGTAACACCTGAGAGTACACCGACTTTCTGAGAAGCTCATTGTAGCTAAGTCCTAGTGGAACCCTACCAGTTGCCTTTTCCCCACTTCTTTTTGCAGGGGAAGCTGGCTGAAATGGCTAATCCAGATGTGCTGATCTCGAACAGTTCTTCAGCTGCAGAGGGAGCATCCTCTCACAGCTGAGCATTAAGATCATCTTCTATGACTGAGCCAGACTAATTCTTTAGGCTCTCTTATTCGAGAAGACTCATCCATGAGAGGACGTTTGTTGAAACATCAATCGTATTATAAATGTAACTCTGATTTCTTCTTTTGCTGTTCCCCAGAGCTTGTAAGAATGAGTTTATACTCTTAAGGAGGAAGCAGCAAAGTGGTTTGACAGAAAGTCTAATGTGACAAGCTGGTAAGAAAGGGTAAAAGAAAGAAAGAGTGGAGAGGGAATTCAGATGAAAATGGAGACGGAGATTGTGTGATGGCTGAGATGAAGCAAGATGAAGAAGCACTTCATAGAAAGGAGATGCCAGCACAGGAAAATGACACCAGGAAAATAAACATCTTTGGAAGCAGAGGTAAATAAAATTGAAGAAATAAATCCCTTCCCTCAAACTGACATTACAAGATGGTGTTCTTATATTCTTCCTGTGCCACAGGAGAGCCCAAATTGTATGGTTTGTATGCTCAAATGTGTGTTGTATAGGTTGGTATGTTAAAATGTCTGGAAACTTGCTGTGGCTTCTGATGTCCTGGCAAGACTACAACACAGTTCATAGCATCACCATAGCTGTGCTTCTCTGCTTCATCTCTCCTTCCCAGCTCATTTTTACCCCTGCAGAACTGCAGCTCTTCAGTACAAAGAGTTCATGGATGGATTTCTTTGCCCAGGTTTATATCAACAACTTAGCATTTAATGCATTCACTCCGCCTGCATATGGGGAAACATTGTTTTAAATATTGCCATGATTTCTTTTTCTGCTAGGCAGAAAAACGTAATTCTGCTATTGAGCAGCTACAAAGCCATCAGGGGCATGAAGCTTTAATTTTTTTCACTGATTTTTAAATAAGCATCTGGAAGAAGGTTCTTGCCTACGATGCACTGGGTGAGAAGGGTTATCTATCTTCCTCAGCCTATTTAGATGGGATCTTAATTTGTGTTAGCCCTCTATGTCAGTAGCCAGTCTGAGGCAAGATATTGACAGTAATAACTGTGGCAGGGTGAGCAGAAGGTGAACCCAGCTCAGTTTTACTAAGGAGAAAAGTAAAAGCACAAAGCTGTATTTCCTGTAGTAAGGATGACCTGTAAAATATGAGATATATTTTGGCAATAAGATGATGACAGCATCAGAGGCAGCAACTAAATACCAACAAAACCAAGTGGAAGTGATCAAATCAGAATGCATGGACTGAACCCATGATTAGTGTAAACCTGCACCCTTTGCTTGATTTCAGTGCTGCTGTGCTGATTTATGCTGACTGTGAATCTGCCCCATAAATTAAGTTTGCCTTGTAAGAGCATCTGAAATAATAAAAAGCTGTTTATTAGTCAAAAGGTTGTCAAATATTAGACTTGGCACAGATTTGTGTTTAATTTGGGTTATTTTTGTTGTGGTGGTTTTTACTATTTACATCAGAAAGGAAATTTTATAGCAAAATGATAAACCATTAATTGCTTTCTCAACAGGCACTAGGGACGAAAAGAGTTGTCTTAGAGTCTGCTTAGTATGTTGTGCCTTATCTATCCACTGCCCTAAGCCCAGAGGCAGCAGGAATGTAGCTTGTGCTTCGATATTCTTCTCAAAAGGAAGAAGCAGAAGGAAGCAGCTGTGAAGCCATAGAAACAGTGAATGGTTTTGGATCCTCTTCTTCAGCACTGTACTGCAGTACCGAGCATCTGGATGATATTATGAATGTAGCAATGATTTTTAAAGTGCTTCCTCTTGATGACCTGATGGATGCACTTCCAAGAGAGTGATGAAGCAATACAGTAAGTAATACCTATATAAACTAGCCCAAAACCTATTCTCAAGTTAATTTACTTGTTCCAGGCTTTGAGGGAGCAAAACTCTTCAGAAGAAAAGATTTCCTTCCCATCCAGTGTTTTCTGGGATATAAAAAGTAGCTGTTTCTCCCAGTCTTGAATTGGGGGTATGGACATAATTTTGGAAGAAGCCATGCTGGTTTATTCAACGGTTGCCTTGTGCTGGTCCCCTGTTTGTCATACTTCTACTTCATGCAGCAACAAAACCAACGTATTTTGCTTGATGGAGTAACAGCCACAATTACTTTGAGCTGCCAAACCAAAAAGCTTTTGGGCAGTTTCAGATCTGTCAGTCTTTCCTGATGACAGTACTAGAGATTGGTATTCTACCTTGCACTTTATGTGGGGTTTGAAGGGGAGGGCACTTAGGAACATGAATTGCAGTCATGCATTGGGCTGCTTTGAAGCTCGATGACAGGCTGGGGCAGATACAGACACACCATCAGAATGAGAAATGGTTACTTTACTTGGAAGGCCTCTTCTCCGTCTGTCTTCTGCTAGCGGGAGACAGTGTAAGGGTATAAGTAGCTACATAAGAGGAAATAAAAGAAATTTCTTCTTCTAAAGACAAAAGCATCACAAACCAATACTCCTTCATTTTTCCTATAAAATTGATTTTAGAAAGAATCAGTATTTCCAATTCCTCTGCAAAGGAAAATAAGTGACTAGCAAGATGAGAAAGGGAAGAAGAAAAAGCTTAAATACTTTGAAAGCAATTAAACTGTCTACACTTGTAGAAGTTGAGTCTAACCTGAATGACTCATGTTCAGATTTAGACAAAATGATCCATAGCTCCATTTTTTCTGCTGTCATAATACGTAAGCACACTGCCATGGCAGATCAGAACTGTCTCATCCTTTTTCTTCCTGCGTTATTTTTACAACTGCTTTTCAAAGCACTGCACTTCAGCAACTGATTCTCATAGCTATATCCTCCTATAAATCACTGGGGAGTGTCTCAGAGCAGCTCAAAAAGTTGCTGCAGGAAGAATGTGCTCTATCCTTGGACATCCTCGCTAGGTTTAGATAGGCAGAGTCACTCAAGGCACAGCTATTTGAGTACTGAATTGCAGTATGCGCATCCAAATCAATGTGATGCTCATTTAAGATAGTTGGTGATAAAGATATTCACTTCATTTTAATCTTGTGCTATATCCAGAATAGCACAACGTCTATGGAACAGAAATAGCTGGGTGCCTGATTCCTTTGCTTAGACACAGTCACGCTACGAATGTAACCAAAAGAGAGAAGCCAGTGACAAGAAAAGAGACAATTTAACACAGAAAATAGCACAGACAACTTAATCTACCTTGAATATCACCTTCGAGTGCATCCTATTACAAAAAAAGGGGGTTACCGGCTCTATTTAAGCACTGCAATGAAAGGTACATCTACTTTAAGTAGTGTGGGTAATTACAAGCCTGCTTTTAAGATCTGTTCTCCGGGTAAATAGCCTCAATTCATACACCCCTTGGCAGAACAGAGGCACATCAAGCTAATACATCTTTTGCTTTTGCAGAAGACATCTGCAACTTGACTTCCTAAACTATATCAATGTATTTGGCACCTTGCTATTAAACCTTACAGTTTTGCCTCTGTTTGGGCAGCTGGCAAGATGAGCCTTTTTGCCTGTAATATGGAGCTTGTTTATACTGTTGTGTCTTTTGAGTGGTGAAGAGAGAGTTCAGGATCCTACAGTTTAGGATCATGGCCTCAGCTGGAATAAACCAATATATCCACACCACATTTCTAAACTTGCACAAAGTATAAAGGAAATACTGTGGGAAAAGGCCAATGTGAAAGATGAGAAATCACCTCATTCCTTTTCACCACATGGAGATACTCACACACTAGATATTGAATAGAAAAGAAGCTTAAAGAAAACCAGTTGTTACCTGGGTGAACCTCAGCGAAGGGTTAGCTGGCAAGGGTCTTTCCGGCACAGCTTGGTGACAAGGTGGCTGGGGAAGGGGTGGTAGGACTCGTTGAGGTGTTTTTAGTGGTGGCAAATCATGTGTCTTCACAGGGTTACTGATGTCGATGATCTGATATGGCAGCGGTCTTCTTGGACCATCTCTCTATGAAAAAAACCCAACCAAATGCTATAAACTTCAAACATAAGCACTGCTGCTTTCAAATCTGTTATTCCCTTTTCTCTTCTGTTCTGCTTTAATCTACACTCAAGACCTATGCAACGAGAGATGCAACTAACAGCTTCCAGAGTCTTACTGAAGCACTAATCCTTCGCCTTTCAGATGTAGTGCTCTGGTGTAAGATGTCTGGCTCTGTCCTGGAGACTAAACTGTTCTTTTCTGTGCTTGACATTTCCAGCTGTCTAAACCTTGGAAGCCATAAAGGTATTTTAAAACCTGTATCTTCTTTCACTTTACATACTGTTAATTATATATGAAATTAAGGTCATGTAATAATTGTGTTATGTTATTTAAATGAGATCATATATATATATAAATATGTATATTTTTTCTTTTTAAAAAACACTGTTTAGAGACTCACTTTTTGCATGTTTGTATTTTGTGGCTTCCTGATGAGATTTTTACTGAGAGATGTGGTAGGAACGTGGTGATTAGGCTCAGATGAACCGGAAGGTCTCGCTGGACTCACAGACCTGCAACACAAACGCTTATTCATAGAACACAACATTCTGCGTTATCACGTTTCTTTTAATCTGCAGCCTCTTTTCGGAAGGAGATTTTTGCAAGGGGTTCCTGACTTTTTATAGCAAACAAGGAAAGCAAAAATCGTCAAGTGCTCTTGCAAGAATAAACATAAATATTGATTTTTCAGAAACCAGTAGTCTGTTAAATTAGCTTCTGCAATCTGTGGAAATACAGCTTTGTAACACCCAAGAGACTCTTCTAATGAATCTAGCATTTAAACAGTAATGACCTCAAATATGGAAGTTTCAGCTCACTCGACTGAGTTTAGATAAAAGGCCACGCGGTGTAATGAAACTATTTCAAGCAAATGGAAATGAGGGCAATGCTTCCTTCACGTCTTCATTTTTTATCACAAAAGAAAAGAGATATGTGGTCAAACCAAAACCTGCATTATTTACTGACATCAATAAAGTCAAACTAAACCAGGAAAAACACTGCTGTTAACACCTGGTGAATACTGTTGTTAAGGTTGGCTCTAACATGTTCACACTGTTCTGTAATGAATGTCAAGATGACAGCGCCCATGGTTACAGCTACTTTCTAAGGTCTATTAGAGTGTAATTAGGGGAAATGATCCTACCTTAGTTTCTCTATTGTTGTCTTTTTACTTGTAAACAACCATCTCATGAAAGTCTTCCTTTTGACATACATGATTGATCCAGCAAAGATAAGGCACAGAATGGTTATCAGCACTCCTATGGTCAAACTCTTATTATCTGCAACAAAACACATGGAGTTAATTTCTATCAAGAGCTGTGTTCACTGAAACGTGTTGTATATAGGGAGCAGGACATTGCTGCCTGGCCTGAGTTTCTAACTGCAATGCAGGTGAAGTGAATAAACTATGAATTAAAGACTAATAAACTCTAATTTCTTCTAGATTAATGCTTGAATTTTGGCCTGTTTTTAAGTCATTTATTTCACATTCGGGAAAAATTGGTTAAAAATAACACTGTAGGTTCCTTGCACGTGAACTATTCTGTTCTAGTCAGATATCTGGACCCAAGTGTGAACATCTCCATGTCTTCTCTCTGCATCTATGCTCAGGTCCTGCTTCGGTTGTCACCTGCAAAAGGGACCATAAGGAGTGCAGGCTTTCAACCACATCCAGACACCCATAGGATGATGGCTGTAACAATGCCGACTGGTGCCTTATTCACGGGTTGCTTGCCGCCAGGGTGGGAGGGAGACAAGGCTGAGAAGGAGCAAAAAAGGACAGAAATGCCTAGATCGTGATTTGGTTAAGTGCAAGGTTTTACATATTCTGTCCTTAAATGTAGGCAGTAACTGTAGCTCTGTTATAAACAGATTTGAAGGGTTTTATCCTGCTTTAATACTGGGCAAGCCATCTCAAATCTGGACTACTGTGGTCCAGCCCAGATGTCTATTAAGTCGAACCTGGAGGAAAGCCTTCAGCAGTGGTGTGTGCTCACAGAGGGATGCTCTGCTTAGCGAGAGGCTGCAGCCTTCTGTACTTGTTCCAGTTTTCAGAGTGCTTAAAGCTGCTTTAAGTACCTTGCTGGGACCTAAGTGAGGCACAATAGTGAGATGAACCCTGACTAGATGACTTGCAGCTGAAAGAAAGCCTTATTTTTAGGAAGAAGCAAGCAGCAGCTCTGATCATTATGGCTATGTGATATGATCGCTGCCTGGAGGAGAGGATGCGACTCTTCAGGACTGCTGACCTAAAAAATGCATGCTCCCACAGTAGGAGAAACATCTTTAATCTTTGCTCTGGTAACCTGTCATCACTGTCTCAGTCTTATCCTGGTTGATTTTCAGCCAGCTGGCTCTCATTTACTTGCCTAAGCTTACTCGGGTGGTGGTGAACAGTCAGCAACACTGACTGAACAAACTATGCATGGGGCGTGATGGGGCATGGAGTGCCACACTTTTACCTTGTAGCACTGCAGAATAGTAACTCCCTCACCATCTTGAAACGATTAACAAAATTAATAGGCTAAGATTATGCAATTTAAATTAATTAACTTCTCTACCTATTAAATATTTAGGCTGCTTTGTAAGAAAAATAGAGAGTGTCAAACACAAAGGTTTATTCTAGGTCAGCTGGGTAAAGTCCAAGTGTCAGCTGTAGAAAATTGTCCTCTAGGAATCACAGAATCCCAGACTGGTTTGTGCTGGAAGGTACCTTAAAGCTCATCCAGTTCCAACCCCTGCCACTGGCAGGGACACTTTCCACTAGAGCAGCTTGCTCCAAGCCCCTGTGTCCAACCTGGCCTTGAACACTGCCTGGGATGGGGCAGCCACAGCTTCTCTGGGCACCCTGTGCCAGCGCCTCAGCACCCTCACAGGGAAGAACTTCTGCCTAAGAGCTCATCTCAGTCTCCCCTCTGGCAGGTTAAAGCCATTCCCCTTCTCCTGTCCCTCCAGGCCCCTGTCCAAAGCCCCTCGCCAGCTTTCCTGCAGCCCCTTCAGGCACTGGAGCTGCTCTAAGGTCTCCCCTTCAGGAGCCTTCTCTTCTCCAGGCTGACCCAGCCCAGTTGTCTCAGCCTGGCACCAGAGCAGAGCTGCTCCAGCCCTCGCAGCATCTCCATATTTGTATATTCCCAGTATTCCCAGTATTATTGAATGTAGCACTGTCGTTAGAGAAACATGGTGAAACTACCCCACTATATTCAACTACTGTTAAAACAATTTTCTGTTAAATTGAAGTGTTTGCTTCCAAAACACAAAACCCAAGAGTTATCAAAGATGTCCTATATTTGTCTTCTCCAGTTAACATTGTCCATGCAGCACATCATTATAATACATATCGTAGCTCCCTAGGTACTCAGCTTTCAGGTAAGCTGGAAAAGGACAATAATGCTTTAGAGCAAATCTCAAAAGAAAACATTAACACAACCATAATCTCACTTGTTCAGTGCCTGAGCACGGTTTCTTTGCTATCTTACTGACTGGTAGGTATTTAAAAAGATTTTTCAACAGTGAAATTATAATGTGAAGCTTTGTCATGGAAATGGCCCTGATGTCATAAATCCAGAATTACAATTTACGGCAGGATTTGGCATGTAGAGAATACAATCCATTTTGGTTTTGAATAGTATTATTCATATGAAAACGTGCAGATCATTTTCCAGCAAGTTTTTAGTTTCTAGATGTGTATGTGAGTAGACTGCTTGTCCTGTCACGTACTCAGACATAAATCAGGAACATCTCCATGGAAGTCACTAAAGTTACAGTACTCTGGAGGAAAATTGGCATGTGGCGATTATCAAATCCTATAAAATTCACAATGTGTAGAAACTAATCCTTTCGGAGGCTGGCCAAAGGTGAAGTAAGATACTACAGCCAATGTTCTGCAGACTGAACAAGGGGAAATTGAAATGCACATTATAGAAAATGCACATCTCCTGCTACTATCATATGTGAGAACAACTTCCGCTAGATGTGTGGCAGCTATCTGCGAAATGTAGTTTTAATCTGACACAATCAGAAATCTGCTATTTCCCACAATACGAAAGATCCTCCTTGGAAGAACAATGTAAAAGAGATCTCTGATTGTTGATTATGCAATAAATTTGCATGTATAATCATTGCAAGATCCATTCTTCATCAGGCGCATAACTATAGCAATAGATTGTGTGTACAGTAAGGTACTTCTATCCTTATGCACTCAGTGGAGAACACTGGAGCTTGGCATATCTCAAGGTGAATCCAAGAGTACTGGAATGTTCATCCACTGTGGCAATAGGACTATAGCAAGTGTAGGAGTTAGCTCCTCACCCTCAGCTTAAATCAATACCATTTCCTACTTACTACAGTCAGCTATTAGACTTGACCATGTATCTTGGAAAAAAGAAAAAAAGGAAGGCAAAGGAAGGCAAAGGGAGGCAAAGGGAGGCAAAGGGAGGCAAAGGGAGGCAAAGGGAGGCAAAGGGAGGCAAAGGGAGGCAAAGGGAGGCAAAGGGAGGCAAAGGGAGGCAAAGGGAGGCAAAAAAGGCAAAAAAGCCAAAGAAAGGCAAGGAAAGGCAAGGAAAGGCAAGGAAAGGCAAGGCAGGCAAAGAGAAAAGAACCTTCCAGGATCACTATGCCTTTTGTTATGCAAGAAAACTGATGCATTCTGCCTTGGTTTTGCTACACTAAATTTTCAAGCTGGTGCCAAAGTGTTTGGATTAAGCCATTTGATTTACTGCCTTATTTCCCAGTCTTGCAAGCTCATCACTTGCAAGACAATACTTTGTATTTCCTCTCTTTATCATGGAAACAACAAGTAAAGCATGAATTACTACTGACCTGCTTGTCTAATAGGTCCACTGTCCAAGCTGCCACCAAACCCCGGCTTGTCACAGAAAGGGGGGGCCCAGTCAGCCTCGCAGTGACAGTTCTTTTTATTGTTGCAGACCTGCAAAACAAGACAGATGGCTTAACACAAATCTGAGAGCAGCACTGGCTGACAAGGCCTCCTAATCAGATAGTGACACATCTGAAAGAAGTAAAACTTACAGAAGAAAAGAGATGTTCTGGTGTTTGTTTATTAACACAACTAGGATGGCAAAGAGCAACTCTGAGTGCACACCGTGGAGTAACGGGGATCCTCGAAAAAGCCTTATTTATTTGGCAGGTAATTGCATTGCACCAGCTGAAAACTTCAGTAATATAAGGATAATGACACACCTCTTAAGTCTTATTCTCTCTCTTTGCCCCCAAGCAGCAGCACTATCTGCTGTCTAACTTCTGTTCCTTCTGCCTTCACAGGAACAAGTCTCTCTCTGCTAAGGCTGGAAAGTTTTGTCAGCCCACTCGAACATTCCTATTCATCAAGGGGTTGTTCTAGGATGCAGAGTGATTTTGCCACTGCTTGGATCCCTGGCTCGAAGCTGTGAAACAGGAATCAAGGCTGAGGAAACCCCCCTTTTGATACCACACCTGTAGTGTGCATAAAGAAACAGCCCTCAGTGTTCTGGTGGGTTTAATCTGGGTAAAAGAACAACTAGCAAGACCTGATTTACTAAATGCTCTCTGCAGAAGAAGATAGCTCCAGAGGCCTGGAGTACATCATTAACATCAGCCTGTTCCTGCTGCGTGAAGCAAAAGGAGCTGGAAGACTCATGGCTTTTCACTCAGGAGGTCCCACAGTTCAACACACCCATCAAAAACAGGGCAGCTTTTTACTTCTACCACCCAAATAATGGCTACGACCTATACAGAGGCTAAAGCTCATGCTGTATTGACAGAATACATGAACTGAACGGGCTCAAGTTTTGTTGCACAGCACAGAGATGGCAGTCACATGTAGGTGCTCAAATTGATCTTTAAATGAAGATCTGGGGCTTAGAGCTTGTTGTCAATATGGTCCTTAATTCTGGCCTAACACCGACCATCATTGATCCACCACCACCACGGAGAAACCACACAACAGGTTAATAAATGGGTTTCTCATTATGACACTGGTTAGTTCACAGGAGTTTGAAAATATGCATTTTTCTGGCAAGGTCAGCTGGCAGGCTTCTCAGGGAGACTACACTGCCTGTGTCTGCAGAGTATTAATGTATCATTCACACAGCTTAGACCAGCTATGGTCAAGCAAAATGAAAAGCAGAGATTTACTTTTTAAAGACAGCAAGATACTGAAAAATATAATTTGTTAAGCAGTACCTTTTAAATTAAAGCACTACAGGAGTTCCCATCTACAATTCCACAAGGTCATTTTTTGCTACTCAGGAGTCCCTGGAGGTTCTCCATTGTAACGACACAAAGATGCCAGTCTAAGCTGATGCTCATTCCAGCCATAATTGACATTTTCATGATATAAACTGGGCTTGAAAGCACTTTGATATTAACTGATATCATCAAGCTTTTCATCCCTCATCGCTTTCATATCATGAAATTCATAAATGTGGTTTTGCAACCTGGTTTAGTGGAAAGTGCCCCTGCCTGTGGCAAAGGGTTGGAACTGGATGAGCATTAAGCTCCCTTCCAACCCAAACCATTCCATGATTCTACTTTATTTTACTACTTTTGGAAATGTTTTTCCCTTTGACTCTCAATCCAAATGCACATTTTAACACATTTATGATAGGTTGTTAATTAAGAACAAGACAATGACTGCCTCATAAATATTTGTTTGTTATATAAAAATCATTTCATTGATTGCATTTTCTATAAGTGGCACTGAAACTGGAAATACATGATAAAAAAGTACTGCAGTGACTTTGATATATTACAAACAATCATAGACCCCAAAGCTATTACACAAAATGACTTCTTGTCCAGTGTTTATTGACTGATTTTAAAAAAAGGTGCTCCTATAAGGCTTACTCCACGTCCATGGCACTTTGTTGCACATTTATGTACACCAAAAACGCTTGTATTCTGGCACCGGCGATTAAGGCAAATCTGCAAGGGAAGAGAAAAGAAGTTTTAATAGAGACAGAACTGCTGGTGCCTACAAAGCATCATGTCCCTCTCCTTATATCTGCTCATTTATCAACAGTTCTTTCAGCAGCTAAAGATTTCCCAATGCACATGCTGCATTGGCAATGTTATATTGACAAAAAGATAAGGACAGCAGAATTAGGTGTCGTCTGCTTTTAGGTCCAATTCTGTGGAAGCTGAATCCTGCTTTCCATGGGCAACCAGGCCAATATTGAATTTCAGGCATAGTTCACATTTGGTGGACATGCTGAGTTTGTGTAAGTAAACACTCACAGCTTCACTGAAGTGGAACTAGTGGTGAGCTGCTGGGGTTTGGGGATTTTTAAAGCCAATGAAAAAACCCAGTAATTTGCATTTTTTCAGGGCTAGGAATGCACTGAGCAGGCTTTCTCCATGGACCTCATCTGGCCGCATCCATGTCTTGACAGCAGCAGATAATACCTCCTGATTTTGGACTTGATAATCTTAAAGGTCTTTTACAACCTACTTGATTCCATGGTTTGAGGAAAGTTTTAGGTCCCTTCATGGTGTAAATAAGCACAGTTCTGTTTACAGCAATAGTGCAAAACTTTTTCATGCTAGTACAGAACCTGGACCCAGGACAGCCCAAATATTCAACTGAGGCCACTGATACAAATGGGCTCATCATTGTTTTTCAGCAAAACTGAGACTTTCTTAAGAGTTTTTTTGATGTTAATTATAAACCAATCATATTTAAATTGTAATCATAATCTTATAGGAAACTAAAAAAAAATGACACATGCAAAGTAACAAAATTAGTTTTGTTTTCCAGTTATTAGAAGTAAACTTTACCCTGCCAACAGAGCAGAAAATTGAGTTACAACAAGATTAGTACCATCTAATAATACCACCAAGTAATCAAAAGACTGATGAAGATGTCAACAATGAGACGGTACCCTACACAAAACTGAAAAAAGAAGAAATTAAGTCTAGAGTAACTGTTACCAGGCTATGCTGACCTCTCCCAAAAAAGGCAAAAAAAAGGCATTGCCCAATTTTGGTCATGTTTAAATGCACTTCAATTCAGTAATACTAAAAGTCAGCCACAATAATTAGCATTAAGCAGGGAATAGTGTTGAAGGAGACGACAGGGATGCGTAATCAGGGCACTTATCCCCTGGGGAGAAGGAAAAATGGAAAGGAAATTAGAGTGAATTGGCATCAACATGCATGCATGTAGAGAATATGGTCTGATTGCAGCAGCGTTCTCAATTCAAATATTCATAGTGCAGTAGCACCCGGAATTTTGATCACATTAAAATGGCTGTGTTTCAAATTGGGTATCTTCAGCTTAGAAAACCAAGAATATTTAAATTCATATTCTTAATCCGTAATACAAATGCACTAATGTCCTCCAAGTAAAACATACAATTTCATAAGTATTAGCCTGTGTATTCTATAGTATGTGCATGATTAGATAGATTAGAAAGATTAAATACTCATTAGTAAAACATAACCGGGTGCTTTCCCACCATTGAGTTTTCTTTGAAAAGACATTTTAGAACAGATTGACTTTAGAAATGTTGTGAGGGTTGTTTTCCTGTAACAGAACTGTAGTTTCATTGGGATGTATTTTAAACCTGTTCCCAGTGCACTGTGATAATCCAATGCAATTCAAAAGCATTCAGAAATTCAAAGGCTCACTTGAATTTACCACAAATTATCAAAGCAATTTTTCTTTCTTTCTGCAAGTTATCCACTGAGGGTATGGAAACCTTCTTCATTTCAACAGTTCCTGGGCTCCTTTCCATTCCTCCCTCCCTATAAACTCATGGCTGTCTCCCATCTTGCTCAGTTTCTTTTCTCACAAGAGAAATGCTAAGAATGAGACAGCCATATGAAATTTGGATTGAATTCACATTGGAGGATTCACAGAGCTTGTAAGATATCATTGCAAAAATCACCATTGGTGGCTCAACATCAATGGGTATAATATTTTTTTCTAATAGTGAATACAGACATAGCTTTTCCTGCAAGAAAATACAACGGGGGAGAGCCAGAACCAGCAGATATAACACATTTTGAGACCAAAAGTTAAGTTAATGTCAATTTTGCAATGCCATAGACTGGAAAATGAATACATTGAACTCCTCAGAAATTCATTAACAAGCCTGCACTGTTTTGCTGTACTTATTTTACAGAAAGCCTTTAGCCTACTTGAGCAGGTACTTGGGACTGTCCTCAAAAAGACAGCTTTTAAACTTAAGCAACTTGTATTGCAACTGCAAATCTGTAATCCAGAAGAGTGGACAGAAGAAGAGAGTAAAATGCGGAGTCAGTGTGAGAATAAGCAATTCTTTTGTGGAAAGAAAGAAAACCCCAAAGCAAACCCAGTCAGTTTAGTACAAAGAACTTGGCAACATGAGGTATGATGTTCTCCTGGCTTGGAGTATTTCAGAATCTTACTTTTCCCTCTTCACACTTGGTTCCTGAAAGCACAAGAGCAGGATCAGGCATATCATCACCCAAATACACGTGGGTACCACGACAGAGAATCTTGCCACCTTCCTGAAGTGGGATATTAGTTTCTATGGAAACAGCATTGGTACCAATTACAGGTCGATTTGCTCCTCCTTGACACTGGATTTTTCCACATTTAGCATCTCTGAAGGAGATAAATGAAACCGAAGATTAGTTAAAGAATTTTAAATGTTATATCCCTTTCTCATCACCCTTGAACCTGTTCCCGTGTTCGTAGGGAGAGACCATACCTGGGTTCACATTTGGCAAAGGAGCTCTTGGAATCTTTGCCACAGTTGCCATAAGGATCACCAGCAGAATTGACTCTCTCAAAGCAGATCCCAGGAGCAGGTTTCGCACCTGAAACAAAGCCTAATCAGAAATTGCATCTCATAGAAGGTGTTGTTAATAATTTTCTTTGAGCTCCACTGATGCTTTAGGGAAAGGTGGATGTGATCTGCATATTGATGAAGCACAACAAAACAGTTGTGCTGGATCAGCATGCTAATTGAAGAGCCTGAATGTGTGGGTTTTCCACTGCTGTTTGTCTCTCTTGGCAATGCTGAGCAACAGAAAATGCAGAACTCTTTCTCTTTCAGAATCTCTCCAGATAACATCCCTCCTGTGAACCCTCCTAGGACACAAAAACTTTTAGCAAATGCCAAATCTGGTTTGGTGAAGAAAGACACAGGACATCTGGTGAGTTAACTCCCTTCTTTTTACAGCAGTTCACGTGGTTCTAGTGAGACCCACAAGAGCTGAAGTCAAAGACCATACTTCTCGAGAAAGGCCTTTTACAGTGCAATTGAGAACAACAAGAAACCACAAAAAATCCAGTTGCAATCTGGAGTGCTATGTGTCTGTACAAATGTGACCACATTACATGACAAAGAGCATAAGATGCTCTTAGCTCAGGCTAATGTACTGAGGAGAGGAAGGGAAACCATCCCCACCTTGATCTTGAACTGAAACTTGACTTGAAAGAAAGGTTGTTTCTACCACGGTGATACAAGTAGGAATCCGGGAAGACAGGCAGCATCTGGTTGTTATCTACTGTAGTTTTTTATGATGGAGACATATCCTAATGGCAAAGGAACTTCCCCAGTGGGAGTATACTGGAAATTTTTGTGCAGACAGATTACTCATCCCTGCATTATAGAAGTCAAAAGGTACTGTTAGAACATCTATTCTAATGTCTTATACAGACAATCTCCTGTCCGTTTTCCCCCAGATTGTGAGCAACAATTTAATATCTTCTAGGGGAAGATACATGCATTCATCTGAAATGTCTAAGAGGTAGAGGATTTACTTCCCCAATTGTAAGAATTGATTAGTCCATGTATTAGAATTTAATCCCTTTGTTCTATGTGAGGTGTGGCTTTTATTTCTAGCCAATAATTACTGCTCCTTGCAAGATTAAGAGGCCCTTTATTTTCTTTGCACGAAGATTGCAAATAGCACAGTCAATTAAATCATTGCCATTGTTTCAACTACTCCAATAGGCAGACTTGCTTGGAGGACCCAGGGTGATAAGGAGATACATGGACTAAAACTCTGAACAGATACTTGCTAGATACAATCTTATACTTTTGATAGATCAGCCAAACTAGACCAAAAAGAACCGGCAGCAAATGATGTGATAGCCTTAAGGCTGAGAATATACCATTTCTACAGTGTTCTCTGTTCCCTGATCTTTATCAGAGACAGAATATCTGAGTTAATGTTACATTTTTCCAAATGTATGAAGCCACTTCCAAGCATGCATGTCTCTAACTGGGGGTAAACCACATCATTTAAACCATCCTGAAGATTTCATTTGAAAGCCTTCAAAAAGTAAGGGTTTTTTAAAATGGGGTCAAATTCCTGGAGAAGAAAATACAAATATGATTGTAAAACTCCCAGATAGTGTGGATCTTTTCACTAATAACTCTGAGATTAAAGCCTCAATTAATTATCTGCATTTCACAGTCAGAAGCTTGACTAATACTATATACTGCTGAACAGCAATCTAATGTTATTAAGGACAAAATATTACAATTTGAAGAGGCTTAAGATGGCACTCTCTTCCCCTTCTAACATTTTACATACTGAAACTGGAAAACTCAGAAAGGCAGGCACAGAAGGAACCACATATGAGCTCTTGGTTCCCTGGAGAGCAGGACAAGAGCTTGAAATTCCTTGGTAGATTACGATCGAGCTTGCTGAGTTTAGAATATTTCTCGAATCTGGAACTATTAAAAGGGACTCACACAGGATTCTTTCACTTCTTTTCATCAAACCACAAGCCATAATCAAACAATCAACCAAAGCATCCAGACAAGGTACTGCGCAAAAAGCAAAAGTAAAATTTCCATTATCGGCATGTTGATTCCTCCTCATCTTTCCAGGGCAGGCACATTAACTATTTAGCTTGACACAAACATTACCATGTGCATATACTATGCCAGCTTTAGAAGAGAAGGGAAAGAAGAAACATGCTGTAAGCAAGAGACCAAGTAAAATTGCTTTTTCTCCCACATCTGTCTTGCTTAGACCTACTTAGTCAAAGGAATAAGCCCCTCACCAACCTACCATGATCATACACAATTGCTATGGGTCTTGTTTTGTCTTAGCTGGGAGCCTTGTGCGCCAATTAGTTCAGCCCATGGCATATCACTGCAATGACTGGAGGCTTCCTTGGAGATGGGCAGCAGCATCCCAGAGCACAGACATGTTTTCCCCTGAGCGTCATGTGGCTCTGAAAGCTGCCAAGAGCAAAATGAATGCTCATATCCTGTGCCAAAGACTCATTTAAGAAACGGTGTTACAAAGAGAAAGGGCTCAATGAAATATTAAGAGAGTTGAAGGTATTTATCTTCCTCTTTCATCTGGTGAAGCTTTTTTGTTTGGTTGGGTTTTTTATGAAGTCAAGTGTGCTGCGCATGATGGAAAGCAGCCTGCAGGAAGAACACATCTGCAGCATCCTTGCAGGGATGACAATGAGTTTTAACTCCAACCAATAACACTTGACAAGAAAAAAGATCTTATGGAGTACAGAAAAATGCTCCCCTGCCAGCTTGGAGCAGTTTGTATGAAAACACCTGGTACCCAATGATCATCTGCGGCTTGGAAACCATCATCTAGCTTCAATTCCTGTCTTTGGTATCAAACCAAAGCACGTTGCTGCTTGGGAGTCAGATAGCTGTTCCCTCTCCTGATTGGTTTCTCTCAATATTTGGACTTTTTTACAGATGAAAACATATCAGAGTGTAAGAAGCTGAACAGATGGAGCTACCAAGTTAGAAGAAGGTTTTTCCAAGGATGCTTAAGGAAGAAAATTGTAATGTTGTTTTTCTGGAGGAAACCCATTTATCGTGATTGCTCCATATTAACTGAAGCAGAAAGTCCTGTCTTTCTCTATTTTCCTACCTCCATGGGCAAAGGCAAAATGATCTGTGAAAGATTTCCAGTGGTTATTAAGTGCTTTGAGCTGGATGAGCAGAGTTTATTTCACTTTGCTATTGATAATTATGGTATCATGACCCTATAATTAAGGTTCTGTCAGCTTTTCCATGCCAAGCCTTATTCAAGGGATTAAATCGGCCGTTTGAAACTGCAGGAGGTCAAGGCTCACCACTGCAGTTGTCAGACTGAAGGCTTTTTTCCCCCTTCAAATGTGTAAATTGATAAGCCCATTTCTTTCCCTCTATGGCTGCAAGAAAGGAGATGTTTTGCACTTCTGGAAGTATACAGAAATGCTGTGTCACTGCAGATCAGTGCAAGACCTGCTGCAATGAGAAAACACTGTCACAGGCTCCTGAAAGAGAGGAATTTCTGACCATGGTGCTGAGTCCAGGAGCACAGAAACACTCGTTATCAGACTGACAGTGGAAAAGAAAGATATTGCAGCTCAGTTCCCAACACTGACTCAACCCTTACTTAAAAGAATTATAGAGCTTTTATAGTTGTGGAGGGCAAAAACCCCCAACCTCCTGAAGTTCTATTGCTCAGGCTATGCCAACTAGCCCCATGAACAACTGCATAAATATAAGCATAAAAAAGCAGTTCTCTGCCATGTGATTTGCACCTGGATTTTACACCTCATGCAGTTCATTTTACTGCACTGAATGGCGCAAAGCAAACTTTCCATAAGCTCCCCATGGCCTCTCCCTTCATCCAGGTGACCCCTGTTGTTATGTGTGCATAAGAATGAGGGTGTTGAGCTCTTATATTTTGCATCTAAGGATTATGTTAGCTCTGACTGCCTCTGAGAATATGAATGTCTTTCACATCTCCAAAAGAAAACACTTGGCCATAAATATGTGATGATCAGAATACTTTGATTTTGCTGGTTTAAAATCTTCACAGGTAAATTAGTGTTTTTCCAAAATCCAGTTAGCAATGGCTTGGTCAGCTAACTTTGATGGGAAGTTCATCTATTTTGCCTATAGGGCTGTACCTGGGAAAAAACTGCAAAGCTCCTACCCCAGTGACAGACCTTTGTAACAAGTATTGACATTAAAATTAAGATCATTGCTGCTTAAACAAATGGCCATACCTATGCAACAAATTTAAGTATGCTCAAATTATCATGTCAATGGCTGTCAATGGCTCCTCAAAGTCACTGGTTATTATCTTAGTGGGGAAATGCAGGGAAACACACTGATGGACATCTCCTTTCCTTCTCTCAAGAGTCATTTTCCTGTCAATGCAGAAAATGACATGAGTCTAAAGATGAGAATCTTCTCTTCTTTGGGGATCAATAATTTCTCTCCCTTAAGTGACTCTATCTGTGTGTCTAGTTGCTCCCAGAAAATACTGATGGAGTCCCAGACATTGCATAAATGTGTATTGATTGTAGCCCAACTATTATCAATAGGTCAGAACAGTGCAATTTGGTATTTCTGAATATGAAACAAGGAAGGTCACAAGCAATTCATGCCGGTTGCTCTTTAAGGATACGAATTAAGGTAAGAGAGAGAGAGATTTGTGAGTTCTGGGAGCAGACTTGAATGAACATAATGTTTAAGAAGATTTTGTGGTACTTTTGGAGATGGTCCCCAGGTGCTCCTCTCCTCTTTCACACCAAGCTTTCTGTGCTATCGCAGTTAGGGAATAACAAAACATATTCCCCTATTTGATTTGAATTTATCTGTTGAAAGTAACAAAAAAACCCTCCAGGAAATGCAAGCACTTCTTTCTGGAAACAGGCTCCTCTTGCTTATCCTAGAGTAAACAAGCTCTGACAGTGCTCATCATTTCTCTTTAACTAGATCTAAAAATATGAAGATTGATGTTTATCGTTGGGCTGCTGGACATCTGTAGCCTGATGAATAAAGGAAGATATACAAAAGAAGATATTGATAAAGAATTTAATATACTGAATACTATTTTGAAAGAAGTTATTGTATTTTGTTCTACATAGCTTTCTCCAACTGAAGAAGCAAAAAGGAATTAATGTAAATGATTGTGATCAGGTTTTTCTTTAAATATATATTCTTTTTTCAAAAACCCCACACTTCTTCACTCCACAAACACATTGTTAACAACAATTCTAATCAATTACAACAATATGCAAAATGTTGAAATGTATCTTTTTGATAGGAAGTCCAGAGACAACATCTTCAAATGTCAAGACCCTCTTTCTTCTGTAAGCAAAGCTGGAAAGATAGGATAGGACAAGGGGTAACGAATTCAAACTTAAACATGGGAAGTTTAGATTGGATAGAAGGAAGAAGTTCTTTACTGTAAGGGTGATCAGATGCTGGAATGAATTGCCCAGGGAAGCTGTGAATGCTTCATCCCCAGTTGTGCTCAAGGCCAGGTTGGACAGAGCCTTGAGTGACATGGTTTAGTGGGAGGTGTCCCTACCCATGACAGGGGGGTTGGAACTGGATGATCTTAAGGTCCTTTCCAGACTTAACTATTCTATGATTCTAAGATTTTATACCTCTACCATGATATTTTTCCAGCCACATGGCCCAACTAGCCCTGTTCCCATTCTACCTCACATCATCTCATACTCCAACCAGATGAAGTGTGACCAAACAGCAGATATTAACATCCACAGTCTTTAAATCCAGAATAGAGGCTTTGTTTGTTGCTTGAATCCTATCTGCTACACTGTCAGAGGGTTTACTTTACTGGCATTATTTCCAATTTATGCTTCCAAAAATGTGATAAGAATTAAGCCTTTCAGTTCAGGTTTGGTAATGTCCCATCCTCCCTTTCAAAATCTTCATCATTATATCCAAAAATATATATCCCAAGACAAATAAGCGTATTCCAGTTAAAGCGGTTTTGAACTCTGTTCTTAACAAAGTCATCTTTCTCATAAGCAGACCTCTGTAGCCTCAACCACTGGAGACTCCATGCACAGCAGTGCCCATGTTGAATAGCCCGAAGAAAGAAGACAAGAAAGAATTAGGGGAGCCCAGGGGGTTTGGAGGACTTGCTGCATTAGGAAACAGACCTGGCAAGGGAGTTGCAGCAATTCAGCTCCCTGACCTTTAGCAAAATTTTTCTCAGCATCTGAAATCATTAACAGCCTGACTGAGCATCTTTCCATGGCATGGGAAACTGGTTCATAAGGAGAGTTTTTGCTTTATACAAGAGAAAATGCCTCTGTATCCAGGGGATTAGAAATCCCAGTATGACTGACTGGAGGCTATAATTGTACATGCCTATATGAGCTCATATTACCTCTACGATGTGACAGGAATTCAGAGGAGTGTATCAGATGCATGTTTTGTTCCACATGAGGAGTTTGATTTTGAACTGGAACTGTTCTAACAGGTTCTTAGACCCACATGACTGAGCTAACCTGTTACCTGCATCAGTGGCAGTAGTTCTTGACATGTTTTAATGCTTTTTTAAATAAAGCATAAATTCTTCAATAGTCTCCTGATGAGGGTTTTGACCAAGGGAAGCAACTGCTTATCAGTGTATTGATCCATGTGTTTCGGCACAGAGTTAAAGGCAGAGAGATACTGACTTGAAAGAGGCTAAGGGAGCTGAAAAAGTTAGCTTGAAAGAAAAAACTAAATCTATCTCTAAATAATGCTCCTCCTCAGGAGAGGTAAAAGTGGTTTTCCCATTTCAGAGTGGGGTGAGATGAAGGATGACTTGTCCCCAGTGATGCAGGATGTGATAAGAAAACGCAGAGTTAATACTTCCATTTCTAGACAATCTTAAAAGGTCGTTTCCAACCCTAACCATTCTATGATTCCATGATTCTATTCCAGTGGGAGGGCCACAGGAAAGGTGAATGGATTTCCTGGGATATCATCCATTTAAGCTAATCCAAGACCTCATGCTATCAGAGTTTTGCACAAAGGGAGTAAATTACCACAGAGAATAAAATCTTTCTTCCTCAGTGCATAGTCTGCATACTCTGGTCAGGAGACAGGTTTACAGGTGACACCAATCAATAAAATATACACAGTGATCCAAGAATTTTATGTTAATATCAAATACTCAACTCTATTTTGGGATGTAGACAGACATATATGTTTTGCAGATGAGCAATTTAGAGCACAGAAGGAAGCTTACACACCAGTCAGAAAAGGGATGTGATTTCAACCTGTCAAGACCATTCAGCACTTTGCAAGATGACATAAGGCCACATCAAAATCAAAGTTAAATGATTTGTCTAAGTTCACCTTGCCATTTGCTGCAGTGCTGCAGAATGAACCTAGTTACTGTTGCTCTCCACCTCCTGCTGCAAGAAATGAACATGACTGCAAATCAAGGATAAAATGAACTGCAAAATGATTCCCCTCATTATTCAGTTCTCCCTTTCA
The DNA here is from genome assembly GCA_039720435.1 of Amazona ochrocephala. NCBI lineage: Eukaryota > Metazoa > Chordata > Aves > Psittaciformes > Psittacidae > Amazona > Amazona ochrocephala. The sequence continues at coordinate 3,603,238 of CM077881.1, read as the reverse complement.
GAGAAGAATAGATGCAGATTGATACTGTATAAAACTCCTCCAAATCACGTTTTTTTTGTCCCCAAGTCTACCTCATAAACAGATCTCCTGGTTCTCAGACTCACCTTGGCCCCAGAGCGTGATGCACTGCTGCTCATGGGTCTGGCATATGCCATTGTAGCAGTAGCCATCCACCCTTTGGCACGCATGCCCATCATGCAGGTACACATTAGCTGGGCAGTGAGGGCTGGCTCCTGTGCAGAACTCTGGCAGGTCACAAGAATTACTTGACTCTCTGCAAGAAATCCCTGCTGGTTTTAACTGCAAAACAAAGAACAACTTTAACTGCTGTACTTCCAATCAATGAGAGTTATGCAGCGGTATAACCCATGCAGCACATGAACAGCTTTTTCCACTGGCTTTGCACCAACTGACAGCAGAGGACAGTATAAGGATTATGCAGCAATCTAAGGACATTTATTTGACACATGTTGTGAAGGGTTTGTCTGGAAGGAAGGCCAAAATGAAGTTGCAGCTGCAAACATGGCTCATATGGCTTGGGTCAGAAAGTAAACCCAGGTTTTTGTTCATTTTCAAATAGGAACCAAACTTTTCCGCATGCCTCCGTCAATCACACATGGGTACAGAAACATTTTGGGCTGTAGTGCCAAGGATGCTCTATAGCAAAAAAAGACCAAAAAAGTCAGAGCAGAAACATTTTCATGCCTGTGGCTGTAACAGTGCTGCAGTGACCAGGGTAGTCAGCTGACCATGTAACATTACGTTCAGTCTTATGTTATGTCTCACGAAGATACCAGCCCACTTGACTCTGGATTCAGCTTCCTGGGCTGGAGGTGCATTTCCTCATGGAAAAATCACTCTGCCATGGGCAACAAGATCTTCTTCAACTTAATTATACACCTGGTCCATGTAACTGTTCCTGTCCTGTCCTGATTTCCCTGGATAACTACATGATTTCAGAGCCGAAGGCAACCAGTAGGCAATGGTGGAATGTGCCAATCTGAACATTCACTGATCAACAACAACCACAAAAGATGGGTGTGCTCTGGGAGCAGCGCTCTATTTTAACTGCATCACCACAGTGCCTTTGGTTAAAAGGCAAAAAGACATAAAGATTGATTTTGCTAAAAAGCATTTGCTGGTTGTTTTGATAGCTTGCTGCTACTGAGCTTTTAGGCAGATGGTTGCCACCAACACAATGGAAACATGCTGAAAGCTTTATTGGCCCATATGCAAGAGATGGGCTGCGAATTCAAGAAGGTAAATGCCTTCAGCAAGTTAGCTTTTATAGTAAGTTAGGAGTCCATGAGAGCTGATGATCTGCCATTAAAAATATATATGCTGTTGATAGAGTTAACATTCTAAGAGTCTTCTCCTAAAATGTGGCCTGCATTTACTGACCACTCACCAGAGCACAATATGAAAAGCATGACAAGAAATCGAAGCATACAAAAGTTCATGGAAAAGGAGAGGTTTTGCATGAGCAGGTGAAGTGGCTACAAACAGCACAGGCACCATTCCAATTCTGTTGATCTGCTCTTTCTATAAGTGTTACAACTTGAGAAGTGTTTTAATTGCCTACGAGAAATGCGAGCGTCTTAATACTTAATGATACCAATTTGATTGTTCTCCATCCTTGCTTACTGCTCTGCAGTTGGGAAGATTATGGAGTTCTACCCGCCCCATATAGATGAGAAAAGTTTCTGCTGGTTCACCTGGCAGTCTTCGCAGCAAAGTCCATGCGCACACACTGCTCCCGGTTTCAAAGTACAGGTAGTTGCATTACAGCACCGGTTTGTACATTCCTAGATGGAGGATAAATTTAGAGCAGACAACTTTGAGTCAAAATGAGCTGTAAATCAAGAGGCTGCCTATAGCTCTGCCAAGAAAAGCAAGGCATGAAGTAATGAATTATGCATGACAGTCTATAACTTGATCCAAACAGTCTTGTCTGTCCTCAGCTTCAACAAGCACAATAATTGTAGTAAAACCAGAGCAGCCATTGAGGAAGGCTGGTTTATTCTAGCTATGGATCTAATCCCAAATACCACAGACAACTCAAGTATGCTGATGCCAATCCTGATACAGTAGAATGGTGTCTTATTTCCACAAAAATCAGTGGAATGATTCCATTGCCTCCAGTGGGGATTCGGGACCTGTGTTGCAGGTACTGAGCACCATGACTACAGCTCTCGTGTTTTGTGATAGTTGCTCACCAGACTTCTGTATTGCGTGGGGACTGGTAGCTGCCACAAAGAAAGATGATGACACTATTTCACGTAATCTCTTATCAGGGTATGCCAGTAATAGAGCTTTGAGAAATGAGTATGAATTGCACTCTCACTCACTGATACATCCCAATTTCACTCTTACGGATTAAATGGTGGCATACATGGGCTTTTGCAAACTTTTTTCTCAGTAGAACAAGCTAGTAAGAAAATAATGGATATGTTTTTCCAAGATTATGCTCACAAGCTGCAAGTTACATCAGCTGTGCTGGAATCTCATCTCTCCCTAACAAAAACAGCAGCAGATAAAATTGCTCTTCAGCTGTGTTAAGTCAGTTTGACTTAACAAGGGATCACTAACAATATAGGGAACACAGGAGAAATAAGTGGGTTTAGAATGATGTTCGTACCCTCTTGTTACTTTATTGGCTTTTGCAAAGCTTTCCAACTAGATGAGAAGGCTACCACTGCACTCACAAAGAGCAAACCGATTCTTAACATTTCACTGTGTTCTTAGATAACATCTGCCTGAATACACAAAGCTAACTGCGCTGCTCTGAAGCAGTGGAACAACTTCCTGCACCTATTTTGGATCATGCCGGAAGGCAGCAGGCTACGCAAGTAGTTCTTTGCAGCTGCTGTGTTTCAGAAGCAATGCTTCTCTGCACAGAAGCACAGTTTATGAATTCACCTCAATAGCAATCTGAGAGTGGAGGAAAGCAATGTCAGTCCAACTAATGTACTTCTGACACAGTCAGCCTTTATACCCCATCATCTAGCCACACAGCAGCCAGCCATGGAAAGCAATCGGCATTCTACAGGCGGACTGGGATGAAGACACAGCTCTTTGAATGACGTTACTGCAGCCTCTGAAATTTCCAATAGCTCACTCACTTATTGCCCATTGTAGGAAATGAGCTTGGTAAAAGGTTTTTGTGCCTGGCCTATTAAATTGTCAGGATTGGTTTTAATATAAACAGGAAAGCAAACAAAAGGCTCACAAGGCTTTTGCAGGCTAAAGGCTGCCTCCCAAAAGTACTGCTGTGTTGTAGCTTATTACTATTAGTTATGATTGATAACCACAGCAATAATGGGAGTGGGTTTCTTAGTGTAGGTCTCCTGGGCTCATCAGATCATCTCAAACATACTAACACAATGACAATACTAGCATCACCTACATGATGCCAGGTACACCTCGTTTTCACCCCCTCTTTTCTAAGAACACAAGACAGACCACATTGGGTCAGCCTATAACCCTTCTAGCCTTGTGTCCCAGAGAGCAACCAGCAGAAGATGCTGATGAACAAGAATGTGAACACACATACATGATACCTTCCTAGTTTGGCTTTCCTTGGCTCCACGGGCACTTTCAGCAACTGTAACATTCAGTGGAAAGGAACTGGCACACAGTCTGGGGAGCAGTTACTTCTGCTGGTTTGAAACCTGCCATTTTCTACCTTCGTGTGCTCAGTTCTTGTTGGGGACAATCTCTCCTTACTCACTCTTGCCATTTCACTCATGATTTTATCAGCTTCTATCGTGTTTTCCTTCATTTTCTCCTTTTCAATCCAGAACCCCACCAAAACTTTCAACCACGTTATTGCTTTTCTTTCAACCTTTTTCATCTGCGTTATTGTTCCTGAGATGAGGGAGGGGTAGGAAAAAGCTGCACATGCAGTTTCAGACTCAGCACGGTGCAGATTTATAGAGGTCTACTGGTGCTTTGTTTTGTTTTCCTATTTCTTTCTTAGTAATTTCTAACAACCTATTTACCTTTTAGACCACCCTTGAGCAGTGAGCTGACATTTTCATGAGGCTATTTATTGCAATATGAAGTCTTGTTCCTCTATGGTCAGAGTCAGCTCAGAGTCCATCATCTTATATGTGATGTTTGGAATGTGCATCCCCCCACATTGAATCCCATTTGTCATCTTAATGCCCAGTCCAGCTGTCTCAGAAGGTTCTGCTGCAGTTCTTCACAGCCAGCTCTTGTCTCTACCATCCTAACTGCTATCATCAGCAAATTCAAGACTATTCTTCTTCCCAGGCTGTTTATGAATATGCTGAATTGTGTAGTCCCCACGGCACATCTCATGGATACATCACAGGAAATCTTCCACTGCATGAAACGGATGCGTTATACCCAATTGTATTTCCTATCTTTTAACCATTTTTTGCCCATGCAGTATTCTCTCATCCTGCAGCTGCTTAGTCTCCCAAAGAGGCTTTGGTCTGAAGCCTCTCTGAACTCCTAACAGGGTGTACTAACAGTGTCAGTCCTATCCATCCACTTGTTAAGTCCTTCAGAGCACTGTGGTAGGTTTGTAAGACAAGATTTCCTGGCACAAAAGCTGTATTGACTCATCCCTGGCATGTCACAGCTGTTCAGGCACTAGCTCTTAATTACATTTGGAAGTAATTTGTCTGACTTCTGATTTACCAATTTGTACTTTTCTGGTCCCCCTTGCAGCCCGTTATAAAATTAGCCACATCCGTCACCTCTTACTTCTCAGGGACCAGGGAACTGTTTTCTTCTCCATCTTTCCATTAACTCTCCTTTCCCAGACACTGTAGCACATTATATGTTTTTGGTAATATGATCTAAAATGATGTTGGATCTTAATTGGTAATATCATCCTGGGTCAGGTCTTACACTCTTGGTCTGGTCGTGGGTATGCTACCATCGTTATACTCAAGATGACAGACAGCGGGTGATGAGTATGAGACCATAGTTTGGATATAGGTGGTCAAACAGTCCCTACTGCATTAACATTTCCCAAGTCGACTGAAGGGTGGGATGTGCGCAACACTCATGACCCTCCACTCTCATAAATCCATTGCTGTCTTACTGATAAGGAGCACAGACCTCAACACAAGGCTAATATTTTACTTAGAGTAAAGGAGAAATACCCCTATCAACCACCTGCGTCTATGTATTCAGACTGATATTTCATAGAATCCTAGAATGGTTTGGGTTGGAAGGGGCCTTAAAGCTCATCCAGGTCCAACCCCCTGCCATGGGCAGGGACACCTTCCACTAGGCCAGGTTGCTTCAAGCCATGTCCAACCTGGCCTTTATCTCTTCCTACTCTCAGAAGATGTTCCCTTCAACTTGCCATGGTCTTGCTCCACAGGACCACAGACATCTGTCCTCTTGCTGTTTCTGTCTCTGAAGATAACCCTGCAAACTGTCACATCCTTTATGGCTCTGCTCAGCATCCTAGCTTTGTTTTTTCATAGCCTGGATTTGTTTCAGGTCACTCTACCGTGACAGCTCTCACTGATGTTACTAATGAGTTGCACATAGCTGCATCCAAACATCTCACTTCTGTCTTCTTTTCTATTCTCTTAACTCTGCCTGTCCAGTGTTTTATCCCCACTTGGATGATGCATTCAAATTAAATATCATCAAGAGAAGAAAGTTCACATGCAGAGATCTCCTCCATTTAAATAAGCAGCAAAGCTCCCTTGACTGTACCATGGAGCCGGAGATTAATTTATAGACTCTTCCATGTTTCTCTTCCTTCCCTGTATGTGGTATTCTCATCCCAGTCACACCATGAGATTTGATGCCATTTTTGAGGAGAAAATATTGACAATTCTCCTGTTCTGATACAAGGTATTTAATTCTGATCACTGATAAAGTACCGCTAGCATGCCTTACTGTACTGCTTTCTATGCAATCAAATACTGCAACACTACTGACAAAAGTCAGCTGGGATAAATGACTGGGCATCGAATTATTAATGAATCTTGTGGGGTTTCTGGCACTGCTCAGAATATTGCAGTAAATTCCATATTAATTTTAATTGGGCCCAAGCTGCAGTTTTCCAACATAAATAAAAAGGAAAAACATAGAAAGAAGAGGCAAAACAAGTCAGTGCTTGCTGATGTTAAGTGGCTTTGACTTGAAAAGGTATCACTAGCATTCAAAAATGAAAAAGAGAAAGATAACTGGGTTAGAAAGACATTTGCAAGCTGCTTGCACTCTATTGACTTTAAACAAGATAAGCCTGCTTCCTCCAACCTTGTTACCCTGAAGAATGAGTGAACTGTCAGGAAATCCTTATGGCTTGTGTAAATCCAATACACTGCATAGTAAGGATACAGCAATATCTCCGTTTTAACTGCCCTGATCTATTTTGTCTGCAGAACCATATTTATCATATGAAACAAATCCTCATCTACTGATATATTTAATTCAGGTCATCTGAGGGAAGTTCAATATAACCAATAAGCATGGGATGCCAAAGGGATAAGGATGTCAGCTCAGATATTATTTGACCTCCCCCCTCCAGGTTTTCCGATCACCTCCTGATCTGAGTCATCTTCTGACACGTTCACTAAACTAAATGGAACAATCTCTGAAGTAGTAGCAACCTTTCTGGGAGGTGGTAAATACTATTTCTGTTAGTAAGGTTATTGGCTGACAGCAAAGAAAAGCCTCATAGCGAAGGAGGGAAAGGTCTTGGACCTAAAAACTGAAGTTGTCTGCAAGGCAAAAAATACTTAGCTAATAGTAAGTTGCATACAAGTATTTATATTAATATAAGAGTGGCTTCTCACATATGGAAACAAATCTTCAATTATAGCTTGGATGGGGTTTTGAGCAACCTGGTCCAGTGGAAGGTGTCCATGCCTGGGGCAGGGGGTTGGAACTGGATGAGCTTTAAGGCCCCTTCCAACCCAAATCATTTCACGATTCTATGATTCTATGAAATTTATCTTGAGTTTTGCTTCCTAGCTAGTACTTAATAGAATTTCTGTTGCCAGTAACATGACAGTTAGCAATGGATAGTCTATTAGAGAAGCCATGAGAGTTTGCTCTCCAGTGGACAATAGAGCCCATTATTAACTAAAGCCCTGTGTGAACTTCAGCAACTCAAATGCAAGCCAAGCAGAAAATCCCTGCGTTTCTGAGGACTCTGAGGTTTAAGCTGATAAGACAGAAACAGAAAAGGGAGAGTTTTGTTTCACACCAAATAGTGTTAAACATGCCAAACCAATTCTTTACTGTTAAAAGCCTGCAGACAGGAGGTGAGCAGGAATTCTCAGGTGGTGTCTTACATCAGGCTCCCCGCAGTCGCACTCCTCTCCATCTTCCACGTAGCCATTCCCACACTTCTGTCCACCAAAGGACTCCTTGACTTCAGGCAAGTTAAACAGACACATTCCCACTCCTTTTTCCAGGCTGTTTTCCAGGTCCTTTCTACTGCAGCTACTGAATACCATGGGAAATGGATAGCTAGAAGAAAAGTACACAAAGATTAAAAGAAAGGTAGTATTATCAGATGAAAACATCTCTCTCCTGTCACACTGGTGACCTTTTAGCACATCTGTGCAATAAAAAGAAGTTTGTGTTGATTTTTTTAACCCTTCAACATAGGATGGAGATTTAACAATTTGCTGTAAAATTGAGCCAAAGACCTTTAGAATAATTTCTTACTATAAGTAAGGGAATTTCCATCTTTTTCACTTAAATTTGTAGCTGCTGTTAAGGATTCGAAGTGTTCACATTTGGAATTCTTTCTCCCTCTTCTGCATAAGTAACTGTAACGCTAATTTTGATCATGAGCCTAAAGAAATGCTGGGCTTGCAAGGAGGATGCCTGCATTCACAGGACTGAAGAACATCCTAATCCTTCTTGGAATATTCAGCCTCTAGTGGCAAATTAATTCATCTTGCTCTGCAGTATGGCAAAATCCCTGCTCTTCTCAGGAAAAAAAAGAAGAGAAAACCCACCATGTTACTTGATAAAAGCCTGCTTCTGCAATTCATCACAGTCAAGCTTGGGAACTACATGACTAATGCAAATACAGTTCTCATTTTAAATCAGGATGACTGCAAAGACACAAATGAGAATACCCGTTTTTAAAATCATATTTTTGAGAACAGGATTTGGTCCTACTCTGCAGGCACAGAGTGGCTTTGATTTCTGTTGCAAAACACATGGGCAATGTTAGCAAAATGATCTGATACAGTACAAGTATCATCAGATAATCTGTGTTTTTCTGTTCATAGAATCCCGAAATGGTTTGTGTTGGAAGATACCTTAAAGCTCATCCAGTTCCAACCCCCTGCCATGGGCAGGGACACCTTCCACTAGGCCAGGTTGCTCCAAACCCTGTCCAGCCTGGCCTTGCTGGAGGACTTAATTCCATTTTTACTAATGGATGTTTTCAGACTGACTCCTTATATGACGTAAAGTGACCTGGATTTGGCATCAGTCTCATGTCCTAAACCCTCTCTGCACTGAGGCTTGAACACAGTTATGACGAATTTGTATCACAACCAAGTGATACAGATCGTGAAACAGCATCTCCCCTAATTCTCAGCACGTTGGTCACTGCTGCTCCACGGCCCAGCAGTAACTCAACATTATAGCAGCACAGGGAGCTAACTTGATAATGACTGGACTTTATTCACTGAATGCTTTGTATCACTCGTGTTATTAGGGCATAATCTTTATGGACAAGCAAGATAATAGATGGAAGTTCTGCACTGCTGAACTTCAGACTTCGATTAATCTACTGTTGTTTTTAATATCCTGAAATGAAAAGCTTGCTTTGTGAATGATGATGCTTGTAGGTATCAGAAAGGGATCGTTTCTATTAAAGAAAAAGAAATGTGTGACAATCACAAATGCAATTGAGCTTCCTGTGCTGACATAAGGGGGTTAATTAGGATCTTATAGAAAGGTTATGGATACCTTACAGAAAGGGACGTATTTTGTGCCTATTCAAAATTACTTCTTAGAGATTACTTAGCAATAAAGCAGCCAGCTCATTGGAAAAGAACATAAACATGACTCTGAAGAGAATAATTTTCATGTGTCACTGTAGGGCTTGTATAGTTAAACTAAACAGTTTTCTGATTCACTGACATATGACCTCAGAAAGTTAATAGGCATTTCCACTGAAAAAGCTGATTTCTGGAAAATATCAATGTTTAGGCAAAATGGGAGTGTCTAAGATAAATAAAGAAATTTCAGAATAGCATGAGGTAGGAGTCAGGCTGCAAACTGCAGCTCTGGGCCCCAGGGGAAAACAGGGAAGGTACTTGGAGTAATGGAACAGAAAATAAAGGCACTTAGGAAACCTCCTACTGACCATTTTATACTGAGTAATTGGAGATGTTCTTAACTGGACACCACAAACTGTTGTCCTGCTCTTAGACTGGAAAAAACCCAACCCACAAAATTTTGTGTACGTGACTATGAACAAGTGGATGGATGCTCACTACTGTCAAACACCAGGAAAAAGCAAGAAACCCAGAGATACCTGACTGATAAACCCTGCACAAAGTATGAGACTGCTTGAACAGACATGATCCTCATATCAAAGTATGAATAAATGAATAGTGCATCATCCAGGCAAGACCCTTCACTTCAGTGACACAGATTTACTTTCATATCCACTGAGATGAGACAAGGAGACATACATACCATACACAGACTGAAATCAATTCAGGAGCACACATACTGCATTTTTTCCTGTGCTATATGTCTGAGCCACACACGGATCATAAGAATAGCACACCAGTCAAAACTGTCAATATTCTAGGGTGTTCCTTTGTATTCATGAATGCTCAGGGTCATTTGCATGAATGTGAGATTTGTCTGTCCCTTACCGGCAGAACAGACTCCTTACTCTGTACCAGAGGTGAAATAATGTCATTGTTAATGAATGAGGTTTCTGTTTCCCCCCAGAGGAGCTTCAAGCTGTTTCCTATTTAGAACTAAGAAATCAATTCATCTTCTGGCTCTTCCTGCTCTTGACTCTGATTTCCTCAGCTGACATCAGTACAGCACATGTTATTCGATGGCATTTTCTGAAAATGCTCTTTACTAAGTAAGCCCCAAATAAAACCAGAGATGAACACAACAAGTGGAAACAGAGCAACTGAAGGGTAACCACAGCATGCAAGAGAAGATCCCACAGCAGTTAATTCCAGTTAGTGTTTCATTGGAAGCATAATTGAGGTTTAATACGGTGATATTCTGACACACAGCCATTCTTCATCTTTTTTGACGAAGAATAATCCCATGTAACAGCCACTGCATTTGATCATTTTGATTTTGAGTTACGTATTTGCTGTCTTTGCAATTTTAAAGACGTTTCATTAGAAGCGTGACATCCTTGGCAGATGGGAAGGGGAGCTCTAGATAGCAGATGTCAGTAGCATTCGGCACAATGTTTAAGTGAATCTAGAGCTTGTGCAAAATGATGAAGCAATGGTGATGTGAAAGAAACTCATCCTCTAGACAAATACGGGAAGCTTTCCCGCACTATTCTGTTAAGAGGCTTCAGACTTCACCTAGAAGGACTACCTTTGGGCGGGAAAAGGTAATGGGGCCTCCATAGCAAAGTCAGTCTTGACCCATCTCCAAGATTTCAGTAACATGCTACACAGGAATATTTGGGCTTTCTGTGGTAGCTCAGGCACTTACCCTATTGGAAACACCCTCAGCCACCAGCTCATATAGGCCATTGGAGAACATTCCAGAGGTAAAAGCATCCACTAGCAATCAGTACATTCCATTATCCTTCACTCAAGATATTTTTTTTCACAGACCTTTGTTTTTAGGCAGTTGGGAAGAGAAACTTTCGCCCAACCTAATTCCTCTTGTAGGATGCTGAGTAGCCAACATGTTTTCTACACTGTTTGAATCTGCAGATTTACTACACAATGGATCATTTTGTCAAACCATTTTGGCTGTGGATACAACTCTACGGAACTCAAATTGTGCCCAGCACTACATCAGTCTCTTCAGTGGGTTTACATCAAGGAAAACAATTTCAGATTCTTTCTGCCCCTCTTGAATCCACAGCATTCCTCAGTGTCTCCTTAGTGCATAGAAGATGTGCTTAATCTCAAGCACTGCATATCCCAGTTCCCAGCAAAAAAAGCTTTGACTGCTCCTGCATATGAGAGCTTCACAGTAGCAAGAGGATGCCTGGTAATTGATTCTTTTAGAAAGAGAGTCTGGTCTTGTCCCATTCATTTATATTTCAAGCACTCAAGCCATTCAAATGCCAGTTTCCTTTATGCAGTTTTGCATTTAGCCTGTATTAGATGGCTCCTTTCATTAACTAAGTGAAGTGGCATCATCACTGTGTCAAGTCCCTTTTCAGAACAGAGAATTCTTTGTGATAGCACCGAGTGACCCAGCATAGGCTTTTTTTTTGCATGAATTATGAAAGTTCATCTCCATCATTTCCATTTCAGAGGCACTCCCCTTCCTAATGGGCTGAATAACAAGAAAGTACAAGCACAGAAACAGAGTCACTGCCCCAGAAAATTATAGTCTTAAGAGATCAGACAGCAAAGGCATCCAGGAGAAAGAGTGGCTACTGATTCATGCAAGGTAATACAGATCAGCTACAGACCTAGCACCAATACCACCACCGAGGCTGGTGTGCCATGATGGCCGTCACTGGCTTTCGCATTGCTCCACCTGGAAAACGCCTGGAGGCACACTGACTCTTTGCTCCATTCCAAACCCTACCACTGCATTGCAGCTATACCTTGGGAAAGCCATCTGAAGTGAAACTCCCTTAGTTCCACCAAACCATGTCTATTTATATCCTCAGCCACCTAAACACTTAGTACCTTGGATCTGTCTCCTGCCTGTTCCTCCACCATAAACTAATGTATTTTGCTGCTTCTCAAGGAGCTTCAGTGAAGCTGTAACACCACCAATGCTTCTGGCAATTCTCTATGCATTGCACAGGAGGATAAGCTCCAAGTTCACAGTATCTTAAAAACTAACATTTTTGTTATTCTGATTATCAGTATCCAACCTCAGCGGTTTTTTCTTATTCAAGAACTGTAGCACTTTAATAAAGTAACTGCCTGTTCTCTCTAAAACATTGGTATATATGCACACATACGTTATATGTATATATAAATTATATATCTATTTATAGGGTTCATTTATTCCAGTTCATGTGGCAACCTGATTATTCAGCATTATGGTAATGTTTATACAGAGCTTTTTACCAAAAGGCCCTGAAGTGTTCTACAATTATTCACTCAATTAAAATGCACAACAGCCCCAAAGAGCTCTATTAAGTACCACCAGGCCTTCCTCCCTGAGGTAATATGATAATTGGAGATTATATTAATTTTGAAAGGGCATTTTGTTTTTCTGGAGCATTCTTATTGAAGCAATTGTTGACTACCTCATTCCCAAAGGTGCCAAAAATTGGGAATGGGCTTTTCCCAGAATGAAGGAAAAACCAAGCCTGAAAGGCTGTATCTGGAAATCGCTAAGACATAAGCTTTGCTTTTTAGGAGCGTGAAGGTGCTCAAAGGCAAGAGGAGTGCTGAGTGCCAGGCCTCTGAGTCAGTAATTTCACTAGTCAAGCACCTGAATTTCCACCACTTTCCATGACACCTTTTCTGAACTGAACATCACAGCCTCTATTTGTGTCCGTCTTGACCCAAGGACCCTTTGAGATTCACGAATAGCAATACTTACTCTCCTTAGTCCCCACAGTTCTTGATTTTTGGCTGCACACTGGCTCGCAACTGGAGACAAGGAAAGCAACCCAAATCCTTTTACTGGAGGCAGAAGATGTGAGTTTGAGCCCCCTTTGGTTCAGACTCTACAGAATGACTTCTGTGCAAGTGTGTAGGTTTCTGTTGCGTGTACCAGGTCCTACATAGGACCCAAAAAATAGGGGGTTTGTTACTTAAAAAATACAAATAGGGTTGCTTTTTGTTAATTCAGGTATAAGTGATTTTTCCATGGGAAAAAGTCAGCAGTAAATAGAGTAACACAAGACTAAACCTCCAGAGGGGGGAAGCTCAAGCAACATGAATGTTTCTAAGCCCAGAGAGGTGTTGATTTCAAGGAACTATGACAATTCTCCAGCCTCCTCTAACTCCTGATCCAATTGATATAATTCTTTCCCACTAAAAAGTCTCCCCCATGGATTTAACCTTCTAGACATTATTACTGCTCTCTATCTCCTGAAAACATCTTCTTATGGTCTCCTAAGACATATGAGCCTGCTAGAATAAAACTGAATTTGCTATGAGATGACACTTTTTGACACTTCAGCTATTCTGTACAGCATGTATGTTAATGAATTAGTAAGCACAAAGAACCTCACAGAATTAGGTATTAAGCAGGAGGTAAAATCTAGTTTCTTTTGATATTGAAATAGGTGTTCAAATACTACAGCCCCCTTCGTGTATCAAGTTCTGTCATTACACATTACTTCATATGCCTCATGTTTCAATAGCAATTGTTTAAAATCAGACAAGTGCCATAATATGGAAAGGCTTTTTAATCTATTATTGAAACAATGCCTTCCTTTATAAGCACTTTTGAGGGGGAAAGACACAAATGCAGTTTTAAAGTAGATCCCAAAAGTACAATAAAGGGAGACCTTGAAGGTAATATGCAGGTTGTCTCCCACACCAAAGTTTTGCAAATGACAAACATCCAGGACAACTGGGAGGAAGGGGTAAACTGGAGATTCCTTTGGAACCCTCCTAGAAGATGCGGAGGCCCTTGTAAACAGCATGATAGAGCTTTGTGCAAGACACCAGTCGCAGAACTGATGTGGCACACCTTTTTCTGCAGAATTAGAAGGATTTAGCTAAAAATGTAGGGTGGTTATATATATATATATATATGTAAAGTATTGAAATGGAAAGTTTGCTTCCAAAGGCAGTAGACGTTTGACAACTCATACTTATTTTCTAGCCTGTTTTTCACTCTCTTGCTCCTTTTTTACAGTTTTAATCCCTAGAGCATCAATAAAGTAGAGCACGGAATTGGGCCATGTAGTTCTACGTGACATCGAAGCTCTTGCTGTCTGAGTTCGTGGTCAGTGATTTAAAAACAAGCCTAGATTTCTCCTACAGCTTTTGTCATGTTCACTACATGGCAGATTTTACACATCCAATAAATAACTGTGGCTATATCACACTTGTGGTTAATTTAATTGATGTGCAGTGGCAATGGCTCGTTGCGCTGCAATGAAATTTCCAGGGTTATTGAAAAGAAAATCTTTCCAAGTAAATGATTAAACTTCACACACAAATGCTTTAGGTTCCTTTTAATATTGCCCTGGGGTGGTGCAGACTCCCAGAATGCATTCAAGTAGTCTGACTTCAGGTGCCTAGATCAGATTGTCATAGCCCCAGCTGAGACTTGACCTCTCCCATTACACTGGAGGTGAAGAATTACCTACCTGAAATATTCAAAAAGGCAGATTTATGAGAGTGAACGTGGGACTTGAGGGCAGAAAGCAGCGCTGGCTGGTTCAGAAAAATACTTTGTGCAAAGGAACAACACTTAATGGGTTTTTACAGTATCCACGGTCATGGCTTGATATTTCTGCAGTCACAAAATTGCCAAATAAAACATTATTAGCAGCTACTTCTACTTTGACGAATGTACAGTCAAAAAAGTTTTTTCTCGTTGAGAGGCCTTTTGTGACTTTCTTTTCTGTGTTCTGGGGGTGAAGCAATACTGAACCAATTTATCAATGCTGACAGTATTCTGACTATGCTGGAGCTATCTGCATTGCAAAAGCTCCATAGGGATTGAACTCAGACAACTGTTCTTCCTGTTGGAAACCAGACAGCGAAGGGAAGTAGCTATAATCAGTTTGAATTTGCCTCTGGCTCATCTTTTGCTCTGTTTCCTTTTAGACCACTACCTCATTAATAAAAATTTGCTGGATTGCTGAGAGTTCAAGTTTCACAATCTACTACTTAGAATTTGAGGTTAATCCAATGCTGACTACAGGAAAAGGGAAAAAGCACCACATAGCAGAGGGAGGGATGAAAAGGCCAGGTCAGGTCTGGTCCCAGACTAAAGAAAAGCAGGGCAGCAGGCGCACAATGCCTGCCAGCAATGAAGGAAACTGTGGATAAGAAGCACAACCAGAATGGCCTGTGTTTAAATTTGTCACACGAAACACAACACCCGCAGCACTCACAAACAAATAAGGACAAGTGGTCCATCCTCTTGTTCAAAATACCTTGCTGAACATCAGCTTCCTTCTGATTTCTGCCTAGATAGAAGGTACTTTTTGACCTGGTTTAAAATGCTCGGGCAATGCTACATCCTGATGACACTTCATTTGGTTCCCAACACGATTTTACAATCAACTTAAGCAGTTACATTCTGATTTTCTCCCTTGAAAAACTATGGAATTCTTTTTTTAAATGGATCAGGAGCAGATTGGAAGAAAAATAATCTATGAAGTCAATTTTGAGAGGATCATTTTATAGAGAGAGTGCTTGGGTGAGGGAGAAGAGCAAAATTAGTTTTTGGAAACAGAAGCAGACCAAACAAAAGGGAATATCAAACCCAAATTGTAATATAGAAAAATCAACCCATGGTATTTGTTTATGGACATTTCCCCCTTCAAACTCCTATCTTGCCTGTGTGTAATCCTAAACACAACTCAGGTTATACTGCACCCTAAAGAAAGGAAGAAGCATACACGGTTATTCCTCCCAGGCAATGTGATCAGTGTGACCAGCTTGATTTAAAAGGCCTGCTATGCTGTGGGCACTTGGCCTCAGCAGGTGGATGAGCCTGAACATCAGGTGAGCACATCAAACAACAGCAAGTTAAGGGAAGAGGACTCCAAGGAGGACTAAACCCCACTGGGAAGAACTCAGTCCAAGGAGACGGGATTTGGCCCTCTGGCCAAAGCATGTGAAGAAGTTGCCCATTGGGGAAAGCAGTAACACAAGCCGTAAGAGAATGAAGGGTATGGAAATGCCAGTCAGTGAAATGTGAGTGCTAGAGAAAAACACCTGAGCCCTGCAAAAGCTGGAAATAACATATTCCTCTGGTACAGTCTTGTGCTGGTTTCACTCAGCATCTGTGCTACCTGGTTTCCTCATAAATCAGGACTTTGAGACAGGAGTATCTAACTTGCAAGCAGCATGACTCAGTTCTTATTTTCTTCTTTAGAAGATCCAAAGGAAAGATAAATGAGGCAGAACAGTGCCAGAAATAAGACTGTTTCCCCCCCTCAGCATTTCCACCTTCTCTTCTCCTACAAGATAAGCACTGGGAAAAAAAAGAGTTTATCCCATATCATCTACATCACCTCAGACAAATGGAAGTGGAATTCTTTCAAACAACATTCATAAACATAAAAATGACAATGAATCACTTTCTGGCTTCCCTTTTCTTTTTCATTCACAGGAATGAAAGACTTCTGAGAGTATCAAGGAATCCATAGGCATCCTGATGAAATCCTGACCTTACTGAAGTCCATAGGAGGTTTCCTACCAACTGGGAGGTAGCCTGGGTTTCACATGTAGTGTTGGTCACCTGCCAATAGAACATCGCTGACAAAGATGAACGCAACTTCCATGCTATGTTAGAAGCAGCCACAAAGGCTCCCTAGGACACCAAAGTTATTTCACCTCTTTATTTTCAGTGCCTTTACACTAAAATAGGTGGCTGCTTACCTTAATCTCACCACTGGAGCTGAGCCATTCAGTTTTAAATGCTGTAATGGAGCCTACCTGTATTTCTGCCATGAGAACCCTGCAGTAAATGTGTCTGGGACTTTGTAATAGGC
Organism: Amazona ochrocephala; assembly: GCA_039720435.1. Lineage (NCBI taxonomy): Eukaryota > Metazoa > Chordata > Aves > Psittaciformes > Psittacidae > Amazona > Amazona ochrocephala. The sequence continues at coordinate 3,586,440 of CM077881.1, read as the reverse complement.
TTTGACATTAGAAAAGAAAAAGAATGACTTTGCGGGAAGCAATTGTTGGGGTAAAATGGACATCTCCCCTCTCTGAATTTTAAGCATTTTGCACATCTATCCCAGGCACAAAAGACTCTATGATTCCCATGACAACTGTGGCAAATGCAGCTGTAGGCATCATTTAATTACAGTGATTCAGCCTTCCAAGTCAACATCAATTCCTTAAAGTGCTTCAGGGCATACAACACATGTTCAAAAAGGAGCATTCATGTGACTCTAAGAAAATGCCCTGTAAGGTATGTTCCCATTTATACTCTGGGAATTTTGACTTCATTAGCACCAATTAAAACTGGACATTGTGTGCTTAATTCTCCATGCACTGCACTACAGATTTATCCCTGCAGGTTGAAAAGGTTTTTTGATGAAACAGAAAGCTAAGATAGAGGGAAATGTCCTCATATGATTTGTTCTTGTGGGTCATGGCGATAGCAGTAGTGCAGGAGAAAAATGCCCCTTACAGAGCTATAATTTCTATGGATATTACACCAACAAGACAAAACGCAGCTGAGCTCTCACATACCAGCATCCCAGCCAGTAAAACTGTACCCGTTCTGGATACATCACATAGCAGAAACCACGACTTATCCTTAAGTATCTGCTATAAATAATCACACCTGAAATAAAATGTGTTTTCATTTGAGAAGTAACCTCTCTCTTTGTCAGCTTCACTTACAGAAAATGCATACTGTAAAGCTGGATGGCTTCTCCTCTGGAATACACCAGAAAAGCCAAATATTTGCACTTGTAACATCACATCTATTGAAATGTGAAAGACTAAATTCAAACAAAAAGCAGTATCTATTCTTTCAAAGGCCTGCCCTGCACTCTGAGTGCTAATTGTGAACAGTGACCCACTCCTGCAAAAGGCTGGGAAACATGCAACGTGTTTCAACCAACACCAGTAATTCTTCAACGCAGATCTCATTTACCACAACAATTAAATCTATCTGCAGTGTATGGAAATTATTAACAAAAAGGAATGCCAAATGCACTGCAGACGTGGGGCTACTTGGAGTTAAGGGAAAGACTGACATAAATCTGTTCTGTAATCTCAAGGCTGTTTCCTACGAAAGGAAGGACCAGAATGCAATGTGCTAAATTACTAGGGCATAGGGATATGTTGCTTAAGGTTTTTAAGCAGCAGTTGCACTGCTGGCACAACAGTCCCTGCTCTGACACAAGTAATTTATTACATCAGTATATCAACTTTATTAAAAAAGGGAAAGGCAACAAAGGCGCCTGTCTTTGTGCAGAGCTCAGCTCAGGCTGGTTGGGAAACATAAACAGCTTCAGAGTTTAATTAGAAACTGTTTACATCTTAGAGATAATTTCATTTTCTTCAAACTGTAACCGAGGTAATTCCAGAGAGTTCTGCTGACTCCACACGTTAATGGCTCTAAGCTGCCGGACCGAAAAACGCAAAGTGAGGTCTGCCCAGCTGAAAACAAACTGAGAGGGGTCAGAAAGTACCGTGCTAACTAATAATGGTTTGATTGGCTAATGTTTAACAGCTCTGCAGCTACAGGATGCTGTGAGATGTCTAGAAAGGAGGAAAGAGAGCCAGTGAGCAAATTCAAGCGTCTTTCCCACACTGTATTTCTGATCTGTGTCCCATTTCTAGCTTCTTTTTTTTTTTGCTTTTTTAACCATTTTTATTTTTCTTTTCTTTTTTTAGCTTTTAAAATTATTGTGGGTATTTTATTGTGAAGCATTGGAATAACTGTTTTTCACTTCAAGTTGTTTTGGTGCCAAAACCGAGATGCTGTTTTCATGGCATACCTGGCTGTCTCCTGAAGCTAGTGTGCTGGAAACCTCTGTATGGTGTATGTTTTCATAGCCTGGTCCTGTAGATGCCAGCTCAGAGTCTGAATAATCAAAATCAAGGTGACCTTATATCCTGCTTCCTTGAGATCATTTTTCAAGAAGGAAAAATGTGATTGAGACCAATACTTCATACGATAAATGACACATGTGATTAGTGATTTCCTAGCTTGTCCTCAATAGATTTTAACAATGTTTTATTTATTCAACTACATATTTATAATGAACTTTATTATATTTTGTTGTTGTTTAAACCCAGAAATCAGACAAAACCAGATGATGAAATAACACAGCTCCCTACAAAAACCTTTGAGAGCCAGCCGTATTGAGCAAAACAGCTCCCCAGGAGACATCAGCCACCCATCTATTATGCAAATGTATACTTAAGCATTACAAAATCGGCATTACTGTTACTAGCCTTCTTTTGATGCACAGTCCTAAATCCCATTAACAGTAATGGGTGATATATGAGGAAACAAAAGACCTTCAATACCATCAAAAGGCATCAGTTTTATAACACATTTTAATGATAGGGTGCTGTTCTCCCAGACACTGCTTTTAGTGGAGAAGGCACGAGAAGACGCTGCTATCTCCTCACCCTGACCCAATCCAGCTGTTCACAGCCATTCCAGCTACATCTGGATAAGTGCAAACCTGAAGTGCCAGGCAGATCACCAAATAATCCTCATCAGTATATGTTCTGCACCCACAAGCCTTGTTTTGACTTGGATAATTTTCACCATCTGGATTACCACATAGCCCCACAAAACACTACTCTGGTTTACCACTAAGTAAACTGCAGCACAGGAACAAACCAGGTTGAGGTTTCAATCCACAGACCAATCTCTCTGCCCAAGCACGTATTTCATGGTGTAGGTGTAATGTGACAATCACAAATAATAGGCACCTTCTGGACAGACATCCTGTACCCAGATTCTATAATTCACATGCCTATGATCTACCATTTAATTTGAATAGAGACAACAAATACCTAATGCAAGTTGTGACACCTCAGTGGCTCTGGGGAGCATTTCCAGAAGCACCCTTAGATCCCAGGAGCTTGGGGAAGAGGGAGCATACTGATTGCTGGACTCCTGAAATAGCAGCTACATGCGAGTGCTAAACCTTCTGCTAACCCTGCCCTTACATTGAGCATGAACACTGAAGGAGCCTTAGAGCACTGAAGAATTTAAATCAGAGAGTTTACACTAGGAGAATCAGGAAGCAAAACAAAGTAAGACCTTCAACAATGTGAAACAAGCATTAACTGGGGATGAAGGAAGAGGAGAAATCAAATGAATAGCTATATTAGATGCCTCTGATAATATACTTGCTAGCACATGGGGCTGTCAAACAATTTTTGTTTGCCAGCAGAAACTGATACTCTGACACAAGCTGAAGTGTAATGCACCTCCCATTGGCCACTGAAGTTAATGCATGAAAGGGAAGCATCAAATGTAACTGCTTCTCCTTTATGGGAAAACTGCCTTCCAAGGATAGCTTCTTCTCCCAGACCACACAGCACTACACTTTCAAAACAGTTGAGAACTGGCCTATAACATGCAACAAATACCAAATGTTTCCTAACCTATCCTTGGGTTAGTGTAATGAACCCAAGGACCAGCTCATCACCAGTGGGGCAAAGGGGAATGTTCACATTTATGATGTCTTCTGTGCAATTCATGGTCTTGTTGAGGGTCACATTTTAGTTACTCATAGACATCTGGTACTATTACACAGGAAAAAAGGCTATGGTTCTACCTAAATATTTTATTTAGCCTTAATTGTAACTAATGCACTCAGTGTTCAGTGAAGAATACCTCATTATTCCTAGAGGGAATTCAAATGTAGTATGTACCAATGCTCTTTTTCTGTGGTACCTGCAAGAAACCCACCTGATGGTCCTTCCCATCTTGAGTGTTTCCCCATTTCTCCTCAGCAGTACTTAGACCAAATCAATCAGTTTAATTTGGGACTGTCACTCAGCTGACTCTTAATAGATCGTGTTTTGCCCTTATTCTCATTCACAAATATGCAGCTTCCCGTCGGTTAATTCCAACATAAAGGTTTTAATTTCACTTAAAAACATACTGCCAACAGTGGGTGGGGTTTGGATGGCTTAAAAAAGTCTTCTCCAAATTTTAACAGCAAATGAACCAGTATTTTTCTAGATAAGATTTTTATTACATGCTCGTTCTTTGTTCCTAATTGTTTGCCTCCCCCATACCCTGCCTCTCAGTAATTAAAGTGAAATTGTGTACTGAAAGGAAATTACTTAATATTAGCTCTTATTTTCTACAGAGAAGCAAAAATCCTCTAAAGTGATGATCAGTAACGGAGAGGTTAAAGAATTGATTTCAATTCCATGTCTCCTTTTTCTTCACTTATGATCACTACACACAACCTGGTCCCCTGGTTGGAGCAGAGCCCCAGAGCGTTCTGCAGCATGAGTAAAACACAGGCATTTTCACCAGCATGAAGTCAAAGGGTCACATTCCATGTTCCATGTCCCTGTAACATATTAAGTCATAAATGATAGAACCCCGGACAGGTTTGGGTTGGAAAGGACCTTAAGATCATCCAGTTCCAACCCCCTGCCATGGGCAGGGGCACTTTCCACTACAGCAGGTTGCTCTAAGCCTTGTCCAACCTGGCACTGAGCACTGCTCCTTGTTTGTGTTGCTGCTTCCTTGTTTATGTTACTGTGTGGTACCAACTAGTTTTCTGTCCCCAAGCTTTGTGCCACCACTGGGATGCAAACCAGCATACGCATTGGAACTACTGGAACGCAAAAATTCCAGGTCAGACTCCAAGCTGGTTGCCTTCTCTGTGTGTAGTTTCAGTGCAATGTGGCAAGTGGGGTCTGCTGAAGCGGTGTGTGAAAGCCCCCTATGATTCATAGCTGTAAAGACAGCTTTTAGGCTATGGTTAATGCATGCACCTTTCCAGGTCAATAAAATGTATTACCTCTCGCAGTACATGGATGGCAAAAGAAATGGGACATGAACAATGGGATAGACCTGGAGAAACGTCTCTGTCATTCCCATAGCCATGTGCAAAGGGGACTGGAGGAGACACTACAAAGCAGCCCTCTTCCTTTCATCCTCTTTTCCATCCTCATGGTGAAAAACCTGCTTCTGTCTTTGCAGTTGCAAAGAGAGATAAAACAAACTGGTCCATCCTAGGAGCCCGCCTGGCATTTCAATTAGCCAGGATGATTCAGCAACAAGAAAGGAACCTGGTTAGTGCAACACACTTCTGGGAAAGAAGCTTTCATTACAGCAAGTCATTGGACTCAGCAAAAGGATGGCAACAACAGTAGGATCAGCTTCTGAAGGGTAAAACTTGATGTCCTTAGTGGATTCCTGGTCTCTCATTAACACCTGAACGTGTGTGTGTGTGTGTGTGTGTGTGTGTGTGTGTGTGTGTGTGTGTGTGTGTGTGATGGAAAGGCATCAAGGAGTACTTTCTGTAAGAGGGAAGGAAGAACATGTTTCCAGGATGCTCAGCTTCCCCGATGACAAGCTGGTTGTGTAAGTCATCTATATATAAACTAGAAGAGCATGCTACTGGCAAGGACACACACATGTGGGTGAGGGGAAGTATAAACCCTTGGGTTTACAGGAGCGGAAGAGACTGACTATGAAGATTTGGTTTCCCTTAAGGCTGGCAAGAAATGTCAAGCCTTTATGAGCTCTTCAGCTTTCAACTACTTTGGGGAAACTCACCCAATTTCAACTCCCCATTGATGAAGGTGCACAAAGAAAGTGCATTTCAGAAGTGACTTAACAAACAAGCACTGCTAATGGGCATAGTTTTGCTCTGCAACTGGTGCTAAATTCTGCTTTTAGTTGCAGTGGTATAAATCTAGACTAATGCCTTGGGTTTCACCAGAACTCTTCAGTATTTATCTAGCTGTGAGGAAGAGGATTTTCACTCCCAAGAGTGGAAACTTTTAGGGTGATACTTGGAAAACAAGTGGAATACGGAAATGGCCTCACTGGCTCAGCCTCCTCCCTTAGTTGTCGGATACTGTGGTCTCAGTAAAAGTCTCTTTAAGACTCCTTGTATCCTTGTTTTTCACTTGGAACAGTCTATAGTCAAAACAATCAGAAAGAACAGGAGGAATATCATTAAAACATATGGATACAAAAGCAAACAATGTGTTAATATTAAATATTTCCTTATTGATCCTATTTTTATAGCAGATCCCCAAACTTCTACACTGAGATTTATTGGATTTCCATAGCAGATATTTGAATCTCTAAAAAGCCTGGAGTGCCACAATTTTGGGGGTTTTATATGCTTAATTCTATGTTATAGAAAATATATTTTCCTAATGTAGAAGATCTTTCAGGCATTTGTATCTCACACATAAGTGGTATATATCTTGCTGGCATCTTTTAAGAGTAAAACCTATAGGAAGCTCATTAAAGGACAGAACCAGCAGACTTTAAATTCCACACTGATCCCTGGGGATTCTTTCTACCAAGAAGTAATTTCTAAGCCCTCTTCAAAGAAAGAAACATAAGAACTGAAAGAAATGGCAATAATTAATGAAATCACTTTTAAGTAAAAAGCCTTTAAACATTCCTTTTTGCTGCACCACCACACGAATGACTCCAAAGTTACATTTACAGAGGCCTTTCTGCTATAACCCAGATATTTCCTATCAGATATCAGATAAGGACTTTTCAGGAGCTTGGACTATTTGCACCAGCTACAGCCAAAAGATTTTGCTTCCTTGCACTTATTAAATCTACCTTAAACCAACAGAAATTAGAAGTGCACAGAGTGAGTGCCAAGGAATACACTGAAAGAGCAGGCTACCTCTCTAAATGTCTGTGCCTATCCTGGGATGCCCTTTGTTTTTGCTATTCCAAGAGTACATTTCAAATAGGGAATATTCACTTGGCCTTCCCTTAACAGACATGTACTTCCAGAGCCAAAATCTCTTCAGTTCCTTGACTATGGTACTCCAAGGAATACTGCTGTTGGTCAGGTGTTGGTAAATATTCAAAGTATTAATTTTTAATTGGTAAAATGCAGTTTGGCTTCAGGCATAAAGAATTCTCCCAGAATACTTGTTATAGATCGACAGCGCAGTATGAAGGTAAAGCCCGAGGCTAGAAACCTGATGTTAAAATTTCCATTTATAAATCAATAATCAGTGCAAACAAAACAGCAAACTCAGCCCTGGGAATGCCACAACTCCTCCTCAGGCACAGGTTTTATACAACGTCTGGTAAATTCCAAAGGGAGCTTTACAAAGCTGCAGCGTACCTGATGGCCCCGTCCCCAACCTGCCCAACCTATGGGGTGCTGGGGCTGCTGAAGGAAGCACAGCCTTTAAGTTGTAAGGCGCTACAGAAACCTCAACATGAAGTGAGCTGAGCTGCTTGGAGTCGTATCTGAGGAGCATACTGAGCTGCTACAACTTCGATCTTTAAGGTCCCTTTCAACCCAAACCATTCTATGATTCAAAGATGATTCAATGCTTGGCACCCCCAGCGCAGGGGAAGCTTCAGATATACCCAAAGGACTCCAGTGCAGAAGGCAGAAGCAGTGAAGAGCTATCCAGTCCCACATTAGACACATCTTCACAAGCTGAGTTCAGGAAGTGTCTAGACATTTCTGTCCTGAAAGCATCTTCCCTATTTATTTCCAGAAATGGAGGAACTGGATGCCCAACCAGTAACTCAGCTGAGACGACTAAAGCTGCCTCACATCTATCTGGAGCTCAGAGCCTAAACCTGTCTGCCCTCTTCTTACCAGCTCTCGCATCACCTCATCTCAAAGCTCTGTCTCCGACTTCAGCTGGTTTTCACAGTGTGCATCCAAGCCCTGATGTGCTGCAGAATGCAATTCCATACGGATATTTACTACCTATTGTTTCAGGAGAGCCCAGTTATTTTTCTTTTCCACAGTGTAGAAGTCACTTTCATTCTCCTCCACACACACACAACTCTCTTTTGTTTGTCTCTTAACTTGCTGTGCTTGGCCTCTGGCCAGAATCCCTTTTTCTGCCTTGAAGGAGGGTGACAGCACGCCTTTGAAGAAATGCCAAGGCTGCTGTTAGGCTGACCATCAGGGAGAAATCCTGTCCAGCACTCCCTGGCCTCTCCCACATTGCTGTTCTCCTTTCCCAGAAACATGCCGTCTCGGAGAAGGCAGAGGTTTTGCTGATCACAATTCCCAGAAGAGATTTTTAAGCAACAGATGAAATTTAAGCACACACAGAGAATGCTGGAGCTGGAAGAGACATCAGAAGATCATCTAGACCATCCTCTTGCCCTAAGACAAACCCAGCTGTACCTACGGGACACTGCTGACAGATATTTATCCCACTGATTCTTCCCAGCTTCCAGTCACAGGCAGTAACATTTCTGCAGGCAGTCCAGCCCAGCACATCACTTCCCATCACAAAGCTTTGGTGAACCTACTGTCTCCTACTTCAGTTTAATCCTATCTGTTCTTGTCTGAATACGGACATGGAGAACTCATTCACGCATATGTCATTCAGTTTCTACCAGCACTTTACAACACAGAGAAGCAAGCTGTAACTAGTTACCCTGGTCATGATGCCTGTACTTTTTGTGTCTACAAAACCACTGCGCTTCTCCATTGGCATAGTGCCTTCATCATCAGCAGAGTACGGTTCTACACGGACTCAGGGAGATGGCCACGAGTTCACTGGCTTTATTTTCCATGGTGTCTTATATCTTTTCTTGGAAGATCTCCCTCTGGCCACTGAACAGCCTTAACCCCACTGATCTTACAGATTTAATTTGCTCATTCTAAAACTGCTACATAATTATAACAAGGGGTGAAATGTAAAAGTTTGTGCAAAACTAAAAACCTTCTCTGCGCAAGGCAAAGGCTTTACAGAGAGTCTAACAATGCATTTCCTGTGTTACCTTATTTCCTATTCATCTTAGTCTTGGCCTTGGGATGCGGCTTCCTATTATGACTGATACTCAGTTGGAAAGATGAGAGAAGGTGAAATTCTCATTCAATACTTGCAATGCGGTATTGTGGAACTTCTCTTTTTTGTAATCAACCAGTTGCTTACAGCATTTTTGCCTCTCATGCTGCTAACATAGAAATAGAAAGGTACAATGATACATGCTGCTCTCTGATAACAAGTTTAATTGTTTCACCTCAAGGGGGATAACGGCAAGAAGATTTGACAGGCATTGAAAAGGCTTTTTAGATATTACCTTTTAAATGTTCCTGAAACGCAAAATGAAAGTAAACATTTTCCACTCCAACTGCGACTTCCCAGTGTTTAACCTCACACTTACCCAGTAGAGGGGTTCATGATGCAACCCCCTTTATCAGTAGATGCTTTGCAGTTACAGCCCCGCTCCAACGTATCATGATTCATCCCAAAGTTGTGTCCCAGTTCATGAGCCAGTGTGACGGCTGCACCTAGAGGGTTTTCTGAGTGATCCTTAAAAACACCAAAAGAACTAGTCAAATCCACGTGTGAAAACACTTCAGAACACTCATTGCTCCGCTGAAGTCCTATTTCTTATACTTTGAATGTATTATCAACTTAGCAGCTGTAGTTGCACTGTTGTTAAATAGACACAGTTTAAAATTCATCCACATATACCAAGTGCAGAGTGGGAATTTCAGGACAACCTGTCTGTCCTGGCCTCCCAGTTTCCCCAGCACACAGAATCATAGTGTCAACTAGGTTGGTCAAGACCTTTAAGATCACCAAGTCCAACCATCACCCCAGGACTACCAAGTCCACCAATAAATCACATCACTAAAGGCCTTGTCTGCGTTAGACACTTGAGACTTTTGGGCAGCTTTGAACATCTGGGCCATCTCTTTATTTAGGGCTTAAAATTCTCCTGTTCAATAAATACCCCAAACTCCCAAGGAAAGGCAGTAGCAGAAAACAGTCATCCAGCTGTGGAGTGTTGGAAAGGGTAACCATTTATGGGTGAGGATTAGTGTAATGAGGGAGAAGTGAGAAGATCCTTCATGCCAGTGCAGCAAGAGATTTCACTCATAGAATTGTAGAATCATAGAATAGTTAGGGTTGGAAAGAACCTTAAGATCATCTCTCTTTATTATTCTTCAGACTGTTTCTTTAATATCAGAAAGTCCAAAAATTCACAAGCCTTGTAAGAAAAACCAAGTACCTTCGAAAACCTCCTTTTTACAAGGAAAGGACAAAGCAAGTTGAAATCTTTGATGGTCTTTTATTGACACCTATGAATATTCTAAATTCGCCAGGTGTCAAATTGAAATATCAACATTAATCTTCATTGAAATGCTGATTTTTGGGACAGTTATTTCTGAGAAATTGACTACATGATCTCATTACAGGCTGATGTTCTGACTTAACCACAAGTAAGAGACCTTTCCACATCGATCATTTTCCTTAAGGGGAAAAAAATCCACTGTACTCATAGGAAAGCTTTCTCTAAAGCCATAAACATGTAATATAAATGCATGATCCACTATTTATCAGTCAGTAAATGGAATGACTATGTACCACTGCCTGCTCTAAAAGCATATATGAATATATTCAGTTTAAATAACTCTTCTAGTATCATCTAAGCCAACTTTCAGACTAAAAAGAAGTGAAAGGTAAAACTGTCTAAAACATTAGCTATATATTAATGAAGCCCTCAATACATGACTTGGGGTAGATTTAAGAGCTTCTTTCATCTGTCTGTGCTAATGTCTTTAATAAATCATTTCCTAAACAGAAAACAAAATCATGAAGAGAATGCAGTCATACTGAAACCAAGAACTACTCCTTCTGCACTGGGAACAAACTCAAAACAATTTTATCTTGTAACAAAGGATCTCTTCTTAGCTTTTCCTGAATTTTAAACTCACGGATTATATATTATTATTATTAATCAATATACAAATCTTGTGACAGGCAGTTTGTTTGCAGTTATATTCTAAAATGCCTGTTTGCTGAAAGAAGCTGTACAACCTGTCCTGGTAAAAGAAACAAGAGTAAATCTATACAGAAAAATAAGCTGTAATAATAAGGAAATACATAGTTCTGCACAATGATTACCTATGGAGATGTCTTATATAGATACTAGTCACAGATTGGTATATGAAATCTTTGTACTTGTAGTAATTTATGAAATATTTAGAGAATTCAATGAAATTGAGAGCACAGCCTCTCACTCAACCATAAATAAATCTAAGACTAGAGATAAAGAAAACAATGAAATAATTCCATGTAATTTACCAGTGACACATTGGAGTGATGCCTTGAAATTAGGGGTATGCGATCAAGGCAGAAACTCCTCTAAACACTGGGCTACCTAGACTCAACAAACTGAGCTCACTTCTTTACTTTGCCAGTATCTCTTCTACTAACTGAACAGAAAATGTCTATATCTGAACACCCCTAAAGATGGTAATTAAAAATAGAACCAAGAATTCACACAGACTGCTCCAAACCTAGAGCAATAAATGATCTGAAATGTAATTTGGGTCTTGACTAGGCAAACAATTATTGCAGCCCATGCGGTTCTCATTACTTGCTCAGATCCCCTTGGAATGCAATTTTATCAGTTTCTAGAGAGGGTTTTTAAAACAAGGAATGTGATGTCTCAGCAAAAGAGGTTATTTGAAGACAGCATAAATGAAGATTATCAAAACAAACAGTGACATGTCCCATTTGATACTGAGACCATTTAAGTATCACAAGGACTGAAGAAATGAATAGCAATACGACTTTGATTTATCCCACCAGGGTCTTTTAAAGTTAACTTGAGCAGTAAAAGTCATTACCAAACAGTTTCACAACCACTGAATAAGCAACCATCTACTGTTAAGCCATTATAAGCTGTTGCACAAAACATGCAGCTGCTTTCAGCTGAACTCTGCTCCATTCCACTGAGATTCAGATCGAATTGTAAATAATAAAATACTATCTCCTACAGCTAGAACGGGCAAATGTCCCAATCCTGGTGCTTTCTATGCAGGTAGGAATAAGTTTCTTAAACCATACTTTTACTTCATTTAAGCAAAATATAAATGCTTCAGTTCCACACTTCTTATTTAGCCTAACTTGCCATGAGTGGCAATATTACATTACAGCAACATTTTACTTTTAAATCCATGAATTCAGTGGGTAGCCTTCTGAAACAGAAGAATGAAGACTGAATCATGTGTCAAAGACTTACTTTAACATCAGTTTCTCTTTGGTCTTTCTACAACACAACAGAACCATCACAGTAAAATAAAACTAGAAAGCCCTTGATACACCAAAAGCTTCTCATACTCAAGATACTGCTCTCCCTGCTTTGAGTTTCTCTTAAAATTAGTGGGAGACAGGATGTCACCTACCACTGAAAGAATTCAACCCTACAGAACAGTAGAGAAGGGCAGGCTCTCAGGGAGGCACGACAAGAGGAATTTAGATCATATAATAGAGCTGACCCACTGCAAAATCAATCGGGAAAATCAGATCATACAAGGATGACTGCAGGTTTTGTATTCAAATGCTAGTTCTCATGCAATCTGTCCATCGTCTCCTTCAGTGTGTGGAAGCTTTTTGGTATCAAGTATTCAGGGTGGGACGGGCAAGAGGGTGACTGAGTTATAAGGATGGCCAAATGTTCGGTTGCCCAGTGCTGAGACATTTGAGCGCTATAGCCTGCAGGTTATTCTTTCATGTGTGTATCTTCCAAATTTAGAGCTTTCTTTTGTGCATACTGGTATATAGAAAACCCTTCTCTCTGCATCCCTGAGTTAGCCTTTATTGACTTGGAGGGGAGAAAAAGGGCAGCTGCCCATTTGGGTTTTGGGGATGAATGTTTGCTTGTTTTGGATTTGGCCCCTTTTTGAGGCTTAAATAACTGGTGAAGTTTCTAGTTTTGCTGTACAAGCCTTGAACTAACTTGCGCCTCAAAAGTTACAGTTCACTGAGGTGAGATCTCTGGGAAACATCATGTTCCCCTGCACAACTGAAGCTGCAGCCTGGCCCATGAGTCATACACTGACACTGGGTTTCTCCTGGACATCCAAATCAATTTGTCCTCTGGCAGAGCCTCGAGAGCACTTTAAAGAAATGCTGATTCTTGGGGTTTTTTGTTACTGGAAGGAGCTATTTTTTGTTGTTTCTGTGTAAAATGACAGTTACCAGAGTGAAGAGCACTGACTTTGCAGTAAAACACCCTGTAGAGTACTCTAATGCTTATGCTAAAAATTAGAAGGACAAAAAGGTTGTCGTTAAGGGCATCTCTGACTGCAGATAAAGCCAAAACAGGGACTGCTGGCCTGAAGGTGACATGGATAAAATGGAGCTGTCTGCCTCATGTATGTCTTTGCCAAGATTTGGAAGTGCACCGCAAGACTCCTACAGCTTTTTCTTCCTCTTTTCCTCCTTTTCCTTTTGTGCCTATCTTCCAGGTACCCAGTGAAAAGCTGTTATAAACACCAATTAGAGACTCAGCTTCGAAAGCTACCAAGAGATTGAAGTCTTTATCTTATCTATAATTTTGGCATGGCTTTCTCGGAATCCTGTGATCTGATTGCTCTTTAAACTCTCCTACACCTCAGCTTCCCTGCTCACCTTGTTAATTTTTCCCATCTGGAGTGTATACGTCTACCATGTATGGATACATCACCCCAAGCTTGGCTGCTTTCCTGCTCATCTGAGACCACAAAGGGGCCATGCATTGTGGACCAAGCTCAACGTGGACTCTAGTTAAGAAGGAAGAAAATGCAGGAGCTTCAAAGGGACTGTCTCTGGGATTCTCCCATTATTTGGATTGTCACTTGTCAGTAAGCAACCAACTCGTTCCTGCAGAGATCTGCAGCCGAGGTGTCCAGCAGAGCTGGGAAGAGTTGCCACATCACCTGAGGTGCTGGAAGTCTCAACAAAGCTGTAGGAAACTAAGGTTTTCAGCACATGCAGGCTGAACTCAGAGACTACCTAAGAGTTTTTGAGGGCTCCCTGACTTTTCTGCTCTGGAGTTGAGCTCTGAGGTCACCAGCTGAGCCTGTTAGTGGCCTGCAAGCTCTGAGAGTCCATATGTAATGTTATTTAAAGTACTTCTATCGCAGATCTTAGTTAATGCAAAATTCTTTCCCCTCCTTAGCAAAAAGCACCGTTCAAAATGAGAAAAAAAAAATGAAATAAAATACTCCAGAGCTACTTCCAAAAGTTGGCCAAAATATTTGCTTTTATGTTCATCATGCTCAGCATCTGACAGCATTAGTAGTAATACTCAGGCGGAATAAATGCTACCATTGTTAGTTCTTATTGTCTGGCAATGTAAAACCACTCTGCTGCAAAGACGAAAAATAAGGCTTTACCCAGGAGACTTTGTAAATACAGGATAAAATCAATATAATAAAAGATTCAGGATAGATGTTGCCTGTAACACTAGTATACCCAAGTGCATAACAACACATCTTCTGGTTCTCATCCTTCACACCACCTCAGCACCTGATTTAATGATAATTAAGAGTAGAGGATTCTTGCAAAGAGATCAAGCTGCATTTTAATGCAATATTTTGATTTTTTTTCACTATGGAAACTACCATTTACAAGCAATCTGAATGTAGATATAAGTAATGAGATTGAAAATGGGACAAATGGGGCTGACGTTCTGCTACACAATATAGTACTATAAAACTTGAGAATGTGTCACACCAGTTGGGCCAGTTTCAAGCCCTGTGCTTTTACTACTTACCATGACGACCCCTCCAGACTGCTCGGCAGTGCACATGCTCATTATGGGTGCCATGCCAATGGTAGTCCCTTGGAAGTACACGCCGCTGCAGGAGCACAGGAAAGGGGAAGAAGAATCACAGCGTCACCATTCAATTCCAAGATACTTCCCTAGTATTTTCAGCCTTGAATTTCTGCCAGTCTCAAAGATCCCATTTCAAATGTGGCAGCTCCAGACATTTACAGGTTTAAAACAATGAAAAGCACAGATTAGTCATGCTGACTTGCCAAACTAACGACAGCATCCCTGCTATGAGAAAGATCCATTTGATCACCATCCTTTGTGTTTTCTGCTGTAACAGGACCCCTCTTTCCTATTTCTTTTACGTGACTGAAGTTGGGAATAGAAATAGAAACATGAAAATAATGTCTGTAGCTCAAAGAAGGGTTATTTTAATGCAGTGCAAAGTTTATATGCTACTTGCTATAAAATACAGCCTAGAATATAATACAATAATCAAATAGCTCATGAGGGACAGTTTGGAAGGGCTGTACTCTTAAACAGCTAATGTAAAAATATCTGCATAATGAGTAAAGAGCTTCTTTTAATTACTAAGTCATCAATTATCTGCATAGTATAAAGAATAGTTCATTGATCAAACTTATACCTGATTCAAGAAAGAGATGTTTCTCTTACTATTTTAATGGTGCTTTTGCTTTGAGCATGTTTTAATTCAATTACTTGAAACAACAACTGAAACAATTGAGGAAACAGCAGGGTAAATGATGTGTATGACTTGATTTTGCAAGTCATAAATGCAAATGCATTGTCCAGTTTAGACTGTGTTTTAAAGTTTACTGAGGTCTTCCTAATAAGTAACAGGTTTCACATAGTATCCTCTTAGCTCAGCATTTGGGATGAAGTCAGGACTGCCTTTTCCAGTAACAATTTGGAATGACGTGAGCTTAAACTGCTTGTATATTCATACCCTACATATTTAGGAGCTTATTACACATCTACACTTCTACATGAGTTGTATTCAGGAAGGATCTACAAGTAACAGGGCTATTGCAGAGGTGTGGAAGGAAATTCATCTGAAACATCTGCTGAAGCTCTTTGCAGAGCGCTTTAATGTATGATATTTGCAGAGGGGAATAACAAACCCTCAGGAGCACAGATGTTCCTCCCAACAGCTTAGCAACTGGGGAAGAATTCACTACAGTTATTCCTAAATCACTGAAATCCCGGCTGGCTTTAAATGCAGTGTGAAGTCTACCTTATCAGCTGTGCATTGTCATGGGGTTTACGAGGTAGTAGTTTCAGCTTTCTCCAGTCCAGGAACTCATGGAGGCTGGTGAAAGGGTCTTGAGAAATAGAGCACTTATCCATGTCATTCCATACTTCCACTCCAACCAGGGCTACCCGAATATTTAGTGGCCTATAGAACTAATGAGAAAAGAAAAATATAAACATGTCTCTAAAGCATATTTTAGGCCACATTGGATTAGAGTATTTCAACAGAAGCATAGCATGCATATGAACCTTTCTTGTACAGGCTTAAACAGTCTCTTTTGTGGTCTGATAGGACTGACTCAGATGAAATACTTCCATGGCTTACAGAAAACCATTCTGACCTGACTAAATACCCATAAGGCATTCAAAGAGATCCAGAACCACACTACTTCTCTATGTGCCTCCCAACTTTGGTATCTTCCTTCAAGATGTATTACTTTCAGATGACCTTCACTTCTGAACAAACTTGCTATGGCAGATGATGCTTTCCGTGGCTGCCCTCCATCATTAGCACCAATGCAATTCAAGAGGTAGAGGCAGCTCTGCTGCAGTACTGCAGTAGTGGTTCAAACTCGTAGCTGAAAATTAGCTAAAGTCATCCGCTGTTGCACATGAAAACAAGTGATTTTAGCACAGTGGGATACATATAGTATTATCCCATTGGTAAATGCCACAGCTGCTGCAAGAGTGGAGCCCCAGCAGCATTAGCAATAGAGCAGAGCTAACAATTCCAATGTGAGACTAATATGAAGAAGGATTCAAGAACTGATCAATAGATTTGGCTGACAGCCGGAGAAAAGCATGTACTAGATATCTGTCTTGTTTATATGCATTACAGTCATTTGGGTAACACTGGCATTTTCTGAGCATAAATTAAGTATGAAACACAAATATATTCTAATATGCAAAATTAATTTTGAGCAGGTAACATATAAACACCTGTCCTCCAGTAATAAGTCAGCAAGACAATTACAGAAGAGGTGGAGGTGTCTTCAGCAGCTTGTTTTTAATCAAGTATGCTTCTTCTTGAGTTATTGCTCTTGAAGCATCACTTGATAAGTTCTCAGCTAAATTAAGGCTCCCTCGGTTATAATTTCACTGCTGGACACCTAATCTTTTCTGGCCATACAGCACAACAAAAATCAACTTTAATTTGTTCAAAAAACACCGCAGAGGACCCTTAGGGTTTCTTGTTTATTGTCAAGAAATTACTTCAAATCCGAAACCATCCACTATATGTCTCTTTCTTATTGCTCTTACTCAGCCATCAACTTCCCCTTACTTAAGCACTACATATTTTTAATTCTGCCATCGTGTTTGGGCTACATATCTTACAGTCCATGTCATCACAGACCCTTTGTTGGCCTTACAATTGGACCATCCCTTGCTGCTGCAAAGGAGTTTGCTCCCCAAAGTCGTCCTCATAATAATCTTTTTCCCATGGGCTGTTCCATATGCAATTATCCTCACTGTTTTCCCAGGTTAATAGGATCTTAGAGCTAAATTCTACATCTCCTTAGGAGTAGTGCTTCCACAGATATATGCACCTCGCATATATATATACAGAGCAAACCCCACAGTTCAATATATTGAAGGGTTTCAACATAGAAAAGATTTCAGTTTGCTTTCTTGCTTTTGCTGGTTGGAGAGAAACATTGCTCTGACATACTGGAGTATTAGGAAAGCAGCAGAGTCAACTCCTCATAAAGGTGGGTGGCCAAGGAGATGTGGCAAAGAGTGTGAAAGATGCTTATCTGAGCATGGCAGCTTTCTTCAACTACTGGTAGAAGAAACAGAGCTTTCAGAGCAACATTCTGCAGAAAGTGTAGTAAGTTTGGGAGAAGTGAAATCGTGCTTGTGTTCTTACCTTGTCAACATAGTTTGCAATTTCTATCAGCCTCTGCTTAATTTTTTCCACATCCTTGCCTTGTCTCTGAAACTTGAAATGTAAAGGTTCAATGTAATAGCAGCACAGATGTCACATTTTCCCCCCAACAAACACCTTACTCTGCCAGCATTGTCGGTGAAGTCTGGGAATTACACAGTGGCAGACTCCTGTTGGATTCATGGGACCATGGTCTGCCTCAGAATAAACAGAGGGTATGGGATGGGATTTTGGTTCTCACTAGAAGATTTTGAAATCTCTTTTAAAAGTCTTACATAGGGTTCTTTCAGGGACTGATGTTTTGTGGAGAAGAAAAGGCTCTTCTTTGGCTGTTTTGGCTGTTGCTGGAGAGTGATTATAATTCCCTAGCTAGCTGTGTTCGAGAAGACAAAAAAACAATATAAGTAGGGAAATAACTCAAATAGAGATTTACATCTTTGGCTGCCATTCAACTCACTGGAACATTCTTACAGCCAGTTCTGATTACTCGCTTTTGAAGCTCTCTTTGCAAAACTCCAGGAAGGTAAATGATGTGATGCTAAAGTACGCCCATAAAAGGAAGTGCAGGATCCTACCGGGTCTTCCAAAGAGTGGCAGTCCTGCCAAGGGCAGAGGCAATGCAATAAAGACTTAACTAGCTCAAGGAGATCTTGAGCGGTGAATTCTTATTTGCCTCTTCTTCAGCTACCATCAGATATCCCAGTTAATACATGTTATTCAAGAGTCAAACTCCTTATGAGGTATTGCAAAAAATTCTGCAATTGTCTACCAGTATTATCCTATCTTGACAGTGCCTTCTATTGCTTAGCCCTAATTAGAGAAGTAGCTTTCCTTTTGAAAACCATCATATTGCTGTCTGGAGCACATCACTGGCAATACCATGGCAGCCGAATTGAGCTACCCATTTCCCACCCATGTTTCCCATAACTTTAAGTTTCTTACCTCGCGATTATCTGCCACAATAACAAGCTCCACGTACTTCGTTGTCTTCAGAGTCTCCCTCTTGTACTGCCAAAAAAATATGGAAAGACTATTTTGTTTTTGCAACAAGTGACCTTGGAATCAGCTCTGTCTCAGCCCAACAAAGAGCTTACAAGAGGAGATACACAGCATCTCAGACTTTGCTGCATACAAATTGTTATTGTATTCCTTGTCCTCGTGGAAGTTTTCCTTTTATCTACTACAACACAAATAGTATACGTGGTACTTACAACACACACACACCCACACACCCCCAGATTACATTAGAGCAAGCAGGAAACTGGTACAAAGTCTCTCAACCTTTCAGCTCCCTGCAGTTGAAATGTTTGAGTTATCTTTCCTCGCCGGAGCAAATCATCTCTAGCAGAAAGACCTTTGCTGTTTTCAAGGCACATTTAAAGAAACGATAAGATCACTTTCAGCAAACAGTTCACACAGTAGACCAAGTGGCTACTAAGAAAAATGAGATAAAGGGATATTGAGTGAAGCAGAGAAGAGATCAAGTGGTCAACTGATGGAGTATGGAGGAAGAAAAAGCAAAGAACAAAAACTACAGAAAAAAAAGGAATGAAGTGTTAGTGTCTGAGGAAGCAAATTAATACTCTAAAAATGGAAGGCATACACTTCATTTTGTATCTGTGCATTCATATAAAACAGCTTGCAGTTCTAAATGCAAGCCTAAAAGAGTTATAATGCTTAGCTGCAGAAAGATCACTGAGGAAAATGAAATAGTTTTGTAATAGTACTAATCATAACACAGTTCCTCTGCTACCCTAAATTTAAATGACCTATTAATGCCTCTAAAAGTTCTGTGATTTACAGCAGCTGAGTATCCGTCATTCCTCCCTTGTTTCTGCAAAAGAGGTCTCAGCAGTATATCTGATCTTGATCCCAGAACTTAAGGAGCTCAAGCAGATGTATGACCTACTAATGACCATGAGGGCTTGAAGTAAACCAATGCTCTATAAGCTAAAACATGACTAAAGCTTTCCAAAGCAAACTGTTCCAAGGCAAACTCTGTGATCCCTTAAGCTAAGTCAGTGCTGGATGTCACCGTCCAGCCAACTTTCACAAAGTTCTCTTCACACTACCAATGTGTTCCTCTTTATTATCTGCTGATTAATGATTTTGAATGTTTTGCAAGCAGCATTGTGTTTAGAGGAAAGCGACAGATGTAACCTTTAGTAACTCTGACTTTCAAACTCATATTTAATAGCGTCACACAGCCCTCAAACTACAATAACTGGAAAACAATTAAGTTCTATTTGGATGGTATTTATGAACAGAGAAAGCTATCAAAGCTATAATTAATGAAGTAAACATCAGTAATACAAACACTTAATGGGATTACATTTACTACAGTGCTGGACAAATGATTTCAGGTAGATATTCTTACAGCTTCTCCTGGCATTGGGGTTTTCTGTCAGCATCTTGTCCTCTGTTGGGGAGAGCTGTCACCACCACTGGGGCATGGTATATGCATAGACTTGATGAATCTGCCCATGCCCTGTCTGCCACACAGGTCATCAGCAGTGTCTGCTGATATGCTGGCTGGGAACCAGGACACCAAGGAGTCAGCATGGGTCCTCCTGCAGCTCCTGGAACAGCAGCAGATGCAATACAAAGGGGCCTGCTATGTCTCAGAAGACTTCAGCGGAACCTACAGTGCTCAGACAGAGCTCAATTTATCTCCCTGCAAAATTCATCAGACATGAGATGCCACATAGGGCAAATGGCCATGTGAGTATTGTTTTCTGAAGGAACTGATCTCTCAGACATCACAAGTCTAAAATAACCCGAAATGTATTATGTGGTCCTAATCAGAGATGTACCCCTAAAGAGCCTCTAGTCTTCTTCCAGATGAGACATGAAAATTCAAGTACAAAGATATAAGAAAAGCTGTGTTACATCAGTGAGTTTGAACCATTTGCTTTTTACCAAGAATAAAACTCTTTGGACTGGAGAGAGCCTCAGAGAAATTGGCTAGCAGGGAATGATCATGTAAGCCTCTCATGACTGACTTGCATAACAAATCTGTTCCTGTGATTTGCCCAAAGGCTATGTGTATTCCTTGGGTATGATATTTATTTAAAATATATACCTAATTATGACTTCTTTCAGTTTGCTTTCCTCAGCAAACTGCATCAGTGCACAGTCCATTGCCTAGGTTAATCCTTCAGAATTAAAATGAAGAGTCAATAATACAGCCAAGGAAGGCTAAAGTCCTGATAGAATTAAATCTGGCCGGGGACAACAGGCAAAACTTCTATAGGCACATTGCGAATTGGCATGGCTTGGATTCACGCTGCAATGTTTCAGCCTCTCTTTCTCTATGATCTGCTTGTCCCATATGGCTCACCAGCCTCATCTGTGGTCCACCAGCACCACCAAAACTGCTTTTTGTTGTGGCTACAGAAAATGCCACATTGTAGGGGCTGCCTTACACATCAGGCTTGATTTCTGTAAGATCCTATCTCAACGGAGCTCAACTGGAAAACACTGCTGCAATTTGAGGGTCCACTGAGTTATGGAATGACCTAGTATCTGTAGAGACCCAGCTTCAATGGGGCAAAACATGTCTGCACACATCCACTACATTACCTGACTTGCTCTAGTAAATCTCATGTTTGGATCTGGGAAGTCGAGTGCACTGTTTGTCCCACCATTTATCTATATTTAAATCTAACCCAAAGGCTAGTCTAACTTTGTGATATATTGACCCACATTTCAGCTCTGCTCAATAAGAATTTAGTGTAGGCAGTTGAGTGAAGGGCAGGGAAAAAACCAAGTCAAACAAAAACCTCCCCCTAGACCTGTCAAGAAACCAAAAGTTTTCATCGTGCCCTGAACCTGAGACTATATTGCTGCTTACTTCTGTCACCCAATATAATTTGAAGCAGCTTTATGTCTCCATACTTCGCAGGTCATCTTTATTCAGCATGTCCTGACAATCTACTCAGTTGATGACAACACTGAAATGTGAAAACTCGCTCTACACATTACATTTGACAACTTTTAAGATTTATACATTAGAAGCGTATCCAACATACTCATTGTATATATTGTACCTCTCCATGTGATGTGTCTGTTGACAGGTTTTATAATTATGTCCACTGAAGCACAGCAAAAATATTATTTAGATATTTAAGGTGAATTCTGGCACACAGTTGAAGCCATCAACAAAACGTGAGCACTGAGAGGGTAATAGTAAAATCACTTTGATTGCATCAAGCTAGTTGTATGCACACATTTAGTTCAGTTTTCTGGTGTTATGCTGATTGCTTCAGTGAAATTCAGTCAAGTCACAAGGATTGGAAGAAAACTTCAATGAAGCTGTGAAAAGTATTATTCCATTGCTTTCAACCTAAACACAGTTTTAGGCATACACGTAGCCCATAAAATGGTATACTCAGAGGCTAACATAGTAGGTGTAATATTTAATATTCTCAAAATGTAAAATAACTGAATTCCACCACATAAATACTAACCAGAGATTCAGCCATTCACGTTGCTTTCTCTAACAATTAACTTAATGCAAAAGTACATGTAAGTATAAATCGCATAATGTGACATCTAATAAATGCTGAGCGCAGATTTGTACCATTGTAGAATTTCTGAACACCTAAACCAGTCTTTCTTACAATCCAGTATGCAGATGAACTTAGTACAGTATTTTCTCGTCCTCATTTAATTTTTTACAGTTTCCATTAGCTAGATGCATTTCACATGAAGTGCATTTCTTCCTACATAAAAAACCCCTACATTAATATATCTGTAAAATAATACAGTGAGAATTTGTTTTGTCTGCATAAGATACTTTCCTACTAGAATGTAAAGGTCCAAAACCTAACATTAGCAAAGCATCACAGCTATCATGTTCTTTTCCACCTTGGTGGGTAAGAACATTTCCAGACATTGCTCAGTGCCCTTATGGGGTCTTAAATTCCAAATAGAATCATACCTGAACCAAAATATAGTACCATAATATGAAACCATAGACTTTTCTGTGCCATCTCATTACCAAAAAGAAAGTAAAAAGCAAGCTGTACACACAGGCTCAAGAAAAAGGAATAAAGCTTTAGCAAATCATGCAAGTACATGCTTAATTTTAAGCATGCACTTTAGCACACGATGTCAACAGAAGTTGACTATATGGTTTAATGTTTTGCTCAGTAAAGACTCTTTGTAACAAAGAGATATGATAAGCAGTAAAATGGAGATGCTACCAGCGATGTGCTCAGCAAACTAGAAGCATAAAAGTGTATCATCCACCTACCCTGCCAGTTTGAGAATGGTGTGATGTGTCATTGTCATCAGCTCCCATGGCAGGGATGTCCAGCTGGTGGCCACAAGATCCTGGGGCTATTTTCAAATTCTCTGCTCGGTAGATCTTGTGTTCACTTATAGCACCTTCCAATGGCTCCAGAATGTAGCTTTTGTTTTCAAATACAATAATTCCCCTGTTACAGAAAAGAACAGAGGAAGACGCATGGTTTTCAAGAGCTAACATATGTTTGTCTACAACAAAGTTACAAGAAGTTTTAATAACGATGCACTCTGAAAAAGCAAAACGGTGATTTACAATGTCATGGTCGAGGGGAGCAGGAAACATCAAAGCTGTATATTTATCATTGCAGCACACTATGCTTTAAAAGAAGCAATGGCTCAAAGAAAATTTGCCGCTTCTGAAGTGCTGTTGTGTAGAGCAAAATTATATTGGTGTTTTATGTGTTTTCCATTCTCACAGTGATGCATTGCCATTGCTGAGTGGAGTCACGATGTGTGTGCTTCTGAGGACCCATGGCAAACAGTAATGAACAAAAGCATGGTGAAATGCTTTTGTAAGAAAAGGTAGAGAGGCAAAGTATTCATTATGATCTGCAGTGTGCATTATACCTTTTAAACCAAATGCTGATGCAAGCATCAATTCTGCCAGATGAAAGAGGCATCGCAGTAGTGAAAGGGATTATTAAATATTGCACTATGGTGCAGCAGAACGAAGCTCAGATATATTAACCAGTGGGTTCCTGTGTAATTCATTTTGCTACCAAAAATAATAATTTTTACAGCAATACCACCTGCTCTCTGAGGATCTCAAAGATTTTCCGTTAATGACAGCACTCCTGTTGCACTGCTTTGAGCTATAGCATGCGAAAAGGAAAGAGGGGGAAAAAAGGAATTAGGAAGTGATACAACACCGTGCTCCAAGAGACATGTGGAAGAACCTAGGGCACATAGCCAATTCTGGGTTTTATGTGCTGCCTCCTAATCAAAAAACACTCTCCATGTATATGCCAGACACATGCATCTAATACATCAACTCATCTAATAAAAGCCCTGCTTGGGTTCTTGTGCTGGGTCCTGCCCAGTTATTTAGACATGCTACAGTAAAACAAAGTTTACAAAAGGTTGAATATCTTCCCAATTCCTCATGCTGAGGAAGCTGCTGGCATAAGGCTGCTCTTTCAGCTCAGCACAGGAAACACAGGCAGACTAGTTTGGGTGTCCATGGTCTAGGCATGCTGGAATAGGATTTCTGGTACTACATGACATAAAGTAGGATGACCTCCAACAATACCATTGCAATTAGTAATTATAGCTGCAACTATAGGACCATAGAGTGAGAACACTGCTCTACTCTACAGCAAGACTGGAACAGCATAAGGAGGAGTGAAGTAGGTTTACAGACAGGGCTCAGATAGAGGATCCTGTAAGAGAAAGCAATTTCATATTCTGTGTCTCACTTGCATCATGAGCGCACATTGCCAACCACACAGGAGGGGCCTGGATAATTCCTACATTGAGCTGCATATCAGGTTTTGTTGGGTAACTGTGAAACCAGCGAAAGTCACCCTTTAAAACCCATTTCTCTTTTCTAAACTAGGGATAACCATTTGCTTAAATGTAATAATTTAGCAATTAGATGCTACACTGAATAGTGCACTGTGTTAAAAATTTCTTCCCTGTCTTTAAATTATGAAGAGATTAATCCCAAAGCACTGGCAAAGGTTCGGCAGCAATTACTACAATCTACCTACCTGCAATTCCATGAAACCTTTAATTGACCAAGGCATTCTTCCTCAATTCCTCCTCTGAATTGCTCTGTACTGCCTATATATGTTATCAAACGGCAATCATTTTCAGCTCGAGGCTGGCTGTCTTTTATTAGTGTGTCTTTTTGGTGTACAGGAAGTGTCTGCTCTTTTTATTTCTATCTGTTCTGCAACAAAGGGGAGACACTACAACTATTGTGAGACTGATATGTGTTTCTATGCAATTCTCCTGCAGAAAGCCAAATAAAGATAAAAAAGGAGAAAGAGGAAGGACCCAGAAGCAAGTTAATGGCACTATAAAGGCCGATTTCAAAATAAAAAGTAAAATTATTAGGAAAAGTCTGCCCTAGCTGTTCTATTCTTAGCAAGGTGCGATGAAGAAACTCCAGTCTGCAGCCTTCTAAGCAGTTAACTGACATTTTCATTTGAAGCTGACTGCACAGTTTTGTTATAAAACATCATTAGCACCAGTTCAGCCAAGCCAAGAGATGACCATTTTCCTGTTAACTAGAACAGCTAGATGTCTGAGAGTAAAAAGACTGGAAACGCATGATATTAAAAGCTGTGCAACAGCATTCACAAGAGCCTGCTTTACTGATGAGAACCAAGAATCAGGGTCTGATAATTCATTTGTAGCTTCCTCAGTACCCCTGGCAGATCAGGTAAGATATATCATTTACCCATCGCACAGACATGCTGTGTATTAGGGATCACAGTTGGAAAAGCAGTACTGATTTATCGCAGTAATCCTTGTAGCTACAGCCAGGATACGCTATAACATGCATGACATATGAGAGACCTCCAAGCAGGTCACCCCATGATTTGAGTAACCTTACACCCTACAGCTCTACTTTCAATTTGCCTTATTCCTTGAAGAATTTAGAAAAACAAGACAACATATTCCCTTTACTCCAATAATCAGCAACTCTGTAATCAGCACAATCAAATAAGGATTGTTGTCTTTCCCTTGTGCAATTAATCATTTAACTTGGGAGGCAGCTGGAACCAGCAATGGAGGCAGAAGTCCATTAGTCAGTGCTTGAAGTGGGCCAGCCTGACTATCTCCCTTTACTGACAACATAAATCCATGAGGGGTTTTATTGTTAATGTTAAACTTTATCCTGCTTAGAACATTAACTTAAAAAAATAGAGTTACATAATTTACACTAGAAAGGAAGAGACTTAGCAGTATGCTTTTACTGGGTAAAGCTCTCTCATTTCTTTGTTGTTACATGGACAAATGATCAGATACCAGAGCAATTAATTTTGTTTTCTCTTGAGCACACCAGAGACAGGGCAGCCAATACAACTTGCACTGAGACTCCCATCCAGCATAAGCCTTTAAGAACAGTTCCACCTTTGCATATGAAGCAATCCCAAGGTACAAAAAAATCTGCAGATTCGGCATAAAGGAAAATACACTTTTCTTTTAATGCACACTTAACCTTTGAGTGCTGCCTCCAGGCTATCAGCGCTTGGCTTGTGACCATCTCTAATAAGATAATGAATATCAAATATGAATTTTCTTGGCCAGCTCTCTGGTTTTGACTCATTTTCTTTTCCTGCAATTGCATTTTCCCCACCATCAAGCAGTGCCAAGCACAGCACCTTAAAAATGCAACTCATCAGAAACTATGGTTTCTTTCTCTTGTTGCTGTGGCAGGATTAGATGAACGATACCCACCAGTCATTCAGTACCAAGAATTTGATGCAAATCAAATAAATCCATAACTTCTTTTTCCTTCCCCTTTTTTCAGGCGTTTCAAAGAAGCCTTCGTTACTCCTACACCATCTCTGTGTCTTCCTTTAGAACATGGCTCTCCACACTCCTGAACCCGCATGTGTTCTCCAAAGAACAAGATGGCACAACTCTTCCATTTTTCAGAAGCATTAATGTTAAATAAACCAATGTTTTCCAGTGTGGGAAATAGCATACTAAACTACAGCTCCCCAACCAAAAATTATACAAGGAACCCCAAAGTGACTTCAGCAACTCTGCAACTACTTGAGAAGTATCTGTTCTTTAAGACCAGCTCTTACCAAAATCCATTGGATTTCTACCATTCCCTCTACCAGGCAAAAGACTACCAAAATTCCCAAGTTTATAAATACTTGGAAAAAATGCAATACAAAGAATACATTTTTCTGTCACCACTTATCTAATTCATGGCATATGTATTTTTCCCCAGTCGTAAACTGTACTGATGCTGGGAAGTCAGAAAGATCGTGCAAATGAGCTGGGCAGGGAAAACAAGAGACAAATCAAACTCTATCTAGAACTATCAGGCTCTCTCTTTCATCACTAAGAGGGAAGAATAAAAATATCTATACCATACAGCATGTCGAGACATCACTTCAAAGGCTCTAAGCCAACTGGAAGCAGCTTCAGTGTGGTCTTGAGTCTGAACTAATACTTTACCTCTCAACAGGGTTTGATTCCTGCCCATGTCTGGTGGTCAGCACCAAATAAACCACATCCACATTGCTACTATCAGCTCCAAACATGAACAACTCGTTGGCATATGCTCACTGTATGCCATTACATGCCACACGGACACATGAGGAATGTGTATCTGAGATGGCTTATGACGGGAGAACTCCTCATCTCAACGAAAAAGAAATTAAAATATAACTTAACTAATTAATTTGTTATTAATTGCTATGAACTTTCCAAGAATCTCTCAATCAGGGAAATACAATTTGATGGAATAATCCCATATTTAAATTGTTGATAAAATCAAATGTGATACTATTTTCTCTTAGAAAGAAAGCCCAAAACAAAGCCCCATGCAAGGCCAGGCATATTCCATAAATCAACAGGCTTTAGGAAATCTCAAAATATAAATGGGATTTTTCTTTTCCAGCTTGTCAGCAGAAGCAAAGGCCCAGCCAACATAAACCATCGCCACATACTTGTCTGAGAAATTGTGATGCTGAAGTAAAACTTGGCTAGGACAGCATCATATGAAACTGTTACATATTATTCTGCAGTACTATATAGGGAAAGTTAAGTAAATCAATAGATCTGATATCCATGAATGCAATTAAACATTTGGTTTTAATGAAGCTCAAAGTTATACTCATTGCTAAACAATAATAATGAAAAGCTCTATTACCACTGGAAGAGGATTCTAGATGTTTTCAGTTTGTAAGAAATCAATTGACTATAGAGGGCTGTCATCCTTACACACCACATATTCACATTAAGTCTGCCTCTACCCATAGACACTGTGAAAAACCGTGCAATGTTCATGTGCCACTTAAAATCCTATAGGACCTTCATTTTGTAATTAATGCTACAGCTGCAAAAGTAAAGGATCTGGTCCCACAGCTGTATCACTGGTTACAATGACATGGAGGTGAATAGATAACAGAATTGGAGCCTTGTGGCCATGAGGAGCTGTTGTCGTGATGCTCACGATGGAAGTACCACAGTTACTTACTAGTGTTTCTCAGCATGCATGATATCAGAAAGTGATCTGCAAAGTGACAGGGTATTTTTGTTTATCTTTCTTATACATTCTCCATTCCTAGGACTTTGTGTAACAAATTCCCAGGAAAGTAAGTAAGGAAATAAACAAAAGGAGAAGAAAAATGTAGTAATGATTGCAAACTTCACTTCTAGTATGTGTTAATAGCTGCAGATGAATACTACTGGGGTAAATGAAAAAGATGATGTATTGACTGTTTTTCTAATGGTCTGGGTGATCTTTGGATATTTTCCAACTGGTTTGGTCATTCTTTCACTTTAAAAAGTGGGAAATACAGAGAATGGGTCTTGTACTCCAGAGACAGAAGCACTCCTGTCTCCAACCACAGCCTTGGACAAGCAATTCTACATCAGTTCTCCTCCTTTAAAATGTGGTAAATTTTAGTAACCACAGATAATAATTATCTATCGATGGACCACCACACAAGACCCAATACTGTTATCCTACCACATTGCGCATCAGGATTTCATTAAAATAACAAGTCTGACCCAAATCAGCAAAGGGCAACATCTCAAAAGGAAGTTAAAGCAGTAGCTGGTAGAGGTGTTCTCACACAGACACATCATTAGTCAGATAGGTTTTATTCCAGCCAGTGCCTTTCATTAAGCTGAAAATATATTCTATAGCACAGTGTCTAAAATACAGTCATACCCAGAGACTACTGTAGCACACACTTAATCATTTCTTGGTGCAAGACAGATTTGTCCAGAGTGAATGCATACTGGCCAGCAACTTTGATGCCTGGAATTTACGCAGGGAGTTACTTGAATTGAAAGAGATAATGCAATTTTATGTCCAGCATTCGGATTGTAAGAAGCAGTAATTGTGTTATCAGAGAAAGCGTCACATGCAAACTCAACTGGGAGGATGACAAGGCAGACCAAGGAAAGCAGAGAAAAATGAAGAAGGAAAGAGACATTGGCACGAGTGCCAATTTAGGGAGCACATTGTCTACCACTCTGCAGCAAAGGGCATAACAATAAAAAGCGGCTTCATTCAAAACTGCACATCACATTAAGGCCCATAGGATGCTTTTTCAAGTTACACAATATAAAAAGATATTTAGTTTCAGTTTCTAGGGTTTTGGGTTTTGCTTTTAAATCAAGTGCTGTCAAATGCAGACTTGATGGAGAAAGGGCAGGCTCAAACAGCCAGGTACACATTGTCTGTCATGCTTGTCCTGGCAGCAACAGTGATGCTCAGGGGATTACTGTGCACCTAGGGACAGTGTGCACACAACTGGCAAAGAATGGACATGCTGTTTATCTCAGATCACAGAGGGGATCATGATCCAGGAGCTGTTTAGTACTCAAGCAGCCAGAATACAGAAGCTATGAAACCCCAGAAGCTGAATACTTTGTATGTAGAGCTCAAAAACCTCCAGTAGTTTCACGGTCAGATAACTTACTAACCAAGTGAGATGTTTATATGAACCAAAAGCTCTTCAGAAAGTGTGGGGGAAAAGCACACATCCAAACCGGAGCTTTCCTCAGCTGGGATTTTCTCCTAACCTCATTTTTGGATGCAATCTCCCTTTCTGTGGGGAAATCATGCTTGAGGAACATGAGAACTTAAGGGGTTTTTCTCCCTGGTTTCCTACTTCCATTCATTTTTTAAATACTTGATGTCTGGAGTGTCATATTTAACCCCCCTCTTCAGCTGACTGTGTCTGGGACACAGGGAGTTCAGCCAGACCATTTGGAAAATGGATGGCTCTAGTACTGGCTGCCATGTAGCATGACCATGTAATCCCATTAAAAACAATCGTCTGATCAGCTCTGTAGCCTCACCCCCATCACTTTCTCTGTGGACGCAACATCTTTCAGTCACTGATGGGGTTGGACAATGATGGAATGCATTCTGCATGCGTGAATGGGTTTATTATCTTGAAATTGGGTAACTCTAACAGATTCTTAGGACTTTCAAGTGCATTCTGGTGTTTTCAAAAGGCTTCCTACGAGATTTCTATTCTTAGACTAACAATGCATTTCTGAGAGAAACTTCACCCACCAGAGGTGTCACTGCCGATGCCTTTATAGCTGAACATGCCCATGTCAGCACCCTCTGTCAGCCCCTGAACCATAGAGATGGTACCCTTCTTCATGCTGCTTTTTTCTGTGTGTATTTACTAGGTTCTGCACTTGCAGAGAAAGTAACAGGGGAAAAATCATTCGAGTCTACACAAATTCATCACAGAAGATGTGTCTGGTGGCTACAGGCCAAAATTATTTGCTAAAGACTTGAGGAGCCTCTGAGCTAGACAAACAGAAGGGTGTTTCCTGAGGACAGGAAGGAAAGGACTTGACTTTGTCGTACCTTCACCTTCCCACAGGCTTTGACAGTCTAATTGGCTTTCTTATTCAGATGGAAGTGCCGGAAATCCTGATTACCCATTGTTCCAATTTCGTGCATTCAGCATTTACTGTCTCCTCTCAGCCATTCAGCTCTTCCTCCTCTGGAGGAGCCAGCAGGATACAGATTATGGCATGATTATATTCTCCTCTAACCTGCATTTTAGGCAGCTATCAGTGTCAATCCAACTGTTTATGCCATTTCAATCCTACATGAAGCAAGGCACTTGAATGTTATGTCTGAGAGGATGTGACATAGCTGGAATAAGTGAGTGTGTATAAGAGAGGTGAGTCTACTTCTTATCTATATCTCACCCCTTCTACCTGCCTGAAAAACGTCAGCTAGTCAAACCTAGACAGTCTCAGTTTGCAGATTTAACACTTGATTCTTCTTGTAGCTCATCATAGAGTAATCATGTTGTGTTTACTAGCTAACAATACATCTCAAATGATCAACCCTCTGGCTGTACTGTGAGTAAGAACCTGATGACTGCAGTAGGTCAGAGCAAGCCCCAGCTCAACACCTTGTCTCTGGCCCCGGCCAAAAGCAGATACTTGGGAGTAGGACACAAGAACATAAGCAGCACAGCAGAGTTGGTATCACCAGCTCTGACTGCATGAGCATCAGGGACATCTTTGGGTTTGACAGCCCTGGAGAGGCCCCCTCTTGCTCCACTCCCCAAATTGTCTCATCTTTCTTGAATCTACAAATACGTTTTACATTAGCACCCACTGATAACAGGGAGCTCCACTGCTGCATCAGGTGGTGAATGAAAAAGTACTTTCCCTTTGCTCTAAAATTTCATTTGATGTCTCCTAATTTTGGGGTAACAAAAAATGTCAGCAATTGCCCCCTCTTCAGCAAGACACTAAAATTCAACCTCGTTTCATCATACCCCTTTTCTGCCGTCATCTCCTTTCAAAAGTGACAAATCTCAGTCTATATTCTCTCCTTGGATAAAAGCTGTTCCATACCTTTGATCATAAGTTTTGCCCTTCTCTGTACCTTTTTCTGGATATAATGCTTCCTTTTTGGAGATGGGGAAGGGAAAACCAGAACCCGATTCAAGATGTGAGTGCACTATGGATTTACAAAGTGGCAATGAAGTTTTTTTTGGTTTATCCTCTATTTCTGCCTCAGTAATTCCTATGATCCTTTTTGCTTCTTTGACTACTGCTGAGCACTCAGGCTTCAGAGCATACCAAACGTGGAACTTATTCTTTATGACTAGTTTCACGTCTTTTAATGAACTCTCCTAATCTGAGGGAAAAGACACAGTCTCTACCTATCCACACCTGGAACAATGCCCAAGGTGCTTGTCTGTAGGAGTGGGAGGATATTAGTGCTCTGAGATTTCAGTGAGCTAACAGCTTGCACTTCCTTTCCTTGGATGTTTTTCAGGCACTTAAACTTCGGCTCCATGCAACAGCTGTGTGAGGTAGGTAAGAATCATTAAATGAATTCCACAGATGGAGAAACTGAGACAGAGATATTTGTCCAATTCACTTAGAAACTGTCACAAAGCCAGGAACAGACCCTGAGAATGAGACCAGTCCTTCCTTCCACGGGCTGCCGCAAGTGAAACGACTGCTTCAGGGATTGCACCATGTGGCTTCAGATGATGGCTTATGTCTCTATGTGCCTGCAGTCTTTATCATGCCATGGGAAAACAAGAGTCCACACTCCAGCAAGTTGGTGGGCAAGTACATCATCCTATCCTATCCTATCCTATCCTATCCTATCCTATCCTATCCTATCCTATCCTATCCTATCCTATCCTATCCTATCCTATCCTACCCTATCCTACCCTATCCTATCCATAACTATTCTTTCAAGCTGTAAGACTGGTAAAGTTGCCAGCAAAGTACGCCATGAAGTAGTTTTGAACTGTCCTATTTCTCCTCATATTATTTCAGAATGGATCACATCTAGTAAGTCATAGGCAACCTCATCATTAACTGCCCCCACTCATGAACACTCTCTTCACACACCTCAGAAGAGAATGCGGCAGCTAAAGGCACAGATACTGAGATACGTCCTCAGTTGTTCTTCTGCTACAGCAAAACACACATTGGCAGGGAAACTTAAGAAACTTTGTTCTGAAAAAGATGCTGCTACACTTTTCCTATGGGGAAGGAGCTTGATACTCTCAGCTTACCCTTTGGGGATTTATCTGCAATAGTGCAAGACGAGACAAAAATGTCACTGCAGCATATGTTGCCTTGGCATACCTGACTATCTAAACCTGGGAAACAACTCTGAGAGCTCAACAATGATAATAACAGCACATTAGAGAAGGAAGAAAATGCTTTTAATGTGGAGAAGAGTGATTTCTCTTGAGAGTTTGTAATTTCTAGCTCTGGAACAAGACATCAGTGCAGACCCTGCCCTACATGGTGCAAATTTTCCCTATGGAGCTTGCAGCAATGCAATGCCTGTAATTAAAATACTGGGAGCACCGCAGTATATGTTTTTACAGACTGAGATCATGACTAGTGAACGCAGACTGCCATGGTCCATGCAAAGGGTTAATTAGAGTACACCTGTGGAAGATGCCATCAAGCCCTTCACCACGTAGGAATGAGCGGTAGGAATCCATCTGCTACAGCAAATGGGTCCCTTGAACAAGGAGAAGGATCTTAGTAACAAACTCTGCTCTCTCTGCTGCTGTCAATCCCACAGTTCTGTTATTAAAGCCTTGATAATACCACTATTGCACAAAATGCAAAATCAAGGGAAAAAGATTCCAGCTACTCATGCTGCTTGTAGATAAATTAAACCCAGAAAAGGTTGAGACAGCTGGAAATCTGACAGGAAAACTGGGTTTTCCAGGGAGAACACTAGAGCCAATTTACAGTTAATTACTGTGATTTGGAACAGCTCTGTGAGTAAATACCAGTCGCTGATTGTCCAAGTAAGGAAGATAATTGTTTCCTGAACTGTGTCCATTGTGCATTTAAAATGTTGTCAGCCTGTTCCTTTCTCAAGCTCAGAAGAGGTTTGGGTTTCCGCAACATGAATCTGTTACTCTTGTGCTAACAAGTAGCTAAAATCCTAATGCTGAGCATGGTATCTGCCACGAATGCAATTTATGGAGCTCCACAGACATATCTTTAAAGCAATCTCTCCTACTGCTGAGGCTGCTGGACAATGCATGAGTTCACAGCTGCAAAGGAGTCCTGCCATCACTGGTGACACAGCTCTGAGGATAAGGGGTCTGGAGGGATACTGGGCATTGCCAGCTCCTAAATGTGCCAAGCATCGCACTGCTATAAAGGGGTATAGAGAAGGTTGGGCAGCAACAGAGAAGGGACATCATGGAAAACACCCTGTTATCTATTATCAGAGCAACTAGAGGGAAAATGCTTTCACAGAGATTGCACCATCATTTGAAAAATTGATATATTAAAAATGGATGTTTGAAAAAATGGGTATTTGGAAAGTGGATATTGATATAGTCATTAAAAGGCAAACCAAAAACTCAATGGGTACAAGGATGATTTCTTAAGGAGCTCAAGTATTAGTGAAGTATTGGCTCACCTGAGTCCAGAGCAGGTACTGAGACTGACTGAGGAGTCGGGGTACCCTCGTACATGGCCGTGGTAGTAGCAGTGACCCTGATTGTGAAAAAGAGAAAGCATTTCAGTAATCAGGAACACCCTTTGCTCTCTAGTTTCCTACTGGTTTGACTCCCCTTACTTGAAAGGGATTATCATTTTCAGTCTACAGTATTCAGAAACACTGACAGCATCTTTCCTGTCCCACTAAATCATAATATTCACTAATAATTCACCCTACTAAATATTCCCGACTGTTCCTAAATGGAAACCTTGTGTGGTTTTTAAACCTCAAAGGTTGAGGGGAGTTTTTTGTTTTGTAATGTTTGTTCTTGGGTTATGTTTTGTAAGAGGGTCAATAGTGTTTAAATTGGACATCTGACCACCGTTTTCTGTGTTATTTTGTTTAAGGCTATAA
The DNA here is from genome assembly GCA_039720435.1 of Amazona ochrocephala. Taxonomy (NCBI): domain Eukaryota; kingdom Metazoa; phylum Chordata; class Aves; order Psittaciformes; family Psittacidae; genus Amazona; species Amazona ochrocephala. Next base: position 3,551,873 of record CM077881.1, on the reverse strand, counting down.
TATAGAATATTTTATTAAATCAATCAGATTAACAGATTGGCTGATACAGTACTACTTTCTATAGAGACACATTTTTATTTAAGGGCATTTGCATCTATATATGTCTATAGGAGGCAGCTATGCATAAAGGGAAGTACAGAAAAGCCAATCCCAACCCTATAGGTTGAAAAATATCACAGAGCAAATGAAGGGGAATGGAAACAAGCTGGAAAGGAAACCTTTTATTGAATTACCTAACTGAGTGACTGCATGTTATTAAGGACAACCAAGTATAAGAGGGTCTTCTATTTTGAGAGGCAACAGTCCAATTTCATTTTGTGGCTAGGTTATTGTATTTCCTTAATAATCCACTGCTTGCAAAAGGCACCCACAACAGAGATACTTTCTCAGAACACACACATATCTGTCTGGAATCAAGGTTAATTTTATTGTTGACTAAAGGTTATATTACATTTCCAATTATGTGGCTGGCTGGAAAGCCATGATTGTGTCAATGTCCAGCATTTCTTTTCTCATGACTTCTTTGAATGCCACCTGGAAACTGAAAACACTGTTGCAAAGGGTTCCTGTCTTATTAGTGCAAAGGAAAGTTATCACTCATGCTTCAGCCTGACAGTCATCTCACTGTGCTTTTTTATTACTTGGTTCATTCACATCCATCTAGCTGCATTAATTAACCTTTTCAGTTTTGGGGCATGGCTTTCACTTACAAAGCCTCACACATAGCAGACTTCTAAAGACCCCCTTGATATTGTTAAAGAAAGCAATAGCCATGAAAATGCTGGGCAAGATGCAATAACTCAGATATGAATTTTCTGCAAATAAGGTTATAACCATGAAAAATAATTGCTTAGGCTTAGAGCATTTGTATTTCCAACATGAATAACTGAACATGGAACAGTAATGTCAGACTTTCTAAATCTCAATAGCTTTTCTCAGTGAAAGAAACAATGGAAACAGGGTAATAGGCTTTTAGTCTTGGGCATTTTTATCATCAGGACTCATAAAGATTGACTAACTCATTAGAAAGGATAAAGTGACAACAGAAGGGCAGAAGTCATACACTGAATTTTGAGGGGAAGATTGCTTTGGTCACAATTGCCAGGGCTGTTAAAGTTTTCAATGTATATTTCAATGTATGCTATTTCTCTTTAATCTGATATTATTAGTTACATGCATCCAGTTGATAAGAGATGATAAAAACAATGCCCCTCACCTGACTCATACAGTGATCGTGAAACAGGCTAAAACCAAAAGTAAAGTAGGCTTTTTCTCATCACTTAAAGTTAAGTATAAGGCAGAGCTCTTAAGAAGGCAGTCTTTGGGGTTTAGCATCACCACTGTTAAGCGCAGTAGTGAGTGGAGCGGGGAGGGCAAGCTGACATCTCGTCCCATGCAGCCTGCTGCTGCAGTCTAGCTGTCTTTACCAAAGAGTGAATTACAGCAAAGTGCCTGATTTCTTTCGCTCTCCACATACAACTTGTCATTTTATTAACTTTGAGCTCCCTGTTGTGGCCCATTTCACAATTTCTCTCAGACCCACCTGCTATATGATGCCGAAGTTCAATACCGAAAATGTAAACTTATCAGACCATGGCCTGCAATTGGACTGGTAGAAAATTGATTTCTAGCTCAGTAGCTCCACTGAACTGCAGGATTTCTTTTTTTCCCCTCTCCTATCAGAGCTCTTTTACTCCTGTAAGCCAGTAATAAAATGGATGACCCCCTAAAAACAATTAATTACCACGGCTGATTTGTCAGACTTAAAGCAGAACTCTACCTTTACTTGAGATCATTTAATAAACACCAGCTTTTGACAACTGCAGATTTTTCAAGTGCTATAAACCAGAAAAATAATGTAGACACTGATGCATGTGTTAGAAACTCCCCAAATAACAGCTCCACAAACCTGACTTGGTTTGACCTCCAAGCAGAATTTGACTAAGCAGCTTTTCAATAGGAAATTGGATTTGGTTACAACTACAGACTATATTGATGTCCTCAGTGAAGAAGAGATATAAAAATAAAATCAGAGGGACTTATCTTTCTGAAACCATATTGCAGCATTTAATGAAAAATGAATTCAGTGATCTCTGTCAAAAAAGTTCTCTTTAAGGCAGCAAAATGCACCGTCAGTATTAATCATGACTTACTGCCATTATGGAAACAGATATTTTTTAGTAAGGGAAAGCCTAGCTACCATTAGCTGTACACATATTCATATTAGTGTAGGTTAATCTGTCACAGACTTGCGTGCTTCATTTCATTCATTTATTTCCTTTAGGAGTCTATACAGCCTTCCAGTTTCTAAAACAAATGACTATTTACTACTAAACCGATTTGGAAGAAGATATAAGCACCCAGCAAGAAAGAAAATACTGAAAGCTTTCAAAATGATTGCTTTACTTGGAGCTATAATGAAGATGCTTTTTCAGAAGTAAGATGTTATGCATAGAAATAATGCCTTTCACTGACACCAGCAAAGCCTGTTATGGATGGGAACACAAAGCACAATGCCTCTTCTGACAGTGTCAGTAAATAAATAACATAATGTAACCAATACTTTATAGGACTTAGGCAGCGAAAAGATAAACTTTGTAATTAAAATCACTTGCTGCATTGTTTCTAATTAAGGCATTTGTACTGTCAGAGGAAAAAAGATTACTGCTTTAAACTGTTTCTATTTATAAAAAGCTGTTTTTAACTACTGATTTTAACAAGGATCATGTTACCCATATTTTTATATATATGCATACTCGTAAATATACACATATATACTTAACTACTTACATATATGCATATGTATTGAAGCATCACATATACCCATAACAGTCTTAAGGTCTGGTTTAAAAAGTATACCGAAACAACCAGCCGCTTCTCCCAAACCCCAATGCAGAAAGACACCAAAGCCTTCAAAACCTCTGATCTGAGCTTCTGCACTATAGAAATGAGATATTTAGGGCTTTCTTCCTGACTGAACAACGACTTTCTTTCATAACTGATCTGCAATGGCCACATGTATTCTAAAGTTTTAATGGGTATGCTTCCACGAAGCTGAATAAATCTTGAAAGTCACCTGGTTGAAAACCCACAGCTTGCCTTTAAAGTCTTCCTCTAGAAATTCATGTGTAGGATCACAGCAGTCAACAAGGTACTGAAGGCAACAATAACAAAAGATCGCACATGGAGCTGTTTCATCCCACAGCTCAGCTCCTGGCAGAGAGAACCTTAGGGTTTAACGATGAAGTATCATCTGCCCATGGAACACCAACCTTACCGTGTAATTGCGCACGAGGACCACGTCAGTGCCATCTTTCAAATAATGGGTTTCTGTGAAGCTGCTGGCTAACAGGCCCCTGGAAAAAAATAGAGTGCATGTAATATTAAGGCCACATCACCTTGAATTTGTCCTTTAGTGGTTCCATTTAAGACAGTGATCAAAGCCAGGCATTAAAGATACAATGACTTATCGCAGCTGTGAGCAAAATAAGGAAAGCTATAACTCCAAATACTGACGTTGTATTACATGAACGCTTCCTTCATTAACTGCAACTACAACTTTCCAGACTGCTTTCTGTTCTGTATGAGGACTGCACATTTCAGCACTGAATCTTCCACATAATTTTAAATACATTTTACATTAAATCTGACATTTGGAACATTGTTAAAGCATGATGGCTTGTGGAAAAGTAAAATATTCTCCCTGTGTTGCTTAGTTTACTATGTAATGTGTTGTATTCATCAGCATGTGACTACCCAAAGACTAGTTTAGCTCTTGGTAAAGGGAACAAACTAAAGCTAAAACACTAGAAGAGTACTACAGAAGTTAGAGTGCTGGGTTTATGCTGATCATCTGAAAAGGATATTCATGAACAGAAATCTAACAACTTGATGCATCAGGAGACAGTAAAAGACCATGTCTGTGATGAGACACTCTGTTCTCATGCTCTTCATTCTTCCCCTCCTGCTTTTGGCAATGATACAATGCAATTGCCACTTTCTAGAACTCTCCAGAGAGGGGCATGTGTGTGACAACTATGAAAAAATCATTCCTGTAGAAAACCCATGGGATAGGGAAAGCATCATCTGCCTCTTTTATGTATATATAAAAAAGAAGTCTTGCTATTGATCTGTTTTTCAACTGAAGAACGTTTTTAACAAGGCAAGAAGGAAGAATACATACTCACATTTACTCCTAACATAGGTCTTAAGCCATGCTCAACACAAACGTGCATGAGTTTTGACAAACACTAGTGAAATACAGAAGCACAAGACAGAGGAAACCATAGATAAATGTCACATCATATTCAGAAAACTGGCGAGTTCGGACTATTGAAAATCTCTGGCACAGCATTTCACCACGTTCCTTCTGTTCCACTCCAAAGAGGTGTTTCCCCCTTGAGACGTTCATTTGAATAAATCAGGCTCTTCCTTTTATTTAAAGCTGCCTAATGCTGCACCCTTGCATATGTGCCAGTGGGAAGTAGTACAGAGTCTTTGCCCATTTCTTGCAATTTAGATAAACATTAAAACTGGAACCTGAACGAACATTTAAATTTCATTGCTGATTTATTTGCACCACATTGATATCCAATGGCTCCGTCACGACCAGGATCTGGTTGTGCTAGGATCTGAACAAAGAGTTATTATAGAGAAAACCCATTTTTAAAAGCCTCTATCTTAAGGTAGAAGGGAAAAAATGACAAATGAAACAAGACCACATCAAGAAGGAAACTGCAACATCGAAAGATTGAGATAGCAAAGCCCCAACATAAAGAATATTCTCACCTTATACTTTTCAGCTCATGGGAAATAAAAGCATATTAATAGATACTGAATGTTCAAACACTGCAGCATTTAGGAGCTTGTACAGGAACTACTCTGGAACTCAACCACCACACCTAGAGTGGGATGTGGTCGCCAAACAAGCACCTAGTGTTGATTTAGGTACTCCGTATATTTCACCAACCAGCTCCACAGGGACACCTTAAACCACCCTGTGGTGACATGAGACACACTCAACACCAAGGTTTATCTCACCTCTTGTGTCTGCAACCTCTACAAATGCCTGCCTGAAACAACGTTTGCTGTATCCATGTTTCCTACGGTCTCATTATCACAAAGAGCAGTGGCTTCCTTATCATTATAATTTATAAAGCAACGCTGCTAAGTTCTGTGTTTAGCGCACATTAATTGCCTTTGTAAAAGACAAGATCTCATCATTTTCAAAGCCAACAGAGCTCTGCTCTGCACTTTTTGGAAAGAGGATTTCAAATAGGAGTGATTTTTTATGTGATGGGACAAAATACAGGCAAGGGATAGGGGAACAGATGTAGCATAAGGTCAAAGTGATTAAGCAAAATACTTGCCTTGTGCTCTGCTATTTCCAAAGGGTTTGACAGCAGTGATGATAAAGGTGACCTTTCTGCTTCTGTTCATTCTACCCTCAGGCACAGATTCAGAAAGCATTTCATAGATTCATGGATTTTGATACCAGAAGAGAGCGCTGTGATCAGCAATCTGACCTGCCACATTACCTAGGTTGTTTGACTTGAATTAAACCTCTAGGACTGGTAAACAAATTGCAGGTGAACATATTCCTGGTGTAGCTGCCATCAGTGCCCCTATCAGAACGAATTTTGCTATCTACCCTGATGAAAATAAAAGCTGAATGTAAGAATTCTCAGGGTGAGTAGTAAAAGATTGGTAAGAGAACCAATGTGATGGTGTCCCAGTGGCGGACTAACCTAATAAAAGAAAAAGTATGCCCCGAAGTAGAAGCCAGAGTAGGATTTCAAATCATGGAATTTTCATGTACCACCTTTGTGAGAGAAAAGCTTTTCAGGAGTATACATTAACACTCCTTCAGTTTAGTAACTAAGACATCTGTTTTCCTGCCACGTACAATGCTAGGGCTAGTTTGGGAGCAAGCCAGAGGAAAGGTTTGCTCCACACTGTAGAGCCTGGGGACCTCTACAAGAGGTGTTGCCAGGCAGTCCAACAATTTCTGGCAGAGAAAGAAGCTGTTAGCCCCACTTCCAGCATGTCTAATATCTTAAAAGCTGGACAGCCATACAAGCACACAGCATTAGTGTCCAGGGATAGCAAGTCATGTAAAGGCATTACTTGAAAGGTTATGAAAACTAAATGTAACAAACACCCAAATTCCACTCCACTTTCCAATTATGGCAATAATGTTTAACATACCAAACAAGGAATTCAACATATGTATCTATTAGGTAATTTAATAACAGCCCTCCCCACCCCACAAAGATATGCAATGTAATGGATTGATTTACATTTGTGGTTTTGACCCACAGTAAAAAAGTTTAATAGAGGAAAGTAAATTAATTTAGGTGGCAAGCTACTTAACCTAATTGGATCAGTGTAATTGTGGAAGAGCAGGGATCAAAATACCCTTAATATATCATAGTGCAATTCATCACCATGTCTGGAGTTTCAGATGTTGTCAGCTGCAATGCTCAGCAGTTCCAGATGATTATCAGGTTTTTGCACTCCACGAACAGACGGAAACCAGCGTTATCGAGAGCTGCATCAACTGCTGGTTACGATTAAAGAAAATCAGTTGAGGTAACACCACAACTTTCTCATTTATTCTCCAAAGATGCTAAAGTGCATTTCTTGAGTTAAATTACTTATGTACTTAGTCACTGTGAGTCAACATTGAGGATTCTTTTACATTTCCTAAAGTCAAATTAACAAGTGGAATCTTTGATGGCCCAGAAGGACAAGCTTTATCCCCCCTGATCTATGGCAGACAGCACAGGCTTCCTCATCCTCTGTAAATCAGCAGGAAGCTTACCTGTCAGATTTGTTGAGCCATTGTCAGGTGTCAAACAGCTTCCACTAACCTAAGCCTCAGGGAATGTGATGAACATTATTTAAACCTGCAACTCTCACATCCCCAGCCCCCTGCAATGTGTCTTAGGCAGTTTGTTTGGAGAGGGGGAAACTGTCCTGTTTTAAACACATCAAACTTTTTATTCAATCCATCCAGTGACAGGAATGGCAATTTCACACCGTCTCTCACTTGCAAATGAGAAAATCAGTCCCCGCTCTCCAGGCAGCACTATATTATTTCAAAAGGTTATAATGATATTTCATCACCTGGAGAGAGTCAGAAAGACAGAGTCACACAAGTTAGAGATGGAAAAAGATCCAGTGGATCATACAGACGACCTCCCTGGTAGCCAACTATGCTATAGATCAGATTAGGTCTGTTGTATCAAGCTTCAAATGTCAGAAGCAATGCTGATCGCATCGCTCTCAGAGGGAGATTACTTTGCATCCAGCAGATGTTACTGTCATGATGCATTTCCTGATACTCAGCCTTTTCTAGTTTGTCCTAGCTGAAATAAAATGCTTTTCTTTCTTGGTACATTTATCATTCAGCTACGTGCATTTTATTATCAAATTCTGCTTTAATGTGTCATGTATAGAATATCAGGCTATAAAAAGACCCAGCAAGAACTGTGTACTTTTCATGTCAGTACTGCTCAGAAATAATCTAAGCATCGCAACAGCAGGAGCAGACACCAGGGTTTTCCTTGGTGGCGTAGAAGAAACCGGTGGACAAAAGCCTAAGGAGCAAATACCTAACAGCACACAGGCTTATTTTTCTGTCTCTCAGCATGAAACTCCTTTGCTTGCCTTCCCTGTTCCAGGTCATCCTGCTGCAACACAGATACAAGGGGGAGGACACCAACATTGTTATTTATCAAGACAAATCTACAAGTTTCTCTGAGCTGCTCTGTGAATCTGAAGTAACACCCAGCAACTGAGACTCAACAGCACTGCTTTAAAACCAAACAACATGACATCTGAATGATCTGGTACATGTTTCTTCAACATCCTGGGTGGTGTGTGACTCACTGTTCCCCATCTCAGAAGGACTATACCTTGCTCTGGCATGACATGGAGCATAAATCGTGACCTTTGCTTCAGCAGGAAGCAGGGCCAGCAAAATAGACCCAAGATTTTACAACAGTAAATCTCTGCTTCTACTAGCACTGTCTGATTGTTAGTGTTATGAGTGAGCAAGCAGGGACTTGGGCCTCTTCTCTTGAGCAGGCGCCCAAACGCACCCACCAATACCCGGGATGTGGTGTGATCTGCCTACTGCCATCAAGCATTAACTAGGACTTTTGAGATGGGGTATAACGAAGTCAGAAATGGACACTAAGCTAAAATCCCATGTCTGAAATAGAAACACCTTCATCAATTTTCTAAAAGCAGCACTGTGTTTTCTTTTGAATCTCCTGGAGGTGTAAAGCAGCCTCAAATCCGAGCATGTGCTTTGTAAGCTATTTGATCCTAAGGTGTAACTTGCTCATGATTAATCTTGGGTACCCTCCATATACACTACAAGACTCACAGCGCTGAGTCTTGCAGATCTTTGCAACTTTCTATCCTGTAGAATGGTTTGGAAATGCAGCCCCTAACCTTCACCTGGAATCTTGTTTCAAACACGGTCACACATAGACATCTCTGTTCTAGAGTCCAGCATCCCAGCAACGCACTCTTTGATTAGGAAGTTTCACAGGGATGCTTTTTATGACAGACAGAAGTGTTGGAAACCTGTGGAGCTTTTGAGAGGAACATAAACTTTTCGTGCTCTTAAGTTTGTTTTTCTGCTTACCTTTGCTGTTGATTAACATCTCAGTCCAGATACACTCCTTTAAGAACTGGTGTTTTTAGGAAGAACATGAAGTATTCCTGTGACTTTTTAAATAATGACAGTCAGCTGTTGTACCTACTCTGTGGGAGCACCGGTCATAATAAGCCACCAGTAATGCAAACTCGACTGAAATCTGACCTTGGTGCTTCTCTTTCCTAGCAGCTCAGACAGATATCTGACCTTTACTGATGCTTGTTACTCTTCCTCGTCCTTCCACATTATCAAGTGCTCATTTTCTCGCCCATCCAAGTACTGCCTCACTCTATTATACAAAGCCTTATTAAAAACCCTCTGGCTATGAGTTTCAAACCTTGCTTACAAATGGGGGAGGTGCAGAGAGTGAAACAGGATGGCATATAAGCAGAGATAAAAAACATCATCTAAGCCTCTGCCTCCTCACACCATCGTACTCCATTAATTCTTAAGCGTCCCAAATCAGGTCATTCTGACCTTTACACTACAATTAGTTGCTATTTCTTCAATTGCTGTATTTCTCCACAGGTGTATCCAGAGGAATAAACAAGCCTGTTAAGCCTCCTGCTCTGCAGTGGTGATCTCAGTGCAAGGACCTCCTCATACCCACAAAGGTGATATTCACAGAGGCATCTTTCAATTCTTCTTTCTCATTACAATATAAGGAATGAGTGAAACACGGGTAATGAGTTTCCCATGCACAGGCACCTAACATCATCCTGCTCAGAAAATCACCACGTATATTTTATAACCAGGCCTCATTCTTTCCCCTTGTTTAATTATCTTAAGTGATGTGAAATGCTTTTGGACATTTTCCCACTTCATGTCTCCACTCCATAATATCCTATCTTGCGACACTCTAGTGTGCTGCCATAGAGGGACTCCAATGTCATAATTAAAGAACCTGAGAGATGGGAATTCACAAAGCTTAATTAGCACAACAATTCCGAGGGAACGAGGGGAGCAAAATAAAACTGTAATAGCAAGGAAATCAACCAAGCATCCAAAGTCTCAATATTGACTTTATGGTAGTAGCCGTTGGCCTGTTTGACATTGTTTGTCGATAGACAACTTGAGTAGATCATACAGTATATCTGAAGTATGTGGCTCTGTACTTCTACCCAGATTGTTTGTTGCTGGAATTTATATAATCCTGTGTCTACTGAAGTTCATACTGAAATCCTACCCCCATTCCTTTGTATGAGTGGAACAATATCTGTCACAAAGACAGTAACCTTTCATGAACACACACTACGATGTCAAAGCTAAAGCCATGCTTTGAGCTACCGCTGGACAGTGTGCTGAAACACAGGTTCCCTATCAATAGCTCCTCTCTCGTGTGCTGGGAGTAGGAAGACAAGAGGGGCAAGCACAGCTTTCAAAGCCTACAAGCATCCTGCCTTCAGAGCTAGTCACTACATCTGGTTGCAGCATGTAGAAAACTAAAGAAACAGCCTAAGCAAACAAATCTGAACAACTAAGAGAGAAAACCATCTCCCTGCCTGGCAGTCACTGAGTGATTGAGAGCTTTCTTGTTTCCTGGTTACTTGGAAAACAAACCATATACCTCACCTCCCCAAACCTCAATAGAAAAGGTTTGAAATGAAATTAAGCCCGTCAGTGACCTCCCATACTGTTCCAGGCTCTCAGTGCACACCTTGCTTCCATCACTCATTGTAATGTTTGTAGCAAACATTTATTTGCCAAAGCTGTAGCATTTATTTTATCAATCTAATTCCAAAATGTTAATGAGGAGGCTAGTGCTAACCAGCGTTGCAGTAACAGCATGTTCTCCCTTGGACAATGATAAACAACCCATCCAACAAAGCAGATGGGTAAAAACAAATTCTCTCTCTCAAATGGCTTAAGCTTGGCCAAGCCCCTCAGGGTAGTCACTGATAATGGGACAGGATTAGGTACCCATAGGGAATGAAAGGAATACTAGCCACATTTGCTCTGACTTTGCATGACAGCTTGGAAACAGCAAAACTTCTCCAGCAGAAGAGGGAATGGCACTACTTCTGTGAGCTTTGACTAAAACTGCTCATCTTGCACACACTGAAAACCTAGGTCAGAACTTCTGACATCGGTACACAAGGACAGGCCCAGTGGGAATGGCTTTAACCTGCCAGGGGGGAGACTGAGATGAGCTCTTAGGCAGAAGCTCTTCCCTGTGAGGGTGCTGAGGCGCTGGCACAGGTGCCCAGAGAAGCTGTGGCTGCCCCATCCCTGGCAGTGTTCAAGACCAGGTTGGACCCAGGGGCTTGGAGCAAGCTGCTCTAGTGGAAGGTGTCCCAGCCCGTGGCAGAGGTTGGAACTGGATGAGCTTTAAGGTTCTTTCCAACACAAACCAGGCTGGGATTCTGTCATGCTTTGAACTGCATCCTACCCATCCTAACCTCAAAGATGTTCTGACTTTTTTCCACCAGCCAACTCCAATATAGCAGAGCAGCGTTTGACAATTTTCACCATTCCTCTCACAGAACTGTCTTAGGAGAGCTCCTTGCGAGGAATATTTTATATTACCTCCTTGAGGCTCCCTGTGTAGTGGAATAATAGGAATCATGTTATCGGTTCAGCTGGGCAGTATGTCACAAAAAACAAACACCTTTAGTACAGGCTCCAGAATAACACCAGCCACAAATCACTGTCAGCTACAGAGAGATGGCAGTGCTTATTGGCTAACTGATTTTTGATGGAAAATATACAATTCCATGCATTTAGGCAAACTATGCAGACTAATGCTTTAGAGATACTTTACTGCATGAGCTACATCAAGTAGTTTTAACTTAGAATAATGGAGGTGGCTGTGAAACCCTGAAGCAACATGCCAAAAGTTACAGCATTATGTTGGAAGTAACTACTGAACTACTACTACACCTCTGAAGTATCTATGGCAAAGATCAAAAGCAACGTTCACTCCTATGCTGCAGGCTGAACCTGAACAAATTTACACAACTGAGTGTTCTGAATTGGCTTTGGCTAAACTAAAAGCTAACAGCTCTGAAACAACTTGGCATCCCTTCCACGGTTCTGGTTCAGATGACAATACTGTGGTTTCAGATGAAATACATACTTCCTATTATTTTGCTTCCACTAAAACTTGCTCAAGGTAATCTAGAGGCTTTCTCAAACATTTTGATCTTGCATGAGGAATGCAGCATTAAGAGTTACAGGTGCAGGCAACACAGTACTGTAAAATCATGGCTCAAAAGATTCACTAGAAAACATTGAGATGTTTCAGAAGCTAAGAGGTACATATATCATAAGTGACAGACAATGTTTTAATGCAGTATTTTTTAACATGACAGTACTGCCTTTTTGTAAAAGAAATTCTCTATAGTCCCTGTAACACATCTAGGATAGTATATTTTTATTAAGAGATCCTGGGTTGTAAAAGTGTCAAATTCTATTTGAAGTGCTTCATGCAATTAAATGTGTCATTCATAGGGAAGTACGTGAAGAGATGAACTTGGGCAAACTCTCTTAGTGTACTTTCATCTGAATGTTTTCAGGCTAGCACAGAATTCTACTGAAAGCATCCAAGGAAACTAGTCAGAACACAAAGAATTTATAAACAGAGAAATGTAACTCCAAGGAAAAATCAGAACTTATTAAAATCTAACCAGCAACATGTGAATAGTGCTGTGGATTACTGAGGCTTATATGCAAGCATCTGCAGTGTTTTTAGAAAGCCAGGCTCTTATATTAACGAAGTCACTGAGCTTAGGTTTATTCTTAGACTCTAACTAACAATCACATCCTCTCTGTATCTTCTTGCTGTTGAGTGTGCGCCTGTAGGTTTGCGTTTGCATTTTCATTTAAATGAAGGTGTCTTGCCACTTCTGCCAGTTTGCTGAAACATAAAATAGTGGTTTTGTTTTATTAAGCCCTCGATTTTCCCCTTGCCACAATAAGGAGACATTTGCTCTAAGAAGGCCATACTTACATTCCACTTGCAGAACACTGCTGACTTTTACAGATATCCCTCCATTTTGCCCTACGTCTCTCTGTCCTTCTCACTAACCTTTTAAAACTCTGGATGAAGACAGCAGAGATGTGGAAGGATATTTCTGTGCAAAATCTGTGTTTAATTATCAAGCCTACCAATCTGGTATGCATCCTCATTTAAAACTGACTAGTTGCAAGAGCCATGAGGTTTGCTACAGATTGTCAGATCAAAGGTCCACCTAGCCCTCTATTCTGTCTCCAAGTGGTCAATACCATAATAACTCATGGCGATGACAAGCATGCTACATTTCCCCAAAAGGCTGCTCCTGCTCTGCCTTCAAATCCTTTACGAGCCAGGGACAACTGTGGAGTGGAAACTGATATTAAGCAAGAGCTCACAAGGGTGTTCTCATTCTCTTCCTTTCCCATTAAAGCAGTGACTTCCATGAAGATCAATTAATTTTGTAACACAACAAGACTGCAGCTGCAGATTTCAGGCAATGTGCTAAAGCTAATGGCAGCAATTACAGCATGGTGCGCTCTGAAGCCTGTTCCTGTGGATAAGGCTGGGATTTCCATGCCTAGGACAATTTTACTGGGACAGAAAACCAGCCAGTAAGGTACTCACAGTCTCAGTACCCTGTATGCTTTTGTTTGGAGGCTGACTATGAACACTTGTGTGGTTTTCAAGTGTGTAAGCTTTATTCTCACCTGAGCAAGCAAAGCTGCATGAGATCACAGACTCCTGCTAACACTACCCTGATCCAATAAAAATACAATCACTCTCTGGCTTTACTAGAAACATAATTTCTTGCACAAAGATTTACCTGTGTGTTTTCTAACACACTTCTGCAATGAGCACATCCTCCGCTGTTCAAGCTCAAAGATGCTGGGCTGCTCCTGCCCTGTACCAGCTGTCTCATCCCCTGCGAAAGGAGAGCGCATCCCAAACTCTGCATCTGCTGCTGGCATATGGCACTTCAAGTGACTTGGGAAAGCCTGGAGTGATTTTTCAAGCAACGTTAGGCTATTCTCACAGAGGATGATGACTCATTTCCAACTAACTCTGCTTCAGCATTAGACTTGGAATCGAGATGAGGTGATTCAGGTGTTTGCAGAAGAAAAACATGGGCCTGAGGCACAAAGCAAGGTTATAGCGAGAAGGCATTTGAGAGCAAAGATGGGATGGGGTTTGAAATACTTCTTCCTTTCCTCTTTCTTACCCAATAATTACTTCCCTACATACCCTGCATTTTACCTTAGCCGTTTTTTTTCATCTTTTGTTTCCTTCTCCTTTTCTTGACATTATCCCTCCACAGCCCTCCTTTCATCACCTCTTACATGCTGATGTTTAATATTACACTGTTAAACAGGAGATACTCAGTAAACAAGTACACCAAAAAGCAACACAACCACACTGGTGATTGTCTTAAATCTGTAACCTGTGACTACCACAATATGGTATATGAGGCTGGTTGTGACCAACTCTTGACTTCAGTGGGACCTCCAATGGAGATAATATAAATCATCATCTCTCTTTGTCAGGTCCGGCTTCATGTTCATGTTTTTCAGGCAGGAAAGAAGGAATGGCTGACAAAATCAGGACACTGTGGTAAGGATAAACTAGGGCTTTAGCTTTTTTCTTTGGGTTTTTTTTATTCACCCCTCTCTGCTGCACGCTTCCATTGCATCTAATTCCTTGACTCTGCCATGCGTCAGAAACCTTTATGAACCAATTAAACACATTAACTCAATAGCAAAAGTCTGCAGGAAACCACCAGATCAATGCCTGTGGCCTTAGCTAGGTGAGCTGGTTCACTGTAGGCTCCAAGTGGGGCAGAGCTGCAGTAGATGGACATGGGAAGGAATTGAGGCAGCAGGGCTGAGGCATAAGGATTCTTCCTCCCCACTCCAGCAGCAACCCTGCGGTCAGAAACACAAAGAAAAACTCCACAGCATCGACTGCTTCTGGTTTTACTTATTTAGCAATTGATTAATTTCAGAAACAGATTCTGACTTCTTGCTACAGAAAGGCTTTTTGGCTGGCCCAGGGGTCCAGAGTTGCTTCTCACCCACTTCGAAGGCATCTCTTGCGCTGAAAATGCGCCGGTAAAAAGCTTGGGTGAGAGCAGGATCAGACACTGTCTTTTAGCAGTTAAGACACAAAATCACAGTTTTCTTTTCAATTCAAGGAAGTAATTAGTTTATAATAACATTTAACATTTAGTTGCTGACAGAGATATGACACTTATCTTACATAAGTCATTTTAATTACTCCTATTAACCAAGACCTCAAAACTATTGTGTAGTCTGAGCTAACAATGCCTGTCCGGATATTTGGTTCTAATGTCATCTAAAAAATGGATGCCTGGAGCATCAGCATTTATCAAGCTCATTATAGATTTCATCTGAATGACTACAGATAATTAAAAGTATGCTTCATTTTTATTGTAATGTTTTCCCCTCTAACACTGCAAAGCAATTCTGTGGTTACTCTGGGTTTTAGGAATGAATGTAAACTTCTCTGCTAGAAAATAAAGCTCCAAAGGATTATATACAAACTATTCATATATATAGACAGGAGTCAAACATGCAGAAATGATATGTGCACACACATGTGTGTACTTTGGAGCGCTATATGTATTTGCACTTACATAAAATATTCTTCTAAGTCAATGGTTATTTCAGATAGATACACATCTTTAAACACTTGGGTAACCATCCTCTGAAAATCAGTCTTCTCTAAAGGACTTCGTCAGGTTGCACACACAAAATCTCTTTAGAAAATGTTTGTCATGCTTATATGTTGCCTATATGAAATATATCTACATAATATAGCCACATCATCTTACACTGCACTTAAATAAAGCACACATATGCTACTACTGCAGTCATCAAAGGAGACATTTCTGCAGCACATTGCTTCGTTTTGTGTAGGTGCTACTAACTTAGGAGATGCCCAGAGAGAAGAGACAAATCTGTTGAGAACCCATTTGACAGGGTTCTGGAGAACCAACCTTCCTGAGCTGGGATTTAAGTGATATATTGATACATGTTGAATGATGTAAAAGCCATTAGGAGAGTTCTGAGCTAACTCAGCTTCCTCTGCATGGAGAACTATGTCATTCACATCTAAAAAGCTGATTGCTGTATGAATGCAGGACATGCATTTCCACACAACACTGGATTAACAACAATTTAAATCTTTTTTTCTACTATTAAATGATCAGGCTATGTCTGTCATACTGGGAGCAATAATTGTTAACAATGCTCGTAGAAAATATTGTATGACTTTTTTTACCTATGAGTAATAATTAGTACAGTGCTGAGTTTGACTTGCAAAAGTATAACACGTTTCACCTGGAAACCTGCTGCATTCCAGGATCCTTAGCAGTATTTCAATGAGGTACCATCATGTATGATGAATTTTCCTTGGCATGGCTTTATCATCAAATGCTTTATGTCTTTACATGACTTTCCAGGTTACTTTGAAACTAAAATTACCCATAAATAGCAATGGCATTAAAAAGCAATTACAGATACATGCCCTTTTAATGCCCCTATTATAATCCACGTCCTGGTAAATCAGAGAGAGCTTATTTAACGATACTGGCACAGAAGAAACTCTGATGATTTAGTGTTAAGATCCATGGGAAGCATTGCTAGCAAAAGGTTGGTGAGGTACTTTCAGACTGAGGTAAGAAAGGGATAAAAAATTTAATGAGTAGAACCTGACATAAATATTAGGAAATTGATCCATATTTTATAAAAGCCATTTCATCCAAGAGAGTTCAGGTTTCCTCCCACTCGCGCAACGGATTCGCAGCAAATAAACCCTTGACTCATGGGAACATTTCGCATGCAGATTTGGCTTTTATGTAAATTATTTAAGTATGTTGCAGAAAGTTTGGGCAGCGATGTAGAAATGTTCCCCTGCCTGTGCATATCAGTCAAAGGAACAGCACTCATCACTGAGGAATTCATAAGGGGAAAAGTTTTGCCAACAGGCTTGAAACTAGGCTGTGGCACGGAAAAGATGAGACTGTATTATCCTATAATATTTTGCTATCCCTTAAAATCACCTCCTCCTGACAGCAGGAAGGGAAGGCAGTGCCTTGGACTAGGCTGAACTAGTAGTGCAATAAACCCCTGCCCAGAACAGCATGCTGCAAACTGGCGAAGCCTAAACCCAGGGAATGTGGAGATGGATGTTAATGCCAGTCAACATCCGAAAGGAAAATTATCTTTAATATCAAACTATCTTTGTTTTATCTGAGTTACTCTTGAACTAGAACATGCTCCTCCATGTTTTAGTGTTAAATAGTATCAGCTAAGGCAGGAAATTGTTTTTAACAGAGAACTAAAACAACAAAGCCCTTAGAGTAAGTCCCTCCAAAAGAGTCCTTCAGAGAATTGTTGAGACATTGCAATAGACTTGATGTATAACTGCCCACTGCATTGCAGACACAAAACCCTTCTGTTCGCTTTCTTGCACATCACTGATTTACACTCTTTAAATTATGTCCAAAAAATATATATGATATTATATTGTTAATTCTCCTACCTAAAATAAAGGGTTTTAGTTTTATTCAAGCTGGGTTCTGCCATTAGGTCAATCCTAACAAGGAAATGCTGCGGCTAATTTACTTGATGAGAGATATTACATTGTGCTGCACTACAGGAATTAGTTACAATGCTTTCATTGCAAAAAGGAGATACAGTTTTATCAGTACCATGCCAAACAACTCAACCCATGATGAAGGCGCACAGATCTGTGTCTGTTACCCAAAGCCGCACAAACCTATAACAGTGCTGTCATCAAAGGTTAAAGAGAAAGCACCTGTTACAGAAGAGATGCCAGGTTGTCAGGGAGACCCAGATAATACCGCACAAAAAAAGCTCTAACCCAGCTCAGTTAGGTGAAGGAGCAGAAGACACAATCAGAGCTACTAACAAAATAGCAGGGAATTCAACAATTTGGGCAACGTGTAATAGGATACTGAGCCTTTCCCCTCCAGACCTCTGGTTTTAATTAGATCCTTGTCCAAAATAATGGAAAGGGTTTTAGCAAGTGATGGCTGATGTGTAGATTGCAAAAAATGAGCTGGTCTGAGATTAGACAGTGATATCATTGCACAACAGACTCCATCTAGCCCCATTCCCTTTTCTCCCCTCAATCCTGCCAGCTATCTCTTTTGTTATCAGTCTGAGCAGGAAGGAGATACTATAAGAATTCCCAACTATTCTCTTGCTATTAGGAGACAGGAGGCAGAGCACAACCGAGGTAGATCAAGTAGGCAGTGCATAGAAATGTGCAGAAAAAACTGGCTTATGCATTTGGCACGCAAAGCTCATCGGTTCCAGGGATGGTAGCCCAGCATCTCAGAGAGCTAACTAATGCAATAAAAGGAACAAAAGAAAAGCAGAAATAAAGATAAACACCTAGAAAAATCAAAGCAACAAGCCCCAAAGAAGTATGTAGCATTTTCCCTTCAGATTTGCAGGCATTTTCCAGGTGTCAGTAATGCTTTGGGGCATCCTTGTACTGCTCTAAATGCTTTTCTTCCCAACCTCCTGACTATTTTTTTATGGAAAGTGGTGTTTTGTCTTAAAAAAGCCACCTTCCTTCCATTCACATTCTGTCCTAATTTTCCACTTTGGAGTCAGAGCCTTCCTTTCAGTAGCAAACCACTTGTACCCACCATGGCTTTTAGGTAGAGTAGTATAGCCCTAACATTTTTAGATGCCACTAATTAAATACCTCTACTTGATTCTGCCTTTTAAGGTCAAACTGCTTGGTCTTGGGTTTCCCCTTGATCTGCTCCAATTTATCATGCTCCAGAGAGGACTATTCCAGCTGCACTTCGGAAAGTGCAATGGCTTGCAATTCGCATGACCTTCTGCAACATGCTGTTTCCTGTGTCTTAACACAACAAGAGAGATGAGCTTTGGTCTACAACCCAAGATACTGGCTTTTTTGAGCATGAGGAAGTTTGCGTTGGAAGACTCAGTGCAGCAGTTCATGTCTTTACCTTGGCCTCATAGAAATCTTTACTGCTAAAATGTGCATTAACTGACTAACGTCTATGCTTGGTTTCATAGGCATACTTTGGACACATCGAGAAAGTGCACAAGGAACAATATTTCATTAATATTAGTGAAAATCAGCAGAATCTCATTATTTCCTACTGAGCTGTGGGGATTCTGATCAGCTGAAAGATAGAACAATGAAAAACACAAAGCAAATAAAAGAATGCAAAAGCCCTTCGATATTAGGCAGCAAGCAAATGAAGCTGAGTTTGGAACTCAATGCAGGACAGTAATTATAGCTTATGAAAGAAGAAAAAACCACAATCCCATCACAACACAGGAATTCCAGAAATCTGCTCTCCTAAGAGGAAACTTTCTTATACTTTCTGATGGATGAGAGCCTCAAAGTACAGTGTCACTGAAACAGGAAAGTAACTGCAGCTACAGAGACCCAAATCTGCCAAGATACGGTGAGAGGTGCCAAAAAGGCATTTTAAACTTTAACAAGACCTGACCAGAGACTATTTGCCTTGTCTCGGCTTCCTGACGGTTAAAAGCCAGAAAGGTAGCAGAACCCCGGCAAAAACACCTGGAAAGCTTAGGTGGCACAAAAATAGCCAGGAGTGTGTCTGGAGAGGACATCAGTTTCCAGTGAGGTTTCACCTCGCTGTCACTGGACAGTCTGCTGGTGTCAACAGGGTTTTAGATATTGCTTACTTGAAAGCTTTTCTAAACATATTAGCTTGGCTTGTGACTCCACACCTCAACAAACAGAAGGCAAAGTTTTCCCTGCTTCCCAAAATACCTCTCTGCATCTCGCTGAGCTTGATTTCATTTGTATTTCTTCTAAATATATTCATTTGATGGTTTTGATGCAGGAGGCTCAAATGGTTCCAGTAGGAAAGCAATGGCCGATGCAAGGATCAGCAAAAATCTGTTGATGTTTTGTATGCTTGTTTGTATCTGAAGAATCCCCATTGCCAGTTACAGTTGGCTGCTGTTAGGGAGCATTACCCCTAACAAGATCTCTAGAAACATATCACGAATATGATCTTGAAGCTTCTAATACTCCAGATCAGTAGAAAGCTTGAGGACTCTGATATCATCCTGCCAACAGCTGTCATAAGTACTACGGTTTCATCTTGTCATTGGCCTAACAACTGCCTTTTCCTTTTCTATTTCATGCTTCAGCGTATCTTCAGCTGTCATAACAGATATGTCAAGCAATATTACCCTCCCAACAATATCAGTTCAAATTACTTCCCAGAATATTCCTCATATGGTCTCCCAAAGGCAGGAGTCGATTTTCTCAACTGCAGTCAGTGCAATAGTAGAACTAATTCGCTCTGTATCAGTGTATCAGAACTAGCAAATTCAAGATGTCAAAGATTAATCCAAAAGGCAAATTCATGTAAAATTGCTAAATCACAGCGTTTATGTGCTGAATTGCTATGGAAAACTTCCTAGCTAAAGGAAGAAAACCTTTTGCTTACAGCATCAGTGCCAAGGTAACAGAGAGACATGTCCTGCCGTCCAGACCAACCAAGTACCTGCAGGCTCTTACCCACCAGCAAAATTTGGAATGTTCATTATAAGCTTTGCTACTTCTAAGTAATTGTCTGCTTCTGAAATGACAGATGTGAAGAACATAACAGTTTAGAGAGAAATCCTCAAGGAAACAATGCATTTCCAGTGGTATAGATTTAAACATGCCTACAGAAAGACATCCAACATGGGGAAGGAAGGGAAACCCTCATTCTAAGGGCCGCAAATTCAGAAACGGCTGCCAGATGTAACAAACACATCACAAGTCAGCCTGCATTCACTAATGCAGCTCTCATTGGACCATGCAGCCCTCATTTCCCCTATGCAAACATCAGTTAAGGAATCCTGTTCTTTCTTGAAGACCCGGCTCATCCTGTAGCACAGCCTTGAACCTACTGTGTGTTTATCGTAAGGTGTCAGCTCCAGCTAGCAGGGAAGGAGAGAAATCTGGCAAATCCTCTTCCTCACTATGTTAAAAAAAGCAGGTGTGCCATAGCATGAACACTTTGCTTTGACAGAGAAATTATTTCCTCATTATAATGCACTAGCTGCTTGGCACAGCTGATTTCACACTTGGTTGGTGTAGATGATGCTACAGGTCGTACAGTCGCTTGCTGACACACAAGATAAAAACCTGTCCGTTAGAGCCAAAACCCAAGCTGACTTCATCAGCATCAGTATTTCACTGCAATCATTGCAGGAAATATGGTTTATCTGTAGGGAGGATAAGGAAGGAGTAAGCCAGCAAGACAGCATTGTGTCTAAGACAGACATCCAGAAACATACAGGGTAATACAAAGGAGAGATGAATTTTGTCTGTGCAGAGGTAGACATACATCAAGTATCCAAACAGTGAACTTCTGCCACGAAAATGAAGTCCACTCAATTTAAATTGCAGTGAAGAGTATTTTTAAGTTTTCTTTTTTTCTCCCTTTATTTGCCTGCCAATTGGGGGGGGGGGGGGTACAATTTCATTTTCCTGCTTTGAAAACATCTCCTCCCCTTCTCAATGGGCAAACCCAACCAAAACCAAATAGGAAACTACAGAATTATGGCTAGATCCAGCGGAGATTTCAGCACCCATTTAAGTGAGAACACGTGCTTACTTCCAGCTCTCTTCAGAGAAGTCTTTAAGCACATGGCTGAAGCATTCTGAAGTGGGGTTTTCTGAAACTGGTTGATAAACGCAAATGTGAAGTAACCAGGCGCTTCAGAAGAGAAGCAGCACTCAAGTGTGCAGGTCTTAACTGGAATTTGACAGCATAGAAGTCTAGGTTTGCTCATGGCAATTTCTGCCAAGGCGTCTCTATATCTAAAAAGCCAACATGCAAAAAACAGGAAGAAAAATGAATTGTCCTTCATCTCCTTTGTGCACAGTAACTACTGAAGCATTCAGACAGGAGCATGACTCTTAAATGTGGGCAATTTAACAAACAAAGAGATCACAGTAAGACACAAAGAACAACAACAGAGCAGTAGCACTCAGCATACCTGTTAGACCTGAGAGCACAATTTGGACTGCAGTGGCTCTTAACCAGGAGTAGACAGAAAAAGCTGGCTCCTCAGAGCATGAAAGCAAGTCAAACATCAAGAGAAGAGAGTAACACAAGTACCACTCTATCCTATTATTACAATGGCATGTAGTGATAGGTCAATGGGGAACGGGCTTTAAGCTATCAGAGGGGAGATTGAGAAGAGCTGTTAGGCAGAAGCTCTTCCCTGTGAGGGTGCTGAGGTGCTGGCACAGGGTGCCCAGAGAAGCTGTGGCTGCCCCATCCCTGGTAGTGTTTGAGGCCAGGCTCTAGTGGAAGGTGTCTCTGCCATCAATGGTCATTATGCTGCACAGGAGGCAAGGCCAGCTCCTGCTTCCCCCTGCTATTCATAGTCATCCATAAGTACCAAAATTTTTCTGCCTCACATCTTATTAACTACCATACAAGCTTGGAAAACACTACAAAAATCTTCAGTAGAATAAAGGAAGGGATAACTATAGAAAAGAGTCCCTTTGTATCATGCTATCATCACGATATTTACAGTTCTGATATCAGCAACTTCTACACTCCAAGCAGAATGAAATCCAATAAAATTCACTGCATAAATTTCAGTACATGTAGAGTAAATGGAAGAGACTGCAGAAGCCTCAGAGATAAAGCACAATTTACAATCTTCCCAGTTCATTTATAGCAATTTTAGAGTGTCTGGAGATTGCACAAGGAAACTGATGGTTGCTTCTACAGCTCCTCACCTATCCGTCTTCTCCAAGCCAACACCAGGTGCTGCCTAACCCAGCAGTCTGCAGCATCAGTGATCACCATAACATTCAGGCCCTCCAGCATCTTAAGGCAAGCAGTACAGAATAGCAATAGAAATTGCAGTACAGTGCAAGGGAGGATCATTATCCTAGATAAGTGGTCCAAATTGTACTCGGAGGTGTCAGTGGCTTCACAGTTTCCAAAATACAAGCATCTTTTCTATGGGACCTCCAAAATGTTTATGAGCAGTTTAAGCCAACTGCTATGACTTATCAAACATGCAGCTAATTCACTGTTTCTTGCCACTTTGCACTCTAATGTTAATATCTCTGGCTTCAATCACACTGCGGCACAGCGGCAGATTTCTGTGTGGGTTTGTAAAGTGCTGAGTCACTATAAATGGATTTAAAACATCAGCTGCTAACAGGACAGGATTTTCAAAGCAAACATGAGAAAAGAAAGAAAATGAGAGTGGCAAGAAAGGCCATTGGTCTAACTGCTATAGACTGGGAGGGCATCCATCCTAGGTAAAGGCTTTTGTGAAGGTATTGATCCATCATTATAAAATGAAGTAAGTCAAAGGGTTAAAGTATAAAGAGGTTCTGGCAGACTTTCATTTGTGGAATTGCACTATGATTGTACCTCACGATGTGAAGGTGAATGAGTTTTGCTGTTTTACTGGAAGACTGCTAAGGAAATTGAAGGGTATGTCTTCAAGCATAACTCATAATTCAGTCCCCAGTTGAGGTTTAGTTACACTGGGAAGAGCTAGGATAGACTTAACTCTTCTATCCCTTACAAGAATAACTACCCACCATCCCTGAAACACACATTGAAGCTTCCTTAATGTGATGAAGAAGGGAAAAAAAGAACATCTGATACTTTCATTCAACTAAAAGAGAAACATCTGAAATAATACTTAAGAGTAGTCAGCAACGAGTGACACAAAAGAGAAAAATAAGCAGTGAGAAACCCTTGGGTGTACTCCCAACTCCTCTAGACTGAAGCACCTTCAAAAATGCTCTTCATTTGTCCAACTCCTTAGTTTCCTCGTCTGTGAAATGCAGTTATGCTGTCATGCTCCAGTACCTCAAGACCAGACAGCAGTGCTTGTAGATCTTCACCATGTATATCCCATAGCCCTGTGGAGTCTGGTGCTAGATGGCATATATAGTTCCAGGGTTATACAACTGCACTAGGCAATGGGCTGGTGCAAGCAGCAGCATCATGGTTGTGATGATAGAGTGGTCCAGTCACAGGAGGGAAGGGACACTTTTATTTATATATGCATCTTGGCTACAGCCATAGGCAAATTGGAGCTGACTGCACAATATCCAATACTATTCTCATGATGAAAAATTCTAGCCAAATGGTTAGCCTGGTTCCTATTAATTATCCACACAAAACACATTATCACATCATCAGCAGAGAAAGACTTTATGGCCGTTACATGTTCAACTGTTACAAATTCAGGAAGAGAATAGAATTGTATTATCATGAGAGAAGATCCAGAAGAAATGGGAAGCAAAAAACTACTCCTGAATAATAATCCATAATGTATGTAATTATGGATTAAGTAATGATTGTATCTCACAGAAGCAATTTACTGCTGGTTGTATATAATATATGTAACTTTATACTGTTAATTCAATTTAGAATTGCATCAATACCTCTATCTTTACCTTTCCAATAAATTCTACTATAATCTTTCTGACTTCAAACCATGTATGTTGCAGTGTTCTGCTGTCAGGTATTCATGTTTTAGCAGTGTTAGAGTACCTCCAATAGCTATGATATTCTATTGTAATGCTTAATATCCATTACCTTTCAAAAGAGGCATTTAGCCAGTAGGAAAAAATGAGAAACAGTGTGAGCAGAGATGAAAAAGTGGTAGCACATGGCCTAATGGCCTCTATTTTTCTCTCAGTTACAGAAGTTTCCAAGCACTCATCTAAAAAGGTTATTATTACATTCACACTCTTATCTATTACGTTTGTCTCATTTCATCAAAGCAAAGCTCAGATTCACGTGATAAGTTACAGGTAGATAACAATTACAACTTCTTTCAAGTATAAAATCATTTTTACATAAACTCTTCAAAAAAGGATCTTGCAGTCATTTATTTCTCAAAGAAATAATCCCCAAACTATTAATTTTAACATCAGTTAGTTGGGTGAAGGAGAGCCTGGAGAAGAACTCAGCATTACTAGCTAAAATGCATTAAAATTATAACGCACCTTTCCTATCCTAGGCATTTCTGATACATGTTTAAAGTCATACCTGTTTTTCAGGAGGACAAAGCTTTCGAGGGGTTTGTAATGTGTAATACAAAGGCAATACAAAGTAGCCAAAACCTGGATTCTGATATTTTTAATGGTTATTTCTCCAGCTCTAAATTTGCAGTCATTCTATAGAAAGTGACTTTGGCAGCTCTTGCACTTGGAGACTCTGTGATCTTATCGTCTTGGCTGCATCTCACTGAAGAGACCTCTACAGCTTCCCGTTGTACTCTCTGTTTCATAACTTAAGCATTTTACTTCCTTGGGCATATTCCAGCCTTTCTTCCACACACATATTCACTATTGTGTCTACCTGAATGGCACCCATTTGCTTCACATATTAGGAAACTGAGATTTTAAAAGGGAATACCTGATGGAAGTTCTGTCACTGATACTAAAAGGCTCAGAGTTTGACCAACTGCTGAGTACAACTTAAAACCCTATACTGAGCTAAGTGAGGCAATGTTCAGCAGGCTAAAAGCTACAGGTAAATAATAATGATGATAACACAATTGTACTGCAAATCAAAACAAGCATGTTCGTGAGTCTAATCCAACAAGCAAGAGAAACTGGTATGGGGCTATAATAAATCCGTTATGTTTAATACTCCAGACTTCATTAATTTAAGAACATTTCTTAACGCAGCATCACAGAAGCTTTCATGTGCTTTGCTTTTATAACAGGGCTTATTTCAAAGCTCTGATTGCCCTTCCTTTCTTCCCCCTTTATCAGATAGCTGCAGAAGATGCCAAACTGAGAGTGACTTCCAGCTCACCTGCCCCACTTTATGGAGTGATATCATAATATTTTGCTTGCAGGGTTTACACTTTGAGCGGCTCTCCCTATCAAGAATGTAAGAGCTTAACCTGGATTCGGGACAAAAGCCACTGAACAAGCATTTTAAAAAGGCTGAGACTTATAAAACAATTATAAGCAAAGGGAAGTTTTGTAACCGAATCTATGCCAGTATTGCTGGAGGAAAATAGGTCATGTCAAGTAAACGTGATTTTGCTTATTGATATGATTACATGTTTGGGTTTATAAAGATGATTGCATGGCTTAAATTGTTGTAAAGCATTTGACCTAGTACTATGCAGTGCACTGACTAAAGATCCATGCACAAGACATGCTAAATGAAACAGGGATCAGTGAAGCAGGAAAAGTCAAAAAATGAGTGTCAGTGCAGAATGCTCCTATTCGGTTCCTGGAGGAATTCCACAGGCTCTTGTAGCAGACACTGTGTTATTCTGCACTGTGATCAACAGCTTTGAAGTAAACATAAAATATGCAGTTCACTCAAACTCGGAAGGAATTCATCTGATGAGAAAGAAACGACTACGCTGTTAATTGGGCTGCTTCAAGGAAGGTCTCTATTAGTACAGCCAAATACAATGACAATGATCCACTAGAAACATCTCCACATCAGTGGTGGGTTTGATTTTCTTAAGCAAGCATGAATGCTGGATGTATGGCCACAGAGTACTGAGAAAGAAGAGGGAAGCTTTTTCTCAGAAAGCAGTACCTGTATAAGAATACCTAACAACATCAGTCCTCGAATACTCTGAACATGACGAAAAAATGGCCAAGTGAAAGAATGACCCAAAATTAAGAGAATCAGGAAAAGTGCCCTCAGGTAACACCAAACTGAGACAATTTGGTGAGTAGTTCAGATTGTAAATACAGGACCTTTAAGAATCATCAAATGCCAGACTGGTCTGGATTAGAAGGGACCTTAAAGCTCTAGTTCCAATGCCTGCCACCGGCAGGGACACCTTCCACTAGAGCAGCTTGCTCGAAGCCCCTGTGTCCAACCTGGCCTTGAACACTGCCATGGATGGGGCAGCCACAGCTTCTCTGGGCACCCTGTGCCAGCGCCTCAGCACCCTCACAGGGAAGAACTTCTGCCTAAGAGCTCATCTCAGTCTCCCCTCTGGCAGGTTAAAGCCATTCCGCTTGGCCTGTCCCTTCAGGCCCTTGTCCAAAGCCCCTCTCCAGGATTTCTGGATCCCCTTTAGGCACTGGAGCTGCTCTAAGGTCTCCGCTTAAGGAGCCTTCTCTTCTCCAGGCTGCCCCAGCCCAGCTCTCTCAGCCTGGCTCCAGAGCAGAGCTGCTCCAGCCCTCACAGCATCTCGGTGGTCCTTCTTACAGCCAAGAGGAGAGACAGGCAGCTTAACGGCTCTCAGGGGGTCATAAATGAAGGGGACCTTCTTCCTCTTTGAATTTAATGAAATCCTTCTCAACTAGTTGTAAATGTTGCTTATAGTTACTACACATCCATCCAGTTTTTGTGATGCATGTTAAAATATGCATCAGCAAAACCTGGAGTTTGCTTTGTGTTTTTTGGTTTTTGGTTTTGTTTTTTTTTTTTTTTTTTTTTTTTTTTGGTTAGGATTTTTAAATACAAATAAATTTCTTTAAATTATGCTGTGGTCTGAAAACACAGTTGGCCAGTTTGTCCATGTATTAATTTCCAGTAAGGGCTTTGTTCAGAATGAATGCAAATTATCCAAACACCATATTCTTTCCTGGATAAACAAACTGGACATTGCTTTTCAAATGGACAAGTAGCAGATAATGGTGTTCAGAGGGCCAGCTGGCTGCCTGGGAATGCAAGGTATTCCAGTGTAATGAGATATTGCACAACATGAGACTTGATACTTTAACAAAATGGTATTTCTTTGACTGAAGTTTTTCAAGGTTAAGTATGTAGAACAGCTACAATTTATGTGAACAAAACCCACCCTGATTCTTTGAACTGATCGCATCTATTTTCCATTTCAAGTGTAATCTAAAAACATCAAAACCATCTTATTTCCCTCTTCTCCCTCTCACCCACCCTTTACTGAAAGTAGCGCTGATGTTTTCAGGAATAGGTCCTTGAAAGTGCCACTATTGCTTGGAGTTCACTTGTGATTTTCAAGTGTGCTTATTTTGACAATGTATTTCTTATCTGGTTTGGGGAATATTTTCAAACCACTGATCCATGTTGCAGTATGTACCTCTTGCTGCAAAATCCACCAACGAGCCACTTAAACAGAAAAGAGTTAAAGGAAATATCTGTATGTGTGGTACAAAATAAGTAACGTGCAAGCTCTGGCTCTTACTAAACACAATCTGACTCAAAAGTTTAATTTACTTTCTGGATACATTACCTTCCTCTTCCAACATCCTTCCTTTCTAAAGATCTCCGCTTTACCATAGCATGGACCAGAAACTTGTACCATTGTGAATTTTGTTATAATTCGATGCTTCCTTTAAAACACACCTGCTCTTCATACATGAACTCATTGAAAACATGATTTACTACCTCCCTTTTCATTTCATCAGCCTGTAATCAAATTCTTAATGTGACAATACTAACGCCAAATAGATGTCACAGGAAGAAATAGGAAAACAGTTTCCATATTCTCCAACCTTCCTGTATCTTACTAGCAGAAAGAAATCCCAGAAATCTGAAGACAGTGCATGAGGCTAATTCCAAAGGTTCTCAGTGGTGGCATAAGTAACAAAACCCCTAAGAAATAATCTCAGCTGTTTTCTGGCTACCCTAAATCACAAAGCTTGAATGCTGCAAATTGGTAACCCAAGCTAATATCTGTGCTACGCAAGGCTTCAGGAGGTATATATGTTAAGCATCTATTTACAAGATAACTCTGCCTTCAAATCACAGATGAGCCCCCTGGAAATGAACAGATTTCTAATTTAAAGGAAAATATCAAATCCGGTCAAAGGCGCATTTGCTCATTGTTGGAAGATGTCACACGAAACATGTTGTTAATAAATACAGTTAATTCCCTAATCTACATCAGAATAAGTAAAATCTGTAGTACTTGGCCCCATGAAGTGTCAGAATGCAAAATGGGAAAAACTAGAAACATAGCTGCAAGTGTTTAATAGAAGACCCTGAATTTAATAGTTTCCCTTTTGCTGGCAAGAAAACTGTGAGGGTGGGCAGATGCAGACACTGTTTTCACTGGCTCTTTCAGTGAGACAGTTGCCATCTGGTTTGTTGAGGTAAAGTGAGTTGAGAGAAAAAGCCAAGATCTCTCTTTGAATGTTAAATGAGTTGTTTCTGCTGGAGAGAAGATACTAAAACCCAAACTGCCTGGGTAGAAGGTTCTTTCTCTTCCTTTAAACAACCATTCAGTTGTTAATACGCTATTCAATTATAAGTAATGCAGTATATATGAGAAAATCTAATGACACTAACATTGATAAGTTAAAAGCAAAGGCTTCATATGCTGACAATGAATTGCAATTTTTATCTCCAGGTATGTATGCTCCCCCTTTCCAATGTTCACTGTCAATTCTGTAAACTATTTTTTCACATATCATGTATATTTATGAATATACTATTGCTGCCAAAATCCTAGCTTAGCTATCCTTGCAGAGCTTAATACATATTCAAAAGTCACAGCTGTGACTAGGAGGAGATGAGTATTTTTGTGGAAACCAATTTTGCTCACATATCAAAACGTATTTCCTTAATTTATTGTCACATGCTTGTTAAACCATATTTGAGATTCTTTTCCTAATGCATACTTACGCAGAATATGCATTGCAGTTGAGAAGACTTCTGCAGTTGCAGTCCGTACTTATTTAAAGACAGATTTCCTTCAATAATGAAGTACTGTGTGCAAAACACTGGCGAGAGATTTTGGTACTTAACAGGAATATTGGAAAATTAACAAAACACTATAATTTTATTAATGTGCAGAATGGTGATGCCTCTTCTATAATATCTGTGATAGTTATTATGGTTGCGCTCAGAAATTACTGATTAAGCAGCTCAGTAATAAGGATAAAGGATCACAACTGAAGTCGATTAATTCAAGATAAAAATCCCTCTGTATACTACAGAACATACTCGTGCTTTAGAAACTTTGGGAAAAGCTATCTTACAATAAGAAAACTGGGAAATTTACTGTTTGTGATTCAGTCTTCGCTGAACAAATGACTTTAAGAATCCTGATTTCACTGGAAAATGTGACTTGGAATAGCTGTAAATGTCTGATACACGTGATCCTACTCATAGGTAGAGTGAAATGGTGTTGCCCCCCTTGGCAAGGATCCCATGTAAAGGGAAGGTTTTGTGGAGGTCTGTAAAGGACAGTTTTTTGGAACACATAGATACTAATCTTCCCTAAAAGTGCAGCTAAATGACTTATTTAAAATGTTATGAAATTCAGTCCAGTAAAATCTTAGTTTGGACCTATAAAATTATGGAAATTTTCAAATGGTGTTTTGTTATGACTGATGAACTTTCATTCAGACAAAGGCTACAAGACAAACCAATGAGGCTAGTGAGGCCAGCAGAAGAGGCTCACCTAGCTAAGCACTGCCTAAGCCACTGCAGGCAACTGAAACTCCCATTTATTCCAGTGGACTTGGTTGTCCTGACTGGCACAAGAGTTATGCTTTTGCAGTGTTACTTATACCATGCTTCAAACCCAAGCATAGATGAAGCAAAATGAGTTATATGTTATCTGGGCAACAAGAATAACCAGGAGAAAGCTGGTAGATAAATTAACTACGTAGAATGTCCTCTGTCTCTACCAGACAAGCATTTAGTTAGTGCATCTAAAATACATGTTTTCCTTTCCTCATCTGGACAAACTCAAAGAACAGTAATTGTGAAGTTAGAACAAGATATGTAAAGAATAAAACATCTGGCATTAAGATACAGTCTGTTCTGGAAAACAATATAGATGTAATGTTTTTGCATACTTTGCACATTTCTAATGGAATGGCACTATCTCTAGAGCATGGATTTTCCCAATATCGTTTTCATCTGGTGAGTGAGCCAGAGTTTGTTAACTGTCTGCATATGTGCAGTATAGATTTTAAAAGTAATTATTTTTATAGCATTCCAAATTGCTATTGCATAAAAGAGCATATACTCAGTTAAACAGCCGGAGGTTACATAAGTCATAAAATACCATTTTGCATTCGTTTTAGTTTAGCTGTTGTGCAACTACAAGACTGTGCCTATATATTTTGTCTCAAAGAAATGAAAACATTTGGATTGAAGTCTTCAGGCCCTTTACTGGTGACAATATTTGATGGGAGATCTGGGTCTTTTATTTGCATGCCTTTAGGGATATATTTGGGATGATGTCTATCATGAGCACAGCCTACAAAGATTTAATTCAGATGGAAGGTGTTCAGGTGATGCTTTGCAGGGGAAGGGGCTTCATTTGGATACATGACACTGTTTCTACTTTTTCCTACTGAATGAACACTACTGAAATTCTCATTTACAAAGGAAGAACAACGTCTACAACACCCACATAAGGCTAGACATGGGCTGTGGTTGCGTTGTCTTTATTGTTCGGGAATGCTTAGGGTTTTAAGGGGAGAGAAGGATTCGGTCTAAAGCCTCCTATTGTATAATTTGTGACTTAACTAATTGGAAACACCCTGGGTTTCTGAAATATTTACAAATATAAATAAAGCAGAGCCCAATTGTAACTGAGTAAAAATGACTTGGCTTCAAATGACAACTTTCAGTAGACAGATTCATGGAGACAATAAAATTAAAGCCGTAGTTAAACCTTCATAACAAAAACCTTCACTGAAAACTCAATGAAGTCTACCTAATGCATTTCCATTTTTCATGTACCCCAAACCAGTCATTTCTCTTCAAGACAGACAAAATACCCAGAATAGCTGCTCAGCACTGTCCCAAACTGGCTGAGCTGCACCTTCACTGGAACAAAGTACTTGGAAAAGATCTCTAATTATGTGACAGGTCAGAAGCATAGAATCATAGAGTGGTTTGGTTGGAAAGGACCTGAACATCATCCAGTTCCAAACCCCTACCATGGGCAGGGACACCTCACACTAAACCATGTCACCCAAGGCTCCATTCAACCTGGCCTTGAATACTGCCAGGGATGGAGCGTTCATCACTTCTCTGAGCACCCTGTGTCAGCGCCTTACCTCCTTCACAGTAAAGAATTTCTTCCTTATACCCAACCTGAACTTGTCCTGTGTAAGTTTGAAGTCAGAATGAGACTAAATACCTCAAAACCACTGAAAAAAATCACCGAAGGCTCTTATTTTAGTTTGTTGTCTTTCTTTCTTTCTATCAGAGAAGAGTATGGCTGGCAGTTAAATCCACACAAGAATTCATACAAAGTTAGGAGGCTTCTGCTAAGTGAGTCCTGCAAAATACTACGCTTTTTTGGCCTCAAAGAGGTTTTATTCTGGTAGATAAACAACATCATCCCACTAACGTGCAAATTCTATTCCTTCATGCACAAATTCCATAATTATTTTTCAGGCTTTGATAAACAGCATGAATTCCATATTATGCTTGGTCCTCTCCTGTAATGAATAAATTAGCTTTTAAAAGCCTGCAGCCCTAATAACTAAATAGGAAGTAAACAAGAAATACAGAAATAGGAACTGTTTCAACATGGTGATTGTAAGTAAGGTAAAAAAAAGCCCAAAAGGAAAAAAACCCTAAAGCATTCAAAGTTTGATAACGATTCCCAAATGAGACTGTTCTAAATGTAACACCTTCCTACAGCTGTAAATTTGATCTACATCAGGAACAACGGTAGCAGTGATTTCTAATCAAGAATTACTAGCTCTATCATGTCTGGTGTTTTTTTATTCATAGTTTTATGTTTTCCTTTTAGCATCCTTTTTAAAAAAGTCACCTATTTTTTGGCAATCGAGAAAAACTGTACCTGGGCCAAATCAAACTAAAGCAAATACAGAACTGAAGGGTTCTGCTTTTGAAGTGCCCCTGCAATGGAATTCCTTTTCCTTAACAAAATGTATTCATCAATGACAAGAAAGTTGTAAGATTTTAGATCCATTTCTATTACAGGACTATGCAAATGCCTCCACTTCCACACCTTCACACACACCTTCAGAGCAACCCCAAAATTGATCAACACAGTTGTGGAAGACTACACATATATTTTTTGCCATATTAGGCCTGCTTTCTCCAGTCAGATGCTTGTATGCATGAGTGTGTGGAAAGTACCACTGGAATCAACATTAGTCACATATTCAGGGTTTGCACAAGCCACAGGCTTGAACTATGGTAATGGTAGTGATGACTGGAAAAGAGCAAAATACTGACTTGTTTCCTGCTCTAAAGGAATTTGCTTGTGTTTGCCTATTACTACTAATTATTGCTTTGAAAATAAAATCAAAAGAACCTGGGCTACATGTGAAATGATTTTCTCCATGGTGCTAAACCAAAGCAAAGAGTCCTAAAGAGCTTTCACTCAATAGCTCTGATCTATTTCTGTGTCATAGAAGACTCCCATTATAAAGTAGACCAATTACGGATATCAAAGAGAACCTGCACACTCTGACATACTTCAAAAGTCAAATTATTTAACTCTTTAACAAGTGTTTAAATGAAGGGAACGCTGTTATTGCAACCATGTGGGAACCCAAGGTGATTTTGTGCACCTGCATCCTCTCTTCAATGACAGTTATTGCAAGCCAACAATTTCTTCTACTCTGTAAACCAACTCTTTCTCTTCAAAATTACACAAAGGTATGAAAACAACGTGCAAACTGTTGCAGTGTGAAGCTCTAAAAATATTAGTTAAGAAGTTGATGTATTACAGTGATCTTTTCAAAGTCCGTTTATTATCAAAATATCCCCTTTTGTGAGAAAGGTGTCTGCTTCCATCCGTGTAGACTGAGATGCCTTTGTATTTTTCCCCTTTGGAAAAAGTAGCACAGGAAAAAAGGCAGGAAATGGTAGTTAAAAAGCTGGTGATTCCCACCTGGCAACTACTTTGTGTGCTGCTCCAAAGGGCTGCCATGACAGTGTAAGGTACTGTCACTACTAATAATATTTTATTAGATCAGGAACTAATTCAATTACAGCTGTTCCCCATATGATCAGTTCACTTCACTGGAGAGAAAGGATTTCCCTCTTCATATGTTGCAGGCAGACCTGGTGTGCCATATGATTATTCAGCAGTGCGAGATGACAAGACAATTCAGCTTCTTCTCAAACAACCCCATAAATCTCTGCTCACATCACCCTGATCAGCAAAACACAGCTCTCTTGAAAAACACTGCCTTTTGTCATGCTTTCTTGATTTTATGCTCCTTTCTTGGTTTCCCATTTGTTCTGGGATTTCTCTCCCTGCATACAGTTGTATGCCATGAGAAAAAGAGAAAGGGAGAGCAGGGGAGTTTTGCATCAATACCCACAGTTCCAACAATGAAAGGGGGTGCAGAAGGAATTGCCACCTCTGACCCTTCAGCTCTGTGATTATATCCCCTCGAAGCAGAAGAACAAGATTCAGTTTTGAAGTCATTGCATTTTTACAGAAACACACCTCTCTTCACCTTTTGACTGCCTGTCTTTTGGTGATGCCCTTAGGGCATGCAAGCGCTGAAAACCTAAATGAAAACACAGTTGTAATGATGCTCATTGTAAAGTCATTCAAGTTGACAACACAGACTCAGCACTGAAAAGAATAACCAAATCAGCAGTATGTCATGCAAGAAACACTCATGTCCCACCAACTAATGTCATGTTGGAAGGGTTAAAGTGACCACCACTGTGTATCTTAGCACAAACCCCTCCACCCTCAATGCTCTTTTTGGTTTCCACCGAGCACAAGTGTTTTGCCTGAGGATAGTGGAAATGCAAGGCTCTTTCTCCTCTCTTGCAACCCAGCTTATTTTCTTTCGGGGTCTCCTTGAAGGAATTCCAGGGAAATGAACACACTCAATTACAGCTCCCTGCCCCAAACCAATGGGTTTCCTCCTGGAATCCAGTTGCAAAATCAAAGTCCTGTGTAGCACATAGCACAAAGCTCCTTGTTCCTTCAAGACCATCCATCAAAGTATATGAAATTATTACAACTGACAGTTACGTCGGTATGTGGAAACTGCGTTCTTTTCCTGGTATATTTTAGCCTACAAGCCAAAAACAATTCTATGAATGTCCAAGGGTACAAAGATTACAGCAAATTAAGGGCACTTCACATTTGAATGAAAGTATCTGCTGAAGGGAGGGTGGCGAGAGTGGAATGGAGATATCTGTACACTTTGTTTGTATTAACTTTATATGTTTGGTTAATTCATCTTAACATTCCCAGCTGCCCCGTGTAAAGAAGTCCCCAGAGAGCTTGCCGGAGCCTGTCACTCATGCTGCTGTAGCAGCTCCTGTCACTGGAGGGCATGCTGCTGCTGCTTTCACAGGCTTCCACAGGCTCATCTCAAACATTTTTGGATAGATAATCTTTGGTTTTCCTTTAAAATAAAACAGTTTATCCCCCCAAATTATCTGAATTCACCCAGCTTCCTTTTAGAGACCTGACTGCTAAACAGTGCAAGAAAAAACCCAAATCCCCCCAAAATATAAAGCAAAAAACCCCATAGTTTTTATTTCCTGTGTAACGTTCCAGACAGTGTAAGTATTCATTAACTTTAAAGCATACAGTTTAAAATCCTGTTTTTCTTTTGGTTTCAGCTCTAAATCCTGGAGTTCATTTAGACCAAAACCGAATCCCTGGCTCTGATTTTACCCTTAATATTAGGAAAATCGGGCTTCCATCCATTTAGGCTGTTACGCTTATTCAGCATTTCCTCTAAATACTTGAGGAAAAACCTGACCCAGGTAAAGCTCCTTCTTAAGGATATACTTTGAGCCCGAAAGGAAATCCTTTTTCATTATGTCTGTGTTCCTCTGGCAGAGCTGTCTCTGCTGTTGAGTATCCAGATAGTGAAACACTGAACTATGGAGCAAAACAAAAGAACTAATAGGAAAACCAAAATAAGTCATCCTAAACGTTTAAATCTCACACAATACAAATGGTAAAGCAATGACTTCTCTGAGACTAATTGCCTTGTGCAGCCCTTGTGTAGCATTTAGGGGTAATTGCAGAGGAGCAGCCTCCCTCTATATTCCTGCCAGGTTCCTCCACATGATGCTTTGCTCCACCAGACCTGAAGAGGGAGACCGCAAAGGCACAAGCAGATTCCTCAGCAATGGGCCCTCTGTGTGGTTTCTCCTTCCTGCCACAGCCTACAAAATGCAAATTTAAACCACCCAGGGCCAGGAAATACGTTTCACAATGCTGCTGGGCTCCTCAGTCCTTTTGAAATCGTATTGCGACCCATGGCTTGGAACGGTTGGACACAACTACTGGAGAAGCTTTCTGGAAAGCAATTTCACTAGCACACAATATTGGCCTGACTCTGCCTGCAAAGTCAATGGTAGAACTCAAAGTGATTTTAATGAGAGAAGAAGTAGGTCACTACTGGAAAATCTCATGCACAGCCTTTATATTCTGTCAGTGATTCCTTCTGATTCCCAGAGAAAGAGGAATAACTCTGAATCTCCACGACCAGAACTGGGCAGTCAGTTTTACTGCTTTAGCTGGGGTTTTGCACGATCTGCAGAAAAGTCCTTTACAGTGTAAGAGTAAAATTGCAACATTCGCAGATGAATATCACAAGCATCCTTGCTGTCATCCCAGTCTTTCAGACCATCTCTCTGTAACAAGTTTCCTTAAAAAACTCCAAATAGCCCAACATTAACAGGGGTTTAGATTAGACACTTCAGAGTGCAGTGCAACAGGGCTCACGTAGATGTAAAACCCTCTGGGGGACACATATGAGTGACAACAATCCAGTGTCAGTCCCTAAAAGGATCAATTCTTAATTCCCTGACCAAATCAGGTTATAACACAGCCTCTTCTGTTCAGACTCAGTGGGTTTCTTAGCTCCATTTACAATCAGAGCTTGACTTGGCCTAGAATGTGTGTTATTCGAGCCTGCATACCTCCCTGCCCAGGCCCTGAATGCTTCATTTATTAATCTGATATTATTTCCTCTGTAGGCAAATGAAAGGATTCACAGCTGATGATTCGGACTGGTTGCTAAACAGCTGGGGCTTCCTCCAAGCCTTTTTCACGCTATGCCTTCTTACATGCTCGAGAGTTCAGCTACAGTTATGTTATACAAACTTGTCAACTAAAGGAACAAATTAAAACACTGGAATCCAAACCACTTTAGATTGGCAACCACATGCAATTGCTGAATCTCCCTAAGCCATAACAAAACTGTCATGGAGATCAGACCCTTATTTCCAAAGCCTTCATGGAAGTTTTCCATTCTGGCCTGGCTCATCACATCACTGACAGGCAGTGACACGTGGATCCCCATGTCCTTTTGGTCATGCCATAAATCTCAGTGCCTGCTCTAATTACACACTTCTAATTACAGTATAGAGAAGGGCCAGCACACCCTGCAAGGCTCTGATTTACTGCACACCATGGAATGCATAGGTTGCATTCCCTACTCTTTCCCCTGGAAGTGGATGGTCCTTGCACTAAGGACAATTCATCTACTTGGTCAAACTCAAGAGGCCTTTGGAGAAAGAAGAGGTAGACATAAACTGCACATCTGTCTTCAAGGTCACATAATCCCCTGCCACAATTACATTTCCAAAGCACCAACTTGCTACCAGTGAGGAACAGCACAATCGAACATCAGAAACTGGATAAACATAGCTCGTTCTCAAGGGAATGATAATTGTGACAGTGAAATATGATGATCTACTTGGTCAAATATTTTCCTCAAAGAAAAATGCTTGAAAATTATATTGAAAGCTTGACTTAGACAGATTACAGGGAACTGATCCAGCACTATGGTCAGAGCTATTTTTTCCCTGAAGAAATCAGTCACTGCGCTACACAAGACTTGCACGGACATAAGCACAAACACAAAAATCATTGCATGTTTATTCTGACTTACCTTCCCATGTTAACATTATTAGCACTGATCCACACTGGAATATTAATCAAATCTTGTGTGCATGTTTTCTTGCAATACAAATTGAGGTCTAAAATGGTATTTTGAAAAGTTATGTTCAATACCCACTGAAAAAAAACAAAATGTTATTATTGACAGGGTTTTTATAGCACCATCTATGGAAAATTTGTACTTGGTAAAGTAATATTTTCTTTTCAGCCCATAAGAGCTCTTCGTTACACATCAAAAATGGATTCTATCTTTGCTTTCGGGGAGCCTAACATTTATATGCTTAGATATCACTCAAATTCAATAAGCCACAAAAGTTCACCCAATATTCTAAGTCCCCAAACTTTACGTTTCCATCCTCAAATGACTAAATTATGCTGTTGCTTGATAAAATGACATAACAGTTTGCAAAAGACTCACAGGAACAGAGGACTAGAAAGAATCACCTAGTACTAAATGTTTACTTTGAAAGGACACATGTAACATCAGCTCTATCTACCTGAGGTTGAGAAATTCCAAGAAGCTCATAATAAAACAAAAGCCTTTAAAAAAGAAGCCCAGAAGCCATGGAACTCTGCTGTGCCACCAGAGGACAGCAGAAGAGATCAAAGGTATTGACACTATCTTATATCTCTCTACCTGCAGCAGATGTGCTAGCTGAAAACGCCCAGGCAGCCAAATTATCTGGAGACATTTGTACTTGCTCATCTACCTCCATATTATAGAGGAAATCCTATGTTACTATCAAAATAAATAGATATTTAAAAATATGATAAATACAGCATTATGTTCAATCAATACTTCTGCAGATGAACATCTAGATATAATAGCAAACAGAAATTAAGGACAGTGGCTTCCAGATAAGTTACATTTGCATCCAGATAAATTACAGTTGCATATTGTTATCCACATCCATCCAGATGTTCTGGAAATCAGTCATTATAGTTACATTCTGTAACTATAGAGATAGTTCCATTGTGTAAACATCCTAGGACTTATTATTGTTCTAATTGCTGTAGGAGTGAGCCTAGCTGTCTAGAGCACATTTTATTGACCACATCAGGATACAAAGCCACCCTACTGAGAGATCTCAGCCAGAAGGACATTGCCTATCACAGCTAGAGACCATGAACAATATTATGGACTTCTTTGGAAATCATGATTATAAATTTATTAACCTAAAATGAGCATTACACCAATTAATCATTAAGCTGATGATGAACAGTAGCTCATTACATCTACTCTAATAGGCTTTTTCTACTACCTGTTGTACGAGATCACCAGCTACTGTAAGTCAACACAAATCAGATACATTAGTGCAGGATCACTGATTTCATGTCAATGACAGATCTCATCCAGCAGCTACTTCACTCTTATTTTTCAGCTATGCCCGAGTTATGCTGTTTTCTCTGTCTGCCCCTGCCATGCTGTCTAATGCTCTAATATAGTGTCATTCTGGCAAGCTGATGCATACATTAAAACGCAGAAGAAGTAAGAAGATGGAGTTTGTTAAAAAAAGGTGCTGGCAGCTGCAAGATGTCAGCTGCATTTGTAATAATAAAGCACTCTTCTGGGGAGCACAAATCCTCTATTTTCAATAATTAATACAAAACCCAAGCTAAGACAGTAATGCGAGCCAAGGGTGATAACATGAGCATATTTTATTAGCAGAACATCATCCATTTCTTCTTTTCTGGCACACAACATTACTGCTTGCATTTTTTCATGGCATGTGAATTTGTATTATGGTTCTACATGCTACTCCACCCTCAAAGCACGAGAGCTTCTCTGTACCTCATGAAATGATTATCTGTTCTTTTTCTACACTGAGCTTTTTCCTCCCTGCACTGAATTCTCACCTCAAAAGTGCTCATTTGGAGAAACCTTTTAAAAACATCAAGCAGCAGAGTGCTAAAGGAGTGTTCTTCCCTTCCCTGCATAGGGGATGCTAAAATAGTGCTGAACCACTGATAACTGCTCCAGGGATGATAAAAAAGTCCCTTGTAAAAGATAAAGAAAACTGAGATTTCATTTTAACATCAACAGACTTTGATCTAGCAGTATATCTACCAAAAGTTATTCCAGTATCACACTCTAAATCTTTGTCTCTAAAATGAGGTGGATTGTCAGAACTTCATACATAAATTTATAAGGCACCATCTTTAATTTCATGCAAATGACAGTCCTAAATGGCCCCAGTAAAATAGTCATTGTCTTCCGCTGTCATAAATTTCAAACTTCTTTCAGTTTTTCATGAACTCTGAAGATGAATGACATCCTAACTGTTCTCATCACACATCACAATGGCCTTGGTCTTGCACTGTGTTTCTATGCTGAAACACTAAGTTCCGACAAAAAAGCTAATATCATGAAGAAGTTTTAGTGGTTCTGAAATACAATTCTCTATAAAGTCAGGAAATTAAACATTTGAACATGATCTAAATAGCTCTTGTATTTCCCAGCTAAAAATGTGCGCTATATTCAGTTCAAATTCATTATTATTTTGGAGCCGCATACTCTGTACTTTGATTTATTTGTTAAGTTGGGGGTTTAGTCCAGCTATCCCATTCTTGTTATACTAATGACACTATCTACTTCTCCTTCCTTACTGAATGTCTAAATGTTCCCCTTCAAAGTGTTTCCTCAGGAGAAAAATTATATTCTAAAGACTGTTTTCAGAAATGCCTGTCTTCAGGGCAGAAAAGTAGGAAGCCAAAGGATTTCCCAGCTCCACTCCTGTACTCATGCTGCCATCCCTATGTTTTTACTAAGTGTAGTGATAATCATAGAACAGTTAGTAATAAATGTATCTGAGCTAGTTCCTGTAGCCAGGCCTCAATACTGGGACCAAAACGTGCCATAATTTGGACTCCTAACTAACAGATGAGTCTTAATGAGTCCACTTCCATGCTACTTGTCTTGCAGGATTAAAAAAAGAACCTGCCTGGTCACCAAGAGCAAGGTAATGGTTCCCAAAATGCATCCAGAGCTGTGACATGCCGTAACAGTTGGCTCACAGATATAAATAGGTTGTACCAATTAACAGTTATAGGAAGCAATTCTACGTCCAAGCCCCTGCAGAGCTTCTGTGGGCATTAGGGACATGAATCAAACACAACCAGAACCTCAGAGGTCTTATTCTGCATCATTACAGACATTATCTTGCGGTCTTTCAGAGGTAAGAGAGTCAGAAATGAATGCACTGTTGCTCACATAAGCCCCCTGAAAAATCACAGTCTCAAACCTTTCAATGAAGACGTTACAAAAGTTGGCCTTGGAAGTCACCACTATATAATTAATACCTGTACTATAGAGCAGAAATGCTACATGCACGTTTCAGGGTCAGTACAAACACATGCAGTGAATTCCCCTATGCTATGACAATAAGAAAGAAAGAAATTCAGAGATGCCCTGCAAGGGAACGTGGAACCTTCAGAGTTTCTGTGACTTAAATGAATGATTCATTTTCAAAGCGAGGAAAGAAATCAAGTGGCAGAAATGAATGCTACTGGGATACCTTTCTCATGCAACAGAATAAGAACAGAATAAATCACATTCACTACTGAGAACATGAAAATGATAAACAAACCATGACTAAGGAATCAGAGGAAATAAGAACAAGGGTAGAGCACGCTCCTCATTCCTATTTATCCATGGTGAGATTAAGAATTGAAACATTTCTTAGCTGTTATTTGATACCTTTATTTCAAAATAAGAGTGTTATTGTCCTGCATGGAGGATATCGCTGCTCAAAAATATACTTGTGAGTGTAAATATAAGACTCACTCTTTACAAATCTTTCTCTTTCGTTCATGATAGATGTACCACATGAAGTAGCTGCGTCCTAGCAACGCCATCAGTCTTGCTAAACTCAGGCAGTTGGAAAATCAGTCAAATTCAGACACAATTAAGATTAAATGTCATAACTGACAAGGTATGAAAAATACTAGGACTTTCCAATTTAACTTTTTTGTCTTATTCCCATCTCCATATCTTTTGCAATGATTCATGGAATGACATTAGTAAAACACAGAAATAAATTAGAATAGACTTTTGCTAAAATATCTGAATCGTACATTAGCTCTTCTCCAAGCACGTCTGAGTGGAGCTCCCATTCTGCTCTGAATCAAATGCACGCAGCTGATATAAAGCACAAATACATCCAAGCTCCAAATTGGGCTATTTCAATACTTAAATCACAACCTAAATCTCTTTCTAAGCCTGAAGGCTCCTAATTTGAGTTCAACTCAACACCATTGCCAAGTTCTTGTTCATTTGCTAATGGAGACGAAGACTTGTGTCTGTGCTCCATTTGATAAAATCCTGTGCTCCTGAATCCTATGTTTCCATCCCTCCTAAATATAAAGTTTTCTATTTCGCAATAGAAAACAGAGTTGCTTCCTCTTCTATATAAGCTTCAACAATAAAAATCAGTCAGCCAGTTCTGGTATCTATAAAATTGTTTCTTTAAGATCCCAGAGAAAATTAAAAATTACACATTATTATGGAATCAGCATATTTCCAGGTCACTTTAAGTTGTTAGGTCTCATTTTACTTCTCTGCTATGGCATATTTTCCAGTAGTTTTCTTTTTAACATGAGTTTTGTGAAGAAAAGAATCTATCCTCTGTCAAGTTTTTCTCTCCTATGGCTACCTCTTGTGCTCCTTTCTACCTCTTTGAAAGCATCTTTCATTTATGCAACTGAAAATACTGATATGAAGAGCACACAGGAATTGCTCATGGTTGACACTCTTACAGCTTTACAAATTAAGATGACCCTAAATGAGTAATGTGCCCTCTTGCCCTCACCTATTCTTCCTGTACAAGTTGTATTCAGGGATTATCACGTCATGTTGGTTTCCTTATACTTCATTCCTGACATAATTTCCTAAGGGGAAAGACAGTTTCCCAACATCCTCTTCCAATACCAGCTGGGCACTTGAACTTATAGCTGATGTGCAACTTCCAGGGTTAAAGTAATTTGTGTATTTTAGTTCTATCAGTAGTTGCACTGCCAATCACATCCTTGACATCCTTGTCTTGGGCTGAGGTATTATCTTAATTTTCCCTTATCTCTGGATTGCAGTAATCCCTTCTAATAAATTCTGTTCTCAGAATCCCTCCAGGAGTGAAACCAAAACAAGATTCAGCAGTCCAGCTAGGCGCATACGTGATCTCCTGACTTCTAGGGCTCACTGCAACAACTCCATTTCCATTACTGCACAACTTTGCTTCACAAGAAAAGCTTCCCATAGAAGATTCCTATGCATATAGCTTACCTGAGCTGCTTTTCTCTGCCATCACCTACACAAAACACACATCTGCCTCTCCAGTGCTCCTTAGCCTGCTGTGAACAGCTAGAAGTAGCATGCAGAGCAGAGCACTATATGGCATATATACTGTGTTATGTAAAGCAGCTTGCAGTCACAGTCTCCTCTCATTCCTTCTTGGGAACCACCTCGCTGCACGACTTCGTGCCTGTGTGAAAGCTAGGTTGGTTAACTCTGTGATCTCGTGACACCAGCAAACCCATCAGACTGACTGAATTCCCCTAGGTTCCTTACCCCCGTAGTGTCAGCACTGCCTCAGATCTTTCAGACTATTAATCTCAACTATCCTACTAACTTCAGCTCTCTTTCATATGATCTTTATTCCCCCATCCCCTTTTATCATCTCAATAGTATCAAGGGTTTTTCTCCTACTGCCCTCTTTATATTTCAGTTCTAAACCTTTACCAAAGGGGTCTCCATTTCTCCCCTTTTCTCCTAATCATCAATGACTGTGAAAGTCCTACTCCTCCTTCCACAAAAGACTTGCCCACACCTATTTTGATCTCTGTCTACATCCAGTTCCTTACTCAGGCTATTTTGTCACTGCTCCACCACATTGTTTCTTTACATTTGCTCACTAAACTGTTAAACAAAGAACATGACAGTCTCATATACTGAGTTTCTGCTCTGTCTCATATTCTTTATCAGTTAGCTTACAACAAATATATTTCTGCTAACAGTGCAGATCTCTAGAAGAGTTAACTGGATTCTGATCCAGCCCATGTCTAAAGTGAATTGTGGGTTTATATCCAAATGGAGATGCATTTCTGCTTAGTTACTCCCTAGATGATCTACACTCCCCAAAGTGAAAATACCCAAACACTTTAGTACTCAAAAGCTTTAAA
This sequence comes from Amazona ochrocephala, assembly GCA_039720435.1. Lineage (NCBI taxonomy): Eukaryota > Metazoa > Chordata > Aves > Psittaciformes > Psittacidae > Amazona > Amazona ochrocephala. The sequence goes on along the minus strand of CM077881.1, from coordinate 3,508,210 downwards.
TTGTTTCTTTCACCCTCAGGACACTTTTCCCCTGTGCCACAACACTGTGAATCCAACATTTCACACGTGAGCCAAGGATGGCATTTCTGAGAAGTGACTGTCAGTCAAGAGCCTTATTCCTAGTGGCAGTAAGTAGTTTCATTTTGCTGTTGATATAAAGTTATAATCACCTACAAAAACTGCCTGTATCCCACATTCCCATCTTACACATTTGCTTAAAAACTGGTGCTCTGACTTGTGTGTCACCTATGCTGAAGTCTTTCCTTGCATTCCTCCTCAAACGCTTCTAATAATGCACAGGCACTACACCGTGTTTTACAATCCCCCAGCGTGTCAGAGCACTGCTCAAGGCAACTGTCACAAGCAGTAGTGATCTTTAGGTGATCCCTTTAGCTAAAGTAAAGAAGAGAAAATTGCATCTGGCGGATGCTTAAAATTCACTCCATTTCTAAGCTAAGGAAGGGCTCAGGTTGGAGACTGCAAGCACCAAAATACATTGATGTCTCCAAAAAAAAAACAGTGATGCAAAATTCTGGAATCTTGAGGGATCTGCAGTTTGGGGAGATTTCAGTTATCACCTGCCTTCAGGAAGCATGAAAAAATCATGGAATCATAGAATGGTTTGGGTTGGAAAGGACCTTAACGCTCATCCAGTTCCAACCCCCTGTCATGGGCAGGGACACCTTTCACTAGAGCAGCTTGCTCAAGGCCCTGTCTCAGATCTCAGGATCTGCGACGCTTGCAAAATGTTTTGTGCTGGCGGGTGAATGCTCTCCCCATAGTCTACCTGTGTGGAAAATCCATAGCTTGCTTTTAATAAGAGGACTATAGGAAAGCCAACAAAACAAGGATTTTCTCCTTTCAGTTCTACTGCCAAAAACGAGAATTTTTGTTTTCCCACTGAATTGAAAATAGGTAAGGCCACATCCTGCCCTGTTTTAACTCTCAGACGTTGACAGACCATTCAAAACCTACATCGTAAGATTACTCAAGCACAAGGGGTGTTATGGGTTCAGCTGATGTGTGAATGAATCTAAGCATGAAAAAGCTAACTTAATAAAACTGCTACACCTCAAATTGTCTTAATAGGTGAGTAAATGTTAGGAAAATCTACATAATTCACCCCAATGCAGAAAGCCTACCCCAAAATCCATCAATGGCTAAAGCCCTGGAGACGTGGTTTGGGTACACTACACGATCTTCCACCACCCCTCTGCTCTTGAAGTGATTTTCACCCTGCTCAAACTTTGTAAAAAAAGGGGTATAAACAAGTAAAAGAAGAACATTTAAAATGAGAAAAACAACCATGTTATGATTAAATATGTATGGTATTGCCAGTGCTTCTGGTAGAAGTATACAAGAAAAAGCTACTGGCTGTTAAGCCAAGTTACACAAGACAAGGCATCCACCTCTTTGCAGACTTCTAATATTCTAAGGACAGTTCCCAAGGAGAAAGCTAATATCACTGTAATACTTACTTTCTCCAGTAATATATATATGCTTTTGCAGAACATGATTCATTTCCAAAGCTGCACCAATAGTAAATTATTCATAACAGAAGAGATAAAAGACAGAACATTTCACAGAGTAAAATATTTAGACCCTCCCCTAGCTCTGAGAGTGTAATCATCCTAACTGGGCATACTGGGAATCAAAATGAACCTAAATTAAGTGGTACAAATTATGCATATAAAATGCATAAAGTTGCTAAAAGAGGGAGCTCTCCTGTACCTACATTTCATCTTTCATGTTGAACTAGTTCAAATAGAATTAAACAAAGATGCAATTAATCAGTACACTTACACTGTGCTACTCATCAATACGTGAATGTAAAACTTCAATAAAATTGGATGCCTAAAGGGCAGCGAAATGCATCAATATTCAATTAAATAATGCTAATAAAGCCATTAAAAGAGAATTAACAAGGGTTTACACAGGAAGTATCCCTGGCTGACATTAGGTGGCTCTTTAAACATTTTCTAAAGAAATACTGTAAAAAGCTATTAAAATATTTATGCAGTGCTTGCATTAGTTCTATTTAATGGGCATAGCAGCAATAATATCAGCAGTTTAAAATGCCTCGCTTCTTAGCACCACATGATTATCTACCAGTTATGAGACAGAAGCAAATTCCCAGGTTTACAGTTGTAATTCTTTTCATTACCAAGAAAATATCTTTAAGCCCTTCATTAAAGCTCAGAGCTTCACCAAAATTGGATACTTCCAACTATTTGTCGAGAAACTAGTATTACAGTAGACTGTGCAGGCACTTGGGCTGGAGTTTGCCACTAGGGCTCTTGCCTGCTGCTCAGCGGTTCGGGTAGCCCCAGGGGAAACTTGGGTTTCACCCCAAACCTTTGTTCATGGTGATCTCGGGCCTCACAGGCAAAACCTCCATGGAGAGCTTAGAAAGCAAGGAAGATTATTTCATTCAAAGAGATTGTGCTGGTGCAGCAGTTCTGGGGTTTGTGGCTCCTCCTCCATCGCCGAGTAACAAAAAGCCTCCTAGGACTTGTTAAATTAGCCAATGTAATGAAGTCCAATTCTGTGTTATTTGCACAGGGACTGGAAAAGACTTCATGTTTCCATGCACATAAACAAAACCTGGCTCAGCACACCAGGGACTTAAGAGGTTTATAAAATATAAAAGACATTCACATTAATCTGTTAAACAATTCATTCTCTACCCTGCCCTTTCCTACCATGTGAATTCATTACTTATTAAAAGTATATATTTGCTTCTGGCTCTTCTGCTCCCAGTGAGTCACTGCTGGACCCCAACACCTTGGGGCACACTGGTGGGGCAGTGATGCTGTCCTTGGGGCACATCCTGTGGTGGGAAGGAGAAGACAATGCACTGGCAGCACAAGCCCTGGCAGAAAACTTAAGATGTAAGGATATCTCTTACTATTATTACAAGGATTTAAGTCCTTGTAATAATAACATCAGTTTCACTGCAGCAAGAAGGGCTGAAAGCCTTTGGGACAGCACCATTGATCTGAATTAAATTATTAGGAGGTGTGGAAATGAAACAAATGAATTTATCCCATGCAAAACAAAAAATAAAGCAGTCCCTTTGATGCTGTCTAGACACTGATGAGTATTTTTCCGCCAGGAATTGCTAAGCTGAGGGAAAATGCTTGTTTTTTGCAGTACAGCTTGGGCAAACTTTGTCAAGATAAACTCATCTTTACATTGCAGCATCTGTGGCACGTTTCAAGGAACCATCACTTTGTATTTTGATGGATAATCCTCTAAATTTGTATCAAAATCCATTATTTTTTTGTCCCTGAAATTAAAAAGACCAAATGAGTAAATAAAAATATCTTGACAGAACTGGTTTTTTTGTCTCTTTTTTCCTAAGATCATTGCACCAGATCACCCTGAGCTCAAAGAAAGTCAAACGCATGATGCCCTTCCTGAGCATTATTCCCACAATAGTCTGGAAAGACATTAATTTGCCATCCACATTAAGACATTAATTCACATCCACAAAATAAAGTGCTGAAGTCTTTCAAAGATCATGCAGCTCCTCTATGAATAAAGGTCATACTGCTCTGCAACCCAAATGCAACCAAAAGTGCAAACAGAATAGCTGCTTGCTTCTGATTGCTTTACCTTCAGAAGAAGCTAATAGGCACTCATTTCTTTAACCAAACCAAAACATCTTCCTACTACATTTCCTTCTCTCCTCCCCACATTCTTTTGTTTCAGAAGCATTTCTGTTGTAGCCATTGCTGGCTTTTATGCTACCTCAACACTATCGCCCAGCTAATAACACAACATTTTCTACTTTATAGTTGAGGGGGTTTTACTGTTTATGTAGGGATAAGGCATATATTCTATTTTTCATTTCTTGTGCAGCATTCAAAATCCCTGCTGCTTCATAAATTGCATTTTTATTTGTCCAACTAAAACTCCATAAGCTATCCAGTGGGTCTTTGGAACAAGTTAAGCTATTGTAGCTTCCACCAACCCAATCCAATCTCCAACTAGATTAGTTTCAATTTTAATCAAATTATGATACACCTAACAGGCACTAACTAGTCTGTAATGGGAGAGATTTGCCTATTTTCTAGCCAAATGCAGTGGGTCTGAACACTCTTATTTTCATTTTGGATCCACTGCCAACTTATCATACAGACATCCTTCATGCAGTGATTGCACGAGTGTCTTTTTTAAAACCCATATCCAGCCAGGGGACACATCTAATGCAGGAAATGGTGTTGCACCGGACTTGACACGTACTGCAAAGAAATAAATGTCTATGTTGAATTTATGAGTCACCCCAATACATTTATTAAGCATTAAGCTGTGCTTTTACAACTGGTCTTCATCAAAGATATTTCATCTGTTAGCCAAAGCGTCATCTTTTCTAATGACTCATAATGAAGACTCATTCCATTTAGCTTGAGTTTTACTGGCTCATCAGCCTCTTGTTCTCAAGGGGCTAAGCTGTGCTTTTCAGCATGTTCAACCCACATATAAGTGGCCATTAGCTATGCTTTCTCATTATGTAAGAATCAGCTAATCAAGACTGACCAAGAAATAACTGATGTTGTGATTAAAGAAAGAGACATCTGCTTGGAATTATCCAGACCGCTGTTTCAAAACTGATAAGGCATTCACTGCCTTAGTATTAAATTATAACAAGAATAAATGATTCTGGGGGCAGCAGGGAGAACGTGGAGTTTGCTTTACCTATCACTTGGAAGGGGAAGGGATGGACAGTACAAAGTACAAGCAAGGAACTATGTTGGGAAGAAAAGGTAGGACCTGTAAAGTGTATCAGTACAAGTCACAGAGGAAGCAGACAAAAATTCTAGGCTATATAGAGGCCATATGTAATGTAAAGAAAACCATTATTTCCATGGTCTTCAGAGATGTAGCAAGGCTAAGTTGTAAAAATAGCTCGACTTCCATTTCTTAACACCCATTCCTTTTTTTCTAATATTCAGAATAAAACTAACATTCATATCTATCAAATCCTTTTCTCATGTAAATGGGGAACCATTTCCCTGAAATCACAGTGGGCTGAATATATGTATTTCTGATTAAGTCTGTCTAGGAGACTTACTTCACTTGATTTCTAAATGTCATATGCAACTTTTCTGAAGCCAAAAGTTTACTTATTTTGATCAGAGCATTGGAGATAGAATACTTCTTCTCATTCCCTTTAAAGAAAACCTGTAATAAGATGGGATCTTTCTACCCGTAAGCACCAGCAAAACATGGTTACCAGAATGCTAGTCAGATAAAATATGGAATGTGATAGAGAGAGCACTGAAGCTGCACCATAACTTGAGCTGCAACTGAATATAACTTTTCTTTTCTTTGGGTCTTAAAAAGAGCATCAGATAGGAAGAGGACAGTGTGCTTTTACTGGACTGAACAACACTGAGAAAGTGCAAATATGTGGGTCAGATGAAGGAACAGGCAAAGCTCTGCTCTCATCCCAAGAGGAGTCGGGAAGCATAAATTGCCAAGAACAGTCCCATTTGGGGGGAGCATTACAGTGTACTCAAATTACCTTATTCATACAAAAAGCATACTTCTACACACAGCCAGGTACTCCATCTTTTTTCATAGCTAATTCAAATGAACAAGTAGCAGGTAGTAAGATGAAAGCACAGAAATAAATTGGACCAATTTCTTGAAGGAATCTGTCTGGATTACTGAGGCCAGACATCAAAGAAAGGGGGAAAAAAAAAGAGTGCCCTATTGCCAAGCTTATGTTTCCATATATGTATTTCCTCCACACTCAGCCTCTTCATATAGATTCTGCTTTTTGAATCATCCCTCTTGGCCGATACTGCAATACTTAGTGCTCATATGCTGCTTTTCATCTTCAAAATGTGAACAAATTAATCCTCAAGGCTCCGTTTGAAGGAAATGAAATAAATAAATAGGATGAGCCCTATTTCCCAGCTGGGCAACCGGTGGAGGGGAACTGAATGGACCTGGCCTGGGGCTTGCAGAGCTGGAGACAGCACGAGCACCTCCTGTGCTTTGCAAGGGGGTATTTACTCCTTCAGCAGTGCTTTCTGCCATCCTCTGCAGCCCTGAGAAACTGCTCTGTCACTTGGAAAGGAACTGACATTTGCTGGAAAGAGTCTCACATTTAGCATCCAGGAAAGTATCTGCTTCTCCTCTGAATGCAGCCCTATAGAGGAGATTCTTGTCCTTAAGTACCTTGCGTCCGGCTTTTTCTCCCTTTCTTTCTTAATTTCTTTTTTCTTACTCTTTTTCTACCTTTTTCTTTTCCTTTCATTTGAAAGAGGAAAACCTCCCCTAAGTAGATGCAGAGAAACAGCTGTTGCAGCAAAGCAGCTCTGCAGACATGCCTGCTGCCTGAGTCATATATGCCTCTCTCAAAGAATGTAGGAGAAGCCGTTACATCAGTAATGTTGAATTGGTTCATGCCCAAAGAAATATCCAGGAATCACAGTCTCCTCCCGTCAACCCAGGGCATTCATTTCTTCCTCCTCTTTCCCTGTATTTCGTGAGACAGGACGACTACAGTATATTTAGAGAGGGGGTCTGTGCACATTGGCCTTTTTACCTGCACCCCTGAACAGAAAGGAAAAGCAGAACAGAAGAGCACAAAGTGTTCAAGGCCGCCCTACTTTGTCGATGGAAATTTATATACACCTGGAAATCTCTCTCACAGGATTTTGGAAAAGGGCAAAAAAGAGCAAACAAGGGAAAAGGAAAAGAACAAAAGAAAGAAGGAAGAAAGAGAAAAGGGGAAAAGAGCCAGATTAGAGCAGAATTTATGTGCAAGCCTCTGCACTCAGTTCCCGACTGAGATTTTTAAAGGAAACTAAGGTATGAGCTCTCCACTAGAACAGGATGACTAATTTCTCTTCAGCCCCTTTAAAAAATTCCTACACGCAGTTCTACATAAACGTTTGTTCTTTTAAGGCTACAGGAATATCAGACCATGTCCCAGGACCTTGAAGCGCAAATCACTTGGGGCAGAGTGTGGGGGGAAGGCAAAAACGTCTTCTTGGACCTTCATGTATCTAAACTCCATGACCACAGCATGGCAAAGCTGCCAAACCTTTAGGATTTAACCATGACTGTGACAACATTGCTAGAGGCTGTGTTTGGGGTTTTTTTCCTTTTAAATTATAACAGAGCAGAAAAGCTTGAGGATATGAATCTTAAATATCACGACAAAATAGAAGGTTAAAAAGAAACGCAAATACTTGCATCTTCCTTCTTCTTTTTCACTGTTGTGATTTTTTCCAGTATGTACTGACATGGAAATGTGTTGACAGGATATGGTCATTCTTCTCCTGCTGTTATCTCCTTTCTGTTACACCCACCACCCAGCTATAATCCTAGGAATGCAAGCTCAGAGAAGGGATGATTACCTGAATGGGCCATGATACATATAGCTGCCAATAACAGCAGCATTCTCACATATAGATAGTCCACTATATTAAAATATATGTGTTTTAGGAGAGCAATAAGGTGGACTTCCTCCTCACAGATGTGTAATTTGTGCTTTGGGGATGCACGTGCTGTGCCCAGCCCCCATGCCTGGCGGGGATGCTGCTGATCAGGTTCCCAGACAAGGATTATGAGCAGAACTGAACTGTTCCTTTGGAATACTGCACTTCCACGTGCAGCATAAAATAATGGAGAATTCATCTGAGGAACTGTACTGCAGTGTACTCGGTATTTACTAACCCTCTATCAATAAACATATGAACCAGGGAACACTGTACGCAAATTTAATGGCTGGCAGCTTTCCCTATAGAATTTCATGAAGGCAGCAATGTCCTTCTCCCTGCAAAGCCTTCAGGAGGTCCAGAGATCCTAGGAACCGAGTGCGTGCCAGCAAAATGGCACTAGATGGAGAAAGACTAATTCTAGGGATGCTAGATGCACTGTCACCTATCTGCTCTTATTCAAAGGCAGTGGATTCCTAGGACTGAGCATCAAAGGGGAAATATCTAATAGAAAATTCCTTAAAGCAGGTTCATCTTCAATTTTGACTGGAAAACTCATTTTCAGTCCTCCCTGTGTTTCTAAAGCCAGAAAGCAATGCCCATAAATGTTTCTGGAAAGCAGAATAATCCCCTTGGGTTTGGCTTTGGGTACCTTTATATGTATTGTGAAAAGAAGACCGAACACCCCAGGTAACAATGGGGCATGGGATAATGCGAGGCAAAGTTCAGCACTTCCCCTTCCATGTAACGTTGCTGCACCACATGGGCTGGCACATGACTATCAGTGGGAGATTCCATGGTTGCCAGAAAGTTGCTTTTCTCTCCTGTCTCTCCCCTAATTATTCATTTGATGGTCCTAGATGATTACATGTTGCCTGTGTGTTCAGCATCACTGCGATCGTGCTGATCCCAGCCTGCCTGCAGGAGAGGGGAGCACAAATTCCTACAGGCTTTTGGCAGCCAGCTCTCCTCCCTGACCTCTCTGCTGAACAGTGAAATGCTCAAAACCTCGCATTCTGCAGTACGAAGGGAAATTAAACACAGTCCTGCAGATAGAGTATCCTTCTGCTGTATGATATTATGTAAAGAGTGAAATATAAAGCAGGCACTTCCCTATTTATTATACGAGCAAGTATATTCCTCTCTCCGTTATTATTATATATTTAATCGGAAGATACAGCTTGAGGGTTGCTGTGACTGACAGACACTGAACAAGCAAAACCTTGTGTTACCTTGGTTCAAACTTGTCAACTGATGCAGCTCTGGAAACTATTATTCTCAGCAAAGCATTTGTGCAGAGAAAACAGTACCTGTCCTACCCATCAGACTAATTATTTTTGCATATAGGAATGAAGTTTGTAGTTCTGCAGTACACGGGCAGGGACACCTGCCACTGGAGCAGCTTGCTCCAAGCCCCTGTGTCCAACCTGGCCTTGAACACTGCCAGGGATGGGGCAGCCACAGTTTCTCTGGGCATCCTCTGCCAGCGCCTCACCACCCTCATACTGAAGAATAGGACACAGTCCTCTCTTATCTCCAGGGGAGTTGGCACAACCCCATTGCCTTACTGTTTAATGGGCATAGGAAGAGAAGAAGCTTGACCAAATTAAAGATTATGACATTCAGCTGCAAGAAGGTCTCCAGAATACAAATTCCAGTCTTTTTATTCCCTCCACTTCCAGCATGTTATGTCAGCATGTATGCATCTCCTCTCATTGCTCCTTTCCTTTTTGTTTTCCATTTACATAAGGAGAGGAAAACCGATCAAGAAAGCAGCAGTTTCTATCCTAGTGGAGCTAATCCATTTCACTCCATCACACAGCTCCAAAACGACACAGCTGAATGTAGCCCCAACCTCACAACCGCAGTTACCATTGCTAATACCATCCTATGCTAATGCCCAATTATAGAATAAATCTTGGTACCTCAATGCCCACACTAAATTTGCCATTCTTATACCACAAAACTATAGCAAATACCAGTACTCTTAGAGCCATGGGTTAATACCACATTACTGCAGCTGTGGTAGCTGAATCATCACATTTCAGTGTGGTTTAAACCATTTGCCTGTCGCTATTACAGAAGGGAAAAAGCACTACTTCCATTAAAGTGGAACTTTTACTTCAATTAAAGTGAAATCCCAACCGTCAACTCATGCTGAAACATTGCAGTACAGCTGCCAGCTCCAGCATTCACAGATAAAACAGTGTGGGGTCACAGCTTTCTGGCTACATTACAGCACACAATTATAATAGCAAATATATTCTGACAGGTTCTGTTCCTCTATTTGCTATTTGTTTGCTTAGATTTGTTTCCTTTAGCTGTTCAAGTCATTGATTGTATATAAGCATGTCAATTCATTAACAAATTTTGTCAGCTATCTTCTTTGGCGCTGGCAATGGGTTGTTTCCCTGCTAAATTAATCCAGCTAGAAGGTCACTTGCGCACCAATCAGTACTCTATTCAGGAAGGTCAGGCAGCAAAGAAAACTACTTCTCTTTTAACCAAGAAAGAATACAAAAGGCTTCTGAACAACAAAGCCTCACTGGAACAGGTCACATTAGCTCTATGCATGAAGGAAGACACTTATTCCTTGCTTTTCCCGTTGAAGGAGTGCTGCTGGAAACTCCTCTGTCCTGGAGTTAAGCTTGCAAAGTGACCTTCAATACCGGACCATAACATCCCAATACATCCCTGGTACTGGGTCTCCACGTAGAAGTAGTAACCATGCAAGGGAAACAGTCAGAGATGCTCTGAACTTCTGGAGATCTCTGGGATGCTAGGGGATTTAAAGGAAAAGATGGAGGCTTACACCGTGTATGGCCTGGGGTGGATTTTGTCTCCTGCTAAAATAGAAGATTTTTTACTGAGGGAATAAGAGACAGCGACCAAATGTCATATATTCCCCTTTTTATATTGCTTTGTTAAAGGTTGTGTTATAAACCTGACAAAAAAAGAGCACAGAGTAATGAGGAAATAAACAGTGAGCTCTAGTTCTCCAAAATACTTGAGTTTGTCCATTCCATTTCCATGTTGCCCTGGACAGTGGCAATGGTGGGTGAGCCACAACCACTCTGATGGCACCTTTCCTGCTCCCTTTGCAAAGCTGGCCAGCAAAGTCCCACCAGAAGGAAACTGTCACTGAAACACACCTGAGATGCTGCCAATGCCAATGTCCTTAGGGCAAAGCCATCCTACCTCCATGCATGCCTTCACACGCTCTCAACTTATCTCCACTTTTTATCTGTATCTGCCACAGACTCCGGTATAAACAGGAGTCAGCACAGCAAAAGCTCTCCGTCTGTTCAAAGTTATATTTCTTTGACATTCATAATTATAACCTTTGTCAGCAAATCAGTTAAGCATGAAATTAACTTTGAAAATCATTCCACTGGCTTTACCTGGATTGCTCATATGTTTAAAGTTAACTGAACACTTCAGGACTTTGCTGTACACGGACCTATTTCTGACAGAGTGTAAAATGCTTCCAGTTGCAGAAAAATGGCCAGTAGTCATAAACTGTTCTATTCCCCAACTCAGATGTAATCTTACAGGGGTTTTCTGTCATTTACACCACAGTAAGCCTGCTCGCCTGCATGACCCACGTGCTGCAATCAACTTTAACTCATTTCTACATGCATACATTAATGTCCCTTGCACAACAGAAGTGCATCAGTTGTATTGGCGTAATGCACACCAGTACAGTCAGCTGCTCTGAAGAATGGTTTATTCTGCAGCTGATGGATGATTTGCAGGTTCGGGAAAGCTCTCCATGTGACAAGTGTTTCTAAACCAGTTAAGGTACTACAGAGTGTAAGGTTCTCGAGAGTGCAATCATATTTTGCAACTAAATCATAGTAAGAAATGTACTTGCAACAGAAGCTCCCTGGCAGGTTTTCTACAATTAACAAATTGAGTTCATGGCAAATAACTTTGGGTTTGCAATTACAAATGTGCAATGCCTGAAAATTAATCACTAGAGCATTTAATGAATATGCACAAAAGTAATCCTAACAGCTGGAAACCATAGAGAAGACTTTAAATCCTAAGCTGTGAAGTTAGGTACCAGCAACTCTTCCAGAACTAACTTACAATATCTTGCCCAGTACACATGAACACATCTTGCTGAGTCTAAATATCAGAAAACACCAACCTGACGTTAAATATTTCCATAGATAACAGATGGTTTAACACATCAGTCCCCACTTGGGTTGCCTAATGCATCTGAATCATGTTTTGAAATACAACTCAAGGCTTGGAAAATCTCTAAGGTTTTCAAGAAATGGAGTTTAATGTCAAGACTGCTCAAAGCAGCTGTTTCTATTAACCATGGAAAATCACATCCAGTTTTTTTATGCATGACCCAATGCAGAAATTATGCATTTTAGGGGTCCTATCTACCTCCACCCCCACCATTCTCCAAGGAATAACATGGTGTACATGAAATTACAATAAAATAACAACACACTTATCAGGGCTTCATAGGTGGTGTCACTTATTACTCAAGAAAAGATGCTTGTGTTTAGCACTTCTACCTGAAGCACGCTGATTTAATGGTTACTTCCATGCTCAGCATCGATGCTTTCAGGATATTTAGTTGCATGTTCCATGCCAACATCAGGAAGATGGAGCAGGCTGGAGGAGACAGGGGGTGTACGTACATCTGTTGATCCTCACTAGGAGCTGTGGCGTGGAAGGACTGCTCCCTTTTCCACATATGCGATGGCCTTTTCATACCTCTGGAGTCCACCTCTGGAGACTGGACCTTAGACCAAATCTATTCTGCTGCCACCCACTGTTATTCCCCATTCTCTGCTCTGCAGAAATCCATTCTCTCCTCTCCCCTGGGCATTCTTTTTCACTCCTATTACTTAGAAGCTCCTACTAAGATGAGGAACCTCATGTTGTTAACACCATACACAGCTCTTCTGAAATGCAAATCTTTAGGTGGACACCCTGACACAGAGATAGGTAAACTAAAATATAATAACTGATAAATACCATATTTGTCTCAACGTCTCCAAATCTAGTTAGTCAGACAGATGCTCATAGGGTTAATGTATTGGACTTCTGTGTCCTACTTCTAAAAGAGGTGGAGATTGCACCTTACTCTTTTCTAAATCTGACTTTATTACGGGTACAAGAGAGCTGGGTATGTTCAGCACAGCCTGTATTAGCAGTTTTATGTTCTTTTAATCGCTGACATGGAATGTAAATAACTTCCTCAATTGCTGCATACTTCCCATTCCTGAAGGAAGACACACCCATTGACAAAGCTTAAGAGAATATAAAGTTAAATCCCTGTTTACTAAAGGAATTAAATACCCCTCTCATTACCGAAACAAAGCAACCTCTGCATGGGGGACCTATACACCCTTCAAGAATAGGAAATGAACAACTAAGAAGCATTAAAAAAAATGTAAAGAAACTCAAGATTTGGGCCTTATGATGAATAATAAAGTGAACTGGACTTTATCACAGCTGGGTAACGTTGGGGTTCATCCAAATAACTGGAAATAAAAAGAATTTTGTGTTATTTTATTACAGAGGCCCAAAGAGGTGCCCCATAGAATTCCATTGAAGTTGTCCATCACTGGCCCGAGGCAGCATGTACTCGGCCTCCCCTGGACATTTGCTTTCACGTGCACATTCCTTCCTGTTAACTTATAAAGCTGCAGCACTTACGTCTGTGGTCTCTCTATTACAGTAAAAAAATCTCTGCTGCTTTGATTTCACAGCAGGGAAACCTACAGAACACAAAGATCCTGGCTGACATTCATAAAGTTTTCTCTGAGTTGATCTTTGCTTTTCCTTTGACAAGCACCATATACTTTGTCCTGGCCTGGTTTCCCACAATGTGTTCTTGAGATTCTCTTAGAGGAAAAGCAGTTTGAGAAGGCAGACTAAGACCTTGATGACTTTGGTTCCATTTGTCATGTACTTAGATAAGTGACTTCATTTCTGTATGGTTCTGTACCCCTCTGTAAGAACTCTGCAGGGTTTCTGCCTGTGGGACCATCTCTACATCAGCCCGTGATATTCCCCTCTGAAAACTGATGGACATGAGTGGGGGTTGTGAAGAGCACATGGAAGAAGATGCAAAAGCTACAGCCCACAGCTGGTTCAGGCGCAGCTTTGATTATGGGTCCTGTGAACAGCACAACCATCCCCTAACCACCTCCTTGCCAGCAAACCCAGAGAGCTCCTATTTAAAAGGAGGTTAAGCCCAAATGCTTGACTTGTCTTTCCTGAGCAGACACCAATGGCCACATACGGAAGCAACCATAGCCAAAGGCAGTACTAGGAGGGATACGTCCTCCAAGAAAAAGCTCCAAAGTCTGTAGGATTTTCCACATTACTGTAAATAAAAAGACTTACCAAAGTAAAGGAGAACAAAGCCAAATCAAATAAAAATAATGATCAACAAGAAACACCAAGAGGCAACATATCCATTTGCAGTCCCACATAAATGCAGGCAACTATGGAGATTCTTGCCATATAAGCAGTGTGCAAATACGCACTGGAACAAAACTCACTGTTAGGGCTCTGTTCCATGAGTAACAAACTTGCCCCCAGGTTACTTTCAAACCATCAATTTTAAAATTACAATCCTTCTCTGAGAACCTGCAGTACAAAGCGAGCGTGCAACAAGGGTACTTACTCATTCCTCTCCAGATTGATGACTAGATGTTTACTTTCGGCTTGTATTACAAACTGCAGCAGTGCTGGGTGATTCTGAAAAAGGAAAACAGAGTTGTCTGAGACCAAACCCAGAGCCCATCATCTTGCACCCAGGATGCTGGGTACACGTTGTCATTGCAGGATCAGGCCCTGTTTGGCAGGAGCAAGCAGGTACAAAGAGAAGTTTTTGTGGCGTCGCAGCTCTTTAGCCACCGCTTTCAGCAAAGCTACATTAAATACAAATATAACATCTTATGGATTCTCAATCTCCCTTTTCAATTTATTTTAAGTGAGCTACAGGTACTCAGGTCTGGCCTTTTCATGACCGTTTTCAGCTTAAGATACCTATGTTCAAAGCTAATCCCTCCTGCATCAAGGGCAAACTTGTAGTACCGTGATCACAGTCAGCAGGCTGGCTGCAACAGAACTACTTTTTCCCTTAAGGTTGAGCATGCTAAATATTTACATGTAGAACTAAGACCATCACAGAAACAAAATATAAAGTACAATTATGCTGATCTATTCCCTATAAGCAGCTAAATATTATATATTTTAATTTTTCCATAAGGTATAATTAAGTTTTAGTTTAAATAAAAGAATTGGTGTTGGAGGAATTAGAAATAAGGTCAACAGTGTGATCAACTATCTCCATGAGAACAATAGGCAAAGTATTTACAGGTATAGAAGCATTTAAGAGAATTTTCTGAACAAGACATCAACAGCAAAGCACACAGAAATCCCAGTTGCACGACAGCATGGAGCAAGGATCAGGACATCTGGATTGCATTTTCAGCACCATCATGACTGCATGTGATCTTCATATTGCTGTTCCCCTGATTACAGAACAAGTTCTTTTTCATGTCAAGCATCTGCAGGTAAATCCACTAAGTTTTTGGAAGCTGTGGAAGAGCATCAGAAAGGTCTGGGATCCTGGCAGTGTTCAAGGCCAAGCTGGATGGGACTTGGAGCAAGCTGCTCTAGTGGAAGATGTCCCTGCCCATGGCAAGGAGTTGGAGCTGGATGAGTTTTAAGGTCCCTTCCAACATATGTTATGATTCCGTGATCCGCTCGCCCTCAGAGGCAAAAGGGAGTGGAGGCTCCAACACTTGTTTGCAGAAAGGGGCAGTGCACATACACAGGCTCTTAAAACTCTTCTTCAAACAAGAAAGCACAGTTTACAATATACAAGTTACCCTTACTCCAAAAGGCTGAACTCATATATTTTTAAGACTGTTTACACTTAACTTACATTTCATTAAACAAACTTGCTGGATTGCGAGACACTATTTCCTTGTTTTGAAATTCCAACAGTAGCTCAGTTGTTCCTCTGCACACGCAATGCATTTGCCTCAAGATTTATGTCAGCCAATTGCAGATCTGAAGCAGGATCATTTTAAGGATATAGCATTTAACTGATTTATTGAGAAATGTGTCTGAATATGTGATTGCTACAGCGGTGCCTTACTGGAGCCCCAGCTGCGTGACAGTCAGTGCACCCCGCCCATGCAACGCAATGGGTTTTAAATGATACGGAAAATTGGAGATATTTATTAAGAAGTGAACTTATGAAGGGCTGTCGTAGACTAAACAAAATAGTGATTTTGCTATAATAAAGAAAAAGAGCTGACAGCTTCCCAGTGCTCTCAGATATGATTAAGCACAGATTGTGACTGAAGTACTATCGCCTTCTTCTAAGTGTCCTGCCCCGCTGCTTGTGCAAATTAAAAGGTATTTTCCCTCTCCCCATGCACAACAGCAACACTATTGAAATTCTGCATCTGTGTGCTCTCTGCAGAAACTAGATCCCACCAGAATGGCAAATAAATGCTTCAGACTATCCTTGGCATTTGGCAAACACATGGGAGTTATTTATTGGCATGAATATTTAGAAGCAGCGTTGATTACCACTGTAACATCAGTGCACTGGTTCCAAACCCCATAAGATATACATACTATAGAGTTTTGAGAGATTAAAATACAATTAATTACAATATAACGCAGTAAATAATGAAGATATTGCAGCAGCATTAATGGATTCTTTTCAGCTAAAAGGCCTCTGTTAATATGCAATTGATAACCGTGCTCATTCATGAGTTCACACTGGTACTTATTTGACAGGCAACTGATGTCAGTAAATTGTGGAGTTAAAAAAGCAGCTGCAGAACAAAACAGGCTGCTACAAGACAAAAACATCCCCCAGAGAATTCCTGAAGCTGAAACCTTAGTATGGAACACAGTAACGTCCCCAGTTAGGATGCTGGACTGCTTTGCATGAGATCCAGGTTCAGATTCTTGTTTTGCCATAGATTTTTCTTTCAAACAAATGGCTCGTTTCCTTGTTTGCCATCTGGGAAGAGATGAAAAGGTACTTTCTCTTATTCTGACTGGCAGCCATAAGCATAAATACAGTAAAAATTACAGGTGGCATGGTGATTGGAAACACATAAGCACTTCACACGACACATTTCTATTGTGGAGGAAAAATAAATATCATTCAGAAAGGGTATTTTAGGTTTGATTATGGGGTGGTTTTTTCTTCCTTTTTTAATGCACACACTTGTGAAATGAACTCAGATCTTTTTCTTCAGTTTTGTTGCAATGGTGGTAAAGTCTCCATCCAAAGTATTTGCACAGTTCTGCTACAAGACCTTCAAAGCTCATTTGGAATCTCAGGAAGTACCAGAACACTCCCCCCTTACAATCAATATTATCAGAACTATGAATACAGATATTAGATTGCTGCTTAGTATTTTCTATTCAGAATAATTCAGAAAGCATATTGTGAGAGCACAAACTCTTCTGCTCAGCTTCAGAAAGAACCACTTCTTGTAAGGCTTTCTGAAGAACCTCAGAAAATAATTTCCATGCTGATACCGCGACTTATTCCCACATGATCCCTTTAAAATTATCAAATGGGAATGTAAAGTGAACCTTGTGAGAACAGCATTATTTAAAACGTAATGAATCATTTCATATGGTTCTATCTTTTCTCCACAGACTTCTGCTTTCTAGTTCTTTCTATGCTTAAACTACAATTTGCTGCTTTCTTTTTGGCAGTGTTTTTTGGGCATAAGAGAAGTTTTCACCAATGCACACAAACTGTTCCCCAATGTCCTAAGAGGCAGAACTGACTTGAAGATGCTTGAAGTAGCACCCTCCTTACCATTCCCCTCTTAGTTAGGGGATTTACTTGCTAAATCTACATCAAGTAGTATCACCAAGAAAGGAAAAGCCTTTTCCCCATTAAGTTGTTCCTTGCTCGCTTGCCTGTGGAGGTACGTCGCTTTGAATTGGCATATTAAGTGAAACTTCGTATTGTGAAGGAAATTAATGAAGCAATAAGTTAAGGCTAAGCAAGAATTCTCTCTGATAAAGCAGATAAAGACAATGAATAGAGCACTATTTGAACAAGTGGAAGCTGGAGAGAGTGTAGCCGTTTCTGGGTCAGAGAGTTCTCTTGGTTTCTTACAGCGGAATTAAAATCACTATGCAGTAGTAAAAATTAGTTTAGCTAGGACATGGTTTTAAAGTACTATTAATTTTTTAATTAAACTAATTTAAAATTAAATTAAAATTACAATTAAAGGACAACCTGCTCTAGTGGAAGGTGTCCCTGCCTGCTGCAGGCGGTTGGAGCAGGATGAGCTTTAAGGTCCCTTCCAACCCAAACTATTCTAGGTTTTTCCCCTTTCAATTGACATTGATCTCCAGACCTTCATATGCAAAGAGAAAAGAAAGGATGGTTAGAGGATTAAGGGCTTACTCCGTGAATCTGGAGATCTAGTTGGGAACCTGGTTCTACCCCAGGCCTCTGTCTTGGCTGGGACAACTGCATTTCATTGTGGAAACAGCAAAACCCTCCTGCTGAGCTAATCTGTTATACCTCAACTCTTTCTGTGCTTCACTTACCCTTTCTATCTGTTTCCTCCAATTTGTGTCTGCAAAGAGAACACAGCAAGAGTTTTCATTCTCCTGTCTATATCTATGTAAACTGTTTTAAAGGCATGCTTCCTAAACACAGAGGTAAGGAAATAGACACCTTCTTTCTGGTAAAGGCATCAAGGCGACACAAGAGCAGCGGCTGAAAAATAGCAATAAACACGTTTCTCTTTGAGTGCTCATGTATTATCGCAGCACCATGAATACAAATTTTCAGTAGCAGATTTTGAGCTTCTCATACTTTCAGCGTCTACTTTACAATAATAATGATAAGAGAGCCTAAAAAACCAACCACAAAACCAGTTTTTATGCCTGAAATACTAGTAGCTTTCCATGTGGAGTAGATTTGTGCACCTTGGTGCGATGCCCATTCTGGAGTTTGAATACTAAGAAGTTGTCACTGAGCATACTTTCCTGCACAGTAATCTAGGAAAAACTCTTAATCGTTGCTGGATCATCTTTTCCTTTTGGCTGTGGAGCTGGCGTGCACTGTGATCGCACTGCAGTGCTGTGAGCTTTTCCCTTGACACTCACTGTTGAGATTGGGATAGAATAGTTCGAGACATTTCTCATTAGATTTGAAGAAGCAGAAAACTGATGGAGTGGACAGTCCTGATCCGTGTATATTTGCAACTTTCTCTCTAAAAGATACAGGATTTTCTTGGATTAAGATATGGGTTAGACAAGCACATACAACTTTAAATTAAAATATATTCTAGCAATTACATAATAGAAAGAACATGAAGTATCTATAGGCAAACGAAAGGGTGCAGATAAACTCAAAGCAGCAGCATTAATTCATTTGGAAAGAGAAATGCATTTTCTGCTGTATCAGATGTCCAAATCCAGTACTTGAGAGTAGAGATCAGCACAAGAAATAAAACCAAAAGGGATGATTTTGCTTCTCTGGTTTCAAAGTTTTAAATTATATCTTAGCATGGTAAACTGAAATAAGCAGGTGTGTTTAAACCAACAAAGCGGTTTCCAGTCCCTCCAGGGCTGCTATTGACTTTGCTCAAGCCAGCCTTGGAACAAGGTCAACTTTGCTTAGGCAGTCAATTTGACCTATAGCCACAAAGTGCCTGTCATATGCCAGGCACCAGTTTGCATGGGCTGTTCCAACAGGTCAGTGGTAGGACATTCCTAGCCTGAAATGGGTCAAAACTGGCAAGATGGTAAGGAAAAAAAGTAATTATAAGGAGAACTAAGGGCTACAGTAAGTTGAATGCAACGAGGCTCCTGACATGGAACATGGAGCAAAAAGAGGAATGCAGCAAAATCTCACAGCTGTCACATTTAATAGTTGCCTGGGCTTAAGTTTGAAGTAGGAGAAATCACATCATCAGTGACAAACACAGGAGAAGAGAGCCTGGAAAGCACTCCAGCC
This sequence comes from Amazona ochrocephala, assembly GCA_039720435.1. Classification (NCBI taxonomy): domain Eukaryota; kingdom Metazoa; phylum Chordata; class Aves; order Psittaciformes; family Psittacidae; genus Amazona; species Amazona ochrocephala. The sequence continues at coordinate 3,488,743 of CM077881.1, read as the reverse complement.
TTGCACAAAGCTTGTCATCGCTGTATCAAGCCACAGCAACAAAGCACAGTTTTCCCATAGGATGCATAAAGAACAGAGATGCAAGAGATGAGCGTCATCTATTTTGACCGGCTACTGCAAAGCCAGCCTGACTCAGGTATGTATCCAATCGTGGATGGTAGCTTAACACAGTGTTATACAAGGCAGTTGGATGCAAAAGCAAATCAATGTTTGTTTATGAAAACAGCAAGAGGAACAGTGAAGAGACATCTTAATGTGGAGAAACCAGAATATGTTTCTGAACCATCAGCATGTATTTAGAATGGAATTAAATCACATAGCTCGTTCATGCAGAAATTGCCTACTCACAACCGGCCAAAGACAACCAACGAAGACTGGTGGTTTTCAGTTACCTGGCTTCCCCCACCATTAACACACATCAAACCAGTCTTAATGATGTGACAGCCAAAGTACTCTCTATGGGGATAATTTGGGAGTATTTTTTGAATCCAGAGTCTTAAACTGTGCAAAAAGCACCAACAGTTACTCCAAGGATTAGACCTTATTTACTTGCTCCTCTATGCTCTTGAAAACAGAAATTCCAACACAAAGAAAGAGAGGGTCAGAAGTTTATGTTATCTCTTAAGCATAAATCTGGAAAAGAAGGGCTTCTGAGATGTATCAGATAGTTACATTGCACATAAATCTAGATGCTTTTTCTTGTCTCTGAAGAGCTAACATCAGGAATTAGAAATTGCATAAGTGAGAAAAGAGATAAATTCTCTGTTGTTTTCTGCTATTTATAGGAAATACCTTTACCCCCCTCTGTATTTATCACACACTGGTGTTCTGTGTTAGTGCCTTCACAAGCTAAAATGTATATTTACAAGAATCAGATCTTTGGGCTGATATTACTCCTCTAGTATCTGTAATACACAGAGGAAAAAGCTGGGAAATCTACAAGAAATAAAGCCACCTAGGGAATCTCACCATGATAACTTGAATTCGATCCAACAAACACAAGCTGTCTGCAAAGTATATGTATTTAAGACAATTACAATCAGCAACAACTATTATAAATGACATGCATTGCTTTTAAATCAATACATATTTCTTCCTTTTCTTTTGGCTTTATTTTAGAAGCAAACCCAAGGGGCTATGTTTCATGCAAACACCTCCAAACCCAAGTGATATTTCATGCAGACATGAAAAGTATAAACGTTTAATTCATACTGTTTTTCAAGTTGCTGAGGGCAGTGAATTCAGCTGTGCTTTCCTTACTGTCAAATGACAAGCATGTATCCCCGTGGCTGTATATAATGAGTAGCAACGAAGAGAACAGGGTGTTTTGCAGTTGGGTTTCTTTTCTAATGGCATAGCAAAGAATCACAGCCCCCTAACAAATTGGCTCAGCCACTCCAATAATGTAAGAAACCAAAGAACTTCCAAGTTTGCTCCCAACTTTCAAGTAAAGGGATTCTTTGAGAAACAGAATGATCATACTCCCTCTTTCCGACTCTACAGATAGATGCAGGATTCTTCTATCCGGATGGCATAATTTCTAATCTGAATTTCTTCTTCTTTTTCTTTCCACCTTGTATAGTAAATCAATATACTGCTTGGAGGTAGTCAGGCTCTTCCACCCTCTACTTTTCCTGCTTCCTGCCAGTCAGCTATTTGCAGCTTGCTGCCCACCACAAGACACAGCAGAAACTGTCACACATGAGGTCCTAAAGCAGTGACAGGGTAACAGCAACAGCAATTCTACCCATTCTCTTGCAGGAATAGGTAACCCCATCATGGAGCAACATCCATAAAATAGGAACAACGGGACACACTTGGGAATAACCAACATCTACCAGACTTCATAAGTTAAAAAAGAATTTCAATTAAAACTAAAAGAAACACCCCAAACACTTGGGCTGCCTCTACAACACTGGCAGTCCCAGCCTCTGGCCATCAGAGCTGTTATCTGGCAACATCTCCCGAAGCTCCTGCAAATCTAAGGGTTGTTTAAATTAACAGTTCCTTGCTCCTTATTCTTGTCCTAAGTTCCCTACCCAGAGTTAAAAATCCGAGCAAATAACACTCAAGAAAGAGGAAACTGAGAAGTTAATTGTGCCAAACCAAAATCAATAAAACTACACAGCTCTAGCGCACAGTTTCCTGGTTTCCATGCAGAAATAAAAAGCTAATGACTACTCTGGGAAAAGGAAAGCATGCTTACAATTTAGTTGCATCCTTTTCTTGCAAGGTATTCCCAATTTCCAAGTACAAAATACCATAGCATTATGGAGCAAATATTTCAGGAGCAAATGCAAGAGAAGCCTGGTGTTTTTAAAGAAAACTGCATCTTCTGAGGCCGAGTTGTTATGCTATGAATTTATCTGGTGCCAGCAAAAAGTTGGACATGGAAGCTGAATTCAACATTAGCACCCTATTTTCATTATCAGGCACTGAAGATGCGCTAAACCATATTTATGTGCATTTGGCTAGCTGAACTGGGATGAACAGAAAGTTCACAACTTTACACATTAAAGCTAGAAAAGTAAAATGTGCTTTTCCTTTCTTTTTAATTAAATCTCAGCAGTGCAAATTGGGGAGGCTTTGGGTTTTAAAGCAGCTATCCAATTATCTGCTGAACCATATTGGTTAAAAATAGGTCAAAAATCAATACACCCCTTTCAGGACACACTTTGAAACAAAAATCTCTCAAAAGAGTCCTAAAAACAAGTTCAGAGAACAAACAGGAATGAGTTATGAGGAAGGGGACGGGTGTTGCCAACACTTTGAAAAAGCCGGTTGGGAGCAAGCACCGCTATCCTCCGTTTCAGGATGTGGTTTGAGAGAAAGATACACGCTATAACAGAAACCAGCCAATGCGAGGTATTGAAGCCCTTCCTGTATCTTTGCAGCAGGATGGATGCAAACCAACATAAACCAGCATTCAGTGTGTATTTATTACACTTCTCTGCGTGCCTGATGACCTGCAAGGAGTCTGCTCTGCATCTGGGAGAGGGTGATTCGTTAGACTCATGAATCACAAAGGAAGGAAGAAAGGAATATGCAGCAACATATGGTTTTGACTGAATGGAAATGACTGCACCAAACTGTGAACTCAATTCTGTATTAAGAACAACTAATAAAAATAATGAAAAATACACATGCTTCTATCCAGCTCTCATTTGAGATGCTCCAAGGGCTGGAGCAGCTCTGCTCTGGAGCCAGGCTGAGAAAGCTGGGCTGGGGCAGCCTGGAGAAGAGAAGGCTCCTTAAGGGAAGACCTCAGAGCAGCCCCAGTGCCTGAAGGGGTTACAGGAAACCTGGAGAGGGGCTTTGGACAAGGGCCTGGAGGGACAGGCCAAGGGGAATGGCTTTAACCTGCCAGAGGGGAGACTGAGATGAGCTCTTAGGCAGAAGTTCTTCCCTGTGAGGGTGCTGAGGTGCTGGCACAGGGTGCCCAGAGAAGCTGTGGCTGCCCCATCCCTGGCAGTGTTCAAGGCCAGGTTGGACGCAGGGGCTTGGATGAAGCTGCTCTAGTGGAAGGTGTCCCTGCCCATGGCAGGGGGTTGGAACTGGAGGAGCTTTAAGGTCCAACCCAAACCATTCCAGGAGTCCATGATTTATTGGGACATATCCAAACCAGACCCCTGTTCAAGGTGCTACCCACTATCACTTTGAAGGACTATCTCCACAAAGCTATCTAAGGTCACCATATTTTGTCATTCAGATACTGATCCAGTTTCACGGAGCACAGGACTTTCCACTTGGGGCATCAGTACAAAGGGTAGGCCCTCAGCTTGGAAGCAGGTCAAAAGCAATGATTCTTTTTAATCTGAGCCTGATGGAAGGGTGTGTAGCTTGCTACCACAGCCCATTCCCAAAACCATCTGGAAAGACCATGCCCTGACTGACACCCTGGGACCTCACCAGAGAGGTTGGGCAGGAAGTTGATTGCACCAAGGCAGATTTTAGCTTTTTGAGAGACCTGAAAATATAAAGGTCTTTTGAACAATAAAAAACAAAAAAACAAAGAGTCTGGTTAAAAAAATATATCATCCCCTATGTTGTTTTTCCTTATTCTATTACCCTGAAAGGTTAAAATAGAAGTACTTGCAATCCTGTAATCCCTGAGGGAGTGTCTCCATGACTTTATAGACAGGGAAAGCAACTGGAAACCACACAGCCTTTGAGGTGGCAGCTCATCCCTGTACCTGTTGCACTCTCAGGTCTTCTCATGGCAGCCTTTTGCTACCACCTCTGGACAATGAGGATCGCTGTTAGAGGGATGAATAGCACCTGAAAAGTTCAGGCCCAACATCAGCAATTCTTCCCTCACTCAAGAAAGGACCAAAACCTGGCGCAGGAATGAAATAACCTGGAATTTGCTCAAAGTAAACCCGTAGTCATTATACAGTATTTACACTGCACGTATGAATCACAACTGTTCATTTTGCTATCAAACAGATGGGAGCAAAAAAGGACCTCATTGTTGGAATAGATTATGTGCTGCTTAAACAATGCTTCGTGGAAGGCTGTGTAAAGAAAACAAACATGTCTGTTCTGTAGTAAATTGTTACAGAACAAAACTTAATAGAGCTGGCAGCTAGGAAGCAATTGCAGTGGGGTTGGGTAGTCTTAGTTATTGAACAGAACTTGTTGCATATGGCCCTTTGCCACCTAGGTAATTATAATGTGAATGAACAGCTGTTGATATCTGCCAATTTAAAATGTACATGAACTTCTTTGAGGACTATCCCATGTAAATTTAGTAGATCTCATTTGGGTTTACACTAGGCATGGCTTTGAAAGGAAAGTTCCTCCTCTTTTAAGGACAGTGGGGACTGTGACCTGCTTTTGCTAGAAGTTTGCTTACATCATCATATTCTTCCAGTGTACTCAAAAACTCAAGGTCAAGCATGGACTGTGTCAAAGACTGTACTTCAATTAGCTACCCACTGTCATTATGCTTTATGCACCTTACTCCCTTTGTCCTGCCTTACTTTCAGCGAGCATTCAAATGTAATAGCTCTACATTTTACCACCCACACATCCACTGTGTTTTAGCAGAGCTGAACAGCAAACCTGACCCTCTTTAGAAACATCTGTCTGTCTATGCACTATATTATTGCAGCATGCCATTGTGGGGAGCCCACAACATGCTGTGCACTGTGGGGGAGAAGAATTATGATGATAATTACTTCTAAATTCCCAACGATAAGAAATGGCACATCCTCCAGATTATATCTCCACAGTGGGAGTTGTGTGGCACAATGAGGGGGGCACAAGAAAATGAGCTCTGTGCATTGTGCACAGGGACTGTATGTACCATGTATTTGTGCATGGTGGGGAAGCAGCAGATCAAGAGAACTGTGATTCAGGACCAATAGCAAATTAAGTCCATTATGCACTGTGCCCATTGCAGACATTATCTGAGCCACCTGCCTGCTTTTCACATCCCTTCAGTGACACCTGCATCCCCAAAGCATCTTGCAACTGCAACAGACCCAGGATGGAGGTTCCTCTAGGTCCATATAGGAAGGTTACAAAGTCATTTCAGAGCAAAACCAAAAACAGCAGCCAGCCCCGTCCCAATATTTCCATGGTTCAGCTAACTAACACAGAAAGAAATAACAAAAAATACAGTAGTGTCCACTGGGAAGCAAGCCGAGATGGCCACCCATTTCACTGAACTGAAAGTCAACTCAAAATGCTTCAAGAAAGCCCGTAAGTTATTCTATCACAGAAGGACCATTTCAGATGCTTTTTGTTTCCCGTCAATACAAATCTGGCTGGGCTCAGTAAGTTATATCAAATGCACATGTATCTCCTTCAAGCCACATTTCATGCTCTCCAAACATCTTCCTCTAAATTAGATCCTTTCGTATTCCTTGAAAAGCTCCGTTCTTAATTAGGAAAGAGTTCTGATTTTCCATTTTCATTAATTCATTTGATTTCAAGATTCTGAAGCCAGAGCAATTGCAACTAAATGAAGCTTACTGAAAGGTAAAAAGATACAATCAGTTTCAGACAATGAGAAATTTAAGGATTTTATTTTAATGCAAGGGTAGGTCTAAATGTCCTGGATAAACTGAATCCTTGACATTGCAACAATCTCCAGAGAAGCAATGATATATGTTTTGCTTCTCTGAATGAACTTGGAGGGTTGGCTGGATTAATGATTTAATCACTTAATTATTTGGCTTAATTCACAGGCTGTTCTTCACTTTCAGATCCCTCCCTCTCCCCTCCAATCACACCGCTCCACTGCATTAGGTCTGTGCCAAGATCTCCGAGCTCAGACTTTGTTCTCTCTAAACATCTTTTCATATTATGTGGCTCAGATTAAATCTTCTTCGCTAATTTGTTATTGCAATCACAGATATGCTTCTGGATTCAAGTTCCCTTTTGCATTGCAAAGACTCGAACGCAAACCAGAAGTGAGGAGTCGGTATTTAATTTCCACTCTTTCAAACTGTAATTTCTCTCTGATGATCTTCTGCAGATATTAATATTTGTGAATCTAATGGAAGGGGCAGTTTCACCCCAGTCTTGGGCTACTCGAGATAACTTGACAAACTTTCCAAAGCCATACTTCCAAGACACATGAATCATTTTTGCACCCTGGAATGTGCCCTAAAGAGAAAGAGAGAGCTGAAGATTTCCTACTAAAGCAAATGATACTGAAAACCTGTGGGCAGCATCTCAAGTTCTTCTGCTTAATTAGACTTGCCTGACAGACACCCCATCTATACATTTGCATTCTCGTAGGAAATAAATGACACAGAGGAGTGCAGAAAGCTTATCTAAGACAGCAATCGCTAGAACAAAAAACATATGCTGTATTCTGAATGATATCCAGAGATTTAAAGTATTAATGACCAGCATATTTCTTGCCACAAATGCAAAGACAAAACACAGATGAAAATGCCATTGCCATTAATATATATGCAAAAACCTGTAAACAAAATGTATCTTTTATTTATAAAATACATTACCAAGGACACTTAATGAGACTAAAGAAGGCCAATATGCATCAAATTCCTCCTGCAGATAATTTGCTCAAGGATTTTCAATTGCTGAGCATAGACAAAATCTGTTCCTTTTCTTATTACCCATAGGTTCAATAAGAAGAAAATGATATTTCTTGAACAAGATCTCTCATGACATATTAGATAAACTTGTGGATGTAAAAAATAACCCTGTAGGGAGGTTATATAAATTGATATTTAAGCTCAGCAAAGATCTGCTTTGCACTAAGTCATCTAGAAATAGCACACCCTTTCTCCATCAAAGGGCATGAGGTAAATAACTGAGGAGGAGGTTAAAACAGATAATCAATTATTTCACTTGGCTTCAGGGTTAGTACTGAAATTTTCATCCCCTTAGAGAAAAAAAAACCCAAACCCAAAAATCAATATAGCGCAGCATTTTGAGATAACACAGAGAGAAGCATCTCAAAGGCATTTGCAACATGCGATAGGAGTATAAAGAAAAGTCCGCTGTCACCTTCAGCTGCTCCACCGCACGGTGCAAATGAACAAAAATACTCTTGTTTTGCTGCTGAACTCACTGCAGAGGGTTAGAGAACACTAAAAGAGGGAATTCTGCAGGAGGTTTGTAAAACGTTTCAATTACCCAACCTCCGTCTCATGGACCAAGGCAGCAGGACAGAATGAGCCAGAGTATTTTTGGTTCAGCCAGTGGATGCTGCAGTCAAATACCCATAGGGGCTGTGGGAAAATGGACTTCAGAGTAGCTCTGGAATAATGGAAGAAAGCAGGAGTCGCTCCTGCAGCTAAAAGGTGAGGAGCAAGTACAGTTATAGGCTGCAAACTCTATTTTAATCTTTCCTTATGTGACTGGATCTCTTTCCAAGGTCTGCCTGTGCAAAACCCTGCCTACCAAAGTATCCCATCATGGGAGAAGATTGTCTGTCTGTCTTTCTGAACAGCTTTTCATTGCCTCCATGCTAACAATTCATTCAAGTATGCATTTACAGTGTTCTCCCCTCTTTTAGTCACTCATTTATCTGATTCCTGCTCTGCTTTTGCTTACTTTCCCCAAGACCAGAAACCAGTGAATTAGCACAGGTAAGAGACAATAATAAAGATCATCTGAGCCAGTCTATTTGATGCAGGTTTGCCCAAACACAATAAACCTCTGACAACATGTTGATTTAAATGTTGGTGAGGGTCTGAAACTTTCTGTTTCATAATTCATTTTCAGAGACTTCTCCCTCAGCCTCCTCCCAGGATTAAACCCCAATGGAAGTTGAAACTCAACAGTGTCCCCAGTGATGGGCTATGATAGAGCATTCAGGTATTCACATTAGATGGCTTGTGTGCCATATGCTGCTGAATTTCCATCAGCTTTGGAGATTTATTGTCTTCTGAGGGAAAATTCTCACTTTCAGACACAGAGGATCCTTCCTTTTAGTCCTAGAACTACAAACCAACTATCCTTTGTAGGAGGAAAAAAAAAAAGGGAAAGATGAAATGAAAGCAGGAAAATCCTATTTTCCTTCTTAGCATCGGGAAGAGTTAGTAACCACAAGAGATGTATTACAGAGGGGCACTGAGTGAAAACATCTGTTGAGCACCTGAAAATGTCTAACAATAGGCCAACTGCAGCATCATCTGCCCCAAATACGCCATGCTCTGCATCCCATCCACTTCCTTCACAGCTACTGACACAAAACTGCAGGAAAGATACTGGAAAGGAAAGAAAAAAACCCTCACAACCAGCTCTGGACTGAACATGTTTTCCATTCAGATGATCCTTCAAAACATCCCCCTCACCCCCCCAACAACCCCAAACTCATCACCATGTCTCTGTTCACTGGTAATTAAAAAGAAGACAGCTCTGCAGCACAGCCCATGTGATCCACCAGGACTTTGCAACCCCAGTGTCCCAGAATGTGTTTTGAATTACTTTGCGCTTATTGTAAACAGTTGGAATTGTCATCTCAGGATTTGGTCTATATATGATCCGCTGCAGTTAAATCCTCTCCTCCCTTCCCCCTTCCTGAAAACCTTTTGAAGCTTTGATGCCTCTCAGAGTAACAGATGACACAGATACGAGTCCATTGCTGCCACCCAAACATTGCTTATGGCACTATACTCCCAGAAAGCCACAGAAGGGCCTCTGGTGAAGCCTGATTATTTCTGTGCAACAAGTCCTCCATAAAATACAGAAACATATACAAAAGAGACTGCACTCAGCTCTCAAAAGATTAATCTCTCCCTGCAAGCTTTGCTTACAATATTTTATAGCATATACTCTGGGAAGAGGCAATAAGGAAAGCGCTACTACAGGACACAGTCAGCAGTTCACATGGACACCTGTTTTTTCATGACCTGTCTCAACAGAATGGCTTACACATCACTTCTTGAACCTCCAAAACTCCTCAAAGAAAGGGTTTCCTCTGGCTGTCTACTACCATTTGCTAAACTATCATGCATGGTCATAAAGCCTCTATTGCTGCTGTAACCAAGCACCTCCGAGGCAGAGGTCATAGAATCCTGGAATGGTTTGGGTTGGACCTTAAAGCTCATCTCATTCCTTCCCCCTGCCACAGGCAGGGACACCTTTCACTAGAGCAGGTTGTGTTAAGCCCCGTCCAACCTGGCCTTGAACACTGCCAGGGATGGGGCAGCCACAGCTTCTCTGGGCACCCTGTGCCAGCGCCTCAGCACCCTCACAGGGAAGAGCTTCTGAATCATCTCAATCTCCCCTCTGACAGGTTAAAGCCATTCCCCTTGTCCTGTCCCTACAGGCCCTTTTCCAAAGTCCCTCTCCAGGTCTCTTGTCAGCCTCCACCATCTCAATTTACAGATGAGCAACTACAGCATGGAGAAGCTAAGCAATTTGTCCATGATGACATAGGAACTCTGGAGCACAACACTTCATAAGTCCTTTAAGAGCCATAATCACTTCTTCCCTACACCAAAACTCATCAGGTTATAAATATCCCAACCTCCATTGCATCTGGATCCACTTTTGTGATTTCAGTGTCCATCCTTGAATTAATAAAACTTAAAAGAACAAAAAGAAGGCTCAACTTTTGCTGGGGCATTTTTTCTTTGCCCAGGTGAGATAGGATTACAGTTAGTGCTTTAGTTGCCCATGTTTTATTTAGAGTCTGGTTCTATGTTTTATACAGCCAATAATCAGAAGAGAAAGAGAAACTATGGGGCAGCAAAGTCTTCATTTTGGTAAAGAAACAGAAGTGCTCCCTATGAAGTTTTAGGTAGTTAAAAAACTCAGAGAAATCCAAGTCTTACTCTTTGAAATGTAGAGATGGCAAATACTTGCAAAGCAAGCTTTATAAAGCCGAAAGAATAGTCTCCACTTCACATCAAATCATAGGAAAAGCAGTGTAGAAGACCTCAGAGGCTCCTGCTCCATGTCAGCATCAGTTATATCTCTCTCATTAGCATCTGTTTCTCTGTTTTTTTCAGAGAATCAAGTGCACTCAGAGACTTCAAAGCTTCCCTTCTTCACTGTATGCATGTAAATACATCCTTTTCTCATTATCTTCATTACTGAGCTCTTACTTCTGCCTGGTAAGGCCATTCTTCTTGTCCCTGCTTGACAGGGAGCATATCTAAGTGACACAGAAACTAATTACCCCCTCTTACTTCTGTGCAGCCATTTACCTACTGGAAGATTTATCATGCCTCTTCCTCCCCAGGCTGACAGTCCAGGTCCTTTATCGTCGCTGTGGGCTGTAGCTTCAGACCTGCAAACATTCCCTGCACTCCCTACTATATTGCCCCCAAGTGACTTAGCTCTCTCATTTATTTTAATGGCTGTTCTCCTTCCCAGTAATTATTCAATGAGGATCTGCTGTGAAACACATAGTCTCCAAGGATGCAATCTCCTTTGAGATTCAACACCTCAGTGGTCTGATCCACAGCTTCTCATCTCTACTCACAGGTACTCCAATCACTAGGTTATAAATGAACAGGTTTGCACCCCACTGATGCTCTGGAACCATTCAGCGCTGCTTTCCACCCCCCCCCTTTTCTTTTCCAGAAAGCAAGAAGTCCAATATTACACCGAGGTTGTGGTGGTTTAACCCCTACCAAAAGCAATGTACCATGCAGCCACACATGGATTTCCCTTTCCCCACAGTGGATGAGAAGGAGAGGCAGAAAAGGATAAAACCCATGGGTTGAGACAGGAACAGTTTAATAATGAAAATTAAAATATAATAATTATAGTAGTAATAATAGGAAAGAGAGGGGAATAAAATCCAGTAAACACAAGTGATGCCTAATACAGTAGCTCACCACACACTGGTACCCAGCCAGACCAGACCTGACCTGGTCTCTGCCAGGTAACTCCCCCCAGTTCATATACTACATATGATGCTCTATGTTATGGAATATGCCTTTGGCTAGTTTGGATCAGGTGTCCTGTTTCTGCTTCCTCAAGGCTTCTTGTGCCCCTCCTCTACGGAGCATGAGGCTGCAAAGCGCTTTATCAGGGTCAGCACTATTGAGCAACAGCTAAAACATCAGTGTCTTATCAGCATTATTCTCAGACTAAAGCCAAGCACAGCACTGCACCAGCTACTAGGATGAATATTAACTCTGTCCCAGCTGAAACCAGACAGAGACGTGCACTTAAACTTCTGAATTATGACTCTTTACAGCCCTTAAAAAAAACCAAACCAAAAGCAAAAATCCCCCCAAAACTTAATGCTGCACCATGTTGTATATTTAAATGAAACTCAACAACATGAGTTTGTGAAACTTTACCAGTTAAAGCATGACATTATTCACCAGACTTCTGGTTTTTGTACTGCAGAGTCACATAAGGTGGCAGAACACATAGAGGAAGGCTTCTGGAAAGGTTCATTATTGTCTCTGTAAATAGCAAGCATTTGCCAGATATGGGTACCACCCTGTGGTATCGCAGCGTCAACGAACACTATGTTTAGAGCAGGACTTGGAAGCGTAGAAGCAAGCCAGCATCTTCTAACACATTTAAAAGTATATATATATATATATAGTCTTTCTGGAACTTTTCATCCACGCTCATCAACATATAAATAGAGAAAGGCTCTGCAGGGGTTCCTCCTACTGTGCTCACTTCCTGAGATGATGAGGGAAGGATCCTTTTAGAGCCATATCATAAAGCTTAAATGAGAAGTCTTGCTCAGCAGAAGACTGAAGAGTTTCAGAGAAGAACTTAGATGGACACTCATCTTGTGCAAGAAAATTGCGTTTCAGGACTGAAGACATTGGTTACACTTGGAGAAAGAATCAGGAAGAGCACAGATGCCATATGTGTACTCCTCCTCTGGGGGATTTCTGAGCAACTGACTCTGAACTGCCTCAGCTGAGGGATGCTGCATTAATCCCTCAGACAACAGTTATTTGCTTTTACATAGAGACTGCTTTTAAAGAAGCCTAAATTTCATGATAGATTTGATAAAGAAGGTACATCAACTGCCCCCAACATCTAAATCAAATTCTAGTTTGCAAATCAAACCCCACAGATCAAAATTCACCTTGCACATACAAACTTTACCTTAGGCTAAATACATGGGACAAGTTATTTTCCTTCCAGACATCAAAGCTGTGACGGTGACATTGCAAGAAACAAACAAACAGCTCCCTAAAATTGAAGAAGCAAATTTGCACATTCCAAGAGATGCAAAGGAAGTGATTTTGTGGGATAGGTAAAGGCAGCACCAAATTGCATTATGACTTTATTTTATGCTGAATCAATTTCTCACTAGTTCACAGTAGACTGTTAGCTTCCAGACTGCATACCTAAAGAACAGATCATAGGAGTAATTTCTTTACTGTTCTTGAGGAACTTTTAAAGCTCCAACTGCTATGACAAGAAAACACGTGCATATGATAGGAAAATATAGCATATAGGAACGTAAAATGGCACAGTGGCTGCAGAAAATCATTTGCCTTGATTGTGATGGCTTAAGTGATATTCCTTTGTGAGACACAGCTTTGTGTTTGAGCAGGGATATATTGAATCATCTTTCACTGAGAAAGATGAAGATTTTGCTTGAAAAGCAAGCCAGCATTGCCTTTGAAGACTTCAAGCAGAGACTGGACTCTTCATCTAAGCTGTGTAGTAACAAAGGCTGCGAAGAATTGGTTGATATTTCTGTGTGAAACAAGCACCCCAAACTATTAATATGATAGGAAATATTGTTCAGCTCTAACACATAGTAATGGGGGAGCCCTGCAAGACACTTATTTCGTATACATCAGCCAAAATGCCGGTAACAGCTGATTCTGTTGCAACTTTTAAGTTCTTTAATGATGACACAGATAATATCCACACTTTGAGTGTCTGAGCAATGGTTTTGTTTCTTATACAATACGCTTTTGGTTTTTCCAGTGCCTTGTCCTAAAATTAGAACAGCTTTATCTATATATATCTATACCTACTATATATGAAGTTTATGACATTGGCAAGTATGTTACAAGGACACACTGATAAGCTCTCTGCTTCTAAATCTAATTCCTCCCTAACAACGCATTGGAAGTACTGATAGGAATTTCACTCAATGGTATGTGTCTTCCCTCTCAACGACTGGACTTGATGATTTGATTTTGATGCACAATTTTGTTATAACCTTATTCAGCCATTTTTTTCCTTACATATGATTGCAAAACATTTTCAAACCACGATTTAAGAGGTGAATCCTGAGTCAAGGCTGGAAACAGGGTAATGATATGCATGTATAAATGCAGAATGAATGAGTGAATGAATGAATGAATAGCACTATAAATATTGATATGCCTACTATATCAATATAAATACAGATATACCTATGGGGAAATTCAGCAATGAAGTGGGGAGTCCTCAGAAATCTCTTATAGAAATGGCTCAAACCCAGCTGTCATTCCCTTCATCTCAAACACAGAGATGTGGAAAAACTGCTCAATACTAAGTCTGTGAATGCTGCAATTAGAGTTGATTTCAATTCCACACATAGAGATTTCTTTTTACGTTGGTTAATAAAAGGTGTAAGGAAACGTGTTAAAACTAATCAATTTAATTTTAAAACTAATTCGGTACTCAATGATTACTTTGTATATTTGAGAGCAGAAAAATGTAACGGATGAAAGAAAACCCCATAATAAACTAGAAGATTATTTCTCAAAATGTTGCTTAAAATGAAGTGTTCTCATGCCAGTATTAATCTCCCTCACAGAAAGGTGATCACACTAAACTTGGACTGATTTATATGGCTCGTCATGCGTTGTAAAAATCTCAATTAATGTTCTTCTTAGCACTTACAAGCCGCTCTTAAGTTGTCCCCAAGACTGTAACAGTGGAAATCCTTGTCCACAGCATTGCAAACACTCCTCCTCCTTAATTCTTTGAGAACTAAAATCTTGGAAGTCTTTGTTCCCTTGTTCTGACAACACATGCGTGACATCCACAAGCACACGACATCCCTCTTCCCCCCAGAGCACCAAATCCTTCCTCCCTAAAAGCTGCGCAGCAAGAGCACAAATACAAATAACACTTCTCATCTGAAAAGGCCATCACAAAAATCAAATTGATGCCCCATGGTTCGGATTAAACTTTATTCCTATTTTATAGATGGAAAAGGGTAAGACAATAAAACGGGAGATGTTTGACTACTTAAAGCAAACAATTTAGGTTTCCATCTTAAAAAGAAAACCCCAAACCCAACTGTTTCTATCCATATCTTAAATTTGCCCTCTGAAACTTGCAGTGTTCCCAGGCTCTTGATGCTTGGTCTCTGTAGAGCAGTGGTTTCCTTTCCTCTCTCCCTCCTATGGGGATCCTGGGAAACAATCACTTTGGTCTGGAGGGCTCCCACAGATCGCAGTTTAAATCAGTCCAGCCCCATTCCCTTTCTTCCTTTGTAATCCACATACCATGGCAGTAAGCAATTCTGCACTAAACTTGCAATAAAAAAAGAAGGTCAATGTTTTGAAATATCTTTTTTTGTTGCAATTGATGCCTTTTACAACCAGAAATGCTAAAATAATAAATAGAAACTCAATAAAGTATGAAATATAGTGTTTTATGTTGAATTATGGGCATTTACATTGATTTAAATTCCTCTCTCCAGGGTGCACTTTTGGGGCTTGGTTTTGTTTTTTACAAATGCCACTTATTCACAGTAATTTGCATGCCTCAATGTTTCTCAATAGCTGCTTCACTAGCAAACATAAAGTCTCTTGGCATTAAAAGGTTAAAATCCACTTTGCCCTCTGACTATAACAGAAATACCTTTGTAAGCTAATGATTGTAACAGGCTGGTCTGTTCTCTAATAAACATTCTAGGGATTTCCTGAGGTGTTGTTTTGTGTTTTCTCTTCCCCCCCCATCTTTTTGATTGAGGAAAAGAATTCAGAGGGCACAGCCAGCTTAGATGTTATTTCAGTCAAAAAATGTGTATATGCTGTCTTTCTCTACACTTTTTCAACTCAAAAAAAATACATTTACACAGCTTCTGGATATTCATTTTATAGGGAAAAAAAAGAAATCTTTAAAGCGTATCCAACTCATCTCCTTCTGCCAGCTCTCCTTGCCAACTCTTTCTTAGTAATGCCAGTAAATGCCAAAAAAAGTCTGGTTTGAACAATGTCTCTGTCTGTTGAAACCAAGAGAAAGGCAGTTTCTGTTGGAGATGCTCGATTTAGGGATCCCACTTTATCTTGTGCTGCTGAAAAACCCACTCTGACATGTCAGCGTGGGCAGGAGGGAGTGTGCACTGTTAAACAGTAATATGCTAGAAGTTGCTCTGAGGACAGAGTTGCACAGTTCCTCTTATTGGCTTTTTCCGCTACAGATTCATTTCCAGAAACTCTCCTCTCCTTTGAAAAAGGCAGATTCAGGATCTGCCAAGGAAACGGTCCTTTTTGGGGCAGGGATACCACGGCTGTTTAGATTAACACATCTAAGAGCTTTTGTCTCATTGCCACTTGCCAGGAGTTGAAGCAGACCCTCCTTCAGCAGCGTTTCAGTACAAGATGTACTTCATGTGAAAACATCTAGGGGAAGATGATGGAATGGGTGAAACTAAAGTAAATTATGTCCTCTGAGAGACACCAGGGTAGGATTTCATCCAAGATTGCTGCCCAAAGGAGCCCGCATCGCCAACACTCACACAAATGAGTGTGTCGGAAAACAGCATCCACCAACGTGCAAAACTAGGCATCTCTATGAAGAGCTGACCTTCCCCTAGCTAGGCAGCAGCTTTGAATGAAAACGCTTGCTCCTGTGCCCATTTCAGTGGCCTCAGGTAGCAAATACTATTCTTCTGAATAGTAAAATTATCCATAGGTTTCACTGTAAACACACAATGTAAAATGCTGCTACATCAGGAGGCAAATCACTCCAAACAGTGACAACTGCCAGGGAAGGGTCTGGCAGGTTCATCCCCCAAAGACTGGTTTTGTGTCAGAGTGTTTAAAAAGCTCCCCAAAGGTTGTGGTCAGTGGAAAAGAAGGAGAAAACAAGGAGATGAGCCCTGCCACGAAACCACCCAGTAGCTCCTGGTGGAGGGAGATGGCCAGAAGAGGAAGGGGGAAGAAGTTCATTCAGCAGAAGCACAATAAAGCTGATCCTGAGACAGGAGACACAGTAAGGGCAAAGGAATGAGGGCAGGACCTAGGAGCACTTCATTTCCTGACAGTGATTCAAGCTTCAGAGGAAACAACATATTAGCATCCTAGAACTTGGAGCAGAGGATGAAAAGTTAATGACAAGACAGAGCTGTGGCAATCCCCAGCACAAACACAGGCTGCGCAGAGACGGGATGGAGCAGCCCTGAGGAGAGGACTTGGGTTGTTGGTTGATGAGAAGCTCCCTCTGACCTGGCTTCAGTGTGTGCTTGAGCCCAGAGCCCCCCTGTGTGCTGGGCTGCACCCCCAGAGCGTGAGCAGCAGCTCAAGGAGGGGATCCTGCCCCTCTGCTGCGTTCTGGGCAGACCTCCCCTGCAGTTCTTATTCAGCTCTGGGGCAACAGCACAAGAGGGATGTGGAGCTGTTGGAGCGAGCCCAGAGGAGGCCACAGAGATGCTCCAAGGGCTGGAGCAGCTCTGCTCTGGAGCCAGGCTGAGAGAGCTGGGCTGGGGCAGCCTGGAGAAGAGAAGGCTCCTTAAGGGGGGACCTTAGAGCAGTTTCCAGTGCCTAAAGGGGCTCCAGGAAACCTGGAGAGCGCTTTGGCCAAGGGCCTGTAGGGACAGGCCAAGGGGAATGGCTTTAACCTGCCAGAGGGGAGACTGAGATGAGCTCTTAGGCAGAAGTTCTTCCCTGTGAGGGTGCTGAGGTGCTGGCACAGGGTGCCCAGAGAAGCTGTGGCTGCCCCATCCCTGGCAGTGCTGAAGGCCAGGTTGGACACAGGGGCTTGGAGCAAGCTGCTCTAGTGGAAGCTGTCCCTGCCCATGGCAGAGGTTGGAACTGAATGAGCTTTAAGGTCCCTTCCAATGCAAACAGATTTATCATTACACTGACCAGAAATAACCCATGCTCATCCTTGCTGGACAGGGACGAGATCAAGGCCAGTAAAACACCTGCACTCTGGCAGCACCTCAACATGCATATGCATGACACAAATGAAAGTGCATCACACAAGTTATTGCCAAATGCATTTTGCCTCCTGTCTCACTAAGCTTCATCCCTCCACTGTGTCTACAATGTCATAAATTGCAATCGTTTTGTTAAATTAAGCTTCAGAGGCTCAATTCTACTTGAAAACTGTGCCCTTGAGGAAAGACAGTGCGCAAAAGGAAGAGACAATTTCCTCACGGAAGAAACTGAACACAGACTTTCTGCTATGATATCAAAATGATACAGATCATCTTTGCGTCATCTACACAAGCTTTTCAAATCAAGTGGCAGGTCTTTTGGCAGTCCTTATATATCTAGAAAAGCAGCAACACTGAAATCCTTTTACTGTCAAGATATTACCACTGCATTTTAAACAGGCTTATGATCGATCCTAATTATATTTTTCTTATCAAGATCTAAGCTGCATATATAACCTCTACAATTTCTCATTCCCATTCTGAGAAATGAGAAATATTCCTTGAGAAGATGCAAATCAACTGGGGTTTGAGTAAATCATATTGAAATGGAATTACAATACAACAACTAAGGCATCAGTCTCATTAACAATAGCACTCAGCAGATAGACCAGCTACATTTACCTCCTCATCCCTAAAATATAACTTGCAACTGAGGTGTATTTGAGGTATAAAACATAAAATTGCAGCTGAATGCGATTCAATTTACTTTGGCTTCTTGAGATAAGGGTCTTCATCACAGCATATGTCAGCATCTCTTATTTTCCGTGCTCTTCCCCTGCTCCGAGGACTTTAGCCCATGGAAAGGTCCCAACTTCTTCAAGTGCTACCTGGAAGCCCTCAAACAACCCGTTGCAGGAGCTGAACACTCCATATCCCAAGAGCACATGATGGGAGAGAGCCCACAATAGGAACTGCGTTGTGTTCAGTTTGTCTCAGGGCAATCACAGTCAGAACTAAGCATAAGAACAAGGCAGATTCTCCTTTTGCCTGTAAAAAAATGATCACATGTTCCTAGCTGGAAAGCAAAGCATTATTTTAATCCAACACTGAAATTCATACCTTACCCTCGCAAGATCTTTTGCAAGAGACGTTAAATAGCCAAGTATAAGCTAAATTAATTCAATATGAAAATGCCTCGGTACAAGCACTTTACAAACCCAGCACATGCTGCATAATTGCAAGAACTTAGTTTTAGATTTTAATACCTTGTTAAAACGTTGCTTGTATTAACTGCATCATTAAGATCAGAATTAATTTTTCCATTTTATTATGGAAAGGATGATCTGTTTGTTTGGGTGTTTTTTTTAACTAAATACCAGTCTGAAAGCTCATGTTAAAGAGCATCACCTTACAGGGGAACATAGGAACGGATTCCTCCAGCTCAAATCTGAGACACTACCTCATAGCTGGTGGGCCACAGGCAGCAAACGCAACAAAGCACTTCTGCAGAGTCCCATCATATACAATTGCTGGCAGAGGGAGGCCGGGTGGTACAGGGAGACAGAGCTCGCCCAGGACTATTATATCACTGGCAATCTTTACTGGCCAAGTATGACAAAATTCCTTCCAACAGCTCAGCGTGATGCAAGCTCTTGAAAGGGACTTTCACCCTATTGAGAGCTCCAAGATGCTAAAGGGAAGGGAGGGGGTTTGTGTGCGTCTGGTGGATGGTTAATATAAAACCCTACATTTTCTGTTTATTGGAATAGCAATCTCCTTCAATAATATCTGCTATTTATACTGTGCATAAACTATGGCACAAAACCTTACAAACTTAACACACTGGATCACTTACGCTAAAAATGAAATGGACCATTTTCTGGGATGAATCCCAATTGCTTAACACTTCCCAGTATGCCCAAGTGTTTCAGGCAGGAAATGAATACTAGTATATCTAGTTGAAACTAGGGCACTGATTCAGTGCAGACAGAGAAAAGAATTTCCCCTACTCAATCACCAATACAAAGTTTTTATTGGTGGTCCAAGCCCCAGGAATTTCTCAAGCCTGTAGCTGCTATGCGAGATCCATCAAGTTCCTAGAACCAAGATATACTTACTGACATTTCTAAACCATCCACTAAGTGCAATTATCAGACTGATCAATTGGCTAAACATGGGTACAGACCTGGAATGTAGAGGGAATATGCTTTGCTTGATGAAGACCTTCCTCTTGCAATAGATAAGGTGAGAGGGATGGCTTTAAGCTGCTTTTGCTCACCCAGTGAAACAATCCATACCTACTAGCGTAGTCACGGAGATTCAACCAGCTGTCAGAGGAGGTGAAGGTGTCACTCCTTTTCCTAAGAGCTTCCATGCAAAACTATGCTATTTCTGAATTAAACAGTTGTGGAAGAGGTACTGAATAGCAGAGGATATTTGAACTGATCAGCCTTCACCATGGCCCTACAAGGCAGGAGTATAGGTATAAGAAAAAACAGAAGAACTAACAGATTGTTCGCTAGGCTATGAAATTAATGACTATCAGGTCACTAACAAAAGGCTGTCTCCCAGGGAATTCTATCAAGGATTAATGCAGTTCCTCACACCGCTGAGGCTGTCAGTGCCACGCTACATTCCCAGCTGATGACGCAGCCTCAGCAGCATGCACAGCTCTGCCTCTTCCACTTGATACTCATGAGTCATAAAAATATGGAGAGGCTTATAAATTCTGTTTATGCTTCTCTCTCTCTTAAGATATGTAAACCAGCTATGTAAAAGAGCTATGAAAGCTGTCCTCTCAGCCTTCAAAGACTTGTTTAAGCAGCACTGTATGATTCCCCTTAAAACAATTGTCTGGAAGTCTAAACTTTGGTAATTATTTCAAATGAAAAAGAACAGCAGGAGGCTCTGTTGAAGGGAATATAAACAATTATCACTTGCACGAAGGCTATGCCAGTTATGAAATAAACTTGAATGGGTTTGCTCTTGAAAACACGGAGCACTACATTAATTATCTGACATAGCAGTCCTCTCAGCTGTACTCCATGCATCAAACCCGCTATTAGAGTTGCACAAGAGCACCAAGAGATACAGAAAGGAAGGAGAAATGTGAAGCAGCAATGAGATCTTGTTAGATTGGGGTCTTTGGTTTATTGGGTGCACCAATAACTTCATAACAATACTGAAGCTGGTGTGCGCGCCATAACTCCTGATGATAGACTGGGCTATGATAAACTGTGCCTGTTCTGTCAGTTTGCAACAGAAATGCTGCTGTGCAAGAGCATAAAGGTCAGATCAGATGGGTAACACTCATCCCTGCCTGCCAGCTTTCAATATGTTCTTGATTCTCTAGCAGGGGTCTTGTGACCTTTTAACAAATTTAAAGTTACTTCTTGTTCCCTCCAGTGATTCTTTGTTTCAATGGCAAAAAATCCCTATTTCAGGAGGTGTTGAATTAGGACCTTACAATGAGGGAATGAAAAAAAATATGCAAAAAAGGAGAAAAAGAATCAGTGTAATATCTGGGTTTGATAAATCCAGAAAACCTGAAAGATAACTAACAACTGCCAGAGCACATGATACTCTTACAGATAGTGGAGAATTTCACACTGAGATTCAAGTAATCATTGTCCAGAATGACATCCAGATAATCAAGAGTCTGATGTTTGTTTATGAACATCATCCGTAACTTCTTTGCAAGCTCAATGAGATGCAGTGCATGCTAAGCAGTAAAAAATGGTAATCTTCTGCCACTTACATGCAGAATCTTTTGAGCTGTGACAAGCATACATTTTAAAAACGAAGAAATATGGTCTAAGGATATATTTATAGCTGGCCTTCATCTTTATCATTGCATTCCATTGCTAGAGTTCATATTCAAAGTATAGCATCACACCAAGAAAGAAAAAAAGAGCATTACTACAAGAAAAGGAAATCTGTCTCATCTTTCTGTACTCCTCTACTGAAAAAACTTCCTTAAGATTTCAGTTTGCAAACCTGATTTACACCAGCCTGGCCAGAGGAAGGAAAATACCTAACACTAACTCAGAATCTGGCATTGGAAGCTTAAATTAGGGGAAGCAGTTTTAATGTTCTCCTAATCCATTGCCCCTCCTCCAAGGAAAAACAGATTTCTGATTTATTTAGGTCAAAAAGTCATTGGTGTTGCAGTCGTAGCTGTTCTTCATCAGGGAACCTCTGCAGGTCCTTCCGTCCTCTCTGCCCACCATGAGCATCTTTATTTTCCTCCGCTTTTCTCTAACCCCAACAGCAACAGATCCACACTCTGGTGTGTGGAAAGCCATCCATCATTCATCGCTGAACAAGAGGTCCAACTCTCTGAATGCTGGGGAGAGATTGCTTTTCCAACATACTTTCTTTATACAGAGGCAGTGGCAATACTTTCAAAGAACCAAGTGAGATTCCCTATGACTCCAGTGCGTTAGGGGTCTAATCCCTTAATAGATTTAAATCCCTTAATAGATTTATGATTCTATCTTAATAGATTCCATGATTCTAATCCATTGACAGGTGCATTGCGTGCAACTGCTTTCTCATAGTTAATTATTTTTGGAACTGTTAGAACAAGTGCAGAGGAGGCCACGAGGATGATCAGGGGACTGGAGCACCTCCTGTATGAAGATAGGCTGAGAAAGTTGGGGCTGCTCAGCCTGGAGAAGAGAAGGCTGCGTGGAGACCTCAGAGCAGCCTTCCAATACCTGAAGGGGGCCTATAGGGATGCTGGGGAGGGACTCTTCATTAGGGACTGTGGTGAGAGGACAAGGGGTAATGGGTTTAAACTTAAACAGGGGAGGTTTAGATTGGATATGAGGAAGAAATTCTTCACTGTAGGGGTGGTGAGGCCCTGGAATGGGTTGCCCAGGGAGGTTGTGAATGCTTCATCCCTGGTGGCGTTCAAGGTGGGGTTGGACATAGCCTTGGCTGGCATGGTTTAGTGTGAGGTGTCCCTGCCCATGGCAGGGGGGTTGGAACTCGATGATCTTGAGGTCCTTTCCAACCCTTACTATTCTATGATTCTATGATTCTATGATTTTTAAGAAGTTATACAGCAAAATTTACTTTGTCCTCTAAACATCACCCAAATGTAATCATAGAATAGTAAGGGTTGGAAAGGACCTCAAGATCATCGAGTTCCAACCCCCCTGCCATGGGCAGGGACACCTCACACTAAACCATGCCAGCCAAGGCTATGTCCAACCCCACCTTGAACGCCACCAGGGATGAAGCATCCACAACCTCCCTGGGCAACCCATTCCAGTGCCTCACCACCCTCACAGTAAAGAATTTCTTCCTCAGATCCAATCTAAACCTCCCCTGTTTAAGTTTGAACCCATTACCCCTTGTCCTCTCACCACAGTCCCTAATGAAGAGTCCCTCCCCAGCATCCCTATAGGCCCCCTTCAGGTATTGGAAGGCTGCTCTGAGGTCTCCACGCAGCCTTCTCTTCTCCAGGCTGAGCAGCCCCAACTTTCTCAGCCTATCTTCATACGAGAGGTGCTCCAGTCCCCTGATCATCCTCGTGGTCCTCCTCTGCACTTGTTCTAACAGTTCCATGTCCCTTTTATGTGTTAAAAATCAAATTGTCCACACCATTTGGAAGCAACCTGGACTAGCAACTTGCGAACTCAAAGCAACCTAAAATATTTCAGGGCTTTCCAGCTCGTCATGCAGTGCTTCAGAAACCACAGAATCACAGAATCACAGAATGGTTTGGGAAGGGACCTTGAAGCTCATTCAGTTCCAACCCCCTTTCATGGGCAGGGACAGCTTCCACTAGAGCAGGCTGCTCCAAACCCCTGTGTCCAGCCTGGCCTTGAACACTGCCAGGGATGGGGCAGCCACAGCTTCTCTGGACACCCATCCCAATGCCTCACCACCTTCATAGTGAAGAAACCACACTCAGCTCCCTGTGTTGGCTGGCTTCAGGTCCTTCAGTACATGTTCAGCTACATTAAAATCTGTCTTTACACACGGTAATCATAGCCTGATGGAGCATACATCTATGTATGGAGCAGTTTAATATGGCACTCAAATGGATGCAGAGATCAGAATTACAAAAGTATGTGCATAAGCATCCAAAGATGCAAAGCATCACCCAGTAAGGAGAAGTTGCACCTAACTTGCTTTTGTGCTTTTAGAAACCACAGAAAATTAAATCTTTCAAAGCACTTGATCAGCTTCATGATTATATCTGAATCCTTCCAGGTGCCAGCAATGGCATTCATAGATCTTGCACAGCCAAGAGCAGAGAAAAGCCCTATACCTGGGTGACAGATGACGCAATCTGAGGACTCTTCTATTTGATTGCATAATTGATCATATCATATATGCACAAAATACTTTCCGTTTCCCATAAACTTACTGCATTTTAAGGTCTTGGCTAAACCCTGGATCCAAAGCCAGCTTCATTAACGGAGTGTATCACTTCAGGAGAATGAATGTCAGCTCAGGGCAATGTCACACTGGGATCCCCCCCAGCATTACAGCTATTATATGTCTGCCCTGGATGGTCTCTGGCAGGCAGTGTTTCCCCACAGTTATGACCTTTTAAACATAGAAATGGAGCCAAGAAACTCTTAATGCCCATGTGAAAGGTTTCCTGCCTGGGGCTTGTCTCTCCAAGAGAAGACACGTGCTTCAGGCTCTGGTCTAACACAGCCGATGTTACCTGACCGACAGCTCCTGTGATGCAGGGTCTGGCACACATTAACCAGTGTGCGTCCTGAACAGGGTGTGAGGATACAAGCTGAAGCCAAACAGATGGTCTTCGAAAAATCTTCCCTGAAGTGTTCTGTGTACTCAAACTTCACTTACCCAGCTCTCATCAAACTTCGCTTGATTTGCACATCTCCAGCCAAGTTTGAAGAAAAATATTCAACTGGAAACATGCAGGGAAAAGAGCAATTTTCTTGCACTTGAATAATATAAAAATGAAACCATTTTCTTCAAACCTTAGAAAAAATGAAGCAAAACGGAGCCCAACTCCCTTGGATTGAAACCAAGTACTAGGAAAAAAACATCAACACGGAATGCAAAATGATGAACAAATGAAGATGACGTGGAAGGAGAGCTGGAACTACAATGTATAATGACCTATTAACACATACTGTAATGCACACAGCATTTCAGTGAAGACGGAAATTGCATCTGCACTGAGTATGGGCATCTATTGTTTGAAAGCAGAGAGCAATGTTGTGCACTTCAGGACCCTGATTTTACCATCACCCACCCACAAATACAGTTACTCATCAGTCGTCCTGACTAGCAACAAGTGGATCCTCAAAATAGTAACCACTAATTTTAGCAGCATGCTCAGGATTAGCAACTGAATATTATATCCAGTTAATACAAGAATGTAACTGGGCACTATTAAAGTATTCCAAATGAAAATGATCTAAACCTTCTGAATTCAGCAAAACTAACTAGATGAAGAGCATCACACTGTTGCAAAAACATGGACTTCACAGTAACTCATAGTTATTCATACATGGTAACTTCTCTTGATTTTCTTTTTTAAACGTGCTTCACTATATGAAGTGTTCTCATGAGCATATGCACCTTTTTAAACAAGAAAGGGGCAAAAGCATTTCTGTAATAATACTACCACAATGAAATCCCAGCCTTGGTCTACTTATAGCTTTGACTTAAGGTGGGAGAAAATTGATCTGCCCAGTAAAAGAGAGGCTCTCTCTAGGTAGAAACCACTGCATTTATACTTAGGGAAACCCAAATTCTTTAAATATAATTTAATTACATGTCTGATTTTAAAATTGGATTTTTCCTACCATTAATTTGAACTGCCATTCTTGTGAAGTATCTAAATCATTAGATGTCCTTGAAAGAGTACACCCTAACTGCATCAAAGCTAAACCAAGTTATAGCCAAGTAACTTCCATAGTATTTTCTCCTCAGTAAATGTGATTTTCTTGCTGCCGGTGAGCAGGTGTTGGTGTAAGTAGACAGTGAGACTAGTTTCAGCTTTTTCGCTCATGTGCTATGTACTGCATAGATGGCCCTCAAAGAGGAAGTCATTAGCTTAATAACAATTCCTGGCAGATTCCGAATGAGATATTCCAATAGATATTGCAGTGGCTCCTGGGGTAGATAAAAGGAGAGTTTTATCTTCAAGATGGGAAAGCAAGAGTATGCCCACTAAATGATGAGTGGGGGTTCTGAGACTAATTGTTAAGCAGGAATATTTACAATCAAAGGATTGGAGAATGGGGCTATCATTGCAAGGCAATTATCTAAACACAAATAACTTTAATACTTTGGCATCTTTATAGCCACCACGTTATTTATTTTACTATACAGTCTATTGAAATACCATTCCCCTGGTTACAAGTACACAGCACTGCATACTCTTTTTTTTACCTCATATAAAGTTGAAATAAAAAGGAACACTTTGAAATGAGTTGAAGAACAATAGGTCCTATTTAACCATCAACTACAACAGTATTTAACTTTTGTGCTTTTGATCAATATTTGTGTGACAAGCTATTCGTTACTCTCCTCCTCTCCCACTTTATTGCTGTTGTTCTTCTCACAGCCTGATCTGCACTTTTGTGTGTTTAATTTATAACAGTTTCCATGGAAAAGAAGCATTCAAAGAAAAAAAGTGCTGAGACAGCACCTTCTGCCAAACTACAAATCTTTTCTAATGTTCATCTTAAACTAAAAGTAATTCTGGGAAACAAATTAATGATATAAATCACATTATCATTACTCATATAAAGATACTCTGTTGTAACTCTTTCGAAAGCTACAGTGAGTAGTAGCTAAAAGAACTCTATATGGAAAATGGCTGTTTCTAATTAAATTATCTAAAAATAGGGTTGCACATACATCTAGGACCAAGCCATCTGTGTTATCTCTCTAAGATAAGCCATTCTACACCCACAATGATGTCCCTTTCATCACTGCAGATATTCAGAACTAGGACTGGCCCTTCTTTCCCAACTTAGAAAGGGAAAAAGAAAAAGGAAGCAAAATTTTAATCCAGATAAGGTTCTTTAAAAGTCAGAGCCCTTGTTTTGGAATCTCTTTTCACACCTACTTCTGTCAACTAGCTGAGCAATCCAAAACCACATCCCGCAAGCAGTGGCAATAGTCAAGTAGGATTTCTCCATGAAACACTTTCCCAGTGCAGTAAGAAAGCTGTTTCTAATGGGCTGCATTGCTTGTGTTTGATGGTTTTGATCCTTCCCTCTCCTTTTTGACCTATTTGAAAATGTTTCTTAATTCTCCTCATTCTGACAATTAACAGAACAATACAAAAAAGCTGGAATGAAACAGGACCCTGTCAGAAAGGTTGGATAAGAGATTCCCATGACATCTTTGGTGATACTAAACAACAAAAACCTGTCTTCATACTTCAAGCAGGAGACCAAGGAGACAGAAAACAGCCCTGCTCTCTTAAAAACAGCTACCCACATTATCTGCCAATGACTGAGGGGAAAAAAGGAGGAACGCTTATCAGGGCCTGTCAAGAGGAGGAAACAATCTCTGCTTAGTCAGAGCCAGTGACAGATTATCCCCTTGTTAGGCAGAGAGAAAGCAGAGAGTGAAGGGAGGTGGGGGTTGGAACAAGATGATCTTTAAGGTCTTTTCCAGCCCAAACCATTCTGTGATTCCTTGATTTTAAGGGAGACTTACTCCAGATTCCCCCTGCAATACACAGGATGGCAATTGGGGCCATTTCCCATGAAAGGCTTCAGGTAATGCCTCAGGCTGCAGCCAACAAGGCAACATTATTTACACTTTTCCTTAGATTTCTTGCTGTCAGACTGCATTTAGTGAAACAAATGCATTTTATATATTTGCCTATTCCTCAGTTTTGGGGCTATTTTGCTGTTGTATGGTGCAATCTCAAGCAATGTGTGTTGACCTCGTTAGAAGAATTGTTTCACTTCAAGCTTCCATTTCTGCCATCAGGAATAAGAATGCCACTTTACAGTAAGAAGGTATTAATTTCAACCAATTTCTTCAATTAAGTAAGCAACAGTTTTAGACATCAGGCTCTCTACAAAAACCACTCTTACAACCAGTATGATGAAGGAAGTGTGTTTCCCCTAAAGCCTTCCTTCCAATTGCTATATACTTTAGAAGAAAATAACAGGCAAAATGAAGACTAACCTTGGAATAAATGCCATTTACTGGTCTCCACTGTTCTCCATTCAAAAGGAAGGGAATTGTTATCTCGTACTCTTTTGACTGGTCCTTTGGCATCTGATGTCTTGAGGATTCCAATTTGCTGTCCACATTCTCACCTAAGGACAGGGAGAAGCACTTCATATTAGTCAGGAACAGCATCTGACAACATGAACCTTGTCATTTAAGGGACCTGGCAGCATATACTTCAGGAAAAGAATTGAGCATTAAAACATTGTGGGGTCATATTCTCTGTGTCGAAACCTACACATATTTCCAAGAGAGCTGGGATTCTGAGAGAAGTGTTGAGGTTCATTAGATGTGCACTTCTGTAGCAGCAGAAGACAGGACTGCATGTAAGGAGTAGAGATACCAGGATGCAAAGATAAGGAATTGGGGTGCAAGACTCAACTGAAAACATTTGAAGAGGTACAGGCACCACTATTTATAGTGGTCCATTCAAAATCACACTAGAGTTTGGATTTATTTTCTCCATTGAAGATGACAGCAGGAGGGAATGCAGAGGGTGTCTGTCTTTTCAGAGTCATCATTATGAGGGTAAGCAAGCAGCAGGGATTTAAAAGAGATAAGATTTTATCAAGACTATGTTTCCCTAATTAAGGTAAGAATTAGCCTTGATCATTCCACTCCCCAGTCCCCCTTCCTCTCATCCCTCTTCCAAGATACAGTCTCACTGGATCAGATTCAAAGCAGAAGTAGCGGTAGGAAGAGGGACGATGCCCCCACGAATGTCACTAGACCCTTAATCATCCTAGGATCAGCAAACCCTGCAGTTGCTTGACACAGGCTCCTTAGCGACAGACAGAGACCCCAGATTTTCCCTTGTGTCCTTCCCATTCCTGTGATGGGGTCAGCTGGCCCTCACGCTTCACAGGCTGGAGTTACAGCATGGATGTAATAACACACTCCTGAAAGGCTCCAGGTTTCTTACACACAGCAGATTTACCATGTGTAGTCTTTGGTATTTTATGAAACCCCAAACACTTCTTAATCCACCGTCTTACTCTGCTAAACACAGAAGCGTACAGTTGTACTCCATTTTAACTAGCCTGAACTGTATACAACAAAAGACTGAATATTTAGTTAGCAGCTTCAGCATGGACATGCAAGGAGGTCACAAAGAACTGCCAGCCCTATAACATCACGGATGCACATTGTCATTAGTGCATTGTCATTAGTGCATTTAGGAGGGAAAAAAAGTCTGGAAAAGAATATAAACTCTCACTGAATTAATGCTCTACTCCTACACAGTCTGATGGCTTCAATTCATACCACAGTGTCAAAAAGACATTTGCAGGCAACGTTTATCAAGTGTTTTTCCTCTCACTAAACATATGAATGGTATTATGCCAGTCAAAGCAAAGTCCTAAAAACAGTGTCGTGGGACAAGAGCGGGAAATAGGATTGAGAATAAATCTTAAAGAGAAGACAAAGATGGCTTCCAGGTGCTGTGGGACAGTTGAAACACCAGTGGGGTTTGACACATGCATGACCTACCTCCACACCAAACACGCTGGTGTACTTGGACCCCCTGAGGACGAGACCTGAGTCTTTGCAGGAGCTCTAAAGATGTGTCCATCTTCCATTAAGATGGAGAAAAACAGTGTTACCTTTCTTCCTCCTTTTCCCATTGCCTTTGGGCTAGGAGGTGAAGAGGGAAGGTGGTGGGGTGGTGTTTTAGCAGCTGAACCATGGCTCAGGGCTGAACTAGGTATTGGAGTGAAAGGAGAGCTGTGGAGTCAACCTGCCCACATAGCTCAGTGCACAGCTTACCATGCCACCAACCTCACCTACCCTCTGGTACCTAACACTCTCTGAGGATCCAGAGATATGTTTTGTGCAGAATGACCTCAATTTTGTCATTGTTACAATTAAAACTATCTCTGTAGTCATTATGATTAAGCCAACGAGAGAAAACCAAGTTCAGTATTTTCCAGAATGCTTGTAAAAATACGGCACTTTCCCTAAAAGACCAAAAAAGGGCCAAGATAAAATGATGAAGTATACTGGGAAGAGGAAAGTTGCTTGTTATACGGGTTTTCCTGCAGACAACCCAATCCTCAGCACAGCCCAAGCCCAGGTGACAGGGATCTGGCAGGACACAGTGTCAGCCCTTGGAAGAGATGGTCAAACGATACACACAATTGGGTTTGCCCCAGTGGAGGAGTATGAGATACCATCTCATCTGTCTACAAGGGTCTAGACAGAACCTCTTTATTCTGATTACCAGGCGTGAAGCTGCCTGCGCGGAACAGAAATTTATGAAGCATATCTCGGAGAAATGAGAAAAGTTTGGCTCTAGCCCTGATCTTTTTTTTTCTTGGCTCACTAAAGCAGTCTGAACTCTGTGAATTAAATTGCTCAGACCCTTCTATTACTTTGTAGGATTTGCATTCTGAAAGTTTTGTGAGATCTAACCCAATGAGCATCCTTTTCTTCCCACAAATGCGCTGTCTACATCACTTCCACGCAGCCTTGCCATGGAACTGCAGCTAGATAAGAAGTGTCAAAGTCTTCCTGGTATTCCCACATGTGCAAGTTGCCTTTCTTATTAATTCTACAAAGCCTTAATATCACAACATTTCCCAAAACACAAGAAAAAGGAGAGGGGAAGGGATCAGCATTCGCTTGCATTATTCACTATGAAGGTAGTGAGGCCCTAGCAGAGTTTATTCAGACAAGCTGTGGCTGCCCCATCCCTGGCAGTGTTCAAGGCTAGGTTGGACACAGGGGCTTGGAGCAATCTGCTCTAGTGGAAGGTGTCCCTGGCCATGGCAGGGGTTGGAATTGGAGGAGCTTTAAGGTCCCTTCCAACCCAAACCATCCCAGGTTCCTATGTGTTATTCCCTCATTACATGGCATGGTCAAGAAAGCAACTCCTATGAAAATATCAGGGGAAAAGAAAACAATATCTACACAAAGTGTGGTTCAATTTCACCTCTCTTATTTCTATGCCACCAGGACAAAGTAATGCCTGTGGTGCGTAACAAAGTATGGTTACAATGAGCAAATTCAATCTTACACACATGCTTATTTATCTGCGCACTGAAAATGCATATTGTGCAGAAGTGTTGATAGTCTGGAGACAGACATCAAGACAGGTTTATAGGCAGCAGTTATATCTTTATTGGAAAAGATAATTTATTGGGGGGAAACAAACCAGACAAGCTTTAGGGCTTGCAAAGTCTTCTGAAGCCATAGCATTTATAAAACACTAGATCAATTTCTGTCTAGTTGCTTTCCTTCAGTCAAATATTTTGCTGCTTATCTGAGTGTTTTTATTTAAATGATTGGGTGTGATTGATAGAAATCACAGCTTTCTGCAGAGGGCAGAGAAAGCTCTGCAGCCCAGTCACAGGGCCCCATCCTGATAAGCACTCAGGCACATGCTTAACGTCATGCACTTGCTTGTCCTCACTGTGATACATGCACGTTATAGTCACTTTTGTAAACCAAATAACAGTGGTTTTCTGATGTAAGGTTATTATAGTTACATTGTATGCGTGTTTCTGAAAGACTTCAAAATGAAGAAACCACTACTACTGATAAACTCCAGATCAATCTTTAAATTTAAAAGTAAGAGGAAAATAAAAAGGTAAATCCTTTAAATAGGATACTGCAGCCTGATTGCAGAGCTTTCAAGAATACACTGCAGAAAATAAGGGATCACAGCCAAGGAAGAGTGACCCACACATCTCTATGTGGGATGGGAAAGATGAGAGCATCTGAAGGGCCTGTCTGGACAACAGGACACAGACATAAGAGACATGGGTAGAGGAAGTCAGGAGAAAAAAATGCACGCAAATTACATAAGAGGGGAAAAAAAAACCAAAACATAGGCATAGGTATTGAAGTATGCAGGAAACTAAAAAAATGGGACAAACAGATATACAGCCTCAGAATAGCCCCGAGTTTGGGCTTCTGGAGAGGTACAAAGGTGGAACAGCTTTGGCATACAGAGCTAAGTCAGAAACACCAAGGAATTTGTCCCAGTGAGGGATATTTCACCCAGTCTCTTGCACATGGCTGAGCAAAACAAACTCCCAGTTCTCTTCTGCTGGTGTCGGGCCACCCACCTCCAAGCATAAGCCCAGCCTTCCCAAAGAGCATCCGAGGGGCACCAGAAAAGGAGCGTGATGGGACGGGACTGGACATCTGCACTAACGAAGGGTTTCCATCACCTTGGTCACATCCCGTGAGCTCTCAGCGCTGCAGTTCTTCACGCACACAGACGCGCTGGTATTTCCTCTCTGCCACTCTTCATCTCCTTTACCCATTTTCGTTGTGATTTCTTTGAAGCTGGAACCATTAGATTTGTTTGCATTACATTAATAATGAGACCTCTTCTCTATGGGGACCCTTGGTGTTACAGCAATATAAATAGCTTAATAATTGAAATCAGAGAATTGAAATTTTGGTAATGTGTCATGAGAGGGCTAAAAATCAGGCCATCTGTATCACCATAAACTTTTATTAGAGCCAGGTTTCCTATCTCTTGTGTCACATGCACCTACTTACTCACCTACTTATTTCCCATTTCAGTGAAATTCTGTCCCGTTCTTCCTGACGCAAGCTCATCTCCCACTTTTTCACATGAAAAACTTCACAGTTGGTCTATCTGTTTTCTATTTTCAGCCTGCACTGAAGGTAACACTTTTGATCCACAAGCAGCCCACAAGCTGATGTAGGATACCTTATTCTTCTTTTTTCCAGCAGTATAAAAGATGCTTTGTACAAATAATGAGATGAGTCGATGTTATCTGTCAGTGGCTTTTGTGTGGCTTAAATGTTCTTCATCTGCCATGTATTTCTACAACTTTTCTTCTTTGCACAGTATCATACAACCTTGTTGGCAAAGAAGTTCAGAGCAGTTTTCATCTCTTTGCTTTGTATTTCAGTTCCTCCGAGCTCTGTGC
Organism: Amazona ochrocephala; assembly: GCA_039720435.1. Lineage (NCBI taxonomy): Eukaryota > Metazoa > Chordata > Aves > Psittaciformes > Psittacidae > Amazona > Amazona ochrocephala. Next base: position 3,456,160 of record CM077881.1, on the reverse strand, counting down.
AACATAAATTCCAAGCCTGCAACGTGACATCTTTGTTTAATGGCTGCTGCCTGCTGAAGAAGCCCAGACATACTTCATGTTTGTCTTTACATAAAGTTAATAAGCTTTTAGTTGGGCAGTGCAATTTATTTGTCCTTATGATAAATAAAAAGGTGAATGTTCTCAGTACTGATTGGGTTGGGATAAAATGGGATGAAGTGGAAGGAAGAAGAGAAAATGTCATCCCCCCCGATTGTACACTCCTGCCATCCTGCTAGTGCTGGGTTTGCTCCGTGCTCATCTGGCATGCCACAGAAAGTGGAGTCTGACTTAGGATGGTTTATAAATACTATCCATCTAGTAACATACAGATTTATAATAAAGCCAATGCATGAGGCTGTGCTTCCTTCCCGCTGTGGACATGCATGTTCTGGGAGTCCCATCACAGAAACACAGAATCAGCCAGGTTGGACAAGACTTTTAAGGTCATCAAGTCCAACTGATCCCCAGCACTGCCCAAGGCCTTAGTGATATTAAACCATGTCACTGAGGGCCTCATCTACATGGTTTTGAACACTTCCAGCGATGATGATTCCTTCTGCACACCTTGTCCCATGCACATTGACAAGATCCTGTCAGGGTCCTGAGGCACCCGAGGGCTCTTACAGCCCCACCACCTCACTAAAGCCCAGCCCAGTGATATTGTGAGATGCTTATTACCAACCCAGACCACCGCCTTCTTCCCAGCACACTGCACCCAGACACCCATCATCTCACCCACTGGAGCTACTGCCAAGTTAAGAAAAGCAGGACAATAAAGAAAAAGCTAAATTAAATTAAATTATATTATCCTTGTGTTACCTCTCATATTACAAATGGGCTCAGAACGGTAAGTCACAGCCTATCTACTTTTTCCTCTGTCACAAAACAACAATGCACTGGAATAATCTAAAGATAGAAAAGAATAACAGACAAGAGTAATCTTTCTGCAAACTGAAAACAGCTAACAGCACTGCTCTGCATCACAGTGCTTTGGCAATGCTGTGGAAGACAAAAAGGGTGTACTCTATCCATTTCCTTCCTCGTTTTCCCCAGCTTAATTCAGTCAGTGGGATCTATTGTTTCTATGGGTCATTTCAAGCTGTGGAGAGCAGGCTATACTCATGGCTGCATCCAGCACTCACTGGACCATTGGCAATTAGTTTTGTGGCAGGGCACTGAGGCATCCCCATAGGCTCAGTTGCCAGATGGCTTTCCCTATAGCCCAGGACACCTTGGGTCAACTCCGTGCCACCAGCCCCTGCAAGCTGGGCAGGAATCCCAGCAAGCTGGGCAGGAATCCCAGCAGAGCCACCACCGCCAGTGGGGCACCCATCAGATGGGAAGGAAGTTTATCCCCCTGATCAGTTGCTTTTCTCCCATGTCTTGTTTGGGATGATTATTTTAACAACTCCAGACTCAAACGAGAACTTCTCAATCTAAAGTTATCAAACTTACTTACACACAGAGAGGAGGATCAAACATTTGCCCTTCAACATGGGAGTGAACTTAGGAAGTAATAGAAAGGGATGGTACTGGGTAAGAAGTAGAGACTACCCACCAAGTACATCGCTAACCAACTAGGTAAAGGAAGGTTTCCACCAAAATTCAACATTAGGATCAGTATCCATATTTCTATCAGCAACTTTACTCAATGTATACAAGTGTCCTTCTGCAATTCAATACACCAACAGGTTTGGAGACAATGCCTGCACAGAGGACAGGAACATTACAGAAGAACCCAGTAACTTGCAGGTTGGAGCAAACGGATGAAACCAAGCAGTACAGAATGCAGGTTTGTACCCTTGAGGACTGGTAAGTTTTCTGCTCAAAGTGGTAGTCTTTAAAGGCGAATGACAACAAAAAGACCCATGTATGTTATTCAGTATAGCGCTGATATCACATGAAGCAAAGACAGCCCTGGAAAGCTGTATAAAAAGAGGTGTTCCCAGTTTACATGTTAAAGTTACTCCTAAGAATTAGCAATAGAAGCACATCTGGAATCCTGTGGGCATTCCTCCTCATCTGCATTCACGAAGCATTAATTCAGCCTGGAGCTGGTGGATTGGAAAGGCTGCCAAGGTGAGCAGGGAAGTGGAAAGACTGAAGTACAAGAAGGGAACTAAAGGAATTATTTTGCATAATCTACAAAACCAAAGATGACAGGACCCATGATAGTCCTTTAGCTTTATACACCTCTTGGTATTTATCTTGCCGGTGCTGATATATTTATAGGTGGCAAGAGTATAAAGTGGCTATACATAAAGTTGGATAGGATTGCAATGCACAACTTCTGGGCAAAGAAGATCACATCCAGTTCTCGTGCATCAATTTAAAGTTAAAAATCAACTTGCTTTAAATGGAAATTGTGAACATTAGGACTGAGACTGCATCATGCCAAAGAATAAAGAGGTGTCAGCTATCCAAGTATCTGGCCAAGAAGTGGGGATGTGTGCTTCCAGTCCTCTCTTTCACTCCACCTTCCAGTGAAAGCCAAAACATTACCCAAGCTAAACACTACCCAGGCACAAATCTTGCTGAAAACACCTTGTAGAGCAGTACCCATTCTGACTGAGACAGGAAAAATAATGAATTGTCACTTATTAATGTAAGAAAATGTAAGTTATGATAATATGATACATATGAAAATGCTGCAAAATAAATCAGTACAATATTTCCAGTACACAATGGTTAAAGAAAGCGGGGTTGGAACTAGATATCTTAAAGGTCCCTTCCAACCCAAACCATTCTGTGGTTCTATGATAAAGCAAGCCCAGTAACTTGCACAGGATCACGTAAGCAACCTCTTGCCTTAAAGTCAGAAAACCATTCATCTTAAATGCTACTCTAACCACCAGCTGAAAACACAGACACCCTCTCCAGAGAAAGGACAAAAATCAGGAACTCCACCACACTGATAAGGTACTTCCCGTTATCCCACTAACAGCCCTTCCACAGCTTTAAATAAGACAGCACAGAACAGAGTCTGCCTTCAGCTGTATGTAACCACAAAAGTCTGGGCAAGACTGGGACTGTGCATTAAATAAAACTCTTATCTCTTGCAGTAAAGGCTTTATGAGTTCAAAACCATAAATTATTTTTCCAGCTAACCCATGCACATCTAAGCAGTACATTGATTCTCTCCACAAAAAAATCCAGTAAAATCACTCCTTTCATGGCCTGCCTGGAAAATAAGTATTAAAGAAGGGAAGCCACCTAACTAAAAACAAAGTTTTACTTGTTTTCTCATTCCTCCCCCTTATTCCCAAACCCAAGACCTCAGGCATTTAAGCACAAGTAACTTATAGAAAGCAACTCATTCCATGGATCTTCTTAAGCTCGAATCGTGTCTTTTCCTTCACGTTGCAAAGTTACTACTCATGTATAACAGTTTTAAAATATAAAAAGTCAGCAAAGGTCTTTGATGAGCCTGAGGACAGGCAGCGGCAAGACAGCTCCATGCATTGCTGAGGTTAATTTTGTGTTCTTGCTGCTTCTAATGGAAAAACATCCCCTCTCCAGCTTGACAGGGCTGTCAACTTTGAACTGATCCATGTGTGACATTGCAGGATGCCCGCTTCATCTTTCACACTCAGCAGCTTCACAGGCACTGACCACTTGGATGAGAAATAGGAGTTTGAGACACACCGATCCCCTTTAAATAAACAGCATTAAACACATGCTTTTTTATATTTCAGTTTTATAATTGTAAGTGCTATCTCCTGTCATCACTTGTTCTTGCATGAGCTATTTCCTTCTTAAACCTAACTCTGCTGATGAAATAATCTGCGAAAGGGAATAGCCCTTGCATCCCTCCCCCTCAAAATCCCATAAACTCCATGGAAAAAGTCATGTGTTCCACATTTTACTATGGACATGGGAGTGAAAGCTTAAATTTGAAGGTAACTCGCTGTTCTTCTCCACCAAAGGCTCTGCGGCCAGTGTCACTGCATGACCAGCTGAATAAACTAATGACACATATTAAGGCGAAAAAGGCAGAGAGAGGGGAAAAGAAGGAAAATAAAATGTTCATTGTGGAACATACCCCCTAAGCAGTTGGATCATCTTAATCTTCAAGCTTCTGTAATACAACTGTTGGAAGGCTCTAAGTCTGCACACAATAAAGTGCTTTATTCAGGGAACCATATGACTCCATCAGTCATTCAAGCACATGTTTGGCACAGATTGAAAGTGAAAAGCATAGCTAAGTCAAATATTTCAAAACTGAACTTGTCTTTCTAACACACATGGTTTATATATTGGTGTAATATCTGTATAACTTTTCAGTTCTCATATAGGGTAATGTCATGGCTGAAGTACAAAATGATGTCTGCTGCACCAGGCAGCATCACGCTTCTTGGGAGTTAAGACATGCCAAAAAGTCATTTACTAGAAAATTAAAAGGAAACTATCACACTTGACAGGTCCTCAAGAAAACTGTAAAAATAGCTTTTGTTCCTTCCAATTCCTGAATATCAATTCCTCTAATCAGGATGCTACACCATTCCTTGCTAGAGAGCTGCACTGTAACAAACCCAAGACAGCCAGTTCCTTCCTCTTCCCATGCCCAAGATCTGTCTCCTCTGTTTGCAGATGAAATATTGCTCATCATACAGAGTTACTCCTGCTGATGCAAATGCGATTAAAGCAATCTTGGGAGAGCACAGTGTGATTAAAGCATAAGTAATGTGAGAAGGATTTGGGCTTTCATTATACGAATACATATTGAAATGCACTCAAGGAAAGAAGCCAGTATATCTCAATATCCTCCCTGTTCTCGAGAACAAAATGTGACAAGTGGAGTTTTGAGAACAACATTTGCCATTGACTGCAGGAGGGGGCAGGGAGGCTGCAGAACATTTCAAACAGTGAAAACCAAGCTTGATAACGTGTATAGAATATATACATATATTGTATTTGGGAAACAGCTGCCCAGCCACATTTGCGATGCTCTTATGCTTGACTTGAAGAGTTACTATTCAGGAGCAGTCCAAAGAGTTGCCTTTTTTCCCTGGAAGAGAACATTTCAAAATATGACAGAAATGAAGCAGCGAAGCATTGAACCAGGGGGCATTTTGAAACACAAGGTAATGGGTATGGATTCCAGGTTCCCCCCATGGAAGAGCTCAGCTCTGGGAGTTCATAGAAGAGGGCAAGTTGTAAATGCAAGGTTCAAACCAAAGCAGCTTTGAAAAGTAAGTGACATAACAGCTTGTGTCCTCTTGCGGTAAATCCTGTCTTAAGCTTGCTCCTCTTCCAAGTCCTGATGGACACCACATAAATTGGCCCAGTCATTCTAAAGTGTGAAAACAAGCAGGACAGGATTAAAACCAGGTGAAAAGTAGAGGGTTGCACAACGCTTTTCCCTCAGGTGTTCCCAGGATGCCATAGTGAAGGATGCCCAATCTTAACTCCGCATCAACCCAACCAACATCATCCCAGCATAGGCACTACTGAAGCTTTTGACAAGAGCATGTAGTGATAGAACAAGAGGAGTGCCTTTAACCTGACAAAGGGGAGATTGAGACTAGATTTTAGGCAGAAGTTCTTCCCTGTGAGGGTCCTGAGGTGCTGGCATGGGGTGCCCAGAGAAGCTGTGGCTGCCCCATCCCTGGCAGTGTTCAAGGCCAGGTTGGACACAGGGGCTTGGAGCAACCTGCTCTAGTGGAAGGTGTCCGTGCCCGTAGCAGGAGGCTGGGGCTGGATGATCCCTTCAAACCTAAATCATTCTATGATAATTACACAAAAATCCAGATCCAGCATTACTCTCCCCCGCCAAAGCCTCAAGAAAAGATGCTTTCCATTAATGAAGTTGTGAATTACTCCCCAACTTACAATTCCCTCTCACTCTTTTCAAAGTACAGCACAATCCTTTTCTCCAATTATTTACTTGCCTGCCTCACTGAGTACAAGGAATCTTTAGTATAGTCTGTAGTGGGGGGTGTTCCTTCCCATATATGATCATCAGTGAAAGAAACTACTGAGTGGGAGCTGGAGTTGTGCTCATCCCGTGCACACACATCATTCATTCAGACATCCTCCAGGAAATCACACTGAAAATATGGCAAATCCAGCTGAAATGAATTGCAGCATTAATTTAGGTAAACGTGCATGGAAATGATTTGTAGCTCTTTCCCAAACCTAGCAAATGAGCTACTGGGCTGGGGAGTTAATATCCATCGTGCGTCTTTGTTTGTATGGGGAGTACCTGCTACTTGCCTTACACAACAGCAGAAAGAGAAAAATTACCTGCATCTGTGTTAACACAAGCTGCCTCTGAAGTCTGTTTTCCTACTTTTGAAACATGAATGAATGGGAAACTTAAGAGTTACTTAATGTTCTTGAAGCAGAGCAGAAGTTTATGTGTGCGACCTCACAACAGATGTCACCATAAGCCCTGGATTGGTCCAGAACTTCACAGGCTTCTTCAGGAGATGGGCTATAGAAGTAATGAACATTTACTTTTATTGTTTCCTCAGGGCTGGATATGTTCCCGGGTCACCAGCACAGCTTTGCTCATCTAGCCTGCACATCCTCTGATCCTGCCAAGGAGGTTTTAAGTGAATAGCACAGAACATCATCACCAGGCTGTACAAAGGAAACAGATCCATGAAGGTGAGACAGTTCATCCCAACTGAGGATCAGACAAGAAGCATACCTGACACAAAATACATAGACAAGCTGCTTCTTTCTAAAGCATGAAGATCTCTTCTACAACGACCCTGAACTTTTCCCTTAACTGCAAGTTTTTACCCAAAATGTCTCTTCAGTGGGGTGTGTTTTCCTCACCTAAGAAGCAATAGATGAAGAAATAAACACTATTTCACTTGAAATGCTTACCTCACACTTTAAAATCTGTGTCAAAACACAAGAGTGGTTTTTAACCTGAATACAGTTTTATTACTTCCAACTCAAAAGGGAACAGGGATGAGAAGCGAGATGCTGGATCCTTCCCTATCAGGTGCAGAGGCCACATCTCTTTCTAAGCTACAGCTCTGTCACCACAGTGTTCTCAATAGCAGAAAGAGAATAAAGACTTAAGTAATCTGGACCAAACAGTTCTCCTTCCCACATCTTCTCATTGTTGAAGTGACACAGGTTCTTCATCACACTACCATCACTGCATACAGTGCTGCTGAATAAAGATACTGGTGATGCTCAGCTCCACACACGGTCAGGCCCATATACTCACCTTAATAAACGTAGCATTACAAAGTCCAGATTAAGTTTTTTATTGTATTTTTACCTGACTTTATCGAAACAAAATCCCATAAACACCAGGTTTCAGGGAGGTTTATATTCCAATGTTTTTTCAGAGGTCACATATGAGGTTTACTCCTCTTGCTTGATCAGCTGTTCTCAGAATTAGAGCACATTAAATAGAAGTGAGAAAACAGCACATTTTCACCACTGTCAGAAGGTTTACACTTAATGCATATGGCACATACTATTAGACTAAATTTGGAGGGACTGACACAGTTCCTCTTAAAGAGTATCTCAAAATAAACTAGTTAAAGACTCTTTTGTGCCAAATTCTGCATGCGTTTTTATGCCTTGCTATGTATTATCCAGTGCGGCTAAAAGGCCATGAAACCTTTCACTTCTTGCCTTATTAGATCATACTTTTTGGACAAGAAAGCATGTGTTCATCTAATCAATGGTTTCATCGTGTTGACCTTGTGAGTGGATAATCCTCCACCCCTGATTTAACTAAGTATTTCTCATCCTAGCTCCAAGTCACAGAAAGCAGCAAACTCCTTTATAGGGTGTGTAAAGCAATAATGAAACAATATGAAGTGATTTAACAAAGGAGTCAGCATTTCTGATTAAATGATGCAGTTCAGCAAGTCACTTTCTGAAGCACTGATAACCAAGTCACGCTCAATATCAACCTAGTCTCTAACTCATATGTGGTACTAAAAAAGAGAAAGGTTAACATCCTGGAGCAGGGATCTCATAAGAAACAGTATGTTTTCTAAGTCAGCGTGATCCTCTTGTCATAAACATTTAACATAATTGAAGCAATTTGCCTTGTGCTAGCAAGTAACAAACAGTATTGTCCTTTCGGATTGCACTGTCCCATCAAGAATCCACTAAAACCCTCTAACAGGGCTTTGTTTGTCATAGGCTTACCCTGCAGACACAGTAGAGCCTAAGAGAAGCCTCTGCAGATGTGATTTAGGCCTTAAGTACTATAACATTTTGGAGATGATGTGCTTTTGTCCTAGGAAAAACTAATCTGAAAAGCTACTTGAAATGCAAGTACAATGTGCATGCAATCGGAAGAGCAAAATCTGAGATGGCATGGAGTAAAACACAAGAACGTGCAGAGTAAAAAATGCCATCAGAAAAGGGCCTGAAATGAAAAATCTTTCCAATATGAACAACATGAAAGGCCTGGCATCCCAAGAGGGGCTGCATGCTGTGTGAGATATAGAGCTGGGGAGAGCCTGCTGGTGCAGCAGGGCCTGGCCATTCTCATAGATCCTGGAATGGTTTGGGTTGGAAGGGTCCTTAAAGCTCATCCAGTTCCAACCCCTGCCGTGAGCATGGGCACCCTCCACTAGAGCAGGTCCTGGCCTTGAACACTGCCAGGGATGGGGCAGCCACAGCTTCTCTGGGCACCCTATGCCAATGCCTCAGCACCCTCACAGGGAAGAGCTTGTGCCTAGGAGCCCACTTAATCTACCTATATCTATCTACATGCATATATGTAGCTGTATTTCAGACCAAATTGAGAACACCCTAGGAATGCCAATTCTCTGTTTACAACAAGTCTCACAGCAAAAGTCAAGAGAGAACCCACCCCATCGGCCCTCAAACATGCAGTCCCCAAGCCAGGTTCTGGGACAGGAGGTTTGGCAGCACCTCCAGCAAAAGCTGGGATGTTAAAGTGCCTTGGCCACACATGCAGGTTACTCTGCTGGCTGTATCCTGCTGCTGGCCTGGCAAATGGAGCTGGTTGCTCACCATTCACATGCAATACTACAGCTCAAACAGGTATGCCCAAAAGGATGCACATGAATACTGACAAAGCGAAGCCCAGCTGGACTCTTCAGACAATTTGCACTGGCAACATGAGATATGTTAGAAACACAGCGAGTGCAGTGATAAATCTGTCAGGATTAGGATATGTGAGGTCTGAACCAGGCTGCTGGAGGACCAAATAAGCCTTTTACATGAACTCAGCCTTTTTAAAACAGAATTCCATAATCAATAGCATTGGCAGCAGCAGCTGACAGCCTCAGTGGAAGTAACACCTATGACCTGCTGCACTCACGTGTCATTAGACAAGTGCCACTGGGGCAGGCTCCACGCTGGGAACAGGATGAAAAGCCACCCAAAACATAGCCTGTCAATCATTAGTTCAAGGATGCTCTCTGTGGCTGGATGAAGCTGTTTCCAAAACACCAGTGAATAACACGGCAGCTCCCCAGGGAGCAGGAGAGTTAAGGATGCGAACATGATTTGAAGAGTGGGCATAATATCCTCAGCTGGTGTATTTTGGCATGGATCTGCGGAGCCCCATGGACACCGAGAGCTCATGCCAGGCAGCCTGCAGGGGACCCAATAGGGATAATCGTCAGACAAGAAGGTGATTATACACAGACCATAAATATCTGCCACAAACACGGGAACAGTCTGAGAGAAGACAGGAGTTCAAAGTGAGCTCTGAAACAGACTGTGCTGGAGACATCGGGTTTAAAGGGAGAGACAAGGGAAGATTTCTTCTTCTGTCACTTATTTCCAATGCAGCTGCCATCAGTAACGAAAACAAAAGCTGACAGAAAAGCTATTTTAATTGAAGGTCGAGAATCATGGTCTGCACTGTCAGGATTTTCATTTTTCCTCCAGATAACACCTAACACCTGCAAGAGATTTAAGAGCTTCCCCCCACACTCATTTGGAGTTTACTTATACACACACACAGGAAAGCTTTGACTCTGCAAAAAGCTTATATAAATGTCGATGTTAAGGCCACTGAGTGTGTAAGATGAGATCTTACCCTTCTATATATTACCCTCCACAGGGATAGCAAAGCTAATTTTGCTTTACTAAGGCTGGTACTTCAATTAGTTTGCCTTTTTGCCCACGAGGACCTTTAGCCAGAGACCGAGAGCTGGCAATACTGAAAACCAGAAGGGCAATTGTGAAACCATAAGAACTGGAAAAGAAACTCATGCAACAAGTGGGTGGCAAGGCTACTTTTTAAGTTGTCTAACTCATGACTTGATAATGTCTGTTTAATAGTAGAGCTGTTCCTAGGGCAGCCCCACACTCTGCACGTCTCTTGCCATGTCGTATCGTAACTTCAACTTCCGTTCTCAATCACTAAGCACGTGTTTATGTCAAAATTAGGATATCCTGGCAGCACCTCAAATCCCTAACAGTGGGCCCGGAGCAGGAGCAGCACCAGAGCCAGCTGAGGTAGAGGTTGTAAAGCTGCTGGAGATGTGTGCCAAGCACGACAAGGACTTTTCATCACCAGGCGGCCTCACCGGGTCTCGAAGCACGCGGCTGGAACTTTCAGCACCTCTGTGACCAAGAAAGCAGCACATGCTCTGGCAAAGCTAAAGCTGTTCTCTACTTCCACAGAGAAAAAACATGGAATGAAAGGAGAGGATGCTCACTGAGCACACTGGCTGCAGATGTAAATGGGACGTGTTATGGAAAGGAGGGGAGAAAATGCAGCAAAGCAGACCCAAAACCCAGCTGGGCTGTGAGGGTCAGCAAGCACTGCTGTTGCTCAAGCTTAGACATCTAAACACAGGCACCATAAGGATGAGCAGCTGACATATACTTTATAGGGAGCTTAATTCATCACTGCAAATGTAACCTTAGAGCTTCAGCTTGGCTCTTAGGGAATCCCCATACACAAGTAACGGGATTTCAACCCATACCTACTATGGTCTCTCATCTGTATGTTAGGTCTAAGCCACCTGCCATTTGCCCTCTTCCTCTATTGCAGGTACAACTACGAGGCATATTCATGCCTTCATTTCTGTCTTACGTGAATGCTTGAAGCATCTAAACCCAACTTTTGTGGAAGTGCAGTCAAGTTCACCCACTGTCCCAGCTCACCTCCAGAACACAGAGGGGCCCACTGGCCCCAGCATCATAGATCCAACTAGGTTGGAAAAGACCTTCAAGATCCAGTCCAGCCATTGACGCTCTAAGCATGGACACGTCCTGTCTCAAGCCAACCCAACCCAACCCTCCACCTATGCAAAGGGAACAGGCACCAGGAAGCAGGGGACCTATTTCTCCTCATCTACCGGAGAATTTCTGCAGCCTGTATGCCCAGCACTGATTTGGTGCAAATGCGAATGTTGACAAAGAGAAATTAAGACCCCTCACAAAAGCAAAGCAAAGCTTCAACTCCTGTTAATTCATTCACATAAATCCTAGGTGCTCCATTAAATGCAACAACTTGTTGTGTCTACCCTAGGATTTCAATGTGCTGAAGTATCTGTTTCCCTCAGCAAATCCTTAGCCAAAGTCCCAGTGAAAGTGGCTGTGAGTAAATCTGGAGACAAGCAGACATTTGCCAAGTTTAAAGTTACAATGAAAAAGAAGCCCCAAGACAGGAGTTTGTAGTAACACATGGGGACACACGCACTGCTCAGCGCTGTTACATGTATTTATACGAGAGAATCTCCCTTCCTCTCTCTCATAAAATATGCATTGTCAGCTGCTGTTTAATGAAGAGGACGGGGCCTGGGCCCTCCAGTGATTCCAGAATAAGCCCCAGACTTGCCATACAGAGACAAGTCACTTTTCCAGGCTCTTCCCCCATCTGTGACACGGATAGCACAGAGCCAGGGCTGCAAAACATCTTTAAGACTGACTCTACCGATCGCTGCCTTGCTCTGCGTTTGAATGAGCGCAGCAGCCAGCAAACTTCTACCCAGCGAGGACGCTTTCACCACCAGCAGTTGGCTTTTCCAGGCAATCCTTCCCGGCTGGAAACAAGTCTGAACTCTGACAGTCCTCTCCAACCAGCCCCAACCCTCGGGTGGCTGTTTGATGAGGACCCTCCGGGAAAAACCGTTCCATGGGATGGGGACCAATACACGTACCGGAGTCTCAGGGACTTTGCAGGGCACCCCCATACAAGGGGTTCCGGGGACCCCTCAGAGCATCCCGCATACAGTGGGGATCCGCAGGACGCCACGGGGCACACTCCATACCGGGCTCCCCAGCACACACCCGCCACACTGGAGGTCCCAGGACCCAGCAGGGCATCCAAACACACGGGGGGGTCTCTGGGACCTTGCAGGGCACTCTCTACACAGGGAATGTTGGGGACCCGACAGCGCATCCCCTAAACCGGGTGTCCCCAGCACCCCCTCACACTGGGGGTCCGCGAGGACCCTCAAGAACACACAAACCGGGAGTCAATAGGACTCCGAAGCTCACCCCTAAACACTGGATCCCCAGGACATCCCCACACCGGGGGTTCCCCGGACCATTCCGCCCACCCGGGGGGGTGCAGGGTCGATGTGGTGGGGGATGTCTGGGCTTCAAAGCGGAGTTTCCCGTGGAAGGGCTTGGAAGTCCACACGCCGTGCAGAGAAGCGGGACTTACGGGTCCCGGGGAGCGCGGAGAGCAGCAGCGTGGCGGAGGCCAGGAAAGGGGGGAAGCGCAGAAGGGTGCGCAAAACGAGGGCAGGCAGCGCGGCTGGATTCGCGCTCCGGTGCTTGTCCCCTTAAAAATGGAGCGTTGGGTGAGGAAGTGTGCGAGGGGAAATCAGTGGGGCTGCGTGGTGAGCTTACCTTGAGCGGCGGGGGATGCTGGAAGGAGGCAGCCGAGGCTGAGCAGCAGCGCGGACACCCGCGCCGGGGGGGGGAAGCGCTGGGCGCGGAGGCGCTTTGACATCTTAGCCCAGGCTGAGGGAGACAAACTTTCATCAGCTGGGGCTGGAGAGCAGCCCCATAATATACAGTTACAGAGAGGAGCGAGCTGGGACTCAGGATGTGAGAGATTTCCTGCATGCAGTTAACTCCAAAACCCCTCCTGCTGATGAGCTGGGCTCTGCTTTCTTAGGGAGGAGGAAAAAAAAAAAAAAAGAAAGGAAGAGTTGAAGGGATTTTTTTTCTTTTTAAAGAGGTTTGGGGTTAGTTTGGGGCTGGTTTGTGGTATTTTGGCAAGAAAAGCCTTGCTGACCGCTGCAGCCCGTCCTGCGCTCCTCGCTGTGGAGCAAATGAGCCCCAACCGCCCCTCCGCGGGGTCCTACCGCCCGCCCGCCGCACGGGCAGCGCCGAGCACCGCGCCGCTCCCCGGGGGCTCCGGGGTGCCCACAGCATCCCCCCTTCTCTGCCAAGGGTTCTATAGCACAGTCAGCCCTGGTGCTCCCTTTGGAAAGTTATCTGTGTATGTTAGGGCTCAGGGGGTGTTTACTGGCTTTAGAATCATGCAATCCCAGATTGGTTTGTGTTGGAAGGGACCTTAAAGCTCATCCAGTTCTAACCCCCTGCCGCGGGCAGGGACACCTTCCTCTAGAGCAGGTTGCTCCAACCTGGCTTTGAACACTGCCATATTTTGGAGTTGTTTCTGCTGTCTCTGACTTTTATTGTGGGGTTTTTAAAGAAAATAGTAATACCAAGCCCAACACAGCCCCAGTTGCCAGATGCATTTTTTAAAGTCTTCCTCATTCAAATTATTACTACTGACAGTCTGGGAGAATAACCAAATGCAGATCATATATTCCTTAAAGTACCACCAAAACACACGCAGTGCCCACATGTTGCACAGAACGCTGCTGAGGAGTAGAAAGAACCTAATCCTGTAAATCCTCACAGGCTTTGATTGGGCAGTTTTATTTTAATTTCTTAAGGTTCTTCCCAAATCTCACTGTTTGCATAGCAATGCTTAATTGTGCGTATTGGCCCCATGTTCTCCATGAGACAGTTGGCAAAACTGGCCTCATACGTGTCTGTACACCCGCATGCACAGTAGCCATGCAATCCCACTTAAAAAACGGATGTTGGAAGGTGCTGAGGCGCTGGCACAGGGTGCCCAGAGAAGCTGTGGCTGCCCCATCCCTGGCAGTGTTCAAGGCCAGGTTGGACACAGGGGCTTGGAGCAAGCTGCTCCAGTGGAAGGTGTCCCTGCCAGTGGCAGGGTTGGGACTGGATGAGCTTTAAGGTCCTTTCCAACCCAAACCAGTCTGGGATTCTGTGATTCTATGATTTGGGCCAGTTCTGGAGCAGAGGGTGGGAACTATCCACAGTGAACCAGAGTGCGTTTCCCCAGCTCAGAGGATAAATGAACCAGCAGAAACTCAATGGGTACAAGAAGCTGCGATTCCCAAGGCAGAGCTCTGTACCACAGCCCCTTCAAACCACCCCAGGGGACAGTCACATCCGCAGTATAACAGCGATAATGTCAGGTCATCACAGCAGAAATAACCCTAGAAAAGAGCTGGGATCAGGGAGCATTTGCAAAAAGGCCTCTTAATGGCTTCTTTTCTTCACAGTTAAAAAGGACATTTTCTCCCCTTACCCCTCCTCCCAAAATTAGGCCCATGGATTCACCTCCAGTTGCTCTGAGTCTTATATTCCACCTACATTTACCCTGAAAGTCTCACTTCAGCAGCATTCACCTTTAAATACCCAAAAGCTGAATTTTCCCATCATTATCAATCCTAAGAGCTCTAGCCAGCAGCATTTCCTCCCTTAAAATATAAACTAATGAACTCTATCTATTGTCTCATTAAGGGCATACATGCTCCCCACAGCACATTGGTTAATAATGCTAAAATGAGAAGACCCGTTTGCAGAAAGCCACCATAAGAGCCATAAAGACATCTTTAGCCTTTGAAGGTATTTTCCCCATTAAAAAAAGTCAGAGGGAACTAAAGGCTTCTAAATGGAGTTTTGGTAATCCCACGTGGCTTTTCACTTAAATGGTAGTACTTTTATTGTGAGTAACAGTATTTGCTAACAGTGAATGTGGAGCCAATCATATCTTGGTCATTCACTAGCATGAATGAAGTAGATATTATCAGTTCCTCCTCCTCCCCCAGAACTTAACCAATGGGAATACTTGCATTTTACCACACTAGTTTTACGGGCTTGAAGTTGATAAATTGATAGTTTATCACAAAACAGCCCCAAATATGCTACTAATGACATCCATGCAGGAATGCTACTGAATTAGTTACCTCTGGCTCTGCAGAACAGCAGTGCAATCACCGCAGATTCAAAAGCCTTTGGGAAGAAAGCACCTCAAGGGAAAGGGAAGTAAATCTGAAGCTCCTCTGCTTCACTGCTCTGTACATAACAGAGGCCAAACCGTGACTTTCAGATCCTCAAACCACCTCCCACAATTAGTTTTACGAGGCTTGGTTTATCCAATTCAGAAAGAGCAAGGCCGCGTTTCCCTGCAGGAAACGAAAATTGCATCCAGGTTGTGTGCCTGCTTCAAAGGGGGGCACAGTCCCGATTCTCCAGGTTTTTCCCGCGGGCACTGGCTCTCCATCCATCCTTCCCTGCTTTGTTCTTTAGCACTGTCATGGGAATAGGAATGAGGGGGGCTGTTGTGATGTTATGTGGAGGTGTCTCACTGCTGCTGTGGTTTTCTTTGCCTTTCTATCTGTTGCTATTGCTTCTTTATACTCCCCCCCCCTCCATTTTTGTCCTCCTTATCTTCCTTTCTTTACTTCAACCAAGCTTTTCTTTCCCAAGCATGCACTCCACTTTAGGGCTATCCTACAATACCGACAGCATATGAACAGCTGAGCAGTCATTTTGCTCTTTAATCTTCTTGGGAGAGGTAAACTTAACACATTGCCCTTTCTTCTCTGCTGCTATAGACAGGCTGGCATACGCTGGTAGCTTGGTTTGCACTCAGCTTTGAGCCTCAGCCCCTGCTCTGCAGGAAAAGCAAGCCAGCCACCACCTACGAACTGAAAAGGTCGGATCCCACTGCTGTAGCATCTCTCTACTTTCAGATGTGCGGCTGAAATGTCTCACCCGGCGGCTCTGGGTCACCTGTAGCTAGAGGGAAAAGCAGGGAATGAAGTGACAAGGATCTCTGCGATCTTATCAGGTCCCCTCTGCAGGCATGTCTTTCAACTGCATGGTCCCTGCTTCCCCTTGAAGCGGTTTGGAAACATTTAACAGCCTCTTTCAGCTGGGTACTGTGAGAATTGGTGATGCTCAGGAATGCCTCCTGCATTAATCCTTACCTCTTGTCATTCATGGAGCAGGGCTATGGCTACTGCATCCTTTTTCTCTCCAACTCTTATACTTGCCTTTGACTTGCGTCACTGTCACTTGAATAGGTCAAGCTGAAGTCGCTTAACCTTCAGGTTGCATTTACATGTGAAAACGATTTGATGCAAAGAGCACCTGTGATTTTTAACAGTTAATATTTGACTGTATGACAATACAAGCAGTTGGCTTGGACTCTGGTTATCGAATTACTAATTCATGCAGGAGCTTTAGTTCACATGGCACTGAAAATGTCAATTCGGAAGAGAGCAGCACGGAAGAGAGCAGAGTGGAATAACTTACCTGGAAACAAGCACAACATACGGCTTAGTGCAGACGCCGGAAAGGAGGAGGATGCGCTGAGGGAAGCATCAACCTCCATTAGTTTCCCCTTGGCTAGAGGAGTTTTGAGAAGGAATTAGTGACTGATGGAGACAACATGAAAAAATAAAAAGGAGGTGGAGAGGGCATATATTAAATTTGAAACCTCCAGACTATGGTAATGTGGTGCTTTTGTGGCATTAGGTAGAAGGTCCCGTAACAAGGTGTATGGCACTTGTTAGATGGATTATGGTGCATTAGAGGGTATGGTGCATAAGAAAAGGAAAAAGGAAAAGAAAGGGAAAGGAAAAGAAAGAGGAAAAAAAAGTGAGTGTGAAAGGAAAAGGGGGAAGGAAAAAGGAATAAAGATAAAAAGGAGAAAGGAAAAAAGGGAAAGAGGAAAATGAAAGGAAGAGAAGAACAAGGAAAAAAGAAAATAGATAAAAAGGATAAAGGAAAAAAGAAAGCTATGCCTGTTACACTTCTCTGCTAGAGCAGGAACTGCATTTCTCATTACAGTCTGAGTTAAATGAAGAGAAAGATAAACCACCTCAGATAGCTGAACAATGCCAAGATAAAAGGTTCTGGCCAGGGAAAACACCTCAGCTCTCACATCTTCCCAGATAAGCCTTTTGGATATCCAGGAAACCTCACTGTAATTATACATTGAGCATTATCCAGAAATCCAAGTCCTTTTATTCCCATGTGTGCCAAAATGCATGAGGACTTGTCTGGGCTTAGCTACAGGGATCTATGGTTTTGGGGCCTCCCGGCTGAAGTTTTTGCCTCTTAGAGTAAACAAAACAAAACAAAAAAGCTTTTCCCTTTGAAATCTGCTGTCCCCCAGCCAGCTGCTGAGACTTTGTGTCTCCAGCCCTCCCTCACTTCATTAACTCTCTGCAAAATCAAGATCCGGCTGAGTTGTGGCTGCGCTGGTAGATTGCAGCCCGCTATAATTAACAGGCATAGATACCGCCTGACCTTTAGCAGCAGAGCTTTGCTATAGACCTCTGTCACAACGTTCAAACCAAGATAGCAAGCTCCTAAGAGCAGCATCCGTCAGGCCTGCACACTGAATTAAAACACTGGCTGTAAGTATTGTCTACTGCACGTACGTGAGAGATGTTGCATTCTATAGATTTCCAGGTCAAGTTTCCACCCTCCTTATCTTTAGCGAGTGTGCGCTCCAGCACGCCTTGCTGAGCAGCAGAGTGAGGCTCAATCTAGTGGTTAAGCCCATGAAACGCAATGCAAGGTCAGCAGACTTCACTTTCTGTTGTCAATAAATACAGAGAATCATAGAATCGTGGAATGCTTTGGGTGGGGAGGGAGCTTAAAGCTCATCCAGTTCCAACCCCCTGCTGCAAGCAGGGAAACCATCCACTAGAGCAGCTCCAAGCCCCTTCTAACCTGGCCTTTCCTACCTTCCCCTCCACTCACCTTGTAGCTCCATGCTTTGTGTATGACCTTTTTCTCCTCCTGTCCTAAAGGCATCATAACACTGAATTCATCTCACATTTCTGCCCTGAAGCTTTGAACTTGCCAGTGCAGCTGAGAGAGCAAGCACAGGGAAAACCAGCCAGCACCTTGCAGCAGCCAGACCCTGCATATCTACAAGATATAATACTGAATTACTTTTATCATGGATCACAGAACCCCAAAAATGAACTGTTTCTAGATACCAACCCCTACTTTGAATGATACAGTGTTCTAACATTATATTCAAGTAAAATCGACACATCCACTCCGAAGTTATTTATACAGTTATAAATGAGATGCGGTAGTTTTAGTCTGTCAGGGCTAAAACACAATCTGAAGGAGTCAGTCCCTTCCACTAAGCTGTGTTTGGAGAGCACTGCTTGCTAGCATCATTTCTACCTGGAAGAAGGATCACAGGGCTGATGGAGAGCTGTGTGTGCTCATCACCTTCCTACCCTACCTGCTCTGCCCAGCTCATCCTACCCCTTCCACTGCAGCATCCTTTTGGAAAACAGCTCCTTTCCTCTAACAAAGCAGGGGAGTAAGCTCAGCTTTAATGCTGATTAAGCTGTATATACTACTTTATAGGGAAACTACAGAGACTGTTGCAGGCTGCTGTAACAGGGCCAAGGGTGAAAAAGCCAAGAGGAGCTCAAGGAAGAGCAAACAAAGAAACCCACTGCTCCAAGGATACAGGAACTTAACAACAACAGCAGCAACCCCCTCAGTTCTTGGGCAGTTAAAACACAAGAAGCCCCAGACCTCACATGGTCCCTGATTACCTTCTTTTCCTGTAGCATAAACCCTCGGTCATGCAAACACAGAGTTCTCCATGAGCACAGCCACCACCGGCAGCTGGGCCTTCTGCGCTCCCACCCTGCAGCTGAGCCTCCCTTAGGGTGCCATCCCCACCTTGGGTACCCTCCTGATACCCAGAGCATCCTGACCCAACAGCCTCAGTATCCTCAGGGAAGGAAGGCTCAAGCTCCTGGCTTCACCCCTCACCAAATGGGCCATTGACATTTTCCTCTTGCAGCCTTCCTGGTCGAAGAGGAAAAACACACTAACTAAATGTTCTTCTTCAGTTTCGGTAACACATAACTAAATACTTATCTTCATAAATAATAAATAAATAGTTAAACAATCTTCTTCAATGTGTGTGCACACCCCTGAATCTCATTTCAAGCTGGCACAGTCATTTTCTTACTTACTGCAGTAACTAATGATCCCCACTCTCTCTTGCAGTGCACAGCAAAGATTATGGCACACCAGCTTGCTTAATGTTGTCAGACAGGGATTAGTCCTATGCTAAATAAAGAAATAAATAAAAAGGTGCTGGTCTCTCCCCATTTGATGCTCTGCTGTTCATCAACCACGATTTACCATAATGAGAAGGGAATTCTGCTGTGTAGGAAGAAGGACCAAGGTTCTTCTGTCTAACAGCCTGCTGCAATAAAATCCTGAAACATCCAAACCAGAGTAATTTGGGCTTATGCTCTGGATGTCTGCATCCTCCCCCTGAGGGCCTGAATAGCTGCTTAGTTTTCAGACCACCTGAATAGATCCTTATTTTTCCACAGTGGAAGAAACATCATTTTGAGCTTTGTGACTGATTTTAATACTGGTTCTAAGAAGTGATGATTCTCCAGTGAAACCCTTCTGTCAGACAGGACACTCCTGAGAGCATGGCAGGAAGGTCTCCTGTGCTAAAGTCCCTTGAAATAAAACAAATAACTCATTGAGTGTCGTCTTCTTTTCGCTTCAGACCAGACATTGAGAGCGAGCCCTTTGATCTGCTGCTCCAAATTTCACTGTCTCCCTGAAAACAAAGGGAAGAAAAGAAGCCACAGATTTTTACATGTCTCAGCAGAGGACAGATTTCAACTCAGACTAAAAACTATGAAGTCATATATTTTTAATATTCCTGTCTAGCCCTCTGCAAACCACAGAACAATGCAACATCCATCATCATAAGCGCTGGGACAGTGTATTAGGAGGACAGCGTATTTAGGGGGTGTTTTTAAAGAAAAAGAGCAATCCCTATTGGGAAATTGGAGAGAAATCATTAAAAAGGCCTGTGGCATACATCGCGGGAGAGTGAAATCAATTAGGTCTCAATCTCATATTATTCATGGAAGGAGGAGTGAAACAGAGCTTCTTTTAATACAGGCTTCTGTTGGAACAAGTCCAGAGGAGGCCACGAGGATGATCAGGGGACTGGAGCACCTCTCGTATGAAGACAGGATGAGAAAGTTGGGGCTGTTCAGCCTGAAGAAGAGAAGGCTGCATGGAGACCTCATAGCAGCCTTCCAATACCTGAAGGGGGCCTATAGGGATGCTGGAGAGGGACTCTTCATTAGGGACTGTAGCGATAGGACAAGGGGTAATGGGCTCAAACTGAAAGAGGGGAAGTTTAGATTTGATATAAGGAGGAAGTTCCTTACTGTTAGGATGGTGAGGCACTGGAATGGGCTGCCCAGGGAAGCTGTGAATGTTTCATCCCTGGTGGTGTTCAAGGCCAGGTTGGACATAGCCTTGGGTGGCATGGTTTAGTGTGAGGTGTCCCTGCCCATGGCAGGGGGGTTGGAACTCGATGATCTTGAGGTCCTTTCCAACCCTTACTATTCTACAATTCTATGATTCTTGTGATAGTTAGATTCTATTGTAAAACTTACATTTGCTTTGGGTCACAAACCCAGCAAGTGAAACCTCTCAAAACGAAAACAAACAGAAGTAAAATGTTGGGTTTGTAACATCAGCTAATAGTATTAGATAGAACAGGCAGCCCATAATTATATATCTTTCATGCAATTTAACTTTTGCCATTACATAATTGAATTTAGACCAAAGTTATATTTTTACATAACAACAAACACAAAAATTATATATGTGCTCCCAGTAGCATTACAAGTTAAGTATATATTTGGCAACACTTTACAGTAAGCGAGGATTCATTACTAATTCCTCTGGTATTCATTGTAACAACATTAGTCACAAAGAATGAAAGTGGATATAATATTTGGGCACTGGTTTATTTCTCTATAAATCAGCAATATAGAATGCACTGGTAATTCCCTGTCCTTGACATCACTGCAAGGCTGGTGAAGATCACAACACTGTCATTGGGGATTATCCAAAATTCATAGAATCCCAGCCTGGTTTGAGTTGGAAAGGAGCTTAAAGCTCATCCAGTTCCAACCGCTGCCATGGGCACAGACACCTTCCACTAGAGCAGCTTGCTCCAAGCCTTGTCCAACCTGGCCTTGAGCACTGCCAGGGATGGGGCAGCCACGGCTTCTCTGGGCACCCTATGCCAGTGCCTCAGCACCCTCACAGGGAAGGGCTTCTGCCTAAGAGCTCATCTCAGTCTCCCCTCTTGCAGGTTAAAGCCATTCCCCTTGGCCTGTCCCTACATCCCTTGTCCAAAACCCCTCTCCAGGTTTCCTGCAGCCCCTTTAGGCACTGGAGCTGCTCTAAGGTCTCCCCTTCAGGAGCCTTCTCTTCTCCAGGCTGCCCCAGCCCAGCTCTCTCAGCCTGGCTCCAGAGCAGAGCTGCTCCAGCCCTCGCAGCATCTCCGTGTCCTCCTCTGGACTCACTCCAACAGCTCCATGTCCCTTCTGTGTTGAGGACCCAGAACTGGATGCAGGACTCCCTGCTCATTCTGCAGTGACACAATTACTTATTACAATTCATCACAATGATTGCTTAGGGACCTTTCTTTCAGACTTCATTATCAGGTAATAGGAAAATTAGTCCAAGGTCAGACTGGACACCATTCTCGTGGCCAGTCTTTGGTCCTGATCTCTATTAACTTTCCCCCTATGACCCCAGAAGGGGATGCAAAGTCCCCACTTACTTCAGGCAACAAAAAGTTCCAGAAAAGAAGAGAAACACGAAATAAGAATGGAAGTTTCCCCATTCTTCAAGAATAGCTTCAAGAGCTGCAAAAGCCATTAGCCGGTGTATTAACAGATGGCCTTAGCGAGGAGATGAAGCTGAAATAGTTTCAAAAGGGTCTTCGCCATTTTCTACTGGCAATTTCTCAAGCCAATTGCAGACCTGCAGTAACTCTAGAACCACAGAACAGCCTACGTGTAATACATGTTTACCTAAGGATCCTCTTATAATTATATATCAACTAAAGTCTAGTCTTGTAAGATACTGTAGGAGATAAAAGTATTTAAAACATGAAGTGAAAAAGCACATGACTGTGACCAATTTCTAAAACCCAAAAATAATTCTCCAATTAGGGGCTTTTTTACATCTTCCCATCTGCAACATGAACCTCAATCACTTCATTGCACTTCGCCTATTTACTAATTTTATATAGTTGTGTGCATCACGAGCACATTTGTGCCATTTTGCCTCCTTTTTTTCCCCTTATCTTTAATCACTCTGCAGCTGGAAGGAAGATGATGCACCTCATTATCTTATTCTGTGGGTCATCTCCAGTGGATATTAAGTAATCCTGTCTCTTACAGCTTTGGTATGGAACCAAGGAGAACTGTGAAAAGTAAGATGGGTGACTTAAAAAAGAAGATGCTTTTTGCCTTCAGTATGGAAATCGTAGAATCATAGAGTCCTGGAATGTTTTGTGTTGGAAGGAACCTTAAAGATCATCCAGTTCCAACCCCTTGCCATGAGCAAGGACAACTTACATGCTTCTTTCAACAGCTTTTTCATAGCTAAACAGACATTGCAATCACAACCTCCCAAAACACCTCCAGGTAGTTCAGCTGGGAGACAAATTTCAGTTCAAGAGCCCAATACATCATTGACATGGGCAAACTTTGTGCACCACTCTACAGCCAACACAGGTTCCTCTCTCTGAATAATGATTTTGGAAAAGGGCTTTTGCAATTGTGATATCATATTTAAATAAAAGCTTAATATTTTCCTACGTACATCAAGCTTTGCTACCTACAGTTATTGAAAAGGTTTTCAGTTTCTTCTTTTACCCTAATCAATCTTGATGCCTAGGTGTCCTTACATTTACTTCGTGCCACTTTCTAGACACCTTTTATGCAGGCGACATCAGCTTGGGAATGGTGTCAGCTGGGGTTGGGACTTAGCAAACCCCCATTGTCTGGTGCTGACCTGTGGCCAGGACAGCATGGGAGCGCAGGAGGGCATCTCACAGGCATCCAGCTGGCTGTAACCCAGCTCAGCATGAAGCAGACTGAGTAATAAACTACACAGACTTAAGTCATAGCCCTTAATGAAATATGACCTTGTGGGACAGCCCTATGTACTGTGAGCTCTGTCAGTGAACAAGTGGCCAGTCAATGCTCCTGGAAAGATAATTACCCACCCATCAAGGCACACAGGCATTTTTGTCCCTGAAGCCAAAGGGGTAAATGTCTCCCCAGACAAGGCGAGCTGGGTATTTTTAGCCATGGAGTTCTTACTGGGATAGTTGTATTGGGGAATGGTTTCCTCTGCAGAGAGATGCCAGGAACTTTATCCCTGCTTTTTGTGTTGTTTTCCTTGCAAATCAGCTCTCTCACAGAAAGCATTACACTAACATGACCAATCCCAGATTCTCAACAACAAAACTCCTAAAAGGTCTTACCCAGACAGTCTCCTCATCTATCTGAGCAGCTGAGTAAACTTGAAGAAGTAACTAATGACTCGCAAGACATACACAGGAAAATATTTGGGTTTAAAATAAATCCCCTGAATACTGTATCCTTCAGCGCTTTACATTGCAATGACTTTCTATCCTTAATGAGGTATTTCTGTCAGATGAAATTAATGATGCCAGCAAGCAAACAAACACCATGTCTTGCACACCTAAACCACTGCATTCCCCATGTGGGCTCCATTTTGGATAATGCAAAATGTCAACTCCATTGAGGGGCTTTCTGTTTCGGAAGGAGAGCACCAAGTCAATGTGTTGGCAAGCCTATGCAGGCTCTGTGCTGTAACACCCCAAAACCATCTCAGCATCTCAACTCAACCAACATTCATTAATAAATACTGTTCTGTGGGTGCATAAACATCAGTGGTGTGAAAGAGATGTCCCAGCGAGGGATATGGGGAACAAATGGCAATGCATGCTACCAGAGATGTTAATCTTTATAGAGCTGTACCAGCAGGAATATGTGTCCCTGCCAAAGACACAGGGTATGGACCGACAGACAGAAAACCTGAACTCAAACAGCATCCAACATGAAGAAAAATCACAGGGTTTGACAAGTGTGGGTGATCTCCAGTTTGGATAGGGAGTTTTCTATGTCAAGTACTATGCAGTGGCAAACGGACACTTTACTTTGAAATGCATGCAAGTCCAAAGTGGAATTATGTCTACTTTTTCCTAACTCTAAACTTCATTAACTTGGTGCCTACTTGCATGGGGCTCATTTTTTGCTGAAATAGCATTTTCCTGTACAGTCTATTTCTCATTACAATGACTAGATTGTAGAGCTGAAATGAATGTCAGAATTGTTTGCTGGATACATTAACAGATACCTTCTTTTCTAAGGCGCAGAAAGAGAAATTAAGTTTGCAAGAGAGATCGTTTATGGTTTTCTGAAGCAAAGGTTTCATATCATAAGAAACATTCCCAAACGGTGATTTCCATCATGCATTTTGCTCACCAGGCTTACTCCCAAGCTTATTTATACAAGAGAATTTCCACCTCAAATTGCCATGTATTTGTCCTATCAATTTTGAAAATTACATTTAGATAAAATAAAAACATCTGGAAATAACCCTTTTACAAACCCAAATGATTTTGTGAATAGTGCATAGGCTTTTAAGTCCTTGAGAAGCTCAAGTATCTCGTGAGCCAGTGGAGGTGAGGATGCAGCAGATTGGTGTGGTACCCTGTCTCCAAGGATGGTCAGCAGACAAAAGAGGAAACTGGATCAGTTGAGAAGTGTCTTGCCCTGGTCAGCATGACAATGTGGGTGCCAAGGGGCAGAAACCTGGCTGAACCATGTCACATCAAGCCTCTGCTTGATTCTTTTCCTGTTGCTCATGTGGTTCGTATTATCAGAAGGACCTGGGTGCTGTGATTTCTAGGAAGGGTTATCTTCTCTCTGCAGTATTCCCAGCCAGACAGTGAGAAGAATGTCAAAAATGCATATATATTTATATACATATAAAATTCTATGGGCATGTGGGAGGGATATATTATGACAGATTAAGCTATTTGCTTTCAGTTCCTGAGCATCCTTCATGACAAATGTCCAATTTCAACATAAAGTACTCTTTCACTTCCAATGAGGAAGACTCTGGCTCTTCCACTCTGCCAGAGAAGAAGTGGGAAAAGAGGAAAAGCTTTGGAGCTCTCTTCTTCTGGTAGTACTAGGGATCAGTCCCACATGAGCAGGCATCCCAGACAATGAGCATCGTGCTATGTGCTCCACAGATACTGAATATCAAATACCTTGTCTCCATTTCAAAACCTCTCGCTGTGGCTCTAGCGTAAGACTACAAGCAGGCTTAAATATACACAGTAAAGTAGGCTGAAACGTATATAGTACTTCTGTATGGATGTGTGCAGGAAATAATGCTCCTTAAGGGTACAAACTTGATGAACCAAAGCTGAATTTCTCTGAAGTCAAGAAACTAGAGACTAAGAAACCAAAGGGAAGAAATGTTTAATTCCTACTGAAATCAAAGGGGATTTTGGCACTGACTTCTGTAGGAAATGTCTCTAGTTGTAGTGAGCTATAACCAGACCAAAGCTTGAAAGATAATCCTTCATATTCAGTCTAGGATACCGTGTGGGGGTGTGTTTATGGCTATAATTTATCCCTCTGGTGGAGATCCAGCAGTCCACCAGAGAAAGGCCCTCCTGTTTAAGGCAGGCCACATGTTTTTCCTGGAAAGCAGCAAAGGGGATCAGTGAACCCACAGGAGAGCAGCTCTACCAAGCAGCTGAGCTACAGAGCTAGGTGGACGCTCCTACTTGCAGTCCCTTGTACAAGCTCTACTCGGAGCCTTTGTCTTCCAGCCTTGACTTCAGTTTCCAGTAGAGTAGTACTTGCTTACAAAGACTTCTTTCTGGGGAAGAACCATGCCAATTTCTTCCTCACAGCAAGCATTACCTTACCTTAGATGTCCTCTTGGAACGTATTGAACTAATTGATGAGGTTTTAAAGGTGTCTATCTGGAACACAATGTATTTGTTCAACACATCTTGTCTGTGAGCTAAATTTAACATCATTAATCCTACTTTAGGAACTAGCAAGTTGAAACACAAAGAGACAAAGTAATCTAACGGAGGCAGTCAGAACACAAAATATAACTAAGTTCCCCATGTCCAGCGCAGGTCACACAGCTGGAGGCTATCGCTGTGGTCAAAGCCCAGCTCACAAACATCCTTCCTCCAAAAAACCTGACCTTACGTCTCGAGCTATATTAGAAAAATAAAGCATAGATCTCAAAGGCCAAATTCCAGCCTCCTTCAAACACACTCAGTCGAGTGTTTGCGCAACAGAGGTTAACACTTGCTATGTTTTTTATGGGCAATATTTTTTACCATAGGATTTGTGGCATGCAAAGGCTTCTCAAGCAGTTTCAATAATTGTGTTATATTTAACAGTACCAAATAAAAAAGTAGCAGTTGGATCAATAGTATATTAATCTTTTATTCCATAAATAAACTCCATTGGTTTGTAAGCTGGTTGGTTTTGCTTCCAAAATGTACAAATAAAGATTTAAATATTTTTGGAGGAAACATTACAGATGGTTTTAGTTCTGCAATTTTGATGCAAACATACTTCTTGGCACCACTTCTTAATATGCCATTTCTATAAATACTTAGTGATCATAGAAGTGGAGTAAAATATATATTACATCAAAAAACACAAAACCCCGCTATAATCAAGTTTTAAAGTATTGCTCTTTAGCAGGTAAGCTTGCTATGTAGATTCACTACATAAACAGGAATAGAGCTCTCCAGAGAACTAAAATATCGGTCCCTTTTGGTATGTTAAGTATTAATGTGAAACTGCTGCTCCTGTGATTATGTGGGAATGCTATTTCAGCTTGTTTCTAAACATAACAAATAATGCTTTTCATTTTTCTTTACTTCAAGGATTTAACTCACAGGAAATCAATTAATAGAATATTTCAGCAAAATAATTTGTCCAGATCTTATAAAGCCAGGCCTATGGCTACAGAGATGCATCCTTTTTAAACGATTAAGACAAATAGTACCACTGTCATTCAGGATTTGCATTCAAAATGATTTAAATTATTTCCTCAGGGACAACTGACCAAAAGATGATGCTCTGAAACAGCTGTGTCCATTTTAGACTGGTTTTGATTACCTGAAAGTTGCCTTAAAATTTCAATTGAAATATAAATGCTCTTCATCTCTTCATACAAAGAGGCAAAGATAAGAACAACACCTCCAGGTAATTGAGATAGCAGTGAATTTTATGGCAGTCAAAGGCATTCAAGATCCAATTAGGATGATGGGCAAGAGAATCCTTTGTCACTCCGTGTTTCTTTGAAGGAGCTGGTCCAGTAATTGCTAGGGAAAAAACAATGCAAACCAACCTTAAGATCTTGTTAAAATACATGAGGTGGATATAACTGATACTGTAGGTGAGATGGTTTTAATATTCTCAGACTTCAAATCTGCTGCCTACATTGCCCAAAACTAATGAATAAAACCCCAAACACTGAAAGGTTTTTCCTTGCTGGACGGGAAAGGTGTCATTAGATGAATAGAGAACTCAAACAAGGGAAAACTGATACTTGTGTGCCACATGGAGCAGGATTTTCTGGGAATGCCTCAGAGCTGCGCTGGGATTACCTGTGCTAATGCGGCTTTCTACCGCAACTAACTAATTACTCATTTCTAAAAAACCCCAAAGTTTGGGATGCTTATTCCAACACAAGGTTCAGCTGTTAATTCCAGTTTAAAGAAATGCCTAAACCCAAGGTTTAAAAACACAAAGATGTCAGGGTGTGCACATGATTAGCATAGGATACCCAGGAAGGTGCTGCCTCTACGGACCCCATTCCCAGGTAAAGAAGGGTTACAAAACCTGGCATTCCAGTAAATCCTCACCTTTTTAAAGTTCTCAACACGCAGTTTGTTACTCTGGATGATGATCCGTTTCTGTTTTTCTTCTTGTTTCTTTTTCACTTCAGGTAAATTGTCATAAATCCTGCAATGAATTTAGAAAGTTAACTCCACATGTCAGCCCTGGGACTTGCAAATCATTTGTTTTTCCTATGGGAAACATTTGCCTTCAGTGCAATACTTCTCATTAATGGGCATCTCCAAATACTTGAATTAGATTAATAAAATATTTTTAATTGTAAATTATTAACCATAATGTTTTTATAGAAAAGCTGACTTGTTAAAAACCACTTCTAATTCTGGACTAAAAATGAAAGAGATGGGATCAGGTTATCTCAACGCAACAGCAACATTCTGCACCAGCTTCTAATGAGCTCAGTGGAGTTGGTTTCAATTTATAGCAACATAATTCAAACCAGAATCTGGCCTGTACACTTTTTTTTGTATTCAGGTCACAAAATTAATGCCAAACAATTATTTTGACTTATTTGTCTAAAATATAAGAAAACCATCATTATATGACTGTAGACTGTTAACATTTTTTGCTGTCATTAGGAACTCTTTTCGTCAAGGAGAACATAATCTGTCCATCCTATAAATAGCATAAGTTGCCCTCAAAAAGGTGACTTCTGGTCTGATATTTTCCATTGAAATCAATGATAAAATTTCAAGGAGTCTGAAAAGAAAGTCAGACCTGTTCTCTGCACGCATACTAATCCCGTTTAGTTCTGATTTTAACTCATATTTTACAATAGTGAGCTCTTGAAGCAGCCTGTGTTGGCTGGAAATTGCATTTTGGAGAACAGAAATGGGACAGATCTTGAGTGCTTTTAAAATCAGGATGAATTCTGCATGGAAGCTATTTGCAGCTTTCCTCACTGTAAATGATGGTGTGAAATACAATGCTGTCAAACCAGGCAACGCACTCCTAATAGTCTGCTGGAATTCCCTGTCTCTGTGACATAATTGTGGTAAATAAAAACCCCACCAAAGTGACTGTACTGCTTACGTTTTTGAATGTCCAACATGAGATGGAACTGGATGATGTCCAAGATCCCTTCCAACCCAAACCATTCTATGGTTCTATGATTCTAAGAGGTGGCTGCAACTAGATGATCTTAAGGTCCTTTCCAACCCTAACTATTCTATGATTCTATGACCTAGTTTTCATGCCATGGGTGCCCCATGCTGTCCGAAACTGCTAGAAGAGGGCAGAGATGCCCCAAATCTATCAAACTGATACAGTGGAAGAAAACCATGGGAATTGCACAAAAGCACGGCAAGCAATGCGACAGACCAACCCTCCAGTGTGTGAATATGACATGGAAATACGCCACCTTAGGTGTGAGATGGCAGTGATTAACAGTGAACTCAGAACCAAAGCGATTTGTACCTTTTAGATCTCATATGCATCTCCTTCTCAGGAATGAATCTTTCCTTTGGTTTGAAGAGGTTGTCTAGAGAGAAAACAAAGTTAACATTGAAGAAATCTGTGTTGACTGAAATTTTATATGTCACACTTTATGTAGTCATGGGATTATGCTGTCTCTGATTAAACTTTTGATGGCTTAAGGCTGGATATCCAAATCTCCACAGGTCAATGGGAACATATGTAACAACTTCATCTGGAGCTGGATTGGTTCCTGAAGCTGCTCCGCAGAAAGTGAAAGATGGATTAGACCAGTAGCAACCACCTCCATAACAGACTTGTGACTGTCACATACAGCTGTGGGAGCCCTTTATTCAGATCAAGAACCAGCAGTGATTTGTGCTCTATCAAGTAATCTACTTAGCCCACGTTCTCGTGTGCACAGTGGCCATATCATCAGTTTATGGTTGCACTTGATGATCATAGAATCATAGAATAGTAAGGGTTGGAAAGGACCTCAAGATCATCGAGTTCCAACCCCCCTGCCATGGGCAGGGACACCTCCCACTAAACCATGCCATCCAAGGCTATGTCCAACCCCACCTTGAATGCCGCCAGGGATGAAGCATCCACAACCTCCCTGGGCAACCCATTCCAGGGCCCCACCACCCTCACAGTAAAGAATTTCTTCCTCAGATCCAATCTAAACCTCCCCTGTTTAAGTTTAAACCCATTAGCCCTTGTCCTCTCACCACAGTCCCTAATGAAGAGTCCCTCCCCAGCATCTTAAAGGTCTTTTCCAACCTACTTGATTCTATGATTCTAATGTGTGTTGGGAGCCTGTCCTGGTGCCATTATTTCTGATTCGATTTGCACCTGTTTTGCAGGGCTGTGAATAATTATGCTGAGCTTTAGGAGGAGGAAAATTATATTGCTCTTTCCTGATCAAATATGAAGATACCTGAGAGAATTCCAATGAGTATTTCCCTGGATAGAGGAAAATAATTACGGATCTTAGAAGTCAGTGAGTGTCAAGAATAGATCATTTTAACACCTTCCTGGCAAAAATGGTTTGTGAATGGGGAGGGATGGTGTTTATACAAGGTGGAAGCCAGTAAATATATAATCAGAACTGGTTCTTGTTGAAGGACAGTCTGTTTAACCACGTTTATAAGGGAGAGGGGGGAGGATTGCTGCCTGCACATCTTTGTTATTTAGATGTGCACCAGGATGATGAAAGAAAATTCAGATGTACAGAACTTGTTTTACATCCTGGTTTCTGAACACAAGGATGACCAGTGCATTCTCTACAGCCAGCCACATCCACGTGGTTTCTCTGGCATGCGGAGCTCAGGGGTATAATGCCTTCTGTAGTCACAGGAATCTGAATGTTCAAGGTATTTGCCAGTATCTTTGCAGGACATATGATAGATACACATGCAAATTTTAAGCACTTCCATTTTCCAAGACATAATATATATCACAGCAGGCACCGCATCGGCATCTTGCTGCCATCTCACTCAAGAGGCAAAATACAATAATCAAGGCAGAGAAGTAAATACAGACAATAATTCATTCCAGAACTGCCCCTGAGCAGACCCAGTGACTGCTACCCCCAAAAGGCTCCTTCCTCACTAGGTTTCCTTCCCTGCTGTTTAACACACAAAATGTTTCAGGGAATCTTCATGGGAGATGTTTCAGCAACCAAACAGCCCCGAGCAGCTTTCAGGGCTACACCCAGAGGCAAAGTCATATTCAGATTACTCCATTTCTCAGGAAAACACTATGTGTCCTTTAAGATCACTGCTGTATCTCAATGTAGAAATAAAAGAGAGCTTTGCAGCAGTTCCTATTCTGAATACAAACTGAGAAGGGGTGGAAACTTCCTCTGCCTGAGGACTAACTATCCTCCTCTCAGCAGTTGCCTACGCTTAATCGTGCTTATTAAATCTTCAGTCCACATAAGCAACATGCCCAATTTGCTAGGAAAATATAATTTGTCTTTTATTTATTAGTGGGTTTATGTTTATTTACATGTTGATTAACTTAAAAGCAATAAACACTTGGATGTTATTGCCTGAATAAGCCTGAAACTTAAGGGAGCAGATTGCCCATGACCCAACTGGTCCTGGTGAGGGATTAGGGTCCAGGGCCACTGATTTACTGGGATCAGTGTGGATCCCAGTGTAGTTCAGAGCAGCCTCAGCATAGCCCCTTGCTGCTTGAGGTTGAAAACCTCATTCTGAGAACTCAGGATTGCAGGATGCATCCCTTCCAACAAGGCATATACCCCTAACCTGGAGAATGGTATGGGATGAGTCTGAAATCATACAGAGCCATCCCTATGGGTTCTCTGCAGTGCTAAAACAAAAGCAGGAGGCACTTTATGCTGCACAGCAAATCCAGGCATCTTTTTTTTTGTCTATATGGTCCTCAGTATGAGATCCCGCGTAAACAATCAGTTCTATGTGTTCCCGAGTACTTGGGCACAGAAAAGCAGCTGAGGGCATTGAAATAACACCCCAGTAGAAAGCTGCACTGCCTGCACCAAGCCCTCACACAATAAGTCAAGGCAGATCTCTCCTGAGATGCAACACTACTCAACAGCATGACTGTCCAGCACAGAGCCTGGGTTTTGTATGATTTCCTATGCACTGGGAGTGACATCTGCTCTCGGAGCATAGCAACATTGTGAATTTTTATTCAGGGAGTTTTCAGGCATAGGATTTCTGGTACAAAATGAATTGTTTCATGAATCCCCCATTTTTTTCCTAAATAGAAGCTGTTAATGACACGTTAACACTTCCAGACCTCTGTGTGTAGCCACCAGAACATGCGAGGGCTAGAAAGCCCAGCCAGGGTTTTGCAGGCCAGTGACCTATCTTGTAAACAGCATGACAAGCTCATCTCTATTTTTCCTGTGAGTCACTAAGACAGACTGGCCTCTGTGTTTGAGTGCTGGGAGGCACCACAGAGGCTGAAAGCTGTGTTGGTGATTGAGCATAAGGCTCTAACTCCAGAATAATCCTCTCCTGGTAGCACAGAAATGGTCTCAAAGGGCATCAAACCCTGGCGATTCTGCCTGGACAAGGTACATGGCTGTGCAGGTGGCTTTGAAGGGAAGGATTAGAAAGAAACTCTGTGAAAAATCCGCCAAGAAAAGTAGAACTCTACCTTGGTTCCAAAAGTACCCTTTGTGAAGCAGCTTGGAGTCAAAAGGTTAACACTTATGGCTAAACATCCACATAATATTGCTTAGCTCACTCTCAGGTTGTAATGCATGAGAGGAAAATCCTGTGCCAGCATCAAACAGAAGTAAGGCTAATCCTCAGTGGGGTTTAGGATTAGGATTCAAAAATGTACTGAAAAATAAATAAAACCTGGTATAAATGAGAAAAAAATCGTACGTGCATTTAAATAATGTTCAATATTAGGAAGCCTATTCAATATTGCAATATTCGATATTAGAAGAGTATACCTCAAAGTGGAAGAGCATCACACATTCAGAGCTATAATAACCCGCCAAACGCATCACAAAGACCAGAATTAACATTCTTCCCTACCAAGCAAGGATCAAAGCGGGCTATAATGTAGACAATTCCCCAGGTTGATAGTACTCTAAATTGCATTTTATCAAAGTTCCTTATCAAATTTCATAGCTTTCTACTACTTTTGGAGAAAACTATTCTGAACGTTAGAAAAGATGGGATTGCAAAGCAGACATTCAGCATTTCCAGTGATGCACTGCAGTTAAAAGAGGTATTGACAGATAGGCATGAAACACTTCACTGGTGTTTTATTCAAACCTTGTGAAACTACTGGGCTTCTGGTGACTACACCTAGAGTGTGTACAACACATCTCCATAGCAGGAAAAAGAAGCTATTTCAGCAACTTGTAAATGAAGGCAAATGGGCCGTCATGGTAACGTATGTTAACTAATGTTAAACTGCACCTCAGACAGGATGAGTAACTTTCCTGCTCAGGAAGTTAGTAAATGTTTAGACAGAGAACAGATAAAATGATTGCATTGGAACCATCCCTTGACTTCCTATTTACCAATAAATCACCGAAACACTTAAAAAATAGTGCAAAATTTATCAAAGGCT
The DNA here is from genome assembly GCA_039720435.1 of Amazona ochrocephala. NCBI lineage: Eukaryota > Metazoa > Chordata > Aves > Psittaciformes > Psittacidae > Amazona > Amazona ochrocephala. The sequence continues at coordinate 3,422,600 of CM077881.1, read as the reverse complement.
AAACTCTGCCTGTCAGAAAATACATAACGTGTTCTCCTAAGATAAATACAAATTATAAGTGTTTGTTAGGAACTAAAATGTGCCTTCGAGGATGTGTCGACTGGCCCTGAAAAACAAAGCACTAGTAGTGGTGGTTCCTTGTTAAACTGCTTTTTTACTGAACTGAAACATAATTCACCAAAAGCCCATTCACCCAAGGAAGCTCTATAATATAAAATATTATTTTAAACACTGCTTTTTAAAATCAACAGTCCCTTAAAAAATAAATTAGCCTTGAAGCTAAGATAAATGTCAAGGTGGTAGTCAGCTTAGCATCCCCATAGCACTGTACTGGGAATTCAGCCACGGGATACAAAGTAGTGCCTACACCCAGGGGTGCTGCCCAGACTTTCACACATTGCATGTCCATGACTTCATGTAATGAATTACTTCAGCTGCAGTCAACAGATGAGGGTTTGGTATTATAAGAAGTGCAATAATCCATTAGTTAAAGGTCTGATGGTGAAGATCTGGACTTCCTGCTCATTTCAGAGAAATGCTGAAGCTCAAAAGGGGTCCTTCACCCAAGAGAAGAAGATGGTTTATGGGCTTTCCAGCTGCTCAGCTCTGTCCTATTGAGACTTCTGGTCCTCCTTAATATTTCAGTCTTAACAATGGAAAACATCACTTGTATGTCTAAAAATGCTGTTTTGAAGAAAAGGAAAAAAACACCCTATTTTCATACTAATTTGAGGCATCATGCAGGAGATTTCAGTCCACTCTGTCCAAATGATACCTGAATGCTCATGAATTGCACTCAGCAAAAGAATTAATTTACATCTTACCTGGCCTTTCTAAATCATTTTTTGTTTGATTAGAGTATGTAGTTTTGAGAAGCACAAAATGCTTTCAGAAAATAGCAATTATTAAAGAAGGTATGAGGGATCTTGTAAATTTATGAAGCCTTAATTTAATCCTCAGTAAAATTTGCACCAGTTTCTTAATCCTGACTTCTTATGCCACAATTTCTAATCATAGGTGAATTCAGACCTTTTACTCCTGGATTAAAATGTCCATCACCAGAAATTCAGTTTCCTATTTGGCTGCTTCAAGACTCAAATGAAATTATCCCCCGGCAAACTGACTGAACTTTGTGAGTCACCCATTACAGGGCACATAATTTCAATGCTGCCATCACCATAGAGAAAACTCTTCGGATTTGAAGATTTTCCGATTTATTGCCACCTTCCTTGCACAGGGGCTGGCTATCTCTCCCCTTCATGAGGATAAGGGCATGGAGGGGACATGCTGCCACCCCATTCTCTCTGTCACCTCTTCCCCTGTCATCACAATAAGTCTGAGCATCAGGCTCCAAAGGGATCATATCACCCAGTACCAGTGACCTGCAATGTGCTGCTGTGCTGACTCATAGACACTGCTCTAATAAATGTGATGAAGAATAACATAATGAAAATAGGTCATTCCTCTTCCTAATTCAATTACCTTGCTGCAGCTCAGTCTTTATTCAGGGCTGTCAGCCTTGACCAACAGACCTGGTGCCAACATGGTCAGGGGTGCTACTGCTAACTGTGAGTGATGTGGAAAAGGAACCTGAGAAATGGCACAATGGAAGTCACACATGATTAGAGATGTGCTGGTGGCTGCAGACATCTCCTCAGCCACCAATGGCATCTGAAGACCACAAGGATGCACATTAGCAACTGCAGGGTTTGCTGGCTGTGCACTTATTGTAAATCTTCTGATTGCCATATTCTTCCCTCTCCACAGCCCAAATAAAAACCTCCCCGACTTAGAGCTTCTTAAGCAACCAACCCCTTGAAAACACCAACAAACAAACAGCAATCCTCCCCCCCCAGGCTTTTTGCAGTTACAATAAGGCTTTTTGGAGAGGCTTACAAGCACTACTGAGGAGGTATAAACTTGATTCCAAAACAGCACTAAAGATACAGGATTTGGAAACTAATCCAGAGAAAACACAGCAGGCACCATGGCAGGGGTTGAACGGTAACGTTCAACTTACATTGCCATTTCCAGTGAACCACCACTCTCTCAAAGGGAAGGAGAACGGAAGGTATGAAAAAGCCATATGTGCCTGAGAAATTTCCTTTAAAGCCCTCAAAGTGCTTGCGTACACTGAGATCACAAGGCTGTTCATTATGCAGATTTAAAGGCCTATAAACAGCTGGTAGTCCTGTCACCGAAGTAATTACATTACGGTTTTGGAGATTTAAATCCAGTTATTTGGACATTGTTTCTATTCAGTTCGTCACAGTGGGATCTCTAATTTGTTCGACATAGTCAACAGCCGAGTAGTCTATCTTGGACTAATTAGCACTCTCCTAATGCACAGCACACATTACACAGCACAAAGGCGAGTGTGAGAGTTGCAGGTTCTCTGCCTTCAAAGCGCTTTTGTGATGCTAAAACCTTCTGCAGGATCAACACTTTCATTTTAAGATTCCTTTCAGGGCTTCCTAAAATCCTGCCCATGACTTACAATTAAAACAACTTGGGGGGTTTTGGATGAGAAGGTAAACGGGAACTGCGCAGATGCTGGTATTTATATGGGAATGATGTCAAATGGCAACCATTTCTTTCTCCCTTTAAGAAACTAAAGTTGTAACGACACTGCCAAAACACTGGAAAACCATCCTGGCTAATCATTTCATGTTATCAGTAAAGATACTTTAGCCTGATGGAATAATCTCAGATGGAGAAAAATCTCTGAAGGTCAGTGCTGTTATCTCTGGGTGAAAACTGGTTTATTGAAATAAAAGCTTTGAGTCCAGAAGCACATAACAAGCTGATTTCAGAGAGATAATTGCAGCAAACTTGTTCAGCGCAGAGGGAAACGCCTCAGGCTGTGGTTTAATCCCCATTTACATCTGCCATAATAGCAGATTGACCAAGCGGACAGTCTCACCTCTCCTGTGCTGCCTTCCCCCATGGACACGGATGTGCATGTGGGGAACGGGCAGAGAATGGCCTTGGGTGGTGGAAAACTAATTGGATAACTAATGCTATTGCCACTGCAGCGACCTGCCCTGTGAGCACCTCGGGGCTGCACAGACACATGCTGCTTCTGCCTGACCACAAAAGTGCTTATAATCCATCCCTAGGGTCACTGTGTTGGGGCCAGTGGAAATTAAACTCATCAGACAAATTGCTCTTAGGAAAAAGACTGTTTGAAAGCGTATGAGGGCGTCCTGGCAAGGAGCCCTATGAACCTTGGAGCCTCAGCCCTCAACCTCTACAAATCCCAAAGACATCAGGAAAGAGGAAAAACAAGAAAGTAGGAAACCATCAGACTGAAAAAGGTAACCACAAGATCACACCCTGAAGCCTAGAGGTGCCATCAGTGCAATTCTGTATACTTAAGCAAATTTCCAGGTCATCATTTCACTCTCTTGGGTTCTTAATTTCAAGTGTTGTTTCAGTGTGCGTTGCTGTGGAAAAGCTGCCTGCTTCCTGAGACCAAAAACCCTGAGGGCAGTCTGTGGCTGGGGGAGATTTCTTAAGACTAGCAGGGAAAACAAGAACCACCAAATAAAATGCCAATGGCTATGGAGATGTTCTAAAGCAACCGTCTTGTGTCTACAGAAGTGCCCGCTTCCCTTGACTTCTAATGATGACTGAGGTCTAGAAACTGTTTTGGTCTTTATACATAGCTGCAAGAGGCATAAGCTTCCGGATGACTACAGGAATGTACATGACACCATAAGGAAGACATAAGGCAGGTCTCTGCCCAGGGCACCCAGAACAACTGGACTGTACCCTGGAAAGCAACGGTTGCAGTAACACAACAGTGAGCCTCAGCCACAGCATCTGTTCACAGCTTTGGTGCCACAGTCATCCGTTTCTGGACCACAGCTGACTCAACCTTGTACAACCAGAGACGGAGGTGGCATTCAGGACTTAACTGCGTTTGGACAGTACCCAAAGGGCCCAACAAGAAACCTGGAGAGGGGCTTTGGACAAGGGATGTAGGGACAGGACAAGGGGAATGGCTTTAACCTGCCAGAGGGGAGACTGAGATGAGCTCTGAGGCAGAAGTTCTTCCCTGTGAGGGTACTGAGGCACTGGCACAGGGTCCCCAGAGAAGCTGTGGCTGCCCCATCCCTGGCAGTGTTCAAGGCCAGGTTGGACACAGGGGCTTGGAGCACTCTGCTCTAGTGGAAGGTGCCCCTTCTAGTGGCAAGTGGTTGGAACTGGATGAGCTGTAAGGTCTGTTCCAACCCAAACCATTCCAGGATTCCATGGCATATTGACACTGTAGGATGATGTTTTTCCTCTTCTGGCCACTTTGACTCCTGCATAAACCCCAGGTTCTTTACCACTTGAAGAACTGGCTTTGAAATACAGAATCAGGTATGAACACTGCCATGTGTCCTTTGCTCAGCCAGCTTCGGCTAGCAGGCAGCTTTCGATGTCATCCGTGCATGAGTGTGGTACAGGAACAGGCTGGGAGCTCTCTTTGGGAAGGGTATGGTCTCATTATACCCATAAAAAAGGAAAGCTGTTGCCAAGGGAGACGATGCTGCTCTCTTCCCTTACCATCTTCTGCCTTCCCTCCTGCCTCCCCTGAGCCACCTCATCTGATCACACCACTGCTTGATGAGCTGGACCAGTCATTTGATCTGAACCTCAAAGAGGGAAACCTAATTGATAATAGCCAAAAACCTAAGTGAAAATAATGAAAAAGAACTAAAAAGCAGCTCCTGCTATATCAGCTCACTGATCCAACTGAAATATGGTGGCATGGATGGGCCACATGCAGAGACAGAACAGGCGATGACACTGCTGCATGTGCCCACAGTCTGCCTTGCTTCAGGTTGTAATATGAAATGGCATCCTTAAATAACTGGGATTTCGGTGTCCACTTCCCACCTCAGTAAATGGAACTGTTCTTGCATCCCTACAGCTGCATTTTCCTTCCATTTTCCTTTTGTTCTCTAATGCATCACACAAAGACCTTCATTGCTGTAAAAGGACATTTTACATGCTAAAATGGCCTTTCCAGAGAATACAGAATAATGATAACAAACGAAGGGAAGGAGAGGCTGTGACCCTGGTGGAATGAGGATGTAATCAGCAGAGACATCAGAAGAACACAGACACCCTTGGTGAGCACAAGAGAGAAGCCGTTGTCTCTTCTGCAAGCAGGACTGCAGATAGAAAAACTTGTGAGCGTGGGTAGGAAACCAAGACCCTCCACTCTGGGACTCATTAATGATACTAATTCTTCTGCACAATAGCATCCACCAGGAGAAACCCTAAAATACCAACTGTCAGGACTAGAGCAAATTAAATACGCTCTGTGCACTCCTACACAGCCCTCTGAACTGCAGCCTACGCAGTTGTGCTTTACCAGGGGTCTAGGATACCCAATATTAATCACAGTTATGCTTAAAGTGACACTTCTGTCATTAGAAAAATATTAAGATCTCACAAACAGAAAATTTCGTGAGGGCAGAGGAGTTACAGAAACTAAAGATTCTCTTTAGACAAATTTCTCTTTAATGACTAGCTACTGAGAGAGAGAAATAGTAATTTGCTTGAATAATTAATTACTATATTTCAATATTATGCTTTTATTGCTCATTAAGCAAGTATAAAGATTAATCTTTAATTATAATTTCAGGAGAAATACGTTCAACCTTTTTGTTTCATAATGTATTTGGAGAAAGGTTTGAGGGACTTTTGAAGCCAACCAAAGGGGATGTATTTGCTATTTCTTCTAAGATATATGACAAACTCCTGGCCTGTGCCACTGCTGGGAGAGCTTCCTGGTGCTGGTGCAGAGCCCTAACACTGCAGGGAAGTGTGGCCCTGAGAGATCTCAGCCCAGGTAAAGTAACTTTTAGTGGGAGGTGTCCCTGCCCATGGCAGGGGGTTGGAACTGAATGATCTTAAGGTCCTTTCCAACCCTAACTATTCTATGATTCTATGATTCTAACTTGGATAATGGAAGTGGGGAATGGATTTTAGCGAGTCTTTAAAATGTAACTTGTGTTTTGTGCTTTGTTTACTTCTGGTTATTTAGTTCTTCCTATAAAAACCCATTTCCTATCTGATGAATGATAGACTCTCTCATACCACAACAAACAGCAGAGCTGTAGAGAAAGCAATTAGTACTCCGCAATGCAAAGCAGGAAAAGAGCCCAAGATGGGGACTAGACCCAACTTTCCTGCACCCAATCTCATTCCCCAGGAAGCAAAAAGGAAATAAGTGTTTCCCAGTGCTTAGGACATCAAAGATTTTCTTTCCTGCTTCTTCCAGGTGGCCCATCTCCTTTAGTGTTTTCAATTGGTTTACTTTTCAGAGGAATAACGCAGCTTCGAACAGCCACAGGTTTAAAACCAAAGTGTAAAAAGCAATGGCAATCAATCAAATCAATCTTTTTCTTTAGTCAACTGAATTAAGTAACAGCCAGATGACAATTAAAACTAAAAAAAAACCCCAAAAATACCCAAAAGGAAAGAAAACCAAAAGTAATTTATTTAACATCCTGTGTCTAAGATAATATTTGCAGAGGTGCTATTGTGAGGGAGCTTCTTAGGGAGAGCTGTTTTACTCACTGGATATTAAGTCCTTTTACCACTAGGGTAAGAACCCGACATAATCAACTTGAATGAGGAAATCAGAGAGTTTAGATGCATTGATTTAGCAGCCTTTCATACAGCTCTGGGCAGACCAGTGTTCTTTCACAGATAGCTCGCTGCTGAGTGTTCCATGAGTCAAATGGCAAGTCCACATCTGAAGTTGCTATGAAGACTGCATTGTGACTTCTACTCCCAAATCCCACCTATCCCTTTACCTGCTCCTTCTCTCCCTACAACTATTCATTCTGTAAGCTGTGAGAGATGTGAAATGTTATTTATTGCTATCATCTCTAAAGCTAGCAGCAACTTGCACCATGCTGAACACAACTGCATGTGACGATGACAGAAAGGCACCAACGTGGTCTCCTTCCAGTGCCACAGAGAACATCTTATTCCTATCGACCCATCTGTGTGCTTCAGAAACTTTCTGCTTTGAGCATTAGGACAGATGCTGGAGCATTGGCAGGGTGAAACAGGAACGTGTCACAAAATTAACATGGAAACACTATAAACGTGGTAAGATTACAAAGACAGCTATAGACCAGTTGCAGGTCACAATTCAACTTACCACTGAGAGGATGAGGAACAGTGAATTGCTTTCTTCTGCTCGAAGCGGATGCTGAGGCAGACTTGCGAAGAGGCGCTGCTTGGTTGGCTGCCGGAGCTTCGCTCTGCTGGGCTTTCCTCAGCTGGACCATTTGTTCAAGTCTCTTCAGCCTTTCTCGTGAACGACAGATGAACTGAGGCTTGTGGATTTCTAGTGCTTCCTACATAGGATCATAGCATCAATTAGGCTGGAAGAGATCTTTATCAGGTCCATGAAGCAGGGAAACTGCTTCATTTAAAAGAATTAAAAGGAAGGAAAAAGGTGATATGCATCTAACTGGGTTCGGTCAGAGATTATCAATGAAAGTGATTGCTCATCTGCACAAAAGGCAGCAAACGGCCTTTCCGTCTGTCTTTATACCCTTTCACGGTTAGAAAGCTGCCTTGGTGTGACATTACCACATCAGACAAAGGAGAACCTTTGAAAAACCCCCAATTTCCAGAACACATATTTGAATTACATATTCTAGACTTACATTTTTTATATGTAATATGTCATATTGTTCTATGTTTATATGTTTTGAATTACATATTTTATAAGTTATCCAAATCCAAGTTCTTGATGTTTTGCCTATTTCCTTGTCTCACCCCATCACCAAAGCAGCTTGTCACTGACAGTTCACATGCTTTCCAGTTTATTTAGATTGTCGTGCAGATCTACTCACAGATGAGCCAGAAGGAAAATGCTTTCCAGTCAAAGGCTGCTTCAACATTAAGGAATGTCTTAGGACAGAAGGGACGAGTGGAGATTGGTCTTTAACATGTGCCAGAGGAGAAGACAGGAAAGCACATCTGGAACTTGGTATCAGCCCAGGGTCCTATCCACACCTATGGTGGCTGCTCATAGAAATTGGCAGTTTTGAGGTACAATTTCAAAAGTGCCTTTGGAAAATTTGCAAATCCCTGAATTTTTAACATACTCCTCTGCAGGAATGGCAGCTGGGGCTTGAAACGGAAGCTTTTGCAACCAGACAACCAAGGAAATCTTGGTGTTCTCAACACAAGGACATGGAGCTGTTGGAACAAGTCCAGAAGAGGCCACAAGGATGATCAGGGGCTTGAGCAACTCCCATATGAAGACCATTGTGGCTGTTCAGCCTGGAGAAGAGAAGTTGTGTGGAGACCACAGAGCAGCTTCCAGTGTCTGAAGGTGGCTACAAGGATGCTGGAGGGGGACCCTTCATCAGGGACTGTAGCAATAGGACAAAGGGTGATGGGTTCAAACTGAAACAGGGGAAGTTCAGGTTGGATAAAAGGCAGAAGTTCTTCCCTGTGATGGCGCTGAGGCACGGGAATGGGTTGCTCAAGAAAGTTGTGAATGTTCCATCACTGCAGTATTCAAGGCCGGGTTGGACATAGCCTTGTGTGGCATGGTTTAGTGTGAGGCATCCCTGCCTATGGCATGGGGGCTGGAACTGGATGATCTTAAGGTCCTTTCCAACCCTAACTCTTTTGTGATTTTATGACTCTTCCCTCAGCCATGTCTCAGGAAATAAACGACATCCATGAAATAAAAATAACAAAAAAGGAAAAATAATAATTACAAAATCAATCCCCATATTAAGAACAATGAATGGATGTTTACCCGCAGTGTCCGTGGGGCTGGTGGATGTTTCTCAGGCTGGGAGCCGGTTTCTGGCCGGCGGAGCGTACCGCTTTGCCCATGAGTAACATCTGGTGAGTGAGCTGTGGATAGCGTTACCCTGCTGGCTCCCTCCTGCTCGTCCTCCTCCTGGCGCTCCTTCAGTTTGTCACTTGAACCACGGAATTCATAATCGCCTTGGAGAGATTTAAAAGTTCATTAAGAGTGCATGGTTAATGTTTTATTGGGTTGTCCGCCTCATTAGACAGAGAGGGCAAATTCTGAAATAAGAATACCAAGGTATTATTAATAGGCCTCATTAAGCAGAATAGATCAAATTTAATCATAGGTGCTGCTCGCTGCCCTGTGACACCCAGCATATCTTTCACATTAAGCCAGCCATCGCATTGAAGCACAATTAAACCGCTTGGGTGTTTAGCTCCATTTGCTGGTATTTGCTTCCCAAAAGCAAGATGTTTCTGTGACACAGTTGCATCAGGGGAAGCAAAGGACATCATGCTGAGGCTTGTAGTTTGAGTTTGTTTCGATTTATTGCATGTATTGTAGGAAATAACATATTGTGATGGACCTTAAGCACATATAATTTCTTTCTTGACTATACTGAGACTTTCATAAACACTACTGTCATTTTGATCTTTGTTGATAATACAGTTTGCTTCCTATCATTTCTCTATATACATTAGCCAGTGGAAAGACTCCATGAAACAAATAATAAAGAAAAGGTTAATGTGCATTATAGCACATTATTATAAAAGCTGTCAATTCACATTGAGAAAAAAGAGAGATTATTTTCTACAGTTATACTTTAATGCTCTGTGACTGATACCCTCACAAATTAGGACCAAAAGAGGCAAAAATCAGAGCTGACAGGACTCTCATACAGAGGACAGAATTAATCCGAACTAGCAAAGGAACTTCAGAAGAGCTCCATCTGAACTCTTTTGAAAAGTCATACTGGAGCACTTCTTCCTTGCCAAATAATTTGATTTCTAGAACTAAATATCTGGGAATAAAGCCCATTGCTGTTTTATTTCAATTTTTGGTTACAATAAACTTAAAATATTTTCCTCTTTATGACATATTGTACATATTATATTGTACTTAAAAAACATATTAAAATGATCTGTGTTGGGTACATTTGCCTTATAAAAGCCTGAATTGTATTTCCTCCCTAATACTGTTCTTGTTAACATCTGGGGGGAAAGAAAAAACCCTCGAAACCTGCGAACATGAAATTAAACTCCTCAATAAGCCAGGTTTACAGAGGTGCTGATTAACTTTATCTTTGATAGATCTCAGTGGGTGCTTTGCAGTTGTAAAACTAAGTCACTTCCAGTTAGGGAAATGGCATTATTTAACTCCAGGCACTGAAATCAGAATATAAGTTTCTCTCATTTGAATAGGTCTTATATTCAGTAGATTTATAGTCAATAATGAAGAAGTTTTACCAACCTGCTTACAAAAATATCTGTAAGAAAAAACAAACTAAGAAGAAAAGCATTTTTAAGGTAATCTTGGGGTAAATTTATTACAAACCTATTAATACTAAGCCAAACTAATCTACAGGATATCTGTCTCCTGCAAAAATACCTTATGCATAAATACAGCTGCTCATGTCATCCCTATTTTAGCTCTATGAATAAATGTTGGAAATAAGACATCCCACCTGGTGCTGAACTACAAGAAATTACATTTTACATGCTGAAACCTTGTTGATAATCATAGTTCAGGCTGTTGTGTCAAAAACGAGAAAGATTGCAGAAGTGAAAGGAAGGTATCTGAACAAGGCTGGGAAAATAACCTCATTCCTGGTGTTTTTGGTTGAGCTGGGACTGCCTGACTCTGCAATTCTAATGTTTTTTCAAGATTGTCTTGAATCTACTTACAAAGTAAGCCTATCGTTCTCATTTTAATCTTGTTTTCTATTAACCATAGCAATGTATACAGTCAGATTAGTTGATTGATCTCTCACCAGATGACTCATGCTCAGCACTTAAAGCTGGACTAAAATGGACTGAATTTCCATTATTTCACTTTTTTTTTCTTTGGGTCTGATCTCATCTTATTATTGAAACCATATTCCTAACAACCACAGTAGGATTTGTACCTTACTTTTTAGGAGCTGGTTTTCCCTATGAACATTTTCTTCCAGGAGGGTTCTTGATGAAGCTGTTATACTGCACAAGCTTCTGGAGACAGAGATTTTTGGTTTCAGGATGCCCTGTGCTTGGATCTCTTTGGATCTGGAGGTGCCTTTGGAGGGATCTCTCTTTCCCAGTGAGCCATCACTAGCAACAGCAACTGCCTTTCTGAATGCTGTATCTGGAAGAGAGCCAGAGTCTGTTGCGCTGCTCCTGCCTGTGGTGCATTGAATCTTCTTGCTTCCCAACAGCATTTGTGTTCCTGTGAAAAAGAGGAAAACCCCCAAATTCAATAACATGAGAACGTTTTTCTTTCAGGCCTCTAGTCCTCATAATTTCTATTTCCTACAAAACTGCTTTCAGTGGTGTATTCTGAAAGTTGTGATAAAAATATTATCATGACTGCCATGCAGCTGCACTGCAAGAAAAGAAATAAGAGGATACTCTGCCATTTTAAATAATATAAGCACACTGCGATGGGCAGCATGGAAGGAGTCAAGACACCTCTGTCCAAAAGGCATCCCACGTGTCTTGTCTCTTATTCACTTGAAAGAAACATTTTAGATTGGTCAAATTTGGCCAAAATTATAGTTACGGATTCCATGGCAGCTGTGATGAAAACCAAGGTTCATGTATTTTCAGGATCAGCATTTTAACCTCTTTGTAATTGAGTGGCTGCCCCAGAAACATCTCGTCTCCAACATTTCTAGTGCCCTGTTCTACCTCTGTGCAAAGCTGTAGTAGGAACCAGTGGCAAAAGGGTCTGATTTGTACAAAACATGCTTTTTCCTAAAATGTTTTTGCTGAGAAGGATGTTGCACAGCACCTACAACTGCAGGGCCCTGCCATGTCAAAAGTGACAGAGCTAGCTGGGGAAGCTCTGCGCTATACACATCTTGAAATATGGTTCAGCCTGATCATCACTACTGCCGGCAAAACCCTGGAAAACTGAAAGCGCAGGCAAATAAATACACAGAAGTGTCCAGTTTTCAAGGAAGGGGAATTTTAAGCAGAGTTTTGAAGGGAGAAGAGGTAGAAGAGTAAAAACCCAAAATATCAGGAAATGAAATCCAAAGAATTGGGGACAGCAAAGAGAAAGGAGGAGGAGATGGGAACTGTTTTGTGTCCCTGTAAACCACTCAGCAGTGGTCTCTGGTAGGCATGCACCCCCGTGGCCAGACACACAGCACGACCCTGCTCTTTCTTTTCAATGATGTGCATAAATTGCCTATTAGCAGTCCTAAGCTGACCTGAGACCTAAAGATTTATGTAGATGGAAATTATCAATAGCTATTAAAAATCTCTGAAAGAAGGCAAACAAGAAATTTGGGAGGTACAAGGGATAAAACCAACAACTGATTTCAGACCTAACCATAAACTCAAACTGGGCAGGGATTGTCCTGTTCTATGTTGTGGATATAAGACCTTTACTAAATGACTGGTGTTTCATGACAAATGTTTTTCTTAAAACGGCAATATAATTCTTTTCTTTGCTGACTCATTTTCAGCAACTGTGCCTCTCTGAACACTTCTTTCCAATGTCTTAGTTGAGGGCATTAGGCATTGAGGCAAATGAAGGTTAGAAGTGTTTTTCTGTTTCTCAATCCATGTGAAAGGGTGAAATGACACATCATTGAATCATAGAATAGTTCAGATTGAAAGGGACCTTCAAAGTCATGTTAGACACATCCTTATCTCCTAGTCATTAAGTAAAATTAGATCCTGCAGTGCTGTACGGGAAGTTTTCAGTTCACTTTCTCAATCCTTAATCCACTCACAGCAGATGAGAAATATTCTTTGCTACAAAATGATGGTCTCCTACACACCTTAGTGATCTGAATGGCTGATGTTTCTGTATTTCTGAGACGATTAAGGTACAGTGTCTAGTGGTTTTCCCTTACCATGCAGACCAGAAAGCTTTTAACATCTTAAGTTCTTTTCTGTGACTTCACATACAGGGAGAAGGGGCCAGATTCTCAGGGGATCCTCTAATGATGGATCCCTGAAGATCAACACAGACAAAGAAATCCCCAACATCTTTTCTAATTAAATTCATTGAGATAAAGCCCATCCTAAGCAATTTCACAGCCATACAGAAAATCTGGTCAAAGCAATGAAGCTCACACAGAGCTCCCAAATTCTAGGCTAGCATCCAATCACACCCTCTGCTCTCTGGTATAACTTATTTTTCTCCTTGCTTTTCACACATTGCAAATATTTGCCTTATCTTTTGTCAAAACTTAGCTGTCTCCCCAGATGAAAACAGTTTTGATGCAAATACTCTCAACAAACTGGATAGACTCGATTCTGCTCATACACTCAGTGGGAGCTCATGCATTTACAGTGATATTTTCCTCCAACCCCTGACCAAACCCATACCCATAGTTATACACTGGTTTCTACAAATATTTTATGACATATAGAGGGGAAAAAAACACTGGGACAGATTAATGGGGTCATGGACATCAAAGAGTCCTAGTGGGAGGAGGTAGAAACAAGCAGCTCAGTAGGAGAAGATGAAAAAAGCAGCAGGTAGCATTAAGTAACTGCAGAGCAGCAGAGGAGGAAGTCTTTTCACAAAGTCAGCCAAGATACTAGAAGGATAGAAGAGGGAAAAAAAGAGGAGAGCTAAACCACAGAAAGAAATCGAATGGAAAACAGATTATCCCTTTAAATCATCTTTTAAATTAAAATAGTTTACTGACCAGCAGAAATCAGAGAGGGGAAGACAAGAAAGTGGAAAGGAGGAAAGAGCTTCTGCTCTTCCAAGGCAGCATCACAGTAGGAGATAATTTGCCTTCATATCAAGAAACAGCCTGAGCAACAAATGTGCGTGTTGTGAAGCCAAATGACTTCTTCACCAATATTGTGGGATTGCTCAACCACCGTGGCGTCTCCAGGAGAGGCTATTTGCTGCTGGGCATTAGTATCTAAAGCTGCACAATCAGTCGTGAGAGTGGTGAAAATGGGCTGCAAGACCAGAGTGAATGAAAGACCTGCCTGTAAAATACATCTCTTAATATCTTAGAACATGAATATGCACAAAAGAAAGAAGAGTTGCCTGGAGTATTCACACTCCATTTACTCCTAACTACCAAACTAGCTATTTGTGGGTACTGGCTTTCAAGTGTAAGTACAGGAACCTTCAAGAACTAAGAATTAAGCCCCAGGAATTTCCTTACATTTAGTGCAAATGGAGACAGCCTTCCCTTCTGTACTGCACCCCTTCCCTGGTAAAAAAAATGCCGCCAGTGGCATTCTGCCCATAAGGTACAGAGAACCCCTATGAAGACGTGAATTAAAAGAGAAAGTAAAGAAAGGCATGAACAAGACTAGGAATGATGTTTAAAATTAGGGAAATGTAATGGCTGCTGCTTAGCATTTTAGACCAACAAAAGGTTGTCTGAGAAAGAATGTTAAAAAGCAAGATTCCTTATGCAATTCAGGTACAAGAACTCTGCATCGTTTCTGCATGAAACGTGTCTTCCTTGGATCTTGTACTAATATTAAAATTAAACCTTAATCCTTATTAGATTCACAGTATGGTGGGGCTTTTTTTGTTTGGTAGTTAATTAAGGCAGTAAGAAAAGGTGCACCTTGTTCTTGTCTAACATTGGAGGCAATCAGAATAATAACAGAGCCAATTTGCTGAATCCTTTGCTCTAACTCCCACTAGAATTAACCTTTCCATTCAAAAGGTACACCCAGGCACAGCCAGGCCCCAGGAAAACACAGCAAAGCAAAGCAGACATGGGCATCAAAGATCGACTCACTCACCCTCAAAGCTGCTGTCAATTACCTTAACCAAGGAACACAGATGCAAATGATGTATAGGAAAGAAAAAGGCAAAGGTACTTAAAGGTGGGATCACAGAGTTTCACTCTGTACATTTGAGATCATTTTTAATGTACTGCATGGGGAATTAGGACTGTTACTCTCATTAAGCCTATCTGGAATTGTATATCTAAATCCCCACGCACCAAACTTGAAATGTATATGTCCCTCTGAGGTTAGCTAGAATTGCAACTGGATGACAAGCAATATATGTTTTTACTATTATCCCAGCTGAAGAAAGACTTTAAAACTAATGAACAGAGACACGCAAGTGTAATGCTTTGGGAGATACGGGAGAACCAAACTCAAAGAAACAGAAAGCAGAATGATTCCATTAATAAAATTCAGTGCATGCAGATCCTAGTTGTAAAAGTTCAGCTGCTTATAGGAGAAGAAGTTAAGGAGCAAAATGGTAATTATGTTCAGAGAAGTCATTTTTGCCCCATGCAAGAAAGAAGATGACAAGTTTGAGTTTTAAATAATGGCTTAGTGAAAACCATATGATATTGGAGGAGTCAAAACTATTCTGTAAAACCAAGGGTAGGTTTTCAAAAGCTCTTTTTTTAAAGGAATCCTTGATCTCTGAGTAAAATAACTATATTGTTTTACTGTAAAGTATCTTTTTACATTTTCCTCCCTCTCCCTTTAGGGGGTTTTGCTAACAGGAAGTGACCCTGCATTACGGCAGGTTAAACTCGCCTTTCCTTGAAAGACGCACAATTCAGGCAAACATACCCTTTTCCATTGTTGCTGCTTTTCCCCCCCCTTTTCATTTTACAGCAGGATAATGCAGCTTTTCAGACTTTCACATAACCCTCTTCCCAGTGTTTCAGTGCGGATTTTTGATGATTCATTACAAAGTGCTGCTTTGAAATTGGCCAAAGCTCATTTTAACATGAGCAGCACTACAAATCCTCCCTGACCACCAAGCAAGCCTGAAAAGAGGGGGCCAAGGAAGGAGACGCTCAGTGTTGATTCACTGTGTGTCATTAATGGGATCAGACATCACCACTGTAGGTAGGTTTTACATTATAGACCACCTGCAGGGTATTTTTTTGAATTAAATTTAATAAAAGCCCTATGTCTGGGCTGCTGAGCTCTTCCAGACCTCTGCAGAGAGAGCTGATGCGGCTTCTGCCCCAAGCAGACAGGAGCAGTAATTAATGTTCCTTAAATGTAAACAACTTCTGCCTTAGAATCAGAGAATCCCAGGCTCGTTTGGGTGGGAAGGGACCTTAAAGCTCATACAGTTCCAAGCCCCTTCCACAGGCAGGGACACCTTCCACTAAAGCAGCTTGCTCCAAGCCCCTGTGTCCAACCTGGCCTTGAGCACTGCCGGGGATGGGGCAGCCACAGCTTCTCCGGGCACCCTGTGCCAGTGTCTCAGCACCCTCATAGGGAAGAACTTCTGCCTAAGAACTCATCTCAGTCTCCCCTGTTTCAGTTTTAACCCATTACCCCTTGCCCTTTCACTACAGCCCCTGATGAAGGGTCCCTTTCCAGCATCCGTAGCCCCCTTCAGACACTGGAGGCTGCTCTGAGGTCTCCAATATATCTTCTCTTCTCCACCCCAAATTTCTTAGCCCATACAAGCTATACCTTCTGTAGCTTCTTCAAGATTTAGGCTCAGGGATATGTAGGTGTAGGTTGTACAGAGCCCACACATGCCTCAAGCACCTATCTGTAACCCAAACCCAAAACTCCAACCTCCTGATGACAAAGACTGATGACTCAATCCCTATAGTGAATCAAGTATTCCTACAGCTAAGCCACCTGATCTTAGTAGATATAAGCAAACAGACTGCATCACCTCAACAGCCTGGTAACACGGAATAATGGAAACATAGAGGACAATGACAATGTTATTAGTTGCTTCAGTGTTTGTCAAGGAATGGAAGATAGGATGGATAATTTATTGTTCAGATCACTGCTGAGGAAAAGGCATCACTTTTAATCAGTGCACAAGCTGCAGCTGGCAAGGAGTGATACAAAACTCAGATGTTTTTACCCACATTTCTGCTGACCAGCAACGAGACCTATGTCCCTAACTGCCTTCTGATGCTTGTCAGATGGCTCTTTTGCAAGCAGCAGTATCAGCTGCTCTTCAGCATTAGCATCCATGGAAACTATTCCAATTGCAAAAAATCCTGACAATAATGCAGCTCTGCCCATGCTCCCTATTCAAAATGTAATGCTTAAAGAGGTCTTGGATTTACCTTTCCATAAAAACCTGGGGCTGGGTCCTGAGACACAGGGCTGGGCCATGTCCTCAGCTCCATTCCCGGTTTGCCCATTTGCTCCATTCTATTTGTCAAGACATGAAGCCAAGGCAATTCTGCAAGCTTGACCTGAGACAACCAGCCAGGCTGTTTCTCCTGATGAACATGTCATTGTACCTATACTAATGCTTCTTCAAACAGCTCTGCCTGGTGGGGATAAGGCTTAATTCTCTCAGCTATATCAGTAACAACTCAAGTTAAAAGTTTAGATTAAAAAATCATCTCTAACAAAAAAGGTTGTGTTATTTCTAGCTTGCTCTTTTTGTTTTTTTAAATGCCATTGACTTCTGTGGACACAGTTCTCAGAAGATGCTTTCTCTTTGCAAGAGCTAATATTTGATTGTAGAAAGTTGTAATCGTTGAAAAGAGAAAGCTTATCAAGTGTACCTAAGAGCTATTAATCTTCAACATATAATCAGTCCAAAGTAGGAAAAGCCTCTTGATATCAAGAAACAGGCTTTTGGCAAAATGAGTGTAGTCCAACACTTGGCTTCAGAGCAGGCAATCCCATAAGGCAACTAATCAACAGCACCTCACACAAAGTTTCTCTGCGGTGACTGACAATCCATTGTCTCAAAACACTTTGCAAATAATTGATCAATCTTCTCTCTTGGTGTTAAATAATTTCAGGGAGCTATTGGGTAGCAACGTGCTGCCCAGGACGGGATGTGATGCACTGACTCCGACTGCACACAGAGAGCTTTGGTGGAGCGAGGGTGTAATTTGCAATGACTGCACCAGCAAAAAGGAAACGCTCCTGCCTGGCACCTGCAGGAGACCATCTTACTCTCTGCATCATGAGTGTGTTATTGCTGCAGAATATTTCAGTGGTCAGGAAGTAAGCCACCCACATGATGTGATTCAACTGCTTTGCACCAGTCAGTTCCCAATATTCACCTGGTCGACATGACCATTTGGAAGTTTTGCTAACATTTCCTCCCTTTTCTTCCTATGTGCTGGGATGTGATGAAAGGAAAAAGTATTCCCTTTTCATTAAATCTTTCATAATTTGGAGGCTGGTCAAGCACCTGGTAATTGTGAATGCCCAATCCCTGGCAGTGTTCAAGATCAGGTTGGATGGCGCTTGGAGCAGCCTGCTCCAGTGGAAGGTGTCCCTGCCCGTGTCAGGGGATTGGAATTGGGTGAGCTTTAAGGTCCTTTCCATCCCAAACCATTCCATGATTCTATAATTATTTTCTCATTGGAGATAATCAATCTTGGGTTTTAGACTCACGCCTCAAGTCATCATTGGTTTTCTTGTCATGTCTTTTTGGCCGTGTGACACCAAAGCTGCATCTTTAACAAACACAACACTTGCAGATAACTGGTCCTTAGACTGAGGGGATCTCTGTTTGTATTGTTATGAACCATGGAAGTGGTTATTGAAAATACTTTGCAATTTCAGCTACACTTTCTAGCCATTCTTTATAACATTCACTTACTAAAAATCTGACACCCATGGTTGCCTTTCAAGGATGTCATGCTAGAAGCTACCAGGCACTATTGCAGTGACTCAAGGAGTAATCTGATGCAGTGTGGCTTTAAAAGAAGAAAAAGTTCAGGATGATTCAGAACATTTAAATGGTGATTTGCAGGGTAAGAAACGTATCAACCACTTGGTATTCTCATCATGTCCAAGACACCTACTTGTTCAGTTCTCTCTGATAATTTACCGCATCAAGACTGAGCCAAGTACTCAGACTGCAGAACTGTTGCTCCTACTTTAAACCAAGTGTGAATAAGGGGAAAATGAGGCTCTTTACTCCAGTGGCATAATGCAGTCACTGAATCCACACAGCCCATCTTTTTCTCTTAATCATTAATGATTCTAGTATTCAGTTGTCCACTGCTTGCCCTGAGTGCTAATGAGTGACTTGCCCCCTCCAGAGTCTTTCACTTCAAATTGTCTCACATTTTTACCAGCTCTGACAGCTCAAGATAGAAGTGTCCACCCTGAACAAGATGGAAAACAGTAGAAAAATAAACCCCTTAAATTTCACATAGCAAAACAAAGGAGATCTGAACTTATTTTGATCTTAAACAGACAATATGATCCTCTTCGGGAAAATAATTGGAATTTATGAGTTTCACTCATAGAAATATTCTCCATAGCATCATGAACAGGGAAAACACCCTTCTGTCTCCTAGGAAAACAATTTCTAACAAGTTCATTGCTACGTACCACAGTATAAAACTGAGCCCTTAATCTGCAAAAGGCAGATTCCTGAAGGTGAGGAGATCCTTCAACTTCAAATTATTTTATGGTCATGCCCTTAAACAAGTGAAAACAAACAAACAAATACCTCCACCAAAGAACCAAACAAAACCAAGAGAAAAACAAGCATCCACCCAACCATCCATGGCTGCTTGGTGCCTAAAACAGCAGAGAAACTGTTAAAGAACAGCTAACTCCATAACATCACAGTGCCGTTGAATCGCCAGTGTTGTCATTGGAAACCATCTTAGAGGCAGCTTTGGCTTACACAGCTTTGAGCATCATCCATCCCTCTTGCTTACATCTGTTGTCTATGGCCTCCAATAGTATCTATGCATCCATATCTGGGTCCCACAGTTTTCTAAACAAAAGGAGTAAAAAAATACCTCTCCACACTGATCCATTGTTTCTTCTCTTACACCCAGTGAGCATCATCACCCCTTCTTTCATCACACCAGATTATGAGGGAACTGGCATCAGGCACTTGAAACAAAGAGCAAAGCTCAAAAGCTTTGTACTCCATTAACATGAAAGGGCCCTCCAGATAGGAGGAGGCATCCTCTTCCTTCTAACAATTAATTGAAAAAGCTCCAAGGTAAGAAAAGGCAACTCCTATTACCCATCAAGCAAGCTTGGGTCTGTTTTAAGGGCTGAACAGCCTTCCAGGGTCACTTGTAAATGAGGGCTGCCAAATCAGCCCTGAGTTTTCAACATCCATAAAGAATAAGTCTTCAGCTTTTCAGTATCTGATATGGTACATAAAGGTCACACTGCAGTGTAACACAGACCTAACGACACAAAATGTCTAGACTAAGGAAAATTGACAGCCTCCTCCATTTTAAATTTATACCAGATGAAGTGAAACATCAAAGGAGCTCCTTTTAATGGGCTTTTTGGCATGTGGTCCTTTGTTCTTAACAAGTCAGCACCAGCTGCTATGGCCATAATGCCAAGTCAGTAATGTCCCTGGCCAGATTCTTGGCTGATGTAAATCAGTGTCACTCCTCTGAAGGAAGATATTCCTATTGGTTGACATCAGCTGAGGATTTGGCTTCTTGTGTTTGGCAGGTGCAAGCTGAAGTAAAGTCTTCTGTGTTATATTTCACATTTCTCTTGTCTTCACCATCACTACTGTGTGATGCTGTACACATTCTTAGGCTGCAGAGGCAATTAGCATCAGCTGTAGCTACTCAAGTTTCTATACAATAAATTCCATATTGTAAGGAACAGCTTTCATCTAATTATACCTCATTCATGTATATGTGTTTATATGTATATATATGCATATATATGTGCGTGTATATATATATATATATTCCCCCCCCTAACACACACACTAGCCTCGTACTCTGGGTTATTGCATGGAGGCTTTTCCATAAGCAGAACAGGAGGTGAGAACACCAGATAGGCCACATTTATTCATTGCAACATTTCAAATACTGTTTAATAATTGAAAGCAAACACTATTAATAGTGTAATAATAACCTTCAGTCTTCAGATTGCCTACATTAGCCTGTCCTGATAACCATGAGTATATATTAGTTTAAAGGTAACCTACAAATATTTTCTTGCTATACAAATGTCTCACATACCAGGAGCTTTTCAATGTGTATTTAAAACAAAGCCATTTTTTTTTCCACTGCAGGTAGAAGCATATTGAAATCCCACAGCACTACCTGCTCTGATTTTACTCCAGCACAAGTGCATATACATATGCACATGAACACTATATAAAAAATTCAAATAGCTCTTGAAACAAATGAAAGTCTAGCTTTACCCTTTAGAAATCATGGTGGTGGCTTCAACACTTGTTAATAAAACTCTTGTTAAGAAGGAAAGACAGCCTGTAATCCTTTGGAGCCATTCAACACCCTAAAAGACCAGATCCCATCTCAGTTTTCTCCATTCACTGTCTTGGGTTACTTTGATTAAGTAAATTACGTTTTTAAATCACCGGCTGCTCTCTATGGGAAAAAGCATAAGCAAAGACAATACCAGCTCTGTGATCTGTTTTGTTCATGGCTTTAAATGTGGTCTTCCCCTTCTTGAATGCTCATTCCTGAATTCTGCAGGAGAACAGATGCCAGCAGTGCAGCTCCCTTCCTGGACACCCCCTGTACTGGGGCTGGTTCCCAGTGCCCACAGTTGTAACCATCACCATTGTGTCACATTCACCTTCCACTGTTGACTCATGCATACCTCATAATCCTGACTTCCATACTGGTGAGTCTTTTACATAGGAGTGTGATTAGCAAGATGTCTTTCGTCACCTCCCCCTGCCAGCCTTGTGCATCCTTCACATCTTCGGTACCTCAACATACGGCTGCAGGAGCCAGTACAGCACCTACCATCAAAACTGGAGTGACATTTCTTTCCTCCTCAGCTGTTCTTCCTTAATAACTCAGCACAGCAGTTTTGGCCATGACAACAAAAAAAGAACAACCCAGAAGTGCAGATGCTATAAAAGATGAGGCATTAGCAGAAGTTATTTCAGTTTATAAGACAGCTGAGGTTTCTGAAGGCACTCAGGCATCAAGACTTTAATGATTATCTAAGCTTAAACAGATAAATGTAGGTGTTGGCATTAATAATCTTTCACAGCAAAGTGATGATATTGTTTAATCAAAAGGTCAAAATGAATTAAAAGTTGTTCCATTTTCTTCTCTTTGCCCCTTTTTAATAATTCAGCATAGAGCCCAGTGGGTAACAGATTGTAAAAGATGGCTGGAAAACAAGATATTCATGTGGAATATATTCGTTAAAAGGCAGGTGAGAAATGAAGATAAAATATGTTCCTGTCTTCAGCAGAAACAAGACTAATCTTTTCATTTTTAACTTAACCTTGTATTTATGAGACATCAGGTATAGACAGTAAAGGAAATTGCAGCATTCACTTAAAAGCAGCGTTAGCAAATTCTGACAGCTTGTTAAAAGCCATGACCGAAGGCAGGGTGATGCACATCAATCACCCGTGACACGGACCTCATGGAGCTTGGCCGAGGCTTACCCTTGGTCATATCTCTGAGGTGGGTTGTTTGGCTCTCTGTGGGCCATTTCACATTAATGGCACACATTCCTTAAGCTGTCCAAGGGATTTAAATGTTAGCCACTCACTATGACGAAATGCCAGTAGGTCCTACAACTATGTCCTCCTGCAGTTCAAGTCTGATTTCACAGGTAGCATGGATTTTCCAGCACTTACAGTCCAAATTCTTGCCAGATAATGGAAGTAAAGCACCCAGACCATTGGAGCCCGTAGAAGATACAGCCCATAAGGGTGAAATCACAAAATCATATTCCATCCTTTGGATGCTATAGCACGAAACAAGTCTTTGAACGCCAAGTCTGAGAGATTTGGATTTCTAAGTATAACAACCACCCATGAACATAGTCCAGGATTTACATTCCATTAATATTCCTAAAATATCCTTTACATATGTAGTACACCGTGGAAATACATACCTCTGGAAATTATGTGGACCAACCTCCTACTGACAGCAGGACCTTAGATTAGGTTATCCAGGTCCATGAAAAGCCGAGCCTTGAGTACTTGGATTTGAACATGAAATAATACAAGTAGCACTCTAAGTAGAGTCATAATTACTTTAGTGAAAGGCACATGAAAAAATAGAGAAAAGACACTTCAAAGAGGCCATGACTCAATTGGCCCTATAGGAAACCACAAACCTGGCCCCAGTATCTGTAATGCAGATAGGTTTTTGGGTGCTCATTCCACTTCAGATCCTAATAAGGCAGCCTATACATCCTGGAAACTACATTTACAGACTTCACACAGAAAAGTCTAGCCTTGAAAGTAACTTTTCTACCACGGTGATGTTATTACCACTTGTATTTCTGCTGGCAGGAGGCTATTGCCTACAGCTGCAAACTAATAGAAACTCAAACTTTCTGGGTCATCAGAAATGGGACAGACAGAACGCTCTCTGCGGTTCCTTCACCTGTAAGATAACTATCATAAACTATTAACACCATGTCAGAAGTTGTTCACTGCCTCTTATTCACTAGTCCTTCTTTTTAAACATTTCGCTTCACAAACATTTAATTGCATTAAGATAGAGCAAACCAAAGCTCAAGGTAAATGGATTTGAACTAGGAAACACTGGAGGAAAAAAATACCTGTAATAATTGGGAACCTGTAATGGTATAAAGGACTTTGCTGATGCGGTAGTTATTTCGCTGTGCTGGTAAAATAGCATCCTGCAACACAGGCCTTGTAATTTTGAGCTGTATACACAGAAGTGCCATATCCAAAAGCAGGGAGGTCACAGTGTCCCGTTAGAGCTATCTTTAGATATTTAAAACTAGCCCAAGAAAAAACCACACAGGCGGTAGGATTGTGCCAGATTCACACCAGAGGGGAATATTGGACCTAAGAGGTCACTTCTCTCTCCCACCTCCCCCATTTTTGGAGCGAAATAGAACTCCTTTTATCATTTTCTCCCAGGTTAAATTAATATCTCCTGCCTTTCATTTCAAAGAGCAGTGTGGATGTCTCCTATATTTAACTAGCTTGCTTATGATTTGTCACATTTAATGGGTGACAGCAGTGCAAGATCCCATTGCTTTGGGGATCCTGGTGAGGAAGGCTGCTGTTTTGAAGCATTATTCTGGCTGTTTATACAACTGGCACACAGGAAAGTTGTAGTAAGCTGATAAATACCTTCTTATATATTACAAAGGGTCTGATAGAGAGAAATACAGACCTTTACATTCTACATTATTGCTTACACAAAAGGTGGAAGCAGTTAAAAAGGTAACACTTCCCATGTTTTCTTACACCTGTATTCTTGTGTACACAAAAGGTGGAAGTGATTTTTTCAAACCCCAGTATTTCTCAGCTGGTTATCTCACTTATTTCCTCCTTTCAGTAAAACTGTGCAATGGTGAGTGCTGTCTTATTTCACTTTCTAATTACTTCTGGTAAAAGTGATTCTTTCATGGCCACCACAAAGGAAGGTTCAATATTATTCTAATCCTTGTTTCTGTGGTTGATCATAGCAAGGACTTAGAGGGTGCCGAGCAAAGCCTTGAATACACAGTAATTCCTAGGGAAACTTCAGGAGGACATTGTTACTTGAAATGACGATGAAGTCCAAAGCTGAAATGCTTAATTTTGCTTGTGTCAGTCAGTGGAAGGTCCTCACCAACCCTTGTCCCTTCATATTTCTCCCCTCAGCTCTTTAGCACTGGTTAACATCCTCACTGCGCTGTCTCCCCTTCAACAACAGAAAACCTGGATCACACATATTTTATCTCAGGCTTTCTTCACCCTGCAGACCCATGCAGTTCTGATTTAAGCACCTGACTCTGGAATTCCTGACACTGCTGGTTTCTCAGTGGAAAATCCTGTCTCTGCAGATAATTTCTTAAAGAAAGCCTCAGAATAAAGCAGTGCCTTCTCGCTGTCTGCACCTTGGTAGCTGCAAAAGCAGTCCCGTCGATCTCTAGCACAGGGTGCAGCATTAACGGTAAAGTGCAAAGGGATGGTGCAGCCCCTGTTTTGTACCTTGTCCAGCCCCATAAGGCAGCACATAGTTTCCCACCTTTCTCTTTTTCCATTTACACACTTGGAAGGTGAAGGTATAAATGAATCTGAGGAAGTAGCTTATGTTCATATACTGACCCTTACACCAAAAAGGCCATATAAGAAAAAGGCAATTGTAATTAAGCTTAGCTTAAGATCATGGGATACATGGGAGTGAAGTTTTAACCTTAGTGCTCTTGGTAAAAGCCAGACTCACTCATTGACATTCTTCCCATCCACACTCCCTTCCCAGAGAGTCAATAAGCTCAGCTGTGGTTATCCAAGTGCACTGTGAAATAGCTGCTACAGCCCAGTGCAGCAGAAGCTGTACTACTCTGGGCATGAAGCAATCCCCATGGTATCTTTCCCTTCCCTAAGAAGCAGCATTGCAAAGACAATTTTGTGTTTGCAAAATGCTTGGAGATGCCTGAAACAAAGGTGTTAAAGATTTGCAAGCCATTTACCTGGAGCCATTCATTGTAAAAGCCTGGGCTTATTACTATACCCTTCTAAATAAAAGCAGAAACCAAGATCATTTTTAACTGCAAGCAGCACAAACTCAAGCTCGGTGCAGCCATCTCTCTCTTAATCTCACACATTGACATTCAGCTTTTATACAAAGAAAGATCTAATTATTTTCAGGGACTAAGCACTTTTGTGTTGCAAGGAGAAAAAATATAGCTATAAATGGTTTAAAACAGAGGTTTCATGCAGGAAACACAGGCAGAGCTTTCTGTGCCATCTGATAAGCAGCATGCACCACATCACTAGCGTGGCAAATATATTCGTGGTTGTCCTGGAGCTGAAAACGTCTGGCTTGTGCTCTGACTCACTGTGCCTTTGCAGCACCAGAGGATTACTGTTATGTGCTCACATAAAACCATCGTGGTGGGTCTGTTCCAGCCTGAACTTCTGCTCCACCAGACTGAGGTTTATGGAAATTACTCACCTGCTTCATCACTTGAATTAGAAAGCTGGAGAGAAAACGTAGTGTGATAGCTGTCAGACTGCTCACCATCGTCTTTCTTTGCTGTTACTGCATTATTGGGTCCTCTGGGTATATCCACAAATGCTGGAAGTTCAGAGACAAAGACACTTTGTACAGGGTATTTACTACCTAAATAGCCTCCATTTGTTTTCTCTTTATTAATTACACTGTTTTCTGTTAAGTCTGCACTCAAGTTTGATCTGAGTGGAGTTTTGTTTTCTCCTAGGAGCTTCTTTTGAAATATCTCCTCAATTGGCTCTCCATTAGCTATGCCATCTACTCCATCTGCTGTTAATCTAGACAAACTGCAATTTATATTGAGGGATAACGCTGATCTATGAATTTTTTGGCATTTAATTCGAGGTTGGTCAATGCACACACTGAGCGACTTGTCTAAATAATAGATGGTACTCGGACACCACTGAGAAACCTGAAGGTGGACACATGAGATGCATGAAGGTGGTACTTTCTCTCTGCCATCACTGCTTTGAAGGCCCACACTGTTCTTGTTCCCAGAGTCAAAAAGCTGCTTTGGTGGCTCTTTACTGACTTGTGAGCAAGATTCAGATATCTTTAATGGAGGGGCATGTCGGTTTGTGTGTCCATGCGGAGACCAGCAATGGAGGGACTTTGCAGGGACTTTGCTTGAGGTGGGAGGAACGGCATTGGGCTCTTGTACTGCCCCAGATCCATGTGCTGGGTCACTGAAGCCTGCAGCAACACGCCTGGCTGTAATAGTTATGGAGGCAAACCCTTTCTGCTGTTTTTGACACCGTTTTTCTTCTGTGATGGGAGATTCCAATGGAGACGTGGTGTCACTCAAAGATGCCTGAATTTCTATTCTGCTGGGAAGTACCATAAATGCTCTGTTGATGTTGGCTGCACCACAGTTAGCCAAGGACTGCTTTGTGTGATAAGCACTGGGCTGCGGGATCATGGACAGCATAGGCAAAATGGTCCAGTTCTCCTTTGGTTTAGTCTCATCAATCATCAGCGAAGTGACTATTGGTGGAATAGTTGCATTTTGTGATGACAGAGATTCCTGCAAAGGAAAAGATTCAAATTATCAGCATAATCTATCACAACGTATGTAGCAGTTTCTCAGCTACCATCTATCATATCAGACAGTTCTGGCTGAGACTTCTTGTTGACTTTCTATTCATACTAACTTTTTGTCTTTTAAAAACACACACTGTTGAAATCAGCTCTGAATTGTCTGGAAGAATTCAATGAAAACTTGATCAGTCTGGTACAAAAAAAATAACATAAGAAATGTGTATTCTATCCTATTGTTTTCAGTATTTAACCCATCATTGCAGTTAGGATTTGTGTCTGCTCTATTTGTTTTAAAATGGACATGTCAAAGGCAGTTGCCAACTTCAGGGTCTCAACTGCTCTTTCATGATCATCAGCTCAAATTTAAAATGCATTTAAATATATTATGGCTCATTAGCTTGAAGGTCTATGTGTGCCATCGGATGGTGCAGAGTATAATAAGCACCAGGGAAATCACTGCTCTACAATCTCACCAGTTATAAGCATGGAAAAACTTCTCCAAAAACACTACCTATAAGTGAAATAATTACCTCCAAGGGCTCCAGATGCTATCTTAATTCATTAGCTCCCTCTTGCTTATGATTACCTGGTGGTACCTATCAATGATGTAAACCCACACATGTCCAAGATTGATTGACACTGGTCTGGATTCATTTTTCCAACCATGACAGTAAGCATTTATCTTGATAGAGTGTATGTTATTTGACTTAATGTGACAAAGGAGATGCTCTTACATTAAAGTTATCAGACAAAGAGGAAACCTGAGTTTAAAATCTCCTGCTATTATTATCCACAGTGGTCACAAAAGTCACATGCAGTAAAGCATCTGCCCTAATCTCATTGCTGCTGTAAATTGGCTGATTCGATTGCTTCTGCCCTGTGTTCCTAGATCTCTTGATCCTAACAGAAAAAATACCCACATTGAATTGGCATGCAAAATCTGAGGATTAGCTCCATAATGAAAGCTCATCCAAGTTCATTTGAGGTTTAGGTGCCATTTGCTAGCTGCTCTGCTCCTATTTGTTATGAATTCATCGCGGTCATGCCTGGGTGTCTATCATCTGATAATCAATGCCAGCACTTGACAAGCGTTTCACAAAACATAATCTTCTTCTTCTTCAAGGAAGACTCTGTGAGTGACAGAATTGTGACCTCCCAGTTTCCAGAAGTGGAACACTGCACCAAAGCCCATGGGGGAAACCATTCCTGTGCTCCTGTCCTCCATGCATGGAAACAGCACAGAAAACGGGCTCCTTTGTAACTTGGGAAGGATGATTTGGGAGCCCAAGGAGGCAGAGGTAGATCAAGAGTTTATTAATGAGGTAAAATGCCAAGTAAATTTTATCAACTGTTTAAACCAGCTGCCTGTGCTTTTGACAATTCAATAATTTCACAGCCCCAGGGAAAACATTTTCTTCCTTTCACAGTTTGTAACAACATTTGCCTCATATTTTTCAGCACCGCATTTACTTCTACGTACAGGTTTAAGACCTTTGCATGCCTTCCAAAACTCTTAACTTCCCTGAGATTTCTACAGGGCACCAAAGAAGAATGTTCCTTGAAATACTTTCTTTTGGAAGCATCTCTCATGCTTCAGTAGTTAATTTGACATTTATTTATTTCGTTAAGGGCTGCACAGATGGAGACATCCTGCAAGAGTCCAAAGGCGCGTAAAAAATGCTCCTGATTAGCCTCAAACTAATGCACCAGGATTTAAAATTATTTACTTTTCCTTTCTCTGCTTCAGTATATGTGTTATTGCCTTCCTCCAGTCTTTGGCAAAGAAATGGATCTTTTGAGTTTGACCAGCTAATCCTATACTTGTTGGGAGCTTTCAAGCTTCACTGCATCGTGTGTAAAAAAATAGGCACTTACACAGAATAATTGTGGTGAACTGAAAACCTCAGGCTTTATCTTGAGAACATCTGAGACAGAGTGCCCTGATATTTGGATACTACCTGATTTATTCTCCTGGGATGTTTTTAACAACTTTTCTCCAAAAAGAACCCCTATGCAATTTCTTTCACTCCTCTCCAAGAGCACACAGAATGGCGACACTTAACCCTCATTTTATTTAGCTTTTCTGCTGCCTAAGCTAAGCCTAGCTAAAGAAACCCATGTCCAAACACACTGCTCAGCAATCAGTGATTGTTTCTGAAACCTGAATGCGTTCTGCTGACTGCTATCAGAACATAATATATTTATTTTACCTCCGTAGAGCTTGATTTGCTCTCTGCAGCACTCTGCCGCCGAAGGCCTATGCACATCCTCTGACCATCAGTGCTCCATTGCTTTTGTGTCCTTCCTGGGGAAAAAAGGCAGAGGAAATAAGATTATTTCCAGTGTCCTGGAGGAGATGTGTTAGAAAACTGTGGGTTTAAACTAAGTGCAAACGGGAGGGAAAGAGCTACTGTAAATGATCTGATTGTCCCGGGATCTGGTTATCAGAGGGATCATATTTCTCCTACGTCCTAAGAGAGGGACCTGAAGCACTCTTGGGATTCTGCTGCCGAGATGTGTTCATGAGCAATCTCACAAGGCATTCAGGGCTGAGCCAAAGCTTGAATATCTCTGCTTTTGATTTCCATGGCTTCAGGCATGAGCGTGGAAGAATTAAGGAAGATGAGAAATGGAGATTTCAATAAATGTCACTTTTCTGTAGTCTGAAGAACTTGTAGCACAAACAAGCACATTAATGGGCTGGATGCTTACAAGTTTGATTTTGTTTGAACTAAGCCGTCTTCATATTTAAAGAACTACAGTAATTCTACATCATATTCACAAATTCTATTGCATCATAACTTTCCTAGTTCAGTGTTACCTATAACATTAGTACATTGGATGGGGCTTGGAGCAACCTGCTCCAGTGGATGGTGTCCCTGCCTGTGGCAGGGAACTGGAATTGGATGAGCTTTAAGATCCCTTCCAAGCCAAACCAGTCTGGGATTCTATGATCAGTCTCTGATTTTGTCATCTTTTGTGTTCTTTGAGCTCTAGGTTGTCTGCAGCTTTTTACTCAGAGCTAATTTCCACATAACATGGAGTCTGGGCTACTGCAACAAAGCATTACATCTGCTGTCAACCGTTTTGCCAGAAATTACATTACTTCCTATTTTGTACTAAGCATCCAAAATTAATTGTAAAAAATTCTCTATTTGGACTGAAATCTCTTGACATTACTCGCTGTTGCTTTATAGCAACAAGTCGCACCACTGATAAAACCTTCTGTACTACTTTTCTTCCACTCAGACAGCCTTCCACAGAAGTTAATCATTTACTAAGCAGAATTTCACTTTACACGGAACATCATATTAACAAAGGAATATAAATCAGCTCCAGTTTAAGAAGTGCTCATTATAGCATATCCACCGCAGCAGACTTCATCTCCTTGGGTGCAGCTGACGAGTAGAAGTGAAGGAGGAGGAAGGTATCAGGTCTGTTCCCCACTGATAGCTCTCCTTGAGTCCTACCACAGAACAGCAATCATAAAACACAACAAGATGTGTGATGAACATTCTGCTTTAATAAAGCATGCTAAAGTATACTTTAGTGGCACAGATCCAAGATGTCAATGCCCCTGTGCATGTATTCATAGCTGGTATGAAACAAAAAGGAGGTTTGCTTTTGTCACTGAGCAACAGAAAGGTCCTGAGGAACAGAGAAAACAGCTGGACTTATTAGCCACAGTATGGGTGAAAAGAGAACCAAGAGAATAGCTGGAGCAGAGGACCCACTACACACTTTCGTTAGCAAAGAAATGAACTGTGGTTTCAATCAGTGAAAATTCAATTAACCTGATCTGGCACTGGATCTTGGTAACTGCTGGCACAGAACACGGGCGAGACGCCCTTGGAGTATGCTCTTAACCCTGCTGTGGTATGCAGTGAGCAGGAGGTGATGTGCTTTCAGTGAAGGACAAAATCCACCTGCATCCACCAGAAATGGGATAGGGGAAGCTGCTGGGTGAGCCTTATGAGAAAGTTATTTTCAGTGTACCGCTGCTCTGGTGAATTACATGCGAATACCTTCCTAATTAAGAACTTACATACACTGTTTTACTTGCTTTTAAAACCAACTAAATAAGGAATAACATGCAGAGAAGGATAAAAAAGGAATTCTTAGAGTTAAAGCAAGAACTAAAAGAATCCAGAAGTTTGGTAAAAAAAGTACATAATTAAAGTAACAACTTCCACTAAATTATCAATATTTTCCTTGAATGCTTTACAGTAAGAAAACCACAGTTGTCTCTAATCAAGCTGGAAAGCTACAAGAGGAGAACATCAACTTGTGAATGCCAACCAGTGCACAAGGAAATCCAAAAAGCTGGCTGGAGATGAATCAGACCCAGACAGCCATGTTTTGCCAGATGGTCTTTCATGAATTTCATTCAATGTGTTTTCAGCACAAGAGAAAGACTGAGCGCTACAGGGTCAAACAAGAACAAGTTGTCAAAGTCCACGCCATAAATTACATATAATATGCAAGTTGTTCTTATCAAAGTATCCTCCTTTGATTAGCAATAATTTGTAGGTAAGACCTTCCAATTTCCCATAGAAGGGGAATGGATTGGTTAATTCTTGCTTGTATAACTTTAAAAAGTAGTGTTTCTGGAGCAGAAGAGATATGAAAAAGTGAGGTTGAAGGAAGAACGAGAGGAGGAAATGTATTTCTTCTTTGCTAAATCATCCAGAGTGAAGTTGTGTGTTGCATTTTGTACCATACCCTGTGTAAAGGCATTCTCCTATTACTACAGGAATCCTACTGTTAGAAAGCACTCAGACTTTTGGCAAGTCATTTAATCTAGTTGCTGAGATAGATTAAACGGCATTGGAGGCAAAAGCTCCAGTATTTTTCCTGGTATCATTAAATTTATTCTTGGAAGCTTTGCATTTGTTAATTCATGTCAACAGAACAACCAACAAACCTTTAAAAAGACCTTGAACCTGTGCTTGAAATGAAGATACTTCAAGGAGCATAAAGGATTAGCTGAGATGTGTCCCACAAAGAGTTTTCGTACAAGTTCCCATTGCTGACAAAACTCATCGCGCTGTAACTCCTGTTACACAACAAAATGCAAAGTTCAGCTTTGCCTGTGCAAAAGCATGAAAGAAATGGCATTTCAAGTACTTTCCATCTCTGTGGGGAGTATGAGAAACTTACTTCTATCCAAGTTGAAATCCCAAGGATTTGTTTAACCTCCCCTGACCTTCCCTTCCCACCATGACCCAACTTTCCAACTTACAAACAGGAGATGGGAAGAGGGATAGAGGAGCAATTGCTGGCATATGAATTTTGTCCTATTACGTCTTCACTCTTTAGTTTTTCCCTCACAAATACTGTTTGTTAAACCAAATGATACGCTCCTTGGCAAAGCATCTGGACATCCAGCTACAGACCAGGGTTTTCCTAATTACAGAGTGCAGCTGGAATCGATTCTCCCAGTCTCCAGTGCCTGGATGTCTGCCTCGGGCCAACTGGCAGCTGACTCAGATAATGATTCAGAAAAGATGTACTTGTAAATCAGCTTGCTAAAACACAGATAGATTGCAAAGGTGAGGGTGTTGGTGAAAAATAGCATACCGCAACTATTTGGCATGCACAGGACCCACCAGTTTGTAGCCAGCTGGGGTTTTGCACTGAACTTGAGACACATTAAAATGGTCCATGAATAATGCTATTTTCATAGAACCCCAGACTGGTTTGTGTTGGAAGGGACCTTAAAGCTCATCCAGTTCCAACTCCTGCCATGGGCAGGGACACCTTCCACTACAGCAGGGTGCTCCAAGCCCCATCCAACCTGGCCTTCGACACTGCCAGGGATGGGGCAGCCACAGCTTCTCTGGGCACCCTGCACCAGCACCTCAGCACCCTCACAGGGGAAAACTTCCTCCTTATATCTAACTTAAATCCCCCCGGTCTCAGTTTAAACCCATCACTGCTTGTCCTATAGCCACAGTCCCTGATGAAGAGTCCCTCTCCAGCATCCTTACAGCCCCCTTCAGACTCTGGAAGCTGCTCTGAGGTCTCCACGCAGACTTCTCTTCTCCAGGCTGAACATCCCCAACCTTCTCAGCCTATCTTCATACGGGAGGTGCTCCAGCCCCTGATCATCCTCATGACCTCCTCTGGACTTGCTCCCACAGCTCCGTGTCCTACTTATGTTGGGGACACCAGAACTGTAAAAAGCGCTGCAAGTGGGGTCTCATGAGAGCAGTTTCAGGTGTTTGTTAGACGCATACAGACTGCCACTCTGAGGCGGGTTGTTTGATGACACCCACAGTGACATGGTGACACCATAGTGACAGAGCTGGAATGACTTTAGACCACTGGCCTTGGCCTCTTCTCCAGTTTTTGTCATGAATGTTGCATATACATTTGCTGTCAAATTTCAAATACAGAACGCTTCTGATATCCTCCACCCTGCTCCAAGCATGGACTGATCAGGTCTGCCATCCTCTCTGACCCACCAGTATCATAGAATCATAGAATCATAGAATAGTAAGGGTTGGAAAGGACCTCAAGATCATCGAGTTCCAACCCCCTTGCCATGGGCAGGGACACCTCCCACTAAACCATGCCATCCAAGGCTATGTCCAACCCCACCTTGAACGCCACCAGGGATGAAGCATTCACACCTTCCCTGGGCAACCCATTCCAGGGCCCCACCACCCTCACAGTAAAGAATTTCTTCCTCAGATCCAATCTAAACCTCCCCTGTTTAAGTTTAAACCCATTACCCCTTGTCCTCTCACCACAGTCCCGCCCCTAATGAAGAGTCCCTCCCCAGCATCCCTATAGGCCCCCTTCAGGTATTGGAAGGCTGCTCTGAGGTCTCCACGCAGCCTTCTCTTCTCCAGGCTGAACAGCCCCAACTTTCTCAGCCTATCTTCATACGAGAGGTGCTCCAGTCCCCTGATCATCCTCGTGGCCCTCCTCTGCACTTGTTCTAACAGTTCCATGTCCTTTTTATGTTGAGGACACCAGAACTGCACACAATACTCCAAGTGACTGCTCTGAAGGTTCCAAGAGCTTCCAGTGCTTCCCTCACACCACCACAAAAGAATATCACAGAATAAATACACTGGTATGAAACTTCTCCACCAAACATACTGTCTTTTCTGCTGATTCTTACACCACCACCTATAGGACCTGTGAGGGGATTTGGGTCCCTCTCTGTCCATGGCAGCCAGGGTCCCTGCAGCCTGCAGGTCAGCACTGTTGAATACCCAACAATACTCCAATTCCTCACTTGGCACCAGGGAGCTAAAGGACATCAATGTCTTGGCTGCAGGGTCAGGTATCAGAGCAGTCACTCAACTAATACAATGTCTTTAGCATCAATGCAAACTTATTTTTAAACCCTCTTCTCCTTCTATGCATTATTCCTACTGTACACTATCAGCAGGTAAACCATGTCATTTAAATCAGCTTGGAGGAACTAATTTATGCTTTATTCTGCTTAAAACATTAGTTTTGTTTAAATTATCTTGGGACTTTTTACATTCAAATACCTGAGGAAGCCTTTAGGATAAGAGTGTCATCATTACAGATTGACCACATTGCCTCTCAGTAAGGGCTGGGAGAGATCATCATTCACATCCTCAGATCTGAAGTGAGTCATCCAGAAAAGCCATCCGGACATTACAGACACATCTAAGATGAAAGCCAAGTCAGAACGAACAGCAGAACCAAATCCACATCTTCTGGTCTTCTTCATGTGTCATAAAGAAAGAATATAATGAAATTGCAGAGACTATTGTAATCTAAAGTAAAATCGAGCAATGAAGCTAAAGTTCATATGCCTGGTACCAAAAGTAGAGACAGACAAATACTGAAAATCCCACCTTATACTGAAGTACCTGCTGATACTAAGTTGATTTAAAGGAAATATACTGGTGAATGTTGTGTTTGCTTATTACTGGAGAAAGTGATGCATCTCCAGAAAGCCTTGGCACTGGCACAGTCTTGACATCCTTAAAAGGATGATATCCTGAGTCTCCAGAAATGATGTGAAGTTCAGGCAGAGATGAGGTGTTGTATTGATGATGGTCCAGAGGCAACATCCCAGTGAAGATGAGGCACAGGCATGAAGGCAGCCCCACAGCCACATGTGGAATTTACTCTCCCACAGTGTCATAAAAATAGACCTGATTATCCTCTCTTCAGGATTCGACATCAACCTTCATGTAAGACCAAACTACAGTTTTCACTAGAGATACATGAGGAGCACACAATGCCATCCTGGTAACTCAAACACACTAGAAACCATACTGTACTTACCCATCATAGAATCCCAGCCTGGTTTGTGTTGGAAGGGACCTTAAAGCTCATCCAGTTCCTACCCCGAACACAGGCAGGGACACCTTCCACTAGAGCAGCTTGCTCCAAGCCCCTGTGTCCAACCTGGCCTTGAACACTGCCAGCGATGGGGCAGCCACAGCTTCTCTGGGCACCCTGTGCCAGTGCCTCAGCACCCTCACAGGGAAGAGCTTCTGCCTAAGAGCTCATCTCAATCTCCCCTCTGGCAGGTTAAAGCCACTCTCCCTTGTCCTATCCCCACAGGCCCTGTCCAAAGCTCCTCTTCAGATCTCTTGTCAGCCCCGTTTTGGAGCTGGAAGATTGTTATAAGAGAGGATGACAAATGCAGGGTACTTCAATCCCGCGCAATGCACTTGTTTACAATGGGGGTCAAACAGCAATACAGGTTTAGAGTAGAAGAAAGCTGCTGACAACCATTTACTTGAAATCTTTCTTGTGGTGAATAAAAGCTAAACCAACGCAAACAAGCGCTTTGCCACAAAAGAAAGTACTTGAACACAGTTGCACGAAGATAATAGTGTTTTAAGGCAGCTTTGCTGGGAAGGTTTTCAAATGAGAGTAAGCAAAACAGCCTGAAATCATTTTAGCCTGAACAGGCTTCCTTATGTAAACAAAATGGGAAAATGTTTTTCTAAGATGTCAGGATGGATTTTCTTCTGTTTCAAGTAGCATCATGAGATTTGTTAACTGAATTATCTTGCCCTGCTTGCACACCTTGAAGCTGTAGCTGGCTGCCTGCGGGGATGATTACAGGATCCGCTATGGAACGGACAAATGAGTTCTGGTCTGCTATCAAAAAGCCAGAAGTCATAAATCTCTTATTATCCGTGCCATTAGAAGCAAGGTGCTCATCAGGGGGCTAAAAAGAGCACAGGAATTATATCTTGAAACCCATGCAGAACAGAAAAAATAGTGTTTTCATTATGCATTGCTATTATCTTCACTTAATAAAGTGGGAAATCACCCCCAGCATATCCATCACACAGAGACAAAATTAAGTAGATTTTTCACTTGCTCCTTTTTCAATTTCTCTCCCTCCTCCAAAGGTTATTTCTATTTCTTCTTTATTTTTACATTTTCAGTGGTGTGTGGGGAGCACATCCCTCTGTTTCTCTAGGCAGCACAAGCTTATACTAACAAATCTCAGTCCCTAGAAGCACTAACTAACTCACCAAACCCACCAAAGCCTAGCTCCGTGGGCATAACTCAGGCCAAGGACTCAAGTGGGAGCACACAGGAAGATTTAACTGACATAGGTTTGATTTCTTCAGTCTAAATAACATGGTCTGTCACTGGAGTTGCCTGTTGGAGCTCTGCTGATATCTTTACAAAATGGGAAGCTCAAACCCTAGGGTATTAGAGAGGATGTCTGTAAGGTATGGAGAATTAGGGTGGATCATGAGGGATAATGGTATTAAATAGCCAAAACATTCTCTTTCATATTTTTTCTTCAGTAACTTCATTGTAGAAATAGAAGAGATTCCGTAAGTGTCACAGGTTCCTATTCCTATGGTAATGTGAGGAAGAACTGAAAATAAGGAGCAAGCCATCAAGCTCCCCAATGCAAATGAGCAAATAATGGTGCTCATGAATCTCCATGGTTCTCCCCACTTTGGTGGAATGGCTTCTACCCATCTCTTTGCACTGCCAAAAACAGTGCAGTACTGTCCATGTACTTCACCACGATTCTGGGAGATATAAACCAAGAGCCAGGCAGTTGTTGGAGGCTGTTTTCTGTAAGAAATACATAGCACTGACTTTTGGGTTAGGTGAATAAAACATTTAAATATGAACACTAGATGTGCCAGCAGTATATACAAAGAAGGAGGCAGACAGGAGACAGAGGCAAAGAAAGGAGGAGAGTCAAAGCCACATTTCATTTTTCCGGGTCCCACTTCTTTCTGATTTTAATGCATTCTGAATACTATTCCTGGTTCAAATCCTTGCACTAGGATTCATTATTACCTGTTCTTACTGTGAGGGTGCTGAGGCGCTGACACAGGGTGCCCAGAGAAGCTGTGGCTGCTCCATCCCTGGCAGTGTTCAAGGTCAGATTGGACACAGGGGCTTGGAGCAACCTGCCCTAGGGGATGATGTCCTTGCCCATGGCAGGGGATTGGAACTGGATGCACTTTAAGGTCCCTTCCAACCCAAAACGTTCCAGGATTCTATGATTCATTCTATTGTACCATTACTTGGCTTATTGAGCACTGAGCAGCTAATGTACTCTCAAGAATAAAGATGTAGCTAACAGACACAATTCATACAAAACAGCTATTGGAAAGGATCCTCCACCTCTCTCAAAGCCCCCTTCACAGCATGTTATTAAGACATCCACATTTTAGAGAGACCACGTCTGTTTCTGAAAGTACTAGAATGTTTCAGATAGCCAGTGACTGTAAACATGACAAATACTCTGCATAAGCAAACAAAGGAAAAGCAGTTCTGCAGCCAAAAATTGTATTTATGAAGAGTTATTTTAGTGCGATTACGCGTATTCATGTAAAGGTCACAACATACAGAGAATGTGATGGTTCAAACGGGTTCTGTAAATAAAATTTCCACCCGTGTTACTCAGAACTGGTAGTAATTACAAAACATCCACATTTGCCTAAAGCTGCTTATGCATAAGAGCTAGAGGTAATTGTCTGGCCTCAGCAGTTCAGTATTCCGGACATTTCTCTGCTTTTGTAAGAGCATAACTTTAAGACAAGAAACGGTAGAGAGGACAAGAGGCACGCTCGCTGTTACACGTGCATTTTATGACTCAGTATATATCCTGCTGCAGGGATTTTTCACAATGCTTTTGCTTAGCAGCGATATTTGCTTTATTGATTCTTTTTTCTTCTTCCCTTTTA
Source organism: Amazona ochrocephala (assembly GCA_039720435.1). Classification (NCBI taxonomy): domain Eukaryota; kingdom Metazoa; phylum Chordata; class Aves; order Psittaciformes; family Psittacidae; genus Amazona; species Amazona ochrocephala. Next base: position 3,384,553 of record CM077881.1, on the reverse strand, counting down.
ATACTTTTACTACAGTGGTGGCTTCAGAAAATGGTGTGTGCTGCAGGTACAGATGCTTTTGTTAAGACATTAAAGTAGTGATTCCAATACACATCTATACGAGTCCAATTCTGTTTCCAAAACAAAGACACAGGATGTTCACATGAGCCAAATTTGACACTGAGTGATTTGTACAACGGAACTAAACTCAGCAGAGCACCAGGCATGCCAGATTTAATACGGACTTTTCATGTTACTTTTGAACAATAGGAGCATTCATTTCTGTGTAATACTTGGGATATTATTTCATTCTGGAACGACACTTTAACGCTGTGATTACAGACAGCAGAAACTGCTTGATAATGGGGGATGAAGTAGGCTAAAACCAACAGAAAAACATCAGTGTTCACAGGATGAAAACACAATAGCTAAGATTTAAATAAACATGAAGCCTAAAATGTTAAGTTTTGAAGCCACGACTTTGATCACAAAGTAAATAGTTCTATTTTGCATAATTGAAGACTACTCCACATCTCCCACTAATTTCAATTGCCACTGACTTGCCTTGACTCAAATCTAACAACTCTTCACACAGCTGAACTTCGCAATTATTTCTACCACGTAACACTTTTTGCTTGGTGAAACATTACCCAAGTTTGCCTTTTGAAGGGAAATTGAAAAACAAATCTCTATTCATAGCATGCTTTTACCATGCGGCTGTGATTTGTTTGATCTTCGAATTAGCCCTTTTGAATTCCACTGCAACAGGTTGAGAAAGACAGATCATGCTGGAGATTAAAATGAAAATGGAGTGAACCGAACATAACAGGGACATGGTGGATTGTGGGTTTATCACCAGATTCAACAGAAGATAATTGGTAATTGCTTTTTTTTAATCATTCAGGCTTTGAATTCAGAAATGGAGGCTGCAGAGAAGCTTGGAATTGATCGTTAAATGTTAAAGTCCTCAAAACCTTAACTTTCAGCTTCTTTTAGTTGGCAAGGAATGAAATTTAGAGTTCTCAAGCTCTTTTGGCTGTGGATATCACAGGAATGAGGGGGAGCAGGGCTGGGAGCTGTTGGCCCCACTGGACCAGGCACCCGTGGCTACTTCTCCACAATGCAATAACCTGCTGCCTAGCAACAACCCACAACTCATTACTGCTTGTATATGCCATTCCTTCTGCAAAACTCAAAGCTCTCATCCCAAATTATTGCATTCGGCAACATCAGAGCTGCAACAGTTGAATAAGAAAGCACATTTTCCTGTACTTGCTGCAAGAATTCCTTGCTCTACAGTGTTGTATTCATTAAATATACACAAGCCCCTGCAACACATTTTGATGCAAGACCAATCTGAAAACTATTTCAATATGTGAATAGTTATTTTTACAATAGTTGTCCCCTAAGGAGCTACTTCTATGAATAAAGTCATTCACATACCTACGCATTTCAGTGATGAGGTCACCAAGGCTGATTTAGGGTCAGACACAAAGGGTCACGTTCTCTTGGGCATGAGTATGCTGGATAACAGGACACAGCTATGCCTGCAGGGAAGTTATCCTTGTGGTTTAGAAGTCCAGATTTTTTTCCTAGTTATTATTTACTGCATGTGGAACAATTAAGGAAAAACCATTAAAAACCGGCCCACAACCCTCTTGCACTGCGCTGTCCACTTGCACCTAATTTTCAGCCTGACTTTCAGGAAGAATTTAGTTTATGCCCTATCTTTCTGTTTGTCCAAGTTGGGGCTTTTGAGCTTTTGGGCTATTTCAAGCAACATGACAGCAGGGTCGATAGCAGATCTCTGACAAGCTTACTTCAAAAATCAATGCCTTTGCAGAAATGAGAGGCTGCTACAGGGGGAAGTTCACCGGGTCTCCCCTGTTTGACGTGTTCAGGACATCCATAGTGCATCAACTCATGGCAGGTCCTGCTCCATGTCCCTGGGAGCAGTGAAGAAGCAGCAGGGGGCAGATGGAAGAGGGGATTGACAAGGAGATGAGGAGGAGGGAGGAACAATAGGTCTCAGGGTACCAGCCCATGGGCATCCTCAGCTCTGCTGCTCATGAAATGACCTTTTTCTTGTTGGTCTGTATTTTCAATTTCACCTTTTTGTTTTCATTCTCTAAAAACAAGATGGAAAACTGATGCTGAGATTATGGAAATGGTGAGGCTTAAAGCAAAGTGCTGGAGGCCAATCTAATGATGCTGTAACTGCCTGACCCCAGGATTGCCGTAAGTTAGACATAATCATAGCCCTGTTTAAAGTCCCATAGCAAATCATTACCGGGGTAGCCACCTTCCTAAATATGCCTACTCTGACAGACACAGCACTGAAAAACCAGATTTTACTACACAGAATACCTGGAATAGTGCAGTGTGAAGTAATAGCTGAGCAGCTTAGTATAACAAAATGCTGAGCTACCTATCTATCAAAGGCAAAATTAAGTTGTTACGGATGATTACCACCACTGCTTTGTTCATTCTTCAGTTGTTCTGTTCAACAATCTCTGATCCAGAGCCAACACTTAGCGCATTAAATAATTTAGCTGCACTCCTCATCCAGCACAGCTCCCCAGCTGAATTCTGGCCCCTCTCCATTTCAGTCTTTCTTCTGGGGTGCCTTGGGATAAGAATTGATCCCAAAGGTCTCTTCAGGTCCACCAGCTACAGGAGACAGGCTGCTGAGTGGGCTTTCAAGAACCTCTTGGGTAATCATCGATACTCTCACTAACATTAACTACCATTAAATCCCCAGCTAGAAGCTGCAGAATGACTTAAAAGGGCATTACCAAGCCTTTCTGAGATTAACAAGGGGTTTTCTAAGAGCTCATAACCCCATACTGGAGACTCTGATGCTCAGGTGGGACGTGACCAGCTGATGATCTGTCTGAAGCCAAGAACAATGAGCTTGACATTGGAAGTGGGGAGATTCCTTCTTGTGCAGAGAGATAGTGCAAGCCTGGATGCTTTGGCAAAGGAGAAGTGCAGGTGGAATTCTTCTTCAGGAATGTTTCAGCTGGAAATATAGTTTAGATGTAAAGCTCTAAAACCTATCTACATTGCTACGGCCTTTGTGCAAGCTGTATTTTGAGATCTCCACTCTCTATTTTAGGGTGGCTCTCAGCTGATCTCTCTCATGATGCAACATAATTCTTCCCCCCACTTCCCCCCCCCCAAAACCCAAGCTAAAGCACCGAAATAAAATTCCATGGAAACAGTCGGCATTTTATGGAATAGCTTGTAATTATTAACCTGACCTCCTTGCAAAGGGCTTGCACGCTGTGCCAGTGAGTTGCTGCCAGCCACATCAACTGACCTTGGTTAATAGGTGCATTGGCACAACACAATACCAAGCTCTACCTGGCTTCTGAATCCTTGTGAAATAGAGCTCCCACCCTTATTCATCCCACACCTATACTGCTGGGGTAACCTCTGGTAGCTAACACTTTACGGTGGATACACACTTTTCCATCACTCTACTGCTGGTCCTATGCTTTGCCGCTTTAGGATGGTGCCCTGGCTAAATTCCCAACCACAGAACCACTGCAGGTAGCTGCCAGAGGCCAGTGAAGTACTTCATTCCCACCAACTATGCACCCTTCCCTCCAGAAATAACAGTTTCATTTCCCCTATGAGTAGCATGTGCCCTCCGTCCCCTTTTCTCACAGTACAGCTACACCTTCTTTTTCCCTGATTTTCCCGAACTGATAGGCTCAGGGAGATCACAGAATCCCAGACTTTGTGTTGGAAAGGACATTAAAGCTCATACAGTACCAATCCCCTGCCACAGGCAGGGACACCTCCCACTGGAGCAGGTTGGTCCAAGCCCCTGTGTCCAACCTGGCCTTGAACACTGCCAGGGATGGGGCAGCCACAGCTTCCCTGGGCACCCTGTGCCAGCGCCTCAGCACCCTCACAGGGAACAATGTCTTTATGTATTAGTTGATGTACTGATTTATAGACAAACTTATTGGATTACCTGAAGTTACTTTGGTTAACTTCCAAAGGTTTTTAAGATGGGGTGGGTTTTTTGCTGTTTTGTTGTTTGCTTTTCTGGTTTGTTTGGACATTTTTTAGCATCCACTCTTTAAAGTCATGTGAGTGACTTTAGTGTCCAAAGGCAAAATGGAGAAGAGCTTGGCCCTTGCTGGGGTATGTATAAATGGTGAGAGCATTCCAACATCTGCCCCACCACGAGGAGGCAAACAGGGTCACAAGCCAGTAGCATTTTATCTTAAACCATGGACATCTATTCTCCTGTTGGAGCTTAGAGATCCTGTATTTTTTTCCCCATGACATACATGCAATTTGGCTACTGAGAATGATAAACTGATGTGCATGCACAAGTATTGAACCTACAGAGTACTGCATTATTCAACAGTTGGGACTAAAAGGCCCAACAACTGAAGTATTTACTGTAAATTAAAATCCAACTGAAGCCAACTTTAGAAGATTAGCACAAGATTCATGCACTGCTTCAATCACTCCAAAGACTAAGGTCAAAGAATGGTAGGAAAGAAAAAGCAAACTCAGGGCTATTCTTTTATACATTGCATAATATTCCGGCAATCACAACATGAAAGCACACACTGCTGCTGCACATGGACACACACTACAGGACCTGCAAGGTAGGGACAACAGCATGCTTAATCTTACACTCGTTTGGGCTAAAAGATTTGGCCTCTTTAAATGGATTAAAAATCAGGCTTTCAGGATAGTGCCTTTAAAACATAATTACATAAAAATAAAATAAAAATGAAAATTTAAATAAATGAAAATAAAATAGAAAATAAAATAAATATACATAAAAATGTAAAATAAAAATATAGACTAATATAAAAATAAAATAAACAAAAATTAAATAATATGAAGCAAAATAAAATAAATAGAATAAAAAAAATAAAATAAATGAAATAAATAAAAAAAATTAAATATAAAACTCAAAATGTAAAAACCAAAATAAAATAGGCGAATAAGTCAGGATACTGCTTGGATGCTCACTGGGAGAGAAGTCATCAAAGACGTATTAAAAGGACCAAAAAGTTCAGCAAGTCATTCATGCTATTTTAATTAAAAAGGCAAAAAATGGTTTTCACACCCTAACCTGAATGCATCCTTTTGGAATATCAGCCTATTGATTTAAGACCATCTTATTACTCTAAAAGTATCACTGCCTTACTTAGAGCAATGTTGGGATTAACACCTTGACCAGAATATTAATGCAGATGGATCTATCACTGCAGATTTATATACCTACATAAACATTGGGAAGTTTATTAAGGTACAATTAGGTGATGGGTGTTGCCTTTTTTACTAATTAATAAATAAAGTACTGAAGCCAAGCGCAAAACGCCTCCATAGCTCGTGCATACATTGGTGTTTCTGGCTGTGGTAGCCATAGTGATAACACTGTTATTTTCCCACTATTTTTAAGGTCAGGGATTTGGGGGTTTTGTTGCTGCCTTGGGTTTTGGTGGCTTGGTTTTGCTTTTTGTCCCCCCAGAAAGCACTGCCAGTTTTCTCTCTTGCTTTAAAAAGAGCTGAATCAACAAGGCACTATTCGCTTCCCAAAATGTATTCTTCCAAACCCTAGCTTTTCTACCAAAGCTTCCCAGTTAGTGATTACGTACTGCCAAAGCTGGATTCAGATCTGGAATATACTGAACCCAAATTATTAAACCTTCCTAACTGGATTCCTGGAGTAAACTTCTTTGGGGAGCCAATCCCAAGGTTAGCTCCATCAAGCTGGATCCAAACTAACAGAGAAAGAAGCAGGGAAGAAAGCCTATAGAGTGGGAAGTAATGCTGTAATAAAATACAATACTGCCTTGAATGAAGAGTTTCCAATACCTTCGCCTGCAGCAAGTTATGATAACAGCCACTGGTTTGTATGAAGAAATAAACAGCTTTATGTTACTGACCTCTATCACATATAGCCATGAAATCAAGAGTTGCAATTGTAGTTATTTGCTGCTTTTAAGATATTCATTTCCCTTCCCCAGTGCTTGGGAGAGCTGACTGAAGGCAGCTTATACTAGATTAGGCTTCCAAAACCTTCATGCATTATAGACTTCTAGATACAGGGCTTTTTTCCCTCTCAGAAGGTGAAAGTGTTGAGTCATTTCTTTTAAAGAGCTGAATGAGGTTATTGCTTATAAAAAGAAAAAGCTGGCTGTTCAAAGCAAGGCTAAATGAAACCCAGGCAGTGGCTGCAGCACCACATAGCAGCATCTGAGTCAGGATCCTGGCTCCCCAGCTCTGCTCACCCTGGCTTAAATCAGCCAGGCACTAGCAGCTTATCCAAGATCATAATGTGGATTAACAAGGGCTCATCGGATGGACCTGTATGCCAGAAATAATGATGGTTTAAAATGCAAGAGCCTGGCAGGAAGGGATTGTCATTTGTGAAGCCAGTCCATTTAATGGGGAAATAACCCACATATTACAGTAGAGGATAATTTGGCAGTTATAGTTTCAATGGCTCAGAGACATAAAATACAGTCTCATCAATGTGTAAGATTAGAAGTAATTAGCCCTTCTATGGTAAAGCCATCAGTTAGAAACTAGACTCCGTCTGGAGACTTTTTGTAATGATGCCTTAGGGACAAGTAAGATGGGACCTTTGACTTACATGATTTGGAAGGGACTGACACCTTATTAGATCTGCAAAGACGTAGTAACTGCAGCAAAAGGGTTTTTTAAACATGAAACATATTCCCTTTCTCTAAACAAACTAGGTATATTACACTCTGGAACAGCAAGAGAATTCATTAAAAGACAGTGAGCAAACAGCTGCTGTGCAGCTGCCAAATAGAAGATGATACAGGATTATGCAGAATTGAAGAACATTCAATAAGAATTGAAGACTATTTAATAGTTATTTTGTTAAGCATACTGTTTTACTTAATTGTGGAGGAAACCAAACACACCTAAATCCAAGGGAGCATGGTTTTTCAAATCTGTTTCTCCAAATGCATAAGTTATAATAAACACTGATTGCCTTGAGTAAATAAAAGCTAATTCTCTTGCAGAAATAATATACAATTTACTTTTTCACTCATTACACAAAACCAGACTTGCAGCTTTTCAGAGAGGGATACAAAGAGCTATTGTATTTTTACTCCTGAGTTCCATAACGTGTTCACCATCTTCCATTTTCTTAAAAAGACTTGGCACTTTGTGCTGGAGAAATGAAAAATCTGAAGTTCGCTTCTCAGCAACGATTGCCTCATTTACGTGATCTATCTTCTCCCAAGGAGAAGGAAAAGAAAAACCCCTCACTCTATGATATTACCATTTTTCTCCCATAACTCAGTACTCTGCATTTTGTCAATGCAGAGCTGGATCATTAAAGCCTGGAAGCTAAATGGAAAAGTATTTTAAGGCCACGAACTGGGAGTGGAGCAACAGTGATATACTGATCTCAGTGAGAAAAGAGTGCTGAGATGACACATGTAGGTTTACACACCCCGTCTTCCTGCTTAAAAAAGACTAGTAAAATGGCACCTAACTCATAAGTAGGCAGGTCAAGGCTGAAAGATGTTTCCATATAGCCAAAAACCTCAGCATCTTTGTTCTACATTTGTCCTTGCATATATGGGGGGGGGAGGGGGGCTATATTTTTAATTAATTTCTTTTATAAAAGAACCATCTTTAGCCATTCCTGAGTCAAATCAGTTTTAACCTACCATAAAATCCCTGTGAAATTACACACTGTTTGGCAATGCCCATAGAACTCTGAGCTCAATGACCTTTATTTGAGCCAGGCTTGGAAAGGATATCAAACAAAACCTCCTCTTTAAATTCATGGTCTTATACAACACGTCCATAGTCAACCGTACAACAACTGCAAACATGTTGCTAGCATGATGACCAAGACCATTCACTTAACAAAAAGAGCCTCGTACAAACTAGCCATCAAGCACAAAGATGTCCCCGCGCCATACCACTGAGGATGTACAGAGGTACTGGAACTCAAAGGCTGCCTCTGTGCTCTGTGAAAAGGAACCAACCATTGTAAGCATTTCTAACTGGAGTAGTGTTTTCCTTTAACTACAGCTCGCACACAAAATGGTTTCTCTTCTCTAATGTAGTAGGGTCTACACAACTTAGTCTGATCCATGGATCCTCTGTGCATAATGCAGTTCCATCAGCAGCTATACGGAAGAAGCTCAGTGGGGTCTTTCTCTACAAGAAAAGAAAACTAACTCTGTTTTTAGTAGAAGAGCGCAATGAGCTTGATGGCTAGTCAATCACCACGAGAAAAATCAACAACAACCTAAATGCTCAAGTATTTCAAGCCTTTACGTGACCTTTCAAGAGGATTTCAGTTTGAAAATACAATATGAGGAAAAGCTATGGATTTTGGAATTCATCTTGTATCCAAAGCCTTTGCTAAATGTCTCGCGGAGCTTGCTAGAAATGTAAAATAAACAGTAATGGGGATAAAAGCAAGGGAAAAATGAATTAAGGAAAAGGTGGGCTGGTGCTCAGCCGGCGATCCAGGTCAAGAGCATGTGTTTGTCTTTGATGGCGTGTGTTGGAAACACCGCTCAGCATTCCACTTATCTTTCCTCAGATAGTCAGAGAAACTGGGAAAGACAGAGGTGACCACAGGGGAATAAAAGAACAGCCCTCCCAGAAAATACGGTCCCACCCTAACAGAGCCCCTGTGGGGGAATATCCAACAGAGGGAAGGGGAGGGCTTTAGTGGGGTCTAAGGAGATGCCTGCAGAGAAAGCAGAATCTACACCAGAACAGAACAGCACAATAGAACAGTACAGTTAAGGCTTTAAGAGCTAAGAGAGTTTTCTTAGGGTGCTTTATTAGTATATTTGGTTTGTTGGGCTCTTTTTCAAGCTAAAAGCTAAAGAAAAGGTAGCTATAAAGCCTCTAGGCCTTCAGAGAACGTGCAGAAGGAGAGTCGCAGGTGGAAAAAAGAGCTAATGGCAAAGAACGGTTAAGACAAGGAAGATTGTATTTATACATGGAGCATAAAAACAGCAACCGAAGCAATACTGTGTAAATTTGAATAAGAATACATAGCACAGAAGTGCTGAGTAACCCAGAATGTAAAAATGAATAAACTAGGATACCTGGTTACTTTTTAAAACAGGACATTGGGATCCCAGGCATCTCAGACATATGATGGGATTAAGATAAAACGTTCCACAGTATGAATGAAACCCCAGACTAAATTGTGTTTAAATGACAGAAGACCAGGCTGACAAAGGAGCAGAGTGAGAACCAAGGAAAATATATAGTAAACTAGGTAAAAACCCCAATCCACACACAGCAGTACTTCAAAAATCCCCTTATACTCAATTTCCATCCGAAAGCAGCAGAAGTATACTAAGAACTGACATTTCCCCTGAATGGCCTAGAAAAATACTTACACTAAATAAGTTGGGACTTGTCAGCAAAAGTAAAAATAGAAGTAAAATGGTAAAGACAGGCAAGAAAAATTCATGAGCAGCTTTCATAAGGTGCATAGGAAGAGGTATGGGGAGACATGAAACTACCAGGTAGATACACACACCTTAGAAGATATATTTTTCTGCATAACATGTAAGTAAATTGTGAACCTACAAGACCACAATCAGGATAACAATCATAGAATCATAGAATGATTCTATTGAAGGGGTGAAGGGACCTTAAAACAAAATCTGATGATTTAAACCGAAACCTGAAATCTACATTAATCCTGGATTAATATACATTAACTAGATCCTTGTTCTGACCCAGTGTTGTTGCTGCGTTCCCATCACAGAGCCTCTATAAAGGGTATTGTGGTCATCCTTTAGAAATATTTAGGAAAATAAGACCTTAAGAAAAAGTTCAAAGGTGGCTTTGGGGTGGGGTTTTTGGAGGATTTGGGGTGGGATTTTGTCTGTTAGGAGGATTTTCTTTGCCGATATTAAAAGCCATAGTGCTGATAACTCCTATACACAGATAAATGGTAAACTGGAAGTACTCATGAATGTGAGCAACTGCAGTGTTTTACTGTGAGATGCCATGTAGGAGATTAACTCACCTTTCACAAAGACAATCTGCTAGAAAATTCTACCCTTTCCGAGGAGTAAATTGTTCAAAGAACACCATTATGCTATTATTTTAGTACGTATAAATTGCAAAAACCACAACAAAAGGGAGTTCATAGCTGCTGCTCTCTTTGATGTATATTACAGAGGAATTCAATAAATTAACAGAAAAGAAACAAGTTTAGAGGTTCCACGTCAAACTTGTTTGTGCCAGAACAACATGAGCTGGGCTGAGGGAGAAATCTTTGCCCTAAAATAAAAGCTAAGTGTTTATTGAAACACAAAGCAGCACATTCAAGGCTTTTGCCCATCCCGTATTATGGGAGGATACTTTAGAGAACTTCAAGTTTCATAGCCTGAATTGCTGTTAGGAAACAATGAAAAATTTATGGTAAAGACTTGTCAGCAACAGCAACAAGGTCACTGTGCCCCAATATAAAGAAAATATTCATCTACCTGTAACCCTATTGCAGCTGCAGGCTAAACATTTACTTACCCAACCCTTCAGCTTAAGAAAACATGTATTTACCCTATAAAGCTGTAATTCTGCATCAGCATCCAGCTAATTGGAGGTTTGCTATCATTAATTTAGGTAATATGCATTCGTCTCACAAAAATAGCTCCTAGCAGCTTCTTTAATTTAACCTTTCTTTTGGGCTTCATTTTTTTCCTCTCACACAACTAGCAATTCAGTGCTCACAAATGACCTCCCGTGCCACAGCCGTGCCATAACTATCAATGGTAGAAATTTCACAAAGCAGATTAAATTCTACAGTGTTTATTTGATGAATCACAGGAATTTACTTGCTTTAGCTGCTCAGAGCTAAGCTTTGATTTTAAGCTGCGTGTGTTGCATCAGAGACAGTAAACAAGGGACTCATCGTATTTTTGTTACTTACATGGCTGTAATGGAAATAAAGCCAAATCCACAGCATCCATTGCAGTAAAGTTGACATTTAAGGATTTTTGCTCATCTCACTACTTAAAGCAATAGATAAGGAATAGATACAGAATACAAAGTGTTTCTATATAAAACTTGTGATTATTAAATTGCACGATAACAATTATGCATTCTAACCTGATGTCGCAGCATGCCCGAATGAGGCGGAGCTGAAGATCACTTTCCCACAAAGCTTTAAAGACGGCAAATGATCCCAAATTAAAAAAGTAACTCCATCACTGAAAATCACATCACAGTTTAGTTCAACCTTAAGTTATTATTCACCATTTAAATTAAGGATTGCAAGGGAAATGCATTCTGAGCTTTTCCCATTTCCCTCACACAATTTGGCTAATGAACCAAGAAACCAATTAGTGAAACATCTCAATTTATAGCAGGTTCAGGTAATCTCTTGCCGGGGCACAGTTAAAACTCCTGCACTGTCAAAAGAAGACTTCTCATCTTTAGAAACAGCACTGCGCAGTTAATGACCCCTCTTTACACAAAGCATCAGTGACAGCCCTATTTGCCCAAAGACAGACACCTCATCTCTGTCCAGCAGCACCTACCTGGAGGCAGCAGAATCTGGTTGAAATCTCTACACAAATACAACATTCTCTTTCTGTTGACATTTTGTGGGTTTTGGTGTATTTCGGCATGTGGATCTTCAGTCCATGGTGGTGCACAGCAGAGGCTGGATATCTGTGCGGGCACACAGGTTGTGGAGAAGCTTCCTTTTCATGTAGCAGCTCATAAGATCACAGACTGAATTGGACTGGACCTTAAAGCTCATCCAGTTCCAAGCCCTGCCACAGACAGGGACACCTTCCACTAGAGCAGCTTGCTCCAAGCCCCTGTGTCCAACCTGGCCTTGAACACTGCCAGGCATGGGACAGCCACAGCTTCTCTGGACACCCTGTGCCAGCACCTCAGCACCCTCCCAGGGAAGAGCTTCTGCCTAAGAGCTCATCTCAATCTCCCCTCTGGCAGGTTAAAGCCATTCCCCTTGTCCTGTCCCTACAGGCCCCTGTCCAAAGCCCCTCTCCAGGTTTCCTAGAGCCCCTTTAGGCACTGGAGCTGCTCTAAGGTCTCCCCTTAAGAAACCTTCTCTTCTCCAGGCTGAACCAGCCCAGCTCTCTCAGCCTGGCTCCATGGAAAGATGCTCCATCCCTCTGAACATCTCTGTGGCCTCTTGAAGGTACCACCATCCCTCAAGTTTTCCATCCAAGGTGTTGTGCTGAAGACTGTCTCCAAATTTGCAGCACTGCTCTGGCTGCTCCAAGCCTGTGCTTCACTGCACGATCAAGAAGAGGGACTATGGTAAAGGCCATGTTCCAGCTTCAGGTCAGGGGTGTGCTCTGAGGTGTGCTTGTTGAAAGGAGAAAGTCTCACACTATAGAGACAAGAATATCAAGAGGGCTGATGATTCAAACTGGGGAGGCAGAGGGAACAGTGCTCAAGCCTGGTGATGGGCCAATGTGCAGAACATATCTCAACTCCCACTTTCTTCCTGCATGCTTGGAACCACAGCTCAGAGCCACTCCTTCACATCAGGTGTCTCAGCCAGTTTCTCTAATTATAACTAAATACCTTATTAAAAGGCTAAAAAAACAGTAGATGGACTCTTGAGATTCAAAAGTGTATTTTCCTACTTCCCAGAACAAACCCATTAGCCAGGTTAAAGGGTAGGACAGGTAAAGCAATAGAGGGTTCATGGGATAAAAGGAAACACATAAAGGAACAGGGGAAGGGATCCTCTGCTAAAAGGAATTATTTGCACCAGGGACTGCTCATGCATTTTGCGCTACAAAAAGTACTTTCATAAAGTACATTAAAAAATAAGAACCAGATGCTTCAACCCATTCTGTTTTGCTTCTGCATAACCAACACAGGTGGTACTAAGCTCTGTGAAGAGAATATATCCTTGTTTGCTAAACTGCATCCCTTCCATGGGGTTTCCATTCTATTATCACCTGTTTCTTAATGTTGTGTTGAACTGATTAAAGATATATGTTCTGTACCAGAGAGGCATGTGTGCATGAGTTCAAGACAGCCATCAATTGCTTCTTACTCTATTAAACCATATCAAACCCTTACACACCTACCTAGGACCCCAAAATGTTGCCCATCTCCCAACCTTCCCAGCACTTCTCACCTACCTCAGTCCTCAATACCACCTTTGACATCCAGAAGTCAAACCCAATCCCACCTCTTCAAGCACCAGCCTGAATGTCTTGCAACTAATGAGGTGTCTCAGAGGGGGAGCTCACCAGAGCTGGAAGAGGCATAGAGCCATAGGGGTACAGCAAGGACCTCTACAAGAGATGGGTATTTTTTGAGGTACTGCCTGTATGGAGGTATTTATCTCATGCAGTTAAGTACTACTTCTACAAAGGCATTTGGGAGTGATCCAGTAATCTAGTAGCACCATGGTGCACACTTCACAGTCTGGGAATCCCAGGTTTAGAGGAATTTCATTTCCACAGGAGAGCACTTTCCAGGGATGATCCTTCGCTGATACCATCTTGCAGTCAGGCTGTGCAACCCTAGCTGGAATGGGAGAGCAGCAAGAGAAGAAAAACACTTACATGAGAAGCGGAGCCTGACACATGCACACTTAATGAGTCTTAGAATTGGACACAATTCAGAAGTTGTATATAGACAGTCTCAGAGCGCTACAAACATGAAGTGCAAGAAATAATTTGAGCTACTCAAACATTATTGAGCTGCAATCAACTAATCACTTAGGAAGAAAACCAAGAGTCACGAGCAGCTTAACGTAAACATCTTTTCAGCATGCAAGAATAGGAAACAAGGAAAACAAGTATTAGGCTGCATAAGGAACAGAATACATTATGGAAAATACAGTAGCACTAAAGATAATCGAGTGGCATGCTAAAGTACTGTGTCTACTCACAGTTCTTGTCTCTAAAATTTTAAGGGGACCTAAGTTGTATGGGTGTACCTATTATTTTCAGCTTTAATGTATTAGGTGCTCTTATAGAGAGAATTTGAGTATAGGCAATAAATATGAGAGGCTTTAGCTTTTAAATCCAGTGCATCAATAACCACAGCTTCAATGACAAAACACTGAATCCAAATTCAACCAAGAATTCCTCTGAAGCTTGGGCTCATTTCAGCTCTGGGTGGTAGAAGGAAGCCACTTCCTTTTTGCTTCGTAAAGAAAAAGGAGAAGGAACTTAACTTTATTTACAGCACTGGTAGTATTATGAGAGGCATGAGACTTGGTAATTGAGTCAGTAGGAGAAGTGGAAGTCTCCTGTGACAGCCTGTAATTGTCAGAGCTCCAGTTAAATTCAGCAGGCTTGGGTTTAAGTAATATTTTGAATGCCTGGGTAGTACCTGTATCAAACCTGGCCCCCGGACCTCTAGAGATTGCTTCTCAGTGTGTTTTGGTCCTTCTGCTTTAATACAGCAAATATCAGCCAGAAGATTGTATGGGAAATTCTCCACTTCGTGCTAAAAATATTTCATGTGTAAGTGCATGACAAATTCCATCCCCTAGCAACTGTAAGATTCTTGCTGGAAACAGTGATGGGAAAGATGGGGCTCCAGGAATGTTAAGAGTCAAGCAAGGATTCTGTGGGTGTGAAATTGTTGGCAATTACGCCTGATCACTGGCTGCACATGGGTTTGCTGAATGCATTCGGATTTACTGTAGAAATTGGCCTGAAGTGTTACCAGATTCTGGGAGCCCTGATTAAAATAAACTGTGCTCAAGATCCACGTACTGCAGAGAGACTCTCGAGTCCAGGGAGAGCTCTGCGTGAGCAGGAAGTGTCAGGCACCAGAACAACAACAAATGAAAGAAATGAATTGTCTCTGGATATATTATTGCTGGTTGGAATTCAAGCTAAAACTCAGTTGCTACCTGAGCAGCATGAAGGGGGAGATTAAAAACATCAAAAGTAATAAAGGGGAATGTAAGAAGCGGAGCAGCTCACTGAACATCCAGACAGCAAATGAGCACAGACGATGAAGACCAAGTCATTACACAGTAACCTACCATGATTATATATTGGCTGGAAGGGTGGCAAAGGCAATCCCACCATGGAAGAAAAAGCCCCTTGCTCACTCTTCCCTTTGTTGCCTCTCACAGACCCGGAGCAGGACTTCATTTTCCAGCATGTAAAACACAGGCAGTAGCACACATTCCCTTGCAGCCCACTGAGTTACTCATCAGGTTCCTCCTCCCTGGCTCTCTCTAAACCTTTTGCCCCCCAAGCTGGACGAGCTCCTGCAAGGAGCTGCCCTTTGACTCTGCACAAGCCTATCCGTGCATTGAGCCCTCTTTCCTTGGATGCTTCCCGCAAGCATTCCCTGTGAAGTCCCATTGTTCAAGGAAAGGTTTGAAGTTAACTATTCAGTTTCAGTCACCAGCTTGCCCCAGGCAGGCACTGCAGGAGCTGTGGTCTCGTCCCATCGCACCCTGTGCCAGCCCCAAGGGTGAAAGCAGCAGAAGCTGTGCAAGAGGAAGCCCCTCTCACAGCCCCCCATGAGCCTCAAGCAAGAAAAGGTTTTACAGAAGAGGGTTCAGAGACCCATTTACAAACCCATTTATCTTTCCACCTGCAAGATAAAAGAGACCTGCAGTGGTGTTTGGCTTGCCTTCTTGCATCCTCCTCCCATGTACAATAACTGAGTCAGCCCACACTTCCCATAGGAGAAGCACATGAAAGCAGTTGCTAATAACTAAGCTGCTGGAGGAAGGCTCTGCATGGTGCTGAGGGAGGAGGGTTCGGCTTTGGGCAGCACTGCAGCTTATAAATTGCCATCAAGCACACAAAGATAAGTCAAGAGACCAATGCAGATTTGCTGGCCAAGAATCCTGGTCTCCTGCCTTCATGCAGGATGCAAAAAGAAGACGAAATCTCATTTAAGGATCTCATACTGTGAGTGTGGGTATCAAGGAAATGATATAAACATGGTTGTGTTATGGATGACTCCCTGGACCATGGCTGAATTTTGCACTTAAGGCAAAGACTTCAGCTTTTTGGGTAAGGAACAGGTCTTTTTCCCAAGCATAAAAGCACTTCTTCGGGCACAGGAATGACTTTCTGCTATCTTACTCATAACCTTTAGATTAATTTGCAGTTCTAAAATGTTTGCAAGTGATATCATGGCAGTTTCCTTCTAAAGAGATTTATTTTGCAGCTGAATTGCTGGTTTGTATTCCGAAATCTCAGCTCCACAGTTTTTTAGTGGTCTTTAGGATTAACGTACTGAATTCCTGTTTCCCAGACTATACTATCTGATTGGTTTTAGTCATCCTGCTATGATGCTTTCCTTCAAGAAGGTGACTTGCCCTCCTGCTCACCATACCTTTGTCAGAAAATGCATTTTATTTCAGTAAAGTTGCATTACACATCAAATATCAGTAATATAAAGAGGCAATGTTATGTCTATTGTGAGAACAAGTTACAATATACATCTTACCTATAATCTATCACTGTCATAGCAATTTGATGCAGCTGTACTCATAAATCTTTGCTTGGCAGAGTGACTAACAAGCACCAGGGTCTAGCAAGTAGTTCTCAGTAAGGAGGATACTGTAATGATGAAGACAAGGATCCTCCTCCATGCACCTTCCCAAAGGTGATGCAAAGCCTTGGCTGCCTATGGAGGAGCCAGTGGAGCCACAGCCCAGGCAGCTGCTTTGCACCCAAGTGCAGCTTTTACCAGCATTTTTACAAGCACACAACTCAAATGTGCCCATGTGTTGTCCTTCCCTGGGTTCTGCTCCCAGACACATTTCCAGTGCTTGTGTGAGGCTGTGTCCTCAGCCTTCTGCTCCTCCTCTGGCTCTCCAGAGTATTACCAGCTCCTTTTCTGCTTTCTACATCAAGTGGTACAATGCAAACAAAAACTCTGCTCACATATGCCTTGTATGAATCTGTTTTGGGTAAGACATACTCATGTGAAACCCATCTTGCAGTCTCCTTAATATGAACAACCAAACTTCTATTCTGATTGAAAACAAGTGTATCCCAGCATGAAGACCTGAACTAACCAAAAGCAGCTTATGTTTTTATATATGCCTTTTTTCCCCTCCCAAAGGACTCCAGTGCCTTTCATAAATTGCAATCATAGAATGATTAAAATTAAGCTCTTTCTGCAGCAGTCATTAGAAGGCATATTGATAACTTGCCTTCAATACACATTTTCTGTGGAGCAAAAGAGCGAACTCTTACTAAGCAAAACAGCTGAATGTCAACTGATAGTGGAAATCAGTGAGATGCTCAAAAAGCAGTAAATATAGAATGGCAGAACCCTGGAATGGTTTGGGTTGGAAGGGACCATCCAGTTCCAACCCCTGCCATAGACAGGGACACCTTCCACTAGAGCAGGTTGCTCCAAGCCCCTGCGTCCAACCTGGCCTTGAACACTGCCAGGCATGGGGCAGCCACAGCTTCTCTGGGCACCCTGGGCCAGCACCTCGGCACCCTCACAGGTGCCTAAGAGCTCATCTCAGCCTCCCTTCTGGCAGGTTAAAACCATTCCCCCTTGTCCTGTCCCTACAAGCCCTTGTCCAAAGCCCCTCTCCAGGTTTCTTGTAGCCAATACATACATATATATATATATATACACATATATATATTAGCCAGTGTTTATTCTAAAGTGCAGAGAAATAAAGATTTTTTTTTGTGAACAAAGCTTACATGGTTCCAAAAAGTGTACTCTTTTGCAATACGCTAAGTCCAATACCTTGTTCAAGTCCTAATCTCCACCCAATGCATGATACCTACAGTTCTTGTTGACCCACTCATCTTCTGTCACCAATATCCATAAAATGGACATGAAAATAAGAAAAAATACCAAGTTCTATAGGCAGAAAAGTTGCCAGTACCTGTAGCAGGGTTCGCTTGGGCACTGGAGGATGCAGACACAAGGCTCACGTATATCTCCTTAAATATTTTTAGCTGAAGCTTAAAGAACAGTAAAACAAACTAAGCTGTGAGGGAAAAATACACATTAGCATTTAGATTAATAGTTATTATCTCTATTTCCCATCACCAACAACAGTGAAACGCATGGTGATGGTTTAAGAGTTTTTTCAGAAAGGTTAAGTGCTGGGAAGCGCTGGCCTGTAAGATCAATGGCCCTGGCCCTGACGTGTGCTGCATATCCTCAATGCATCTGGACTCCAGCTGGAATTAAAATTCGTATTGCAGCAGCAATTAAAAGGCAGAACTAGGTCATGAGCTGTTCAAGGCAATATGCAGGCGAAGGAAGAAAAGGAAACAGAAAAAACCCAAAGAAAGCAGCATTTGCCCTAAAAATTTCAGTATTGAGAGACGCAGAATTATGAGATGACAAAATGAGGAGGATACAACAGGAAGCGTTTGGGTGATTTAGACATGTGAAGACTTTTTCACCAAGCAAAGGATGTTAACACACGGCAGTTCTCAGTTTGCATTGTGACAACTTAACTTTGTGAGAGGGCAGGGAATGGCTGAAGTGGTGATGTTCAGCCCCCATCAAGTGCTGAATGCTCGCTGGTGTGCTTGGTCCTTACACATGGGCTGGTGCTGCATGTGTGGTACGTTTCTGTACACCCCCATACAGTGTTATTTGCAAGAGTCATTGCTGTGGCTGGAAGATTGGTATAAAAGAAACCATAGCAACCCTCAATCTATGTCCATTCTGGTACGCAGCTTTTCTCTTCTGCCATTAAATTCTGTATCACCATCCAACTATTTGATTCTATATGAAAAGGATTCTGTGAGAGATACCTTCACATTGCACTCTATGGCATATCATACTCAGTGTGACAACGCACATTGTATTACCCCCATCCAATTCTAGATGTAGAAAGTG
The DNA here is from genome assembly GCA_039720435.1 of Amazona ochrocephala. NCBI lineage: Eukaryota > Metazoa > Chordata > Aves > Psittaciformes > Psittacidae > Amazona > Amazona ochrocephala. Next base: position 3,365,749 of record CM077881.1, on the reverse strand, counting down.
GGAATGCAATCACTTTGCTTCAATTCCTTTTTAAAAGTACCCTGGGAAGTTTTGTGCTGTTATCTGTAGGTTAGCACAGAACCTCACTGCAGACTGCCCTTCTCCTTTTGCAGTGCTGCACAATGTGATTAATGAGGGTGAGTGCCTGCCTTCAACTTAACGGATGTCTCATTTTCACCCACTCAGTCATATGAGCATAAAGATGGTTGAATGACATTGTAGCCAGCCACATAGTAGCTGGTTAAACCTTGGTTTTGGTTTAATGTCGCCTAAAGGTGATCTGTTAACAAAAGCAGACTACAGGGCAAATAGAACCCTCTTTCGATAAGACTTGGCCTGTTAAAGCCTGATGTTATTGAAATAATTACATATATAATTAATTTCTAAAATAGCCTTCAATAGCCCTATTAGGCCTTGCAAGGTTCTGCCTTGGTCTTGCTTCCTGACAGGGACTTCTGAGCCAAGTCACGCAAGGTATCTCCCCAACATGCCTGCTTGTTCGGTACTCGACCTCCCAAATTTGTTTTACATGTATGCAGCTCTGAGAGATGCTATAAGTCCAGATAAGTATAAAAATAACTGAAAGCAATGAAATTCAAACAGATAGACTTGAAACACGGCCCCAGAGTTGTCCACACCACCTATGAGGACTGCAGTTAGTTACCTTCTACTCCATCATCATAAGGCCATGAGTGAGATGGCTTAGTGGTGCACTTGGCCAGGATAAAGGTTTGACTTGGTGATCTTAAAGCTCTTTCCCAACCTAACTGGTTCTATGATTCTATGATCTTCTGCTTCTAAAAACTTAGTTTTCACATATGTTTTGCCTGGGCTGTACTACAGATACAAAGGAAACTGTGTCTATATTCTCTTGACTCCATTGCTCATCTTCCAAAAGATGGCCACAGTAACTGTCAATAGCTAAATTAGTCGCTGCTTATTGTACATTCTGCACCATTACGTCCTCTGTCCCTTATGAAGCCTGCACTGATGGTCTTTAATCATCAGGAAAGTCTCATCTAAAGGTAAAAAAGATATTTTTAGTTGTTTGTGTTACAGCCTTCGGTAGGACCCTAAATATTAATGGTAACACCATCAACAGCTAGGATGCAACATGAAACGAGAGGCTGGGTGTACTTTCTAGGGAGTGAAGGAAAGATTATGCATGCTCAAAATACATAGTAGTCATCACCATATGCCCAACATATGCAGTTTATTCAGCATGGCTTATACTGAATGTTTCCAGTTGCTCCTGGTGAATTTTTATGGGTGTGACTGATGTGTTGACCGTCACAGGCACATGATTAATGCATGTTGCACATCACTGATGGAAATCTGAGACAGGTTTGGGCCTGGGACCACACACATAAGATTGACTGGGACTTTGCTCACCTCTGCCTTTCTGGAGACATACAGAAACAAGAGCAATGTTATATGAAGGAAGAACGCTCGTGAAACCTGCCCTGGCAAGATATCAGCTTGGGGCTGGCTGGACCACAGAGAGGGTAAGGACTGCTGCTCCTCCAGGCCAGGATGCTCTCAGGCACAGAACAGGATTTACAGCAGTGGAAGTAATGGAGAACAAGTAAAAAATTATTAAGTTTATCTGCATTGCACTTTTATCTGTACTGCTGTCGTACTTCATGCATATGCTTATACAATCTCACCTTTTCCACTTGGAATCATAGAATCCTAGAATGGTTTGGGCTGGAAGGGATCTTAAAGCTCATCCAGTTCCAAGCCCTGCCACGGGCAGGGACACCTTCCACTAGAGCAGCTTGCTCCAAGCCCCTGTGTCCAACCTGGCCTTGAACACTGCCAGGGATGGGGCAGCCACAGCTTCCCTGGGTATCCTGTGCCAGTGCCTCAGCACCCTCACAGGGAAGAGCTTCTGCCTAAGAGCTCATCTCAATCTCCCCTCTGGCAGGTTAAAGCCATTCCCCTTGGCCTGTCCCTACAGGCCCTTGCCCAAAGACCCTCTCCAGGTTTCCTGGAGCCCCTTTAGGCACTGGAGCTGCTCTAAGGTCTCCCCTTAAGGAGCCTTCTCTTCTCCAGGCTGAACAAGCCAAGCCATCTCAGCCTTGCCTTCATAGGAGAAGTGATGCTAAGAAGCATATAATTAAGGTAGCTATTTTGGTTTAGTCTTCTGTTAAGGGTGAAGTCTAAATTAAGTAAGTCCCTACAATGTCTTGTGGTTTCCTTCTGGTGGAGACTCTTACCTGGTCACTCACGTGTCAGTGCTGTCTCCAAGATCCTACACACAACAAATTTGGCAAGTCCCATCACAAGAACATGCTGGACCATGGGACACATCTTCAGCTCCAGGCTCTCCTCCATGGACAGCAACCACACCATGCTGCGTTAGCTGATGTTTGCTACATGGCTCTGACCTGGGGGACCAGTGAGGTCAGCGCCTGATGTTCAGGCAGCGCTCAGCTTTCCTAGGGCCACCCTCCTGATGCTTGCTCAAGCAGTGCACTGCGCTGGCTGCACACTGGCTTTTCCAGTCTTTCAGCTTGATCTGCCACTGGCTCCTAAACAAAACAGTGGTGAGAATATTTCCTGTACCCGAACTTTAAAACTTGCAGTTTATTTTCTGTAAAAAGAATGGGTTTATTTGCTTCCAAAGAATGATTTTAAACTGACAGAGGGTAGATTAAATAAGATATAAGGAAGAAATTGTTCACTATGAGGGTGCTGAGGCATTGGCATTGGTTGCCTAGAAAAGCAGCGGCTGTCGCATCCCTGGCAGTGTTCAAGGCCAGGTTGGACACAGGGGCTTGGAGCACCCTGCTCTAGTGGAAGGTGTCCCTGCCCGTGGCAGGGGTTGGAACTGGATGAGCTTTAAGGTCCCTTCCAGCACAAACCAGTCTGGGATTCTATGATACTACTTAGGCTTAGAACTGCAGGTTGGTATCATTTCAAATATCTCAGCCTGGCATAACCACTGTTTATACAAGCCTTGCAGTGGAAGCCTTAAGTAGGAAACCTCAGTGCACTTCCACATTAATGCAGCCATTTGTCATCTGCAGCAATGCCCGCAGTCAGGCAGAGCAGCTGCAATGCACTGCCTTTATGTCACCAACTCCACAAAGCAGCAAAATCCATCTCACGCAAAGGAGGGAATGCTGCCAAACTATAAAGAACCTGCTCTTACCATTGCTCACAGCACGCACACCCATAGCTTGACTTTCACTGAGCTTCTAACCTGGGGGAATAGTGGAGACTATGTATCCACCTGCCTTGGCTGGGAAATGAGGAGATATGGGGACCACCTAATAGACACAAGAATGACATGGCAGTGATTACAGGGAACACCTCTTTATGTATGCACTTTGTATGCACAAAGAGAAATCCAGACTGCTCCAAATCACCACACACACAATTTTTACATACAAAATGAGCTGAACCATTCTAAAGCACTTTTTTTGGCCAAGTTTTAAAGACTTCTCAACAGATTTACATGAAGAGCCACGTCTAAAAGTCACATAAGGTAGTAAGAATTAAACCAAACACGTGACCTCTGCCCACTGCCAGGAGGAGATCTTCAAACAGATCTAGCTGCATGAGAATGATTTTGTGTAATTCAACCAAGGACAATGAATGTAAGAAAAACCACCTCAAAACTGCGGTTGTAAAGTTCAAATTCATGTGCAATCAATGCTTTTGGTGTTCTTCAAGGACTAGGAACTGATCCTATGGGCAGGGGAGAAAGGGACTTACCTGGAGGAGACTGAATACTCCCGCTGGGAACATGCATGGAGTAAGCAAAAAGAACTACCCCTGCCAAAGGCCACCCCAACCCCTCCCATGGCAGCAGTTGCCAGTCTGCCCCTCCAGCCTCATGGCTCTGGTCATTTTATTCCCCCCAGCACTCTGATTTCCTCAAGAGCCATGTAGCCTCAGTATTAAAGAGCTTCTATATGGTATCTCTGTGCAAATAAATACTAACAATATAGTAGAGGTCATTTCCAAATACAAAACACAAAAACCTCTGCCATGTAATGAAGCTGATTAAGAACAATTGAATCATTCTCAGTATCTCAATGTAGCCAACGAAAAGCCAACAGGTATTTAATACCAACTTCACCTAATTGTAAGCTTCCTATACCCTCTGGAACAATCATCTAGGGCATTATTTACTTTAGTTCTATTTTGTCCCCTTCAGGGTGCACAAGAGAATATTTCCAGAGAGGAACCATCTTACCACAGCAATGACTGCAGTGGCTATAGGATAACACTCATACACCACTGCTGGCATCCAGCACAAACACAGGTTGATGGCTCGCGGGGCACCATCATGACTATTTATCAACTCCATCACACCAAAAGCTTTTAAGTAATTAGTTTTCCCTCATTAACAGATGCAGTGCCTGGAGAAGGGCGCACAGGTGCTCTCCAGCCCCATCCTGGATTACAGGGCAGCACTATATGGTCTTAGAGGGGAAAGCTCAGAAGCATCAAGCTGGGCTGATGAGGAAGGCAACACAGTCACAATGTTTATACAGCTCTGTTATTCCCAAGGCAGAACTGCAGGCACTTTTTGGCAAGATCAGAGACCATAGCAGCAATAAAAAACATTCACAGGAGATTGCCACAAACCCCTGTATTTAAACCAGAGAAATGAACAATATTTATAAACATCACTTTTATGGAGACCCAAATATACTTTGTAAGACATCAGGTGTCAGAGGATTCTTTTGCTCAAGTGGCATCCTATCCCAAAAGGAGGAAAGTTTATATACATCGTGTACCAAACAGTAATCTGCAAACACAGGCAACAGGGTGAGCAGAGCTACAGTAATGCAAAGCACATCTCTAATAAAATATGTGGGGTTTGTATGCATCTAATGCATCATTCCATTTTTCTCTTTTATACTTTTAGAAGCAGAATAGACATTTGGTAAAGTCTCATTTAATATTATCACTAATGCAAACACATCACTAAAAACTGTGTTTCTAAAATCACATCACAAAAAAATCCCAGGTAAGACAGACGCCGTTATCTCCTGGAAATATACGGGCCTTATGCTGCAGCGCCTACTGATGCGAGTCTATTGAAACCACTGGGATTACTTACACGAATAAGGATTACTCCCATGATTAAGGAGTGCAGCATTACATCCATTGTTTGCATATCTCCTGTTATTTACATATCCCTATGTTTACCTCTTGTTTCCTGTCTTCAAATATAGGGCATTTAATTACTGTTAGCACTAGATATCTTTGCGCTGTACTTTTATCCCTTCACAATTTGACTGTCTTTTGGATTTCAGATAAAATGCTTTTATGATCAAAACAAAGAAACCAAAGTCAAAGCAGAATCCAGACTGTGTAATTGAAACAAAACAAACAAAAAGAGGGAAAGCTTGTTATCCGCAATCAAAACTTATTCATGATTCATTTCCTATTCACTCTCCTATCCATGGCCTCTGCTCTGGGGAGCTGATTGTTTATATCAATTTTTAACTGTGCCAAATACCTGAGAGTTCTCAGGCAGTGCTGATAGCATCGCTACTGGAAAATAACACAGACAAACAACTGAAACAAATGGTACAGGTAGTTGTAATGCATAATGAATAAAGGCAAAACATTTTGATGCTTTTCACATTATACAGAAGCGGTAAGTCTAGCCTTAGTTCATCACTGCGTTGTGCTTCATATACAGAATATATCTCTTTCCTATCCTTCAAAAAACTGGGTAAGTTACTACTGCTTTTCAACTCATTTTGATAGAGCAGAATAGTTAATGCATGGCAAGAATCTTATGCAGGACTCAGTTCCTGTTCCCAACCCAATCAGAAATACCAGAATAAAAAGCAACGCCACAAATTAGACTTACAAGGAACCAACATTCCTCAGGAAACATAACACACACTCTTTCAGGTTCTCCAGTATGAAACTGAATTACATTAGTCTCAGTTTTGATTGCAGGAAAACAGGCTTGAATCACAAATCTATTTCGGCTTAGCAGTGCGCTGCAGGGATTTGAAAACTTAAGACAATTTAAGAAGGTTTGATCATAACTTTCGTGTCAATTCCGTAGACACTATTTATGTATTTTCTAGTGTTAAAAATAAACATATTGCATTCCTTTTTAAGCTTCTTTAAGTCATTTTAAAAGCAAAAAAAAGGCAGCCTATTTTTAGCAAGCCTGGTGAAAGACCGCACATTAGAGTTACTGTAAACTGAAAAGAGCTTACAGCAGGTTCAGGACACGTCAAAAGTTGCACAAACTTACCAAAGCAACCCGTTTTCTTCCACGAGGAGTAATTTATGGTCAAGAACATCCGAGTTACGAAAGACTGTGCTTCCTGAGTCCATTTTGCATAAGGCTTAACCTGAAAATCCACCCCGCTGCTTTGGGTGCAGCGGGGGCACGGAGGATTTCCCTCTCCAGAAGGCATTTCTGTGCTCTCCCGGGATGCGGAATGGCCCGGGCACGGCTGGGCCAGCTGCCACTTGTTGCAATGGTAACAGGAAAAGCCAGGATCTGCCTGCTCAGGCTGCAAAGGCATGAATAATTCATGCCTTCCACCTCCCCGCATTAGCATGCTGCTCAGGCAACTCCAATGAAGCAATTCATTTTGTCCTTTGTCTTCAGGAATAAACTTGCTGGATTAATGAGGGTTATCTGTGATGATAAAACCTGGGCCTGCTGATTTATTTAGTCTGATTGGTTAGAATGTGTGTCCCTTAAACTCAGGTTTTACAGCCAGCATATAAATTCAGCTGTGCATCCTCAACCTTCGGCAGGCGTGAGTTGTGTGACTACAGCACCAATATCTAGCTATAGCCCATGAATGTTTCATTTTCTCGACTTAAATGATGGAGCTGGGCTCTTTGAGTGCTTCTTGAGCAAAGTTAAGAGGAAATCTCCAAGTACACTACTCACAGGTGATCTTGTGCATATTTCTGTAATGACCTCTTGGACTGTTAAATAACTAACACTCTGCTTCCGAAATGTCCCTCTTCTAAATACAAAACATGCAAAAAGCCTGCAATGAAACCCAGCAAATTTATAATTTGCTGTTAAATACTCATCCAATGCAGTGTTATTTATTAAAGAAGGGTTTGAAGGTGGTATTTTTCAATGTGATATTTTTATTTGAAGCTATTTAAATAACTGGCAGTAACATCGTTTTTCGGCTCAATGTTTACCATCTAGAAATCTACAATAACTGAAAAGAATATCAGTAAAATAATCATAATTGATGAACTGACCACAAAAGTAATAATTGAACACAATGAAGGAGGTTTTATTCCTCAATTATATATGTGTTCGTATAAAGTGTTATTGGGATGTATAAGCACAGATTTTACTCATTTTACCCAATACTGCTAAAGCAGCACTGGAATCTTGTATTAGTTTTGGCACCCACATCCTAAATGGGACCCTGCAAATAAGAGAGTGTAGAAAATTGCTGCAAAAATTATTTGAACTTACTAAGGAAAAAGGTCTTACAAATATGCGCTTCAAGCTGGTTTGCTGTCAAAAAGGATAGAGAGAGTTAACTTGACTACAGTGTACAAAGAGAGAAATATAGGGAGAAAATACCTCTTCTAGAAGTACTTCTGAGGTACACTTTTCTAATGGAGGAGGTGATTACCTACTACAAGCATCTACTGAGTAAACCAGTGGCCTCTGCATTTCCCAGATATCTTCCTAGATGATATGTGCCTTTGCCATACAACCAACAAAAAGTTACTGGATTCAGAACAGTCTTAAAGACTTTAAATGTAAAGAATCCCCTTAAAATCCTTTTAGCACTGTATCGTGTTTATGTGGTTCACCACTATTTCCCATCACTTGCGTACAGTGATTTTGGTGATCTTTAATTTCAGATTTCATCCAGAGAACCATTACTTTGTAACGCAAATCAGGCTCCTGAACATTTCATAGCAAGCTTCATAATGCTTACTGCTGAGCCTTCCCAGAACTAGCCAGGTGGATGCACTTGTCCTCCCACCATTTTCTCTTCATTCCAGTTAACACAAGAAGGAAAAACAATTTGGAGCACAAGGATATAAATAATTTGGTTTTGTCTGAGATGTTGCGCATAAAATTGATTTATACCTGTAATATTCTCATTCCAGACTGTTTTAGACTGAGAAAAGCACAAAGTTATTCAGCATTTGGTGTAGATAGGATTGAATGACTTTTAAGATTTGATCACCGGCTTTAAACTGCAGCCAGGACAGATGAGTTTGCAGTAATCTGCTTGATTTTGGCCCAAATTAGAGTTTGCTATTTCTTCCACATTGAAGGTGTGGTAGGCCAGGGCTTCAAGGTGGTGATCACAGAGATCACTCCTGAAGAACCCTCCTCCTATGGCAGACTTCTGACAATCTCAAAAGATATGTTTTCACCTGAAATCACACTATTTCTTCACCTGCACTAAATGTTCAATATGTCCTTTAGGATACATGCAACACTAAAGGAAAGGTTAGGCAGAAAGGGAGATCAGGAGACGGATACTGGCCAACTCCATCCTTGCAAACATTTCCCCACAGGTCCTACTGAGACCAAATTTGCTCTTCATTCTGTATATATAATGATATCTCTGGCTGCAGCTGTGGAAGGGGATTAAGCGGGTTGATATCAGCAGAACAGCTTCAGTAACGAAGCTGGCATGTCCTGCAAGCTCTCTAGAGGTCTCCAGGTAGATGGTGAACAGGAATGATTGCAAGAGGTACAGAGGAGGAAAAGGAATAGCTGCCTGTTAGATGCTATGTGAGTTTTGCCTGAAAAATTGATTGACACAGTTGTAGCTCAGACTACCTATTCAGCCCATGTCACATATGCAACTTAGTGACAAATTATGGTTGACTGTGCTTGAAAGCTACAGAATTGTTGAGTAGGATGAGCAGGAAGATGGGGTTCCTATCCATTGCCATCAAAATATCATCTTTTAGTGCTGTTGACAGTTTAATAACTACTTCTGTACATTGGAGAGCATTGTGAAGTACTGCCACTATGTTATTAACCCGAGCTGGAATTTTCCTTCAAATGCAGAGCAAAAAAATACACAAATGGAGCTTCTGGAACAGTTGAAGATTAGAGGTGTGCTGTTCACAACATGAATAGTATCTCTCTAATTGCATTTCAGGAGGACCCGATAACTTTAACTCCAAATTACCTTATAATTTTTCAGATCAAATTGATTCCATTCCATTTCAAATATCCAAATGATGGCATGCAGTTTAAAACAAGCATTTAATTCCGTTTGTTTCCTCTAAGCAGTTGGGATGGGATGTGGATATGGAGGAGCTATGCAGCCACCCGATAACTGAGACACGGTGTGTAGTGATCCAGTGGTGATAATCAGAGCTACATCCCTTTACTGAATCTCCATTGCTCATAAAAAACTACCTTTTAGCAAAGCTGCATCCATGTAATTACTTGAAATCATTCCTACAATACACTAAGCTGCATCATAGCTTGGAAATGGTTTGCACAGACCCAGACTGTCACAGCTCAAGGAAGACATACATAATATCCCACAGATCAAGCATATTATGTAGCTAGGGAAAGACAGGGTGATTGTGTGACTACTGAAAAGATTTGGGATTCAGGAGACTGGAGTGCAACTGCCTATTGATACCTTTAAATTAGGTATCTCTGTAGTATCTGGTTTCTGTCAAGGTACTGCAGAAAATCAGTGAGATGCACCTGAGAGGTTAATGAATCGATTCTCTGCTCTGCCCATGGGCTGACCCTTCCCTGTTGGCTGCCTTTCAGCCTGTCACCTCAGTTATTTGGCTTTAATTTGTTGTTCCTTGGCACCACTGGCAGGCCACGTGTCCCCAGCCTGTCTATGGCTGCCACCTACCCAAGGTGGCACCTATCCAAGGTGGCTTCAGGATGAGACACCAAATGGTGGCTCTTTTGGCATGTGGCACCAGGAGGGACAATGCTTCAGGATGCCCAAGGACAACACCATTAACCCGCCCTGGAGAGCTGTGGAGCTGGGGCGCAGACCTGCCAAAGCCAGGGTTTTATGCATTCTGCTGTGACATTATTCCCCATCTGGGTTTTTTGAAGTCCTAGAAAAACAAAGCATTACAAAAATGTCAAGCTGTGAAAAGAAAAGTCAAAAGCCAGAAAATTCCAAGTTAGTGCTGATGCTTTAGCTCACATCATTAACTCAGAGGCATGCTTGAATTCTGGGCAGAAGCCTTAGCTGAACTCTTGCTGGTTTGTGTAACCGGCTGAGGATTCCCACATCCAAGGGGGCACAGAGGCATGTATGTGTATAGGAGGGGAACGGGGACTGGCCAAGTTAAGATGCTGGATGACACTGGTATGGGAGAAAAGAGGGGCAATTGAGAGATTTCCTACGTAACTAGTTAGGGGAAGGAAGGTTAAAAATCAGCTCATCCTAGGGACTGGCAGGAAAGGGAAGTTTAAGTACACTGACAAGCTAGAAACTCAAGAGGGAAGATGTGAGCTAAAAGGTGGGCAGGGAATGAAGAAGGTTCAGATGGGACAGACAGGGAATAACTGGGGAGAAAACATTAGAGTGAGAATAACTTGGATAGGGATCTAGTATCAAACTGGTGCTAAGATAAGGACTGGAGGGAAAATGGAAGGAGGACAGCAATCTCTCCGAGGGGAAGAAAGGTAATTAGGAATGTTAAAGACAGACGAATTAAAATCAAGAGATAAAAACAGCTCACATTTGGTGGCAGTGGACAGAAGAGTGGCAGCATATTAGATTCGTTCCTCTCTGGTAGCCAGGGCAGAGTAGGATTCAAGACCCCGTTCCTATCTCTGCCCAGGATGCTTTGCATACTGATCCTGCTACCTGAGTCTATTTTCTGTAAGCAAATATATAGGCTTCTTTCTATACGCAAACATATAGACTTCTTCTATAAGCAAATATATAGGCTTCTTTCTATAAGCAGCCTAATTCCTGCTTATTATTTCAAAAATTCAAATTACACAGAAGAAATAGAGACCAAACCAATTATTAAGACTACAGATGAAACACCCCAAAGTAAGGAAATTAAACTGAGGAGGGAAGGTTTTTACAAACCCTGAGATACACATACATACATACATATATATACACACATATATATATATAGTTTTTCTGTTCAAGATCTTAGAGCCTTTTGGATCTTTGAAAATACAGCTGGATACTTACACTTAATTAAATAGTTTTTAAGATAATGACTATAGCAGCTTTAGCATAATTCACAATTAGAAGCAATCAAAACCAAACTTCAAAATTGCTCTTATTCAAATATCTAGCATCAGTACGAGTCTATGTAGTTCACAAGGAAATAAGAGTCAAAGCTACATTCCAGAGTTGACAGTTGTAATACACACAGATTTATGGGCAATATAGGAGTAGCTATGTATAACTTTTTGTGATTCTTATTTCTTAGGCTAAAGCTGAGACATCCCCAAAAATATGTTTCATTAGTTTAAGCACTTAATTTAACAAAACCAGCAGTTTAAACAGATACAAACCACTATTTTATCAGCCACCATGTTCATAAAACTAGCATTATTTTTGCAAGATTTATAAAGTCACAGGTGATTTTATAACAACCTGATTGAAGAATAATCTAAACTTAAGAGCAAGGGTGTTTTAGCATCAGCATGGAGTCAAGGGAAAGAATATTAGCCATTAATAAATACATTAGTACTGGTTTTGTACGATTCTCCTGTGTTTGCAATATGGATGAAGACACTTTAAAAAGCAAGTCGCTTTGCTTATAAAAACATGCAATAGAAGGACTTGGGTAATTTTTCCCTTGAACAAACAAGAACATATTTTCTGTTCCAACATATAATCCGTGCATTAAGGAAGAACAGTGCAACGATGAGAAAATAATTGAAGTTAGAAAGTCAGGGAAAAATACGAACAAGTGGACTGAGGGGGTAGTTTGCTGGCTCACATTTCGCGTGCTTTACATAAAGTGGCTAAATATTTGTATGAAGTATAGTTAACATTCTGTTTTCCCCTGTAGTAGAACACGGCATTACAAAACACTGAGCACATTCAACTGCACTAAAATCAGTGGGAAACAAAGAGACCAGAGAGCGTTTTTCTCCTTCTAGACCAGAGCCCTTTTGGCTGTAATCCAGTTTTGGATCTCTCACAAACCCACTTCATCACAGGCAGACTCAGGCAGTGGTTTTCGGAGGATGAACACGGACTCAGGATTCCCATTAGTAGATGCAACTGCAGGGCCTAAATTCCTACAGCCTTTTGCAACCACCTGAAGAGACCATAGAACGCTTTGGGTTAGATGGGACCTTAGGGATTGTCTAGATCCAAACACTCCAAAATGCCCATCCTTATGGGCCCTCATTCTGCGTTTAATACTTATTGAATGAACCATTAATCACCACCACCTCAGCTAAGGAGCAAGGCTTCAGAGCTAGTGGTAGATAAGAGGTGAGAGAAGCTGTGATTGCCTTCAGCTGCAGAAGTACAACCTTGAGATCAGCAGCATTGGAATGATGAATGCCCAATGCCCCATCCAGAGACCCTGATGGCCAAGGAAGACCCAGTGGAATTGCTGGAGGGAGACAAGGAGTAAGGGAGGACATCTTATGTTAAATGTACTACCAACTGTGCAAAAAGACAACTCCATGTACTATAAGACATCATTATATTTTATGCTATGATCATATTCAGATACAAGAGAGAAAAAGAAGGCTTTGTTAAAGTGTCCTTAAGACTTGGAGTGAAACATCCCTTCCTTTTTGTTATTAAATAATAATGCCACCTAAATTCTTCATTATACTTTGTTATTGCAGCAGAGACTGTTATGAAGAACAGTCTGTACTGCACAGCCTGGACTGTAGCAATCAGCTGCACAGAACAATTCTTCTGTACACCAGCTACAGCCACCACTTAATTATTTGCTTCATGGGTAATTTGAACAAAGCAGCAGCATTTGCTTTTTCACTCATTTCAGTTTCTCACAACAAATAGAATAATAAACTGATGTGCCAAGTATCCAAACTGAGAAAACGCCTGTAATAACCTCTATTTCTTCAAATATTTATCTCCCAAATATCTTTAAAATTTAAACATAAGCCATTTAATTGCTACTAAACCATTTGCTATTAATTGGATTCAAGGAGTAAAATAGAACTGTATTCAGTAACTGGCTGTGTTCATGAGTCCTGATGAGCAGTAGTGCTGGACTTGGATAGTACCTTCATTACCAACAGGTTTAAAGAATCTCCTAAACATGAGATTCTTCATATGAGAATAAGGAGAGGGAGATGTTGCTAGGATCTCTTGCACAGATGCAACCATTTAATATGGCCTTTCCATCCCAGAAGCAGTTTTATCTAAGTTTATGAAGAGACAAGTCCTGCCATTAGTTCACATAATTTGATGCAAGCTCCACTGGAGTTATAGTCAAATCCTGTGCTTTTCCCACACAACATTTCTAAATCCTTTCTTAGGCAACAAATGGAAGAGTTTCGCTTTTTAACCGCGCATTGCAAACTGCTCATATTGGTCTTGATTAACCTCTGCCTTGGACTATTAGAAATATCTCTCTGACCCTGACAAATCCCAACCCACCTCACTTACAGCCATCCTTCTTTGCAGATAATTTTTCTGCCTCATTGCTTCAGCCAAATGACTCCTCTGTTTACAGCCTTCCACTGGCTGCTCTTCCCTATTGCTTAAAACACAAACTATTACAGAGATGTTGATCCCTGCCTCTGATACCAACACAGGCTTGGCTGCTGCCGCGTTTCACACCTCTCAGTTCCGAACTGCAGTTCATGCCAGTCTTAATGGGCTGAATGAAAAACTTCCCCTCACAAAATCTGCAAGAGCTGATTTTCCTCTTTCAAACTCTCTTTTACAGAACATTTCTGCTGCGACTCCTGCAGGGAAAACAACCCAAACACCTTGACAGCAGTTAAGGCACTAAAGTCCCAGGACAGCACTTGTAATCCTCATGGTAACATGGAACAGTATGCATTGGAAGGAACATCAAAGCACACCCATCTCCAACCCCCTACCACAGGCAGGGGCACCTTCCACTAGAGGAGCTTGCTCCAAGCCCCTGGGTCCAACCTGGCCCTGAACACTGCCAGGGATGGGGCAGCCACAGCTTCTCTGGGCACCCTATGCCAGCACCTCAGCACCCTCACAGGGAAGAGCTTCTGCCTAAGATCTAACCTAAATAATGTACTTCTCTCAGTTTTTGTGAGCCATCCGTATTTCCCAGCCTTTACTTTGATAGTAAATTCTCTGGCACTGTTACCACATTTCAGCTTCTGTTAAGTACCTATCCCAATGAGCTGAGACGCCTGGCCAGTACTGCAGTACAGATGGGGCCATGATTCTCATCTTGGCAACCACACTAGAATAAATAGATCACTTCAGAGTGGATCAATTTAATGCCTTCCCTTTCATATTTTCATGGGTTCATTCAGGGCTCACAAGAGAGGTCAGCAGAAAAACAAGTGATGCATGTGAATCAGGAGCAAGCCTTTACACCATATAACACTTCTCAGTTGATGTTTAGCAAGTTGCCTTCTCCACACAGTCATCAGGATGAGGATGGCCCAGTCTCCCCAGGGAGCTTGTCCCTTTGCTCCTCTGCCCTCAGTCATGGCCAATGCACAGATCTAACTAGTTTGCTCAGAAACAAGCAGATTTACAGCCCAAGAAACTGTGCCTGACAGAAATCTACATGATAAAAGACAGAAAAAACACACAACACCCTGTTTGCCCATCACAACTTCAGAATTGCTTAGATAATGGAACAGCATTAGATCATAGAATGGTTTGGGTTGGAAAGGACCTTAAGATCATCCAGTTCTAACTCCCCTGCCATGGGCAGGGACACCTCACATTAGACCATATTGCCCAAGGCTCTGTTCAATCTGGCCTTGAACACTGCCAGGGATGGGGCAGCCACAGCTTCTCTGGGCACCCTGTGCCAGCGCCTCAGCACCCTCATAGGGAAGAACTTTTGCCCTATACCCACCCTAAATTTTGCTAATATTTTCCCAATAGTTAATCTAATATTAATTATAGATTCTTAATTAAAGATGTAATAGATTAGAATTGAAAATATCTAACCTAATTATAAATTTTCCTAACAACTAATCTAAATCTAATCTCTTCAAAACCATCCTGGATGAAATCTTGGCCTCACAGGAACAGATAGAAAATGTCTCATTGGCTGCTGCAAGGTACAAATCCTGTATCATCTTTGCTGTGCCATGTAAATTGCTAAGGCTCCCCAGGCTCTATAGGTTTTCATTACTTTGTTGACTGCAGGAGCTGGGTCTCATATAAAAGAACTTACAGGCACAGTAACCTTCTTAACCTGAAACCACGAGCATCAAGAAGTTATCCCATTGTGTACTGTATGGGCTTTTGCCTTTTCCCTTTGGCCACTTCCCAATTCAAGTAAGTAAATTAACTCCCAGATGCAAACTTGCATGGGGCTTTCTTCCCTTCTGGTGTTTTGTTTCCTGATTTCCTACAAAATTCATGACCTTCATAAATAATTCAAAAGGGAAGAGATGACAGAAGTTGATCTGACTGCAACTGTTGCTAGGAAGGGTGCTACCTCTCAAGAGGTCACATTAACAGCAGGTCTCTAGCAAATTAAAACTTAAACAGGTCAACGAGGTTGGTGGCTATGATTATGCACTGGGACTCAGGAAAACACAACAGTGATTAAGGGTAAGGCAGACGCTATTCCCATCTCTAAGTCATAGGTGACTTCCATTTAGTTTTTAATTCCTCATGGTAAAAATAAAGCCTGTGAAATGATCCTCTGCAGAAGTTAAAGACAGAGGGACCTGTTAGCTTGAGAAACTTCACTAAGATTTCATCGTAAAGTTTCGCTGCACTTAACTAAACCACAGGCAAGGAAATAATCCATATTTCATCAAAGATGGCCCACAGATTGTGCCTACTTAGGCCAAGAAAGCCACTTCTGGACTAGAGGTCTGCTGCTCATCATCACAGATATGTACGTTTTTGATGTTCATTTTAACTGGGACAGGATTCCATAGAACCATAGAATGAATCAGGTTGGAAAAGACCTTTAAGATCATCGAGTCCAACCGTTACCCCAGGACTTACCACCACTAAACCATTCCACTGGGAGCCTCACCTACATTATATGTGAACACCTCATGCCAGATTGTCACATGAAAGACTCGCAAGAGCAAAGTATATCTTAGAGGGCTAACATGGGAGATAAATACTTACATATTTAACATACAAACTGTGAGTATTTCAGGTTATTTTAATTGCACACCAACAAAAT
The DNA here is from genome assembly GCA_039720435.1 of Amazona ochrocephala. Taxonomy (NCBI): domain Eukaryota; kingdom Metazoa; phylum Chordata; class Aves; order Psittaciformes; family Psittacidae; genus Amazona; species Amazona ochrocephala. Next base: position 3,349,468 of record CM077881.1, on the reverse strand, counting down.
ACCTTCCAATCTTGCAAAAAGACAATTGCAAACTCCAGAGAGTTTGGAAGCTAAAGGTTGGTCAGATCTGTGGCACAACAGAACAGCTTCCATTGAGTCATGAAGGCAAGTGTATGAATTTCCAACAAAAATCCTTATTCTCTTTAAAAGTTCCTATCAATTACTTGTAGGAACTGAGCACATTTTACTATTGTGTGCACTTTAATTAAGGAGTTCCTTAAGTGGTTCTCCTTAATGCACTGTTTCAGTTGCTGTTGGGATTGAGGAGGTCCTTCCAGCGGAAGCAATCATAAACTGCTAGATGGGTTTACTCAGCTGTGGCACTCCTAAGCTGGTTTAAGCAGTCTGTCAAAATTGAGTGACATTAATTAATTCACTGGAGAGCTTTGCCTTCTCCAACCTTAAGTGATGCAAACTGCTGGTAACCAGATCCATGTTTTCCAGGCAAAGTGATCTAACTTACTTTAATGACTCTGAAACATGTACTCTTTCTTATCATAGAATCCTGGAATGGTTTGTGTTGGATGGAACCTTAAAGCTCATCCAGTCCCAAGCCCTGCCTCAGGCAGGAACACCTTCCACTAATGCAGGTTGTTCCAAGCCCTATCCAACCTGGCCTTGAACGCTGCCAGGGATGCCTCATCCCTGGAATTTGTATCCCTGGAATAATACAGAGGGGAAATACCTTAAACCAGAATATCTCTGTACTGCAAAAATCCAGAGACTATTATCCTTATCACACCAGAATAAATTTCCTCCTCCATGGCAGCTTCTGCGTTTTGGGTGTTCAGCTACACCACACAGGCTCTGTTTAACGGCCCAAACTGTTGCAGGGCTGTGAAGAGCATTTCAAGTACAGAACAGACAATAGTAGCTGGATGACATCCATGTCCAACTGTTGGAGATGCTGAAGCAGACAATTGCCCTCTGGTTCTTACTAAGACTTTTTCAGGTTTACGTGCTTCCCTGATAGCTTGGTACACAATTATAGGTGGATTAGGGAAGGTGGTAATAGGATATTTTGGGTCTAATCTTCTCTCAATTGTTAATATTAATTAAGGGACTATTTTTCCTCTTCATTATGCAATAAACATGAAACACTTGTTAAAATGAGCATGTCGCTGACTAGCTATTTAGTGCTGCTTTTCTCCAGCAATTTTTCCTTTATTTTTCCTTTTTTTCCCCAAGATAAGATGCCAAATAACAGGAGGCCTCTGAGAACAGGAGCAACCCCAGCAGAAACTATGGCAGGAGCAGGGCACTATTAAAGCTAGCGGAGGATAACCTCATCACTGACCTCTTAACATTCAGAACTGGCTGCAACACCTGCCTCCTCAGGCTGTTTCTTTCTTAATAAAACTGTCAAACTCCTACTCAAAAAGACAGCCAAAACCTATGAAGTAATGAAGCTGTTTCAGCCAGAACCTGGGAAGAAGGGAGATACAAGAATAATTGCATCTGAATACCTGAGGAGGCTTTCAATATCTCTGATAGAGCACAGATTCCCATATAAAGCAGTCCTATGTCAGAGTGGATTTGGCTGTGAGATACGAGCAGCTGGCCATTCTCTTTGTAACCTTGCAGCATCCCACCACCATCACAAATCTTCAGCTTTTGGTGTTATTTTAAACTACACCGCTGATGTGAATTATGAGCCTTTGCCACAGGGTGGATTGCTTCGGTCGATAGTATCATAGGCAAGTTTGCACCCTTTTACTGCAAAGCAAACACTGAGCTGACATTTATTGCACACTCAGCTGTGATTTGCAAGAGGGATTTTCTACCTTGCTTAGGGAAGATCCCACAGTATGAGTTAGTTTTCAGAGGACATCTTTTCGACTACTCTCAGCTCATCAGACTGATACCATTGAAACTAGGAATAACAAAGAAGTAATACTCACTCAGCTGCCCCCGTTATCATTAGGAGCATACCTGTAGCAAGGTGCAATGGAGGCAACCTCAGTCAGGTATTAAATCAGAGAGATTATTCTTGCAGGTTGGATTAACTCTGGTTTAACTCAATCAGCCAAAAAACGCCCTATCTTCTAGAAAAAGAATTCACACAAGTTCCAGTATTTAGGGGGTGGCTACAAAAGGGGATGAGACTCCCTTTTTACAAAGAGTCGCATGGAAAGAACAAGGGGTAATGGGCATGAGTTACTCCTGTTGGGATTCTGGTTGAACACAGAAGGAACACTTTTCCACACTGAGAGCAGCCAGCCATTGGAATAATTTCTCCAAGGAAGCAGTGGATTCTAAAACACTGGATATTTGAGATTCAGGTGCTGGGACATCTAGTCTAGGTTATGCTTTGCCTGGAAAGCTTGGACCAGATGATCCTTGAGGTCCCTCCCAACCCGGCACTCTTCAATTCTCTCTCTGTAATGGGGGGAGCTGGATTAATTCATGAGCAACAGCAGCCTCTACACAAAGCACCACTGTACGAAGATTTCTGAGGTTGCTTTGGGGCGTTTTGTGCATTGCAGGGAAAAGAAAGGAGAAATAGAGAAACAGCAAGAAAAGGCAGCAAGGAAGCATTACCAAGGAGCGCAGGAGAGCTGCTGAGCTGTCCAGACATAAAAGCTAAGAAAACATCACTGGTACCGAACACTGAGTAGAGGTGGTTTGATGCAATGAGCAAGGAAATGGCCTCCTACAGCTCAAATCCTCCTCCACTCAGGGAAACAGGAGTGTGAACATGACCTGTAAACAAACAGGGGCTCATCAGAGGACCACACAACTATCATCATTATCTCTTCCTAATGGAAACAACCATTGAGTACTGGCTCAGTACTCAGAACGGGAGGAATAACAGAGCCATACCTTTAACTCTTAGAATGCATTTCCTGTGATTGTTTCAAATGCCTTATGTAAGGGAAAGGAAATGGATGCTACAACAGAGAGAAAATAGCTGGGGTCACCATACACGTAAGAAAGGGGAAGATAAATGACAAGTGCATGGCAAGAAACAAAGGCTAAAACAGTAGGGCACAGGTACCATAGTTAATAGGAGTATAATTAATATTTATAAAGTTATGTCTATATTATATATCTAATTTACCCATATACAAATACATAGATACGTAAATAAACAATGAGAAGTGAGGAAAACAGCCTCAAAGAGACCTCTGCAGACTGGTTCCCAAACGTGGGAAAAACGAAAAATAAGCACTGCATAGCAAATCAGAACAAACCGCACCCCATTCTGTCCTCAAACCACAGACAGATCACCTGCCTCAACTTGTACTTTTCAGAGAAGAACCATAAAAGCATAAAGTTGCTTTGCTTTAGACACAAAATGCAGTGAAAGCCACACACTGAGCACCAAACTGTTGACTTCTGGAGCATCAGATCACACCCAGTGCAGGGCAGCAGCAGATCAAAATCTGAACCTCCTCAGCATCACCTTACAGAGGTGGGATGCTATTACAGAAGTTGTATCAGAGCTCCGATTTGCTTTTATCTAGTGCTGTATTTCAAACTCCTTCTCCCGATAACAGTATCTCAAGGATTTGGACTATTAAAGTTATCTGAAAGTGATAATCGTTTCCTGTACAGGGAGTACATGATACACTTCCTCTGCTTCTCTCCTACCATTTCCCCCTTTGTCGATACCTCTCCATCCATCTCTGCAGTTTTAGGCCAGCTCTACCTCCAATAACCTCTTTCTGTGCATCTTATTTTTTAAAGGCACCTTACCTTTGTCCATTAGCTTGCCTCTGCCTGCAGCAGGACCTCTGTAGGGTTGCCATAAAATCATCTACTAATTCCTGTTTGCTGCCCAAACACCTGCTGTGTGTTCCCATCTGAGTGAACCTGCATTTTGCTTTGCTTCTCTCTTTCCCTCCCCTGCTTCATGTGCTGGCACTGTTTTCCTACTTATTTTATTTGTGCATACACCTTTTCCACTCAGTGCTTCCATCTTCATGATGGATCTGTCACAGATTCATCGCTTCAAACTTCACTTGAAATGTAAGCAAGATCTTGCAGGTTTTCCTGTTTGTGGATGCGATAAGGCAGCAGCATGTGTTACCGGATTTGGGTAGACAGAAGCCTTTTTAACCTAGTTTCACTAATATGAAAGAGTCAACTGTTGTGATTGCAGTTGAATGCAAAATGAAATGAATCATAGAATCCCAGACTGGGTTTGGTTGGGAGTGACCTCAAAGCTCATCCAGTTCCAACCCCCTGCCATGGGCAGGGACACCTTCCACTAGAGCAGCTTGCTCCCAGCCGTGTCTAACTTAATTTGTTGGTTTTGAAGTACAATTTGAGAAGTCAGATTATCCAGAATTACCCTTGCTTTCGCTTTGTTGTCTGAGGGTGTTGTAGGGGTCAGGTGAAAAGTCTCCAGGTCCAATACCTGACATCTATGAACACAGACATGCTTCTGGTCAGCATCTCTCTGCTCCCACAACACAACATGAAACTACATTGTACTGGCCAAAATGCAAAACGATGCCATGTTCTCAAACAAAACGAAAATCTGACATCAATACATGAAGAAACCCACTAACTCCTCATGCTAATAATCCATCTGTACAGGGATGTTAAGAGAGGCCAGCGGCTGTCTGGGCTTTTCCTTCACCCAAAGGCTCTTGCAAACACCTTGATAAGTAGATTTGTGGTGAATAAGTAGGGAATTAACCTTGCAGCAAGACCCAAGGCTTCTGCTTCCAATGTGCCACCTGTGTCAGGCAGCTCAACAGGAACCTGGAGAAGATGCTCTTGCCTTAAGACAGCACTGCTGGAGCCTGGTATAAAAGCCACTGGATAGGTACATGCCTTGACTGTAATTTCAAAGTTAAGGCAAGCAGTGTATTTTCAGCCTTGATTTACAGGAAGGCTGCTCTAAATTAATTAGGTCAGGGAGCCCTCATGTCACCTTTCCAGCAGTTGCAGGACAGAGATGCCTGGTGTTGCAGCTACTCACAGTTCTTCTCCTTGTAGTGACAGCCAGGATCTGATCCCTCCTGCTGGCAGCATCTGTCCTCCCCATTCGGTCAGGACCTCAGAGGCAAATTCTGCACTTCCCCAGTGAATTCCTTTAGTTGTGCCTCTTCATTAGTGCAGTTACTATCCCCCATCTCTCACTTGCAACCAAGGGTAGGAAAAGCAGTTGTGGTTTATCCTTTCTCTCCTGTATGTCCTGAGCAGCAGCTGAACAGCCCAAAGTTTCTTAAGCTCTTTCCCAGCCAAAAATCCTATCTTGGCTCTCCAGGTTCACTTCTGACTTTCCTCTGTTTTTACAGAGATGGGGCAGCATTATCCTAGGAGCAAGAGGTCTTCTTTAGAGGGAAGAAAATCCACAGCAGATCTTATGGACTTACCAACTTCAACTTCCTTGGAAGAGTTCTTCATACCAGAGGATTGAGGGAAACACAAATAAGGTGGGAGAAAGCCAGGAGATTATATATCACTCCAAACCACCTGGAGAGCATTACCTTGATGGTTTATCAATGAAGTCCTGGAGAAATCTCTTTCTCCATCCACCTCTCCTTGTAGGTCACATCCAGGCTCTCTCCATAAGGTAGCTGCCAATAACACCTCAGAAAACATAGAACAATCTTCCATATGGAGCATGAAAGCATTAACATCCTGCACAACTAAAGGCAAAAGGTGACAAACCATTAAGCAAACAAACTAAAAGCCCAGTCCCACCACAGTCAGCAAGCCTCTATTTGAGCAAACTGCTACCCCAGCTCTCTAATTATACCTCCCCACTAAATACAATCACCAGCAGCTGTGCTGGGAACCCTGGGTTTTATCCCAAGAAATGATTTCTCATTGGCTAAACACTGATGGATGGAAGGAAAAGAGATATTAAAAAGAAAGAAATAGAAAATGAAACAGAAGATACATCTGAAGTTCAAATGGGATCATCCCTCACATGCCTGATAACATGTCTGCACTTTGGGTTATCCTTGAATGTCAAACTAAAGTCTCTGAGTCTGAGCTTAATAATTTCCCTGGAGCACCATTGTCCTGCAGAGACAGTTTGCCTTTTGGTTCTCTGCTGCTGCCCAGGGAGAGGTGAGGGAAGCAAACCACTTTATTTATTGAGTTGTTTGCTGTAGCAATTTAAACCAAGCTCAGCATCTCTGCCTGCTTCTTTCAGGGCTGTTTCTGGAATTGGTAGGTTTTCCTTCAGATCTGCATACCAGAGCCTTTCTCCTTTTGTAACACAGTTTTGTCCCAGCTTCACATATATCTTCTAACCTGAGAAAGGATTACTCCACCTTTGATATCATAATTAAAATGAATCAGGAGGGAGAAGCAATGATTGATCCTTCAGCCATTGTGCTGATCTGCTGAAAGTGCTGACTTATGCCCATGAGCAAAGACATTGAATCACAGGGATCAATAAACAGAGCTGTAGTGGTGTGGCTGCTGTGGGCTGTGCTGTTAGACTTGTACTGGCAATTAGAGAAACTGGGTTGGCTTTACAACTGCTTCCACAAATGCCCTATAGCCCTGATTCTTCCTATGTAAAAAGCCCTTATCTGTCCTTTGAATTACCAAAATGGCCTATTCCTGCGCTGCTTTCTGCCTTCCTAAAGCAAAAAATACCCCGTTTGGTAAACGCTTATAGAATCCTAGAACAGTTTGTGTTGGAAGGGACCTTAAAGCTCACCCAGTTCCAACCCCTGCCATGGGCAAGGACACCTTCCACTAGAGCAGGTTCTCCAAGCCCCTTCTAACCTGGCCTTGAACACTGCCAGGGATGGAGCTCTATGTTATACTCAGTTTCATTTTAAACTTACAGGAATTACAGCAGCTGTGCTTAAATGTGGGATGTGCTGCGTCGAGGAGGTTTATAAGTGAATAAATGATTCAACTTTTTGCTTTCTGATGCTGCAGGCGGGCAATTAAATGGGATTGAACTTTGATAGTTTGGAAATTCTTAATGCACAAAACACTCAGTGAATTATCAAAGATGCCAAGGGACAGATCACTGTAGATTTTATGCCTGTAATGGCACTTAAAAAATGCCTACAGGAGAAGTTAGTGTGGTCTTCTTAGCTGTGACCTAACTGAAGGGGATCTTAAGACTAAAGGACAAAGGCCGGTAGAGGAGGCTTTGCTTTGCGTTTCGGGTACATCATGCTTCAGAGAGTGAACACATCCTCAGATTCCTTTAATCTCTATTGTTCCCAACTGCAGATTCAGAGTAGTAGACCATGATGTTTGTATTTGTAGTGTATGTTGACTGAAAGGTGAAGCAGAGAGACAAAGTTTCTTCTTCGGGCTGAAATCAGCTTTGCAAGTCAATATTTACATCCCTTTGCTGGGTCAATACCAAACATTTGAGATTAGCATTCCATTAGTAAATATCAATACCAAATATTTGGTTGAAGCATCCCAACATCCCAAATATTTGATAAAACCCAATTCTAACACCCGCAGGTCAGAATAGAGGCAGTTAATGATTTAAAAACCTCTTTAATTGTTCACGTGTTATTTTGACATGAAAAAACAAGCAAGCTATCATTGTATTGTTTGATTGAAACTTCTGCTTCATTTCATCCAAATTTACAACCCATTCCAGCTTTTCCAAAGTGGAATTATTGGTTTTAATCAGATAGCCACCCAATAAACTTTATCAGCCCTTCCTCTGTGTAGGAATTTTATCCATTGGCTTTATAATGTAAAGAAAACTGAGCATGAGACCAGAGTCCATCAAATCACAGCGGAGAATCTACTCGTCTGATAACCCTGCCTTGATTTGTTCTTTTATTTGGGGTTTTTCTGTCATCATGTCATTCATCTTGCTAATAACTTTCATTCGCCTACCCCAAAATATTGCCAGGGAAGATTTCACCCCCAAAACTGGAGAGTACCATTGGATGTTTGTACCCTATAAAATTGTGCTACATGGAGCTCGTGGAATAGGTTCTGTTGATTTTTCCCATGGCAGAAGATTAGGTGGGTTTAATGGAGCATTAGTAATATGGCTACATTAAATGCCATTTAAAACCTCTTTCAAATTGGTATTGACCATGTCGAAATGGAACTATGTAGATAGCCCTGTGATGGGAAATAGGTATGAATATTGTATTATCATCAGAGGCAGAATTTTCAAGCTGACATAGAAAACACAGGAAAACATGATTGTAGTTTCCTAAATGGATTTGTCTTTCTCTACAAAGGAGCTAAAAATAAACTAGTTGATATATTAACAACTACAAAAAAGGCTTTGAAGTAATCATCAACTATCAGCACATGTTGAAATCCCATCTTGTTCCATTGCTGTTTCAATCTATACACTATTTCATTTCAAATAACCGTGCTCTAAGGATCATTTGGCTATAGATCCTATAAATACACATTACCTCCTTATTGACTCTTTCTATCCACTGCTGCATTATTACATTGCACTAAAACAAGCAACCAAGGAGTAGGAAAGTAGCAATAATTTTAGGAATAACAGCAAAAAGCAATTGTAATGCAGTAATTGCTCCTCCTAAATATTTATTAGGGATGACCAGATCTGGGATTTTGCCCACCCGGAATTGCTTTTCTCTGTGACATTCCTTACAGACAAGTAAACTTAAGCAGTAAGCCAGTGAAATGAGTAGAAATACAGTATTTACAAAGAGCTGTATGAGGGAATGTGCACAAGACAGCTAGATAATACTGTTTTATCCAAGGACCAATCACTTGCACAGAGAATGCTAGATTTCAATTCCCCCAAACTATTGTTTTAATCATATAAATCCAATTCCTGTTGTTGCTCAGTAGCCTAGAAAAGGATCCAACCAGCCAACCCGACCTTGAAAGCCAAACTGTTTCCTCTCTTCACTTGTGGTAGTACAGCGATACACAGTGCCATCTTTATGCGACTCATGCAGGGAAATTATCCTCCTCCAGTACTGTGGGATGACTGATGGCTTTCTCATAAAAGATGATCTACTCAGGGGCAATATCAAAGGCTGCAGTGGCAAATTGCCAAAAGCCTGAGGGCTGCACCTCATTTGCATGTAAATTTACATCAGTTTTAAAGCCATAAAGAAGTGCAGTGGTAGTACTTGAATAGTTCTTGATAGGTTTAAAAGCTGTGCTGTGTAATCACCAGGAATAAAAACCTGAATGCGACTGCTTTTATTGCCTTCTACGCTGAGTTCAGGGCTGTTCCTTGAACCCTCTGATCATGGTGGCAGCTGGTCAGCATCCCCCACAACCCCCATTGTAACAACCTGATCTTTAAAGCCTTGCTCCCACTGTCTTCAACTTCAAGCTGTTTAACATTATTTCACTGTCCCATCATTAAAGCTGGATGATATGTTCATAGAATCCCAGACTGGATTGGGTTGGAAGGGACCTTAAAGCTCATTAAGTTCCAACCCCCTGCCACAGGCAGGGACACCTTCCACTGGAGCAGCTTGCTCCAAGCCGCTGTGTCCAACCTGGCCTTGAACACTGCCAGGGATGGGGCAGCCACAGCTTCTCTGGGCACCCTGTGCCAGCGCCTCAGCACCCTCACAGGGAAGAGCTTCTGCCTAAGAGCTCATCTCAATCTTCTTGATATTTTCCCAATATCTAATCTAATTGATAAATAATATTAAAATATAATAGATTAGAAATGAAAATAGCTAATCAAATTAGAAAATTTCCTAATATCTAATCTAAATCTAACCTCACCTGCAGACCTTGACATCTGTGCCCAGAGAGGGGTGCAGCAGAGGTGGAGGGCTCTCCTTTTGCTCCCCTCCAAGGCTTGCCAAGCCCAAACCAGCCTCACTGATAACAACAGTAATAAAACCATATTACTGGGTAGGGAGACTGCATTAAACTGCTAAGTTTGCAAAATACTCTCCCATGCATATAATCTATAGCAGGTAAGAGTATCATAAGCATATATATACATTCCTTCATCTCACACACTGGCACAGTGATGCAGCTCTGGGAGGGTGAAGTCCATTTTGCATAAAAGCAATATGAATTGCAACAAGATACAGGAGCAGGTGGAAGGGGAAAACTGCCACTGGATGGAAAATCACTGAGGGAGGAAAAAGAAGATTGAGAGGGGAGTAGATAGGAAGGATGAGTTCAGATTTTGTGGGTTTAGATTTGGACTGAGAAAGAAGATAATGCAGATGCTTCCTGGCAGCTCCTGTGGCCAGAGTGGGTATTTGACCACAGGAGCTGCAGTGTAGGTAAGCTTCTGGGTAGCTGCTGTATTTGCTTTATTTCCAAACCTCGCATTCAGGCTCCTTCTGTCAATAAAAATCCCTGCTTGAATAGATAAGCTGAAGCCTGGTGTCTCACTAAGCCTGAGAATTCCACCCTCTGCTTCCAGCTCTGTCTTCCTATGCTACACAATGTCATTAAGAAATACTGAACAAGCTGATCCGCTAAATCCCTGTGTTAGGCAGTACAATTAAATGTAATACGGAGGGGGAAAGGGAGGGACTGGGAGCTCTCAGTGGTGTGAGCTCCAGCTCGGGAGCTGAGCAGTGCCACAGCAATGGCCAGTTAGCATTCCCGGGATCACACATCTCAGAGAGGCATGCAATCCAGCAATCCAGCACAATCCTGTATCAATAATGGTTTAATCAATCCAGCACAATCCTGTATCAATAATGGTTTAATCATGTTTTACTTAATTAAGGTGGATGAAAAAAGTGTGTTGCAACGCTGGCAAACCCGATGTGATAACCGCATCATCTCCATGTTGTAATTGAAAAGCACACAAGCAACAGGTTCGAAATGGAATACCTACAAACCTTAAATCAGTCTATTTTAAATTGCTTAAGAACATGCTCAGAGTTTCTCAAGATGAACTGTGGAATACCTTCACGTGAGAACATAAATTCCAAGGCTGTCATTCTTTTCCTCCAAGGATTTATTACATGAAGGATCCAAAATAAAGAAGTCAGGCTGCCGTGCTTCTGGGGCTTCACTTCTCTGTCAGACGCAAACTTTGTGACTTACGAGTTGGAAACAACCTTCCTAACATGCCAACCATTAGCAGTGATACTTAATGAGAGTGGCAGATAACCCCTTTACAGAATATGCAGTGATTAAGTTAATTTAAGTGATTCATCTCCACTGCAGCCTTGTTAGACTTGTACGTAAGGATCGTCTGCGCAGCAATAAATCTCCATCTCCATCTTTGCGCACAGGACAGTTTTATAAAGATACTTCTAACCTTAATGTCTGCTCACATTTGGCTGCATGGAAGTTTCCTTTGTCAGCTCCTTTTTGCCAGGTGCTTATCCTGATAAACTAAATAGGAAAGTAGCAGTTTCTGCAATGCCCCAAACCAGTCACTTATCAACAGCATTACCAGATTGGCAGTGAAGAGCTCTTTGAGCGGAGGCTTCGGGGTGAATTCTGTGGCATTACTGAAATTGGTACATGGCCAAGGTATTAACATTAGCACTGCGCTTTCACACATGCATGCACAAATGCACACAATCACAGCAACTCTAATGAGCCCAAGCTCTGACGACGGTGTCAGTCTGCGTTAACCCAGGACTGAAGCTCCACTCTTCCCTCCATTGAGGGAAGTTGCTAAAACTTGCTCCAACTTTAAAAGGTGCACGATCAGATCCTTACATCTGAAATAAATCAAAGAGAAAAGCTCTTGCCAAGAGAATCGTTGGCAAATCTGTGTTTGCTGGAAGATCTTATTCCCTGCCGCATGGAGCTGCTTGGCCAAGCCGGCCGCAGGAGGAGGTGATGCTGCAGGATTGCGTAACACACAAACTCCCCTTGCTCCCCTCAACCCACACAATTAATGACTAATTGAAATTACTGCTCCCGAACTGACCTAGAGCCATATGGATTAAAACAGATTTCTGAATGCTAATTACACTACATCATTTTCCCAATTATTTTTAAAATTGGATTATGTACCAGAGGATGGGATGCTTGAAGCAGCCACTAATGAGCAAATCATGCATAAAAAAACTTGTTTGTTATGTTGGTGATTGCACAAAATAAGGTTGCAGGAGTGATGGCGTGTCCAAATAAACAAGAGAAACCAAAGAGACTGTGAGAGGAGCCCCAAGCTGCAATTTAGGTAACTTCAAAAGCTGTGTTATAGGCAGGGAATGTTTGAGAGTGTTTTAGCAGAGATTTCCCTTGCTGGAATGGCTCTAGGAGGCAAACACCAGCACTATCTTCAGGCTGGGAACCGAAGCAAAGATGGGCAAGGAAATGGGTAAGCTTGAAATTCAGGTGAAGGATGGAGGTGGGAGCAGAGCAGAGAAGCAGGAGATACCAGAGGATGCCATGGAAGGCTTGGAATTATTAAACTGAGCAAGTGAAGGAAACACCATCAGCTCTTGAATCATGGTTTTATCAACACTGGTGCAAAAAAGTCATGCTGCATTACTGACTCCATTCTGCTTGACTGAGGCACCACGACGAGAGGGACATGTTGCTATAGCAGACTCAATGTATTGCTCTAAATGCATGGCGCTTTCTTCTTCTTTCTTTTATTTTCTATCAATGGCTAAAGTTATTGGTGGGGTTTTGAGGGGTTCAGGATCTGTCCTAAGAAACGACTATGTTACCTAAGTGACTGAGTTGCTTACAATCCATTTTCAGGAGTTGCTGAGGAGCTTTAAGAACACAAATCTGATTATCAAAGGGACTCCGGTACTGCAGTTTTGTAAATGTTTGCCCCAGCTTTCCCATATAATCAAGAATAACACAACAATTTAATTGCTACAAGTAGTCTTTATGCCGCGGGAGCTGAAAGTCTTTACATTCCTTGCTCAAATACTATAAAATCCAGTTTTAGCCCCTTCGGACATTTCTGGCTGAACGGTTTTGTTGTGATTCCAGAGCAGCTCAGGACAATAATCCAAATGGGTTTCCAATCCCAGAGTAGATATTTAGATCTATCTGTCAATCCATCTGCCTACCTACTTACCTACCTGCCTACCTATCTACTTACCTTTAAATGTCCACTATACTGCATAAGAAGATGCATAGCTAATTTGTCCAAGAGATTCTTAGAACACACTTTCACAGCCAATTTGAGTCCTCTATTTTTTTTTACTTCATGGAATAAAGACATGTACAGCCTGAAAAAACCGCAGCAAAACCCAAGCCATACATACAGTATGTAAAGAATGAGGTTTCTAAAGTAATTGCTCCAAAACTTCATATTTAAGCCTGCAAACAGAAAGTAACACTCAATTCTCAACAATGCAGAATGTGTAAATCAAGACAGGTTTAGTTTTAAACTTAATTTGTTTGAGTATCACTCCTAACATGAAAATTCTGAGCTCTTTGCATCATTTGACTTACTTTTTCTCTTTAAAGGACACAAATGAAAGATAAACTTTCTAAAACTCCAGGTATTTTTATTCCTTGGATTGAAATATTGGTGAGCTGTGCACCATTCGCAAGTCTCCTTGTCATTTTCAAGGTCTATATTGCCCACAAAGCCTCTTATATGCACTGATTGAATTCTTTCCTGATGGAACAATTCTGTTATAACTTTGAAACTGAAGTTATATTTCTATCCTGATTAAAAAAAAGATATATAGCGAGAAGAGAATGAAATGACAAACAATCAACGTCTTTGAGTCAATGTCCCATTTACATCTTCCAAACTATTTTCTTTGCTAAGCCTTAAACCAAGACTTCCATAGCAACAGCAACAAAAACTAGCCCTACATCGCAATGAATGCTAAAATTGCCATGAGAAAGGAACAGTGGTAGCTTATTTATTTTGAAGTTATTTCAATGAGGCACAGTAAAGCTTAATGAAAATATATCCAGTGGTTTTTTTCAGCCCAGCCATCAATCAAAACCTAAATAGCATATTCTGTTAATTGCTCTATTCAAAGCCTTCTCACTGTTTTCAGTGGAGTGCAGTGGTAGAGAACAATTCCGGTTGGTTTTTTTGTTATCTTAAACCTGAATTACAAAGTTCCATTTCCTCCTGCTTAAATCCTGACCCCACTGAAACAGCAAAAGGAAAATCAAAGAGCTTTCTGACATTAACTCAGGTCGCCAAGATTTGACCTAGAAGATGCATTCATTTCATCGCCTTTTATTCTGTGCTCTGGTTATGAAGAGAACCATGTGAGTGCCCAGGAATGCATCCAGAAAGCAGCACCACTTCACTAGGTTTCATCTTTAATGTATTAAAGGAAATGCTTTACTTGGCACTGATAGCATAACTGACCGCAGTGACCCAGCAAGAAAACTTAGGGGCAAAACCAGAGCCCTTTGCAGCTCAGTGATTCCATCTTCAAACAGCTAAACCAGGCTGGCATGGATTGAGTGAGAGCTTGACTGATGCGCAGAGCATGGACAGCATGACAGGTATATCGGTTTCTACTACCCAAGATAGCTCAGCTCCTTTGCCCCTGCATTCCAGGCTGCTGTCCTGACCTGATGTGTGCCCGGGCTGCTGCAGCCAGGGCAGCCACCACAGAACACAGGGCTGGGGCTTTTCATCCCCACATATCTCCTGGAGGTGCAGCAGCAGATCTGGCCACTGGCAGTAAGTTATTGTCAGGCTGGTCAGAGGCTGGGCTCAGCTTGGAGAAGAGAAGAGTCCTTAAGGGGAGACCTTAGAGCAGCTCCAGAGCCTAAAGGGGCTGCAGGAAACCTGGAGAGGGGCTTTGGAAAAGGGACTGTAGGGACAGGACAAGGGGAAGGGCTTCAACCTGCCAGAGGGGAGACTGAGATGAGCTCTTAGGCAGAAGTTCTCCCCTGTGAGGGTGCTGAGGCACTGGCACAGGGTGCCCAGAGAAGCTGTGGCTGCCCCATCCCCGGCAGTGTTCAAGGCCAGGTTGGACACAGGGGCTTGGAGCAAGCTGCTCTAGTGGAAGGTGCCCCTGCCCATGGCAGGGTTCGGAACTGGGTGAGCTTTAAGGTCTCTTCCAACACAAACCATTCCAGGATTCTATGATTCTATAATTCCTTTGAGTATTGTGCAAGTCAACATGCATGCTTGGCAATGCTGGTTGCCTTTAACAGTGAGTTTTGGACACAAACAAAGCAGTTGCTAGAATTAAACACTGTTAATCAAGGTTTTTGGTAGTCTTTTGTATCTATTAATATTGCCCCCCACTTCTCATTGATAATTTCTGTTTGCATAGTTTCAGGTCAAATGACTAGAGGCTTTCAGGATGTCCCGGGTTCAGCAGTAGCAGTCATTTTTCTCCTTCTCAGTAGCTGGTGCAGTGCTGTGCTTTTGACTTTCATCCTGGGAACAGCGCTGATAACAACGATGTTTTCAGTTGCTGCTCAGTAATGTTTGGTCTGACCAAGGACTTTCAGAGCCTCATGCTCTGCCAGGGAAGAAGGGAAGCCGGGAGGAAGCAGAGACAGGACAGCTGACCCAAACTGACCAAAGAGGTATTCCATACCACAGCACGTCATGCCCACTATATAAATTAGGGGCAGTTACCCAGAAGGGTTAGATCACTGCTCGGTCAGGCTGGGTATCGGTCAGAGGGTGGTGAGCGGTTGTATTCTCTTCCCTTGTTATTTGCCTTGTCATTATTATTATTGGTGGCAGCAGCAGTAGTCTGTGTTATACATCAGTCACTGGACTGTTCTTACCTCAACTCATGGGAGTTACATTCTTTTGCTTCTCCTCCCATTCCCTCTGTGAGCGGGAGGAGGAAGAAGTGGGGGAGAGTGAGTGAGCAGCTGCGTGGTTCTGAGTTAGCAGCAGGGTTTAAACCATGACAATGAGTCTTAAATCTACTACAGGGATGGAAGGAAAAAGTTGCCTGAACTATTTCAGCCCATTACCTCGGTTTATGCTCAAATGGTAGGCTGAGAAACAAACCAACACTTTCCACTTGAGAACATGCATATTCCTTTCACTTCAGGGTTTGGACATTGGGGTCTTTTTCTGCCTTTTGGGTTACAAAACAAATACTGTTGAAGTAGCCACCGGATGAGTCATGCAGATGCTTCTATATGTTTTTTCTTCTCATAAACCGTGGATTACCATGGACATTAAGGTAACACTTGTATCTGCCTCAACACATTGACACAGTCATCTTTGAGGCTTATTGAAGAGATGATGCCCAGGGGTTTCAGCACTAGAACCTTCACTCAATCATCACCAATATTAGGTGGTCACTAGACCATCAATGTGAGTGTTGGCTGGGCGACAACTGCAACAGGGCTTGCACTGACAGATCTCCACCACCTGTATGTTTTCCCATCTGATTCAGTTTTACCTGCTCTGGTAAACTTCATGGAGCTCATTCCTGAGGATTTCTTTGAGAAACATGAAATGAAGAAGGTAGCAGAATGTTGGCTTCAGTGGAATCATTTTGCCTCCACATAGAGGACTGTCTCCATCCCTGTTTTTCTCTCCTTCTTTCCCTCTAGCACTCCACCGCTTTGCTTCTTGTTTACTTTTAAAATTACACTCTAAGTAATTGTATATGAGAACCCCATAAAAGCATTATTATGTACATTTTACCTTCTAGCTAACATAACATTGCTTTTCCTGCCTCCCTGGCAGGACTTACATAATTCCACTGTTTGAGGCATTCAGAGCTGCTGAGACTCTTTAAAAGGAAAAAGCACTCAAAAAAGCTATTGCTACCTGCAGTTCCTTCCTTGTGTGTAACCCCTCTGCCCCTGACACACTCACTCTTGTACTCTTTGAATCAGAACTTGGCAACACCAGGCTGAGCAGACCTGAAGGCGTGGGAGCATGGTCCTACAAAGCACGAACTCCCAGTCCGCAGCACGGAAGAGATTTCTGTTGTTACAAGAAGCTGCGTAACTCTCATCTGTTGTGTGCATTTTTCCATGCTCCTTGGCGGTTTGGTTAGGATATGGTGCAGGAGATGTCAGGCAAAGAGCAGGACAGATAAGCTGGAGAGGGTGACAATGATTGCCTGCAACAACCTGAATGGCTCAGTGAAAGGAACACAAGTCCTGGCTATATATCTTCTCATACAGCATCTGCTTCTGAACTGAAATTTACCTTTAACCTAATAGCAAATCATGACCACGCATTGAGGAGTTTGTCCCACACAGATGACACTGATCTCATTCAAGGAATGGAGTTGGATTTGCAAATGATTTATGCTAACACACTGAATGGATATGAAACACTGGCACAGGGCGCCCAGGGAAGCTGTGACTGCCCCATCCCTGGCAGTGTTCAAGGCCAGGTTGGACACAGGGGCTTGGAGCAAGCTGCTCTAGTGGAAGGTGTCCCTGCCCGTGGCAGGGGTTGGAGCTGGAGGAGCTTTAAGGTCCCTTCCAACACAACCCAGTCTGGATTCTATGATGATTCTGTGATATCACTAGTTATAGAACTCTCACTCGTGTGACTATTTCAGCGATGCTGGTCTGCTGCTGCAGTTGCTTTTCTTTACAGTGGTTTGTAGGAGAAGTTTGTCATCAATATTTAAAATTCATTTTTTTCCAGGAAAATTTAATTGTGTTCTAGGGTGATTTTAATCTGATCTAGTCAGAGATCTTCTGATAGTCCCAAAAGTCAGTGCCTCAAGTGACCAAGATCCTTCTTGCGTTGTTTTGCTTATAACTGCTTTACCATTTAAAAAGGCTTTGTTTAGAAATCCAGATTTACCTTAGGCCTTGTCTTTGCCGTTACGTTATGCTCTTTATGTGCAAACAGAGTGTACTTCAAAGAGAATATATCATTATGAATGGTTAATAAGAGAAATGGAAATAAAAGCTCCACAAGCTGGCCTTGTAGCTAGGAATCCATTCACAGCACTTTATGGGTAAGGCTCCTGTTTGCTTGCTGTCTTTCCGAGAAGAGATGCGATGACTTTCTGGCAGGGACATAAAAACAACTCCCCGGTTTTGCACTTACTGGGTCTGTAATCTTCAAATAATGAGTACCAGGATGAAAACAAGCCAAAGAAGTATCCTGGAGCATTTTCACCCTCTCTCGCTAAGGACAGCAGCTTTGCTTGATTAAGGGTTACAGGATCAGACTCGCGGTAAGCAGTTAGCTGTGGAATTGAATGTGTGATACATTCCTTCTCCTCTCCCTGAGCTAACTGCCACAGAAAAGAAGCTGGGATATTGATGACTTCAAAGGAACTCTAAAAACTAAGCAACAAGCCGTGATCAACCAACATACGTAAATACTCCTCAACAGAGCAACTCCGTTAGAGGGGAAAGAATGATTTTGAGTCCATGGTATTTTACCACAAGGTGTAATGCAGCTTGCTTCGCTGTATTCCCACAGAACACAATGCAGCAGCATGGGAGAGGTGAAATGTTGTTTATTCATGGTTTAACACAGATATTAGCTCAGGAGGAGATGCTGTGCTTAATTTATAATCTAGCTCACTGTGGGTGGTGGCTACAGGCAAAGGATCAGAGTGAACTTTTGACTCAGCCCCCACGAATCGCAGGGCTTGTTTGGTTTCCCTGCATTACAGCAGCTCCTTGAGGTCCCACTGGGAATGGGTCCCCCGGTGCTGGGCAGTATGCAAACATTTGTATAAAGTACCTTGTCGAGGCTGAATTTCCCAGTGCACTGCATGCACACACTCATTGCTATTCCGTGACTACAGCAAAAGAGGAAGCTCTCTGTTATCCGGTTGGGACTCAAGCAGAAGTCCTTGATCAAAGGACAAACACCCTTATATTTAGAGATTCCCTAATCATTCTCTTGAAAAGGTTTAACACCAGCATGTGTCTTTGGTGATGGGATATTTGTTTAGCTGTCTATATTGCTCTCCTTACATTAATGACATGGTATTTTTCCTTCTACTTAATTAAGACTATCTTCAAAAGACCCTTTTATAAACAAATTGGGTCTATCTAACTCAGAATTTCAAATGGAATGCTGTTTGATCAATAGGATTGATTGAAGAGATCTAAACCCATCCTTGGGATACTTATTCTGACTTGGAATTTTTTAATGGCTTGCTTAAGCAGAGGTTGCAGTGCGTGAGAGCCTCACCACCTCACACACCATTAGTTGGGCCCTTTTCCAATGGAGACAAATAGCACTAGAAAGCCTTCAAATGGAGCCATTGCTTTTAAATAAAACTGTGTGAAAGGTGGGTGGTGAGCCTGTCATGCTTTTAGAAAGATTAGGGATCATGAAGAAGATGATGACGGTGACAAGACACCCAGCTCATGTATTTTTAGCTTCCACAAGATGTCATTTGGCAGATAAGAGAAGGAAAATACAGAACTCTTCATCCATTATCCTTTCATCCATCCATGCATGCATGCATGCATGCATCCATCCATCCATCCATCTCTTCATTACCCATTTATTCACTCACTCATCCACCCATTCAACCATCCACCCATCCATCCACCCATTTAACCATCCGTCCATCCATCCATCCATCCATCCATCCATCCATCCATCCATCCATCTCTTCATTACCCATTTATTCACTCACTCATCCACCCATTCAACCATCCACCCATCCATCCACCCATTTAACCATCCGTCCATCCATCCATCCATCCATCCATCCATCCATCCATCCATCCATCTCTTCATTACCCATTTATTCACTCACTCATCCACCCATTCAACCATCCACCCATCCATCCACCCATTTAACCATCCATCCGTCCATCCATCCATCCATCCATCCATCCATCCATCCATCCATCCCCATGCAAACACCAAGTTGTGCACTGGTTGACCTGGAAAGAACTTTAATCTGCCTTGTAAAGACAACAGGGAATTCAGATCAAGCACATTAACATGTGAAGATCTATGTAGATTCAGAGGCAACAGACTGAATGCACTATTAATTTATATTTCTTATATAGAATGAATTCTCAGTTATACATCTGTCCTGGGATGCTTTGATACAGGAATTTTCCAGCTTGCCCTCATTACAAATAATATTGAGATTGCTGTAAATGAATGAATTCAGAGAAATTTAAACTATGACCTCCAGGACAACTTTTCACCTGAATATTTATCTGTATGTGATAACCTCCTAACCAGGGAATCTTCATTTCACTCATGATGCAGGCAACATTGCACTGTAAGACTTCTAATGAGAAAGCCTAATTCTATTGCAGACCTGCCAGCAGATGAAGTTAGTCTAAAGAAAGAGCAGAAAAAAGAAAGCACCTGAAGAGTTATCAGACCCAAGCAAATTACATCCTTGGCTCACTGATTCAATGCTGCCACCAAATTATGACGGTAAGTAACAATTTCATGATAATTGCCCACCGCTCAGCAGTAAATTCTCTTATCCTAGTAAAAGAATTGTCATGCCTACTCCTGAGTAAGCTTAGAAACATATTCATCATGTCTGTACATCACTAGTCTCTTGCTTCTCATTTATTTCAGTAGATGTGCATTTTGCAAAGGGAAAGTTAGAGTTTATGGATATACTTCTTGTATTTCCAACATCTGGGTATAACGGAGGATTCTGTGTTCAAGCTGTTCTGGGATCCATTTCTACCCTATGACAGTAATCAGTTCAATGCGATATTGATAACATTCATTTTTGGATGGCTAATTTAGTTCACATTTATCTGTGCCAAGATATCAAGCTGATAATTGATCTCTGCTTTGTTCTGCAGCATTAATTAAGTTTCAGGAAAGCTTACAGACACATTTATTTTAGTTAATACACAACTCCACCTATAACAACATGGCTCAGATATTTATCACTGTGATGCGATTCCCTTCTCATGCTTCAGCAATTCATGTTTACATCTGGTTTAAGTTATCCTCATCTAAAATAAATCAGCATGAAAAAGCATTTGATTTCTCATTTGGATTCTCAATTGCCTTTTATTACAAAGATAATGCCCCTCGTCTGTTTTTAAATGGTAGAATTGTTAGGTTAAAAATAAGGAATAAAAATATTGTCACTCCATGGTTTTTTGCAACTACCCTCACTTTAACTTGCTTTGGAAAAAGCAAACTGAGGTTCTTTTTTATGGACAAGATAATGAAACATTATTTCAATGAAGCATTGCACATGCATTGAATTTCAGCCTTATTACAACTGTAATATTTCGGTGGTATTTATTTATCTTAACCTATGGGGGCCAGACTGTAAAACAGGATTTAGAAAGATGCTGCTGCTGCACTGAGATGAATTGCTTTAGACAGGCTGGCTTTTCCAATGCCTGTACCCGCACCATGCCTGTTATTCACCTCAAATTGAGAGGGCGTACTCGTTTCACATGGGCAAGAGCTTTTCCAGCAGTGAACTGACAGCTGCCTAACATCTCTTACAGGCAGAAATCCCTCTCCTACAAATGCTGTGGGCTGGAGCTTTGCGTGTGTGTTTGAACAGCATCGAGCTTTGTGCAAGATCACTGTCCTGGCTTGTGTTTCAGCCAGTCTGGCTGTAGCCATGATTCATTTCTGTGCTCTTACAGTGCTGACTTCAAAAATGTCTTAAAGTTGATGTGAAAAGCTCCTTATCATCAGGACCTGACTTGGCTTCACAGCTCTTCAGGTGTGGATGGAGAAAAACACCCAGCTTGGCTCAAATCCAGCCAGTTGCAGCAGCAGTGAGTTTATCATCGCTTATTAAAATGTGAAAGACGGCTGTTTTCAGGTAAATCATAGCATCACAGAATAGTTTGGGCTGGAAGGGACCTACAAAGCTCATCCAGTCCAACCCCTGCAATGAGCAGGGACTCCTTCAACTAGATCAGGTTGCCCAGGCCTTGAATGTCTCTGGGGGGTGCACCCACCACCGCTCTTGGCAACCTGTGCCAGTGTTTTACCACCCTCATTGTAAACGATTTCTCCCTCATGTCCAGCCTGAATGTAGATCCTGCGCTAACAAAGGGGTTTTGTTGTACTTTTGAGTTTAAAAGTGGCTTCCATTTGCCCCACCACCTCCAACCCCACCAGTGCTTTACAAACCCATGGTGTCTTTGCACGTACCTGTGTTGGTGGCACAAGCTGCCATCTCATGGCACTTCTTTCCCTGCAAAGCATTTTATGCTGCTAAAGAAGCACAACTACAAAACGTCCCTGCATTCTCCCACAACCTCCTCTGCCGGGTCCCTGTTTCCTCAATTTTGTTTCAGAGCTTTTAAGCACATCTAAACCTAAGCTGGTCGCAGTGACCTTTCAGCACAGCGAGCAAAAAGTCCACATCAACTCTTTTCTCTGTAACCTAACAGTGCACATTTCAGAAGTACTCACTTAAATACTTCGCAATATTTCTATGACACATCTGCAGTACAGGGAAAAAACCTATTATTATTATTCGCCCATCTCAACATTTTTGCTGTAGGCAACTTCCTCAGGTTTCCCTCAACCTGTATCCATTATTATTTGCTATCTACCACCATACAAAGGAGGAAAAATATCAGTTTGCAAAACATGAACTCTTTATTTTCCATTAGGGAAGTTTATATACATTGTGTTATGCCAATGTGATGCCATTTGTCATATTATTAATGGAGAAGGGTTCTACTAATTAATCAGCTAAGGCACAAGCCAGTAGATCCGCCTTTACCAGGAGCAGAACAAATGTCTGTCCCAAACGATTTGATTCTGGGGTTTGCATAATGGGGTATGCCTCTGCCAAGCAGTTGCAGCGTTACAGCCACCACCGTACTGCAGCCACCGGAGCAGTGCAAAGAGTTAAAGGAAGAAATTGGTGAGGTTTTGCCATTTTATCTTTTACTTGACCTCTTCTGAACACTTCAGTGGGGTTTTTTTCCAGCCCACTCATCCAAACCCCTATGTAGATCCTGCGCTGTATTGATTTTGTTCACCATAGAAAGCCGCTGACTGATGAAATAGAATAAAACTCCACTCCTCTTAGCTTTTTACAGCTGACGTTGGTTCATGGAGGTCAGAGGAAAATGCCATACCCCACCCTCCAAATGAGTGGTTGCTTGGGAACTAAAGAGTAGTTTTCAGGTTGTTCTATACATCATGAGCTGCTGTTCAAACAGCTCCAGCTCCTGAAGGAGAA
This sequence comes from Amazona ochrocephala, assembly GCA_039720435.1. Classification (NCBI taxonomy): domain Eukaryota; kingdom Metazoa; phylum Chordata; class Aves; order Psittaciformes; family Psittacidae; genus Amazona; species Amazona ochrocephala. The sequence goes on along the minus strand of CM077881.1, from coordinate 3,326,594 downwards.
CAGGCAGGACCAGCAGATCCATGTGTGGTCACTGGTTTCTTTTCCCAGCTCTGTGTAATTTTAGTCTGCATGTCAGGAGTGTGTCTTGAGTGAGCCTCTTCACTTCTACCTCCTTATCTATGCAGATCCATTATCAACAGGAAGTCTTAATTCAAGAACATGCTACTCCCTGTAAAGCATTGCAGTAAATGAGTCGTGGAACCATGGAATGGCTTGGGTGGGAAGGGAGTTTGAATCTCATCCAATTCCAACCCCATGCCACGGGCAGGGATACCTTCCACTAGAGCAGGTTGCTTCAAGCCCTGTCCTTGAAGTCCTTCTTCTGCGTTCAACTGATGGAGCGGGTGAGAAAATACGTACATTACACAGCCCTCGGTTTAATCTTCACAAGTCAAGCTGCAGTTTTTATATCCTATTTGGAATATGGATTGGATATTTTTCCACCTTAATTAGCTTAGCCATAGTGGTAGCATGGTTTCCCATTTCTACATTTGATGGGTTTTTTTTTTTTAGTGCACTGTCTTAAAACCAGGAATAAGGCAGCTAGAAGCAAAAATTCCACTGCAGCTTCTTCTGGCTGCAGTGTTTAAGACAGAGGACCCTCTCTGAAGCAAAAAAGCAGCATGAAAAGCACAACGAGCTGAGGGAGATGGTACAACGCACCCTCTGTTCCTCCTCGGTTGCTCCTAAAAAGAGGGGCGAAAGGAAGTTACTCTCCCATGAGCAAGTTTGGCATGAAAGGACATGTTATACCCAAACACTCAGCAAAGAGACAATCCTTGCTGCTTCCTCCTCTTATATTATACTTTTCCTTCTTATTTTATAATCCAAAATATTTCAGGGTTGCTTTTTTGCATGGAAGACTTGAAAACATTGTCCTTTCCTTTAGCGTTTATTGACAATTTTATCTCCCTGGAACAAAGGATGAATTTAATTTTTCCTGTTAATAGGCACATTTTTACAGTGCTTGCACAACTGTGTGGAAAATGGGCACCACAGCATTATTCTTTTTGTTTGCTTATTCAATTATTGCCATATAAAACCAGATATTTTAGAAATGTCATTCCAAGCAGGTCAGGACAGAACAATGTAAGCCTGTGGGTACCTGTCCAAAAACAAGCGATATACCCTGATCTGAGGAAGGTTCTGGGTTTCTGAACACCTCTTTGGCTGTGCCACTGTATTTAGAGGACTGTTAATCAGGAAGGTAAACCTAATTGCCTTCATCTTCCCCCTCTGGAGCTGTAGACAGGATTGACCTTGCAGATGGGCAGTGATACAGCAGCAGCGGTGATGCTAAAGGTGATAAAGGTTAGATTATTTTGTTCTCAGTTTCTGATTTGCCCCTTTTGCTGCTGTTTTAGGTTAGATTATTTTGCTCTCTGTTTCTGATTTGCCCCTGTTTTGGGTTATCTGGTTAGATTACTCCAGCAGATGTGCCAAGTTGGACTTCTAGGGTGAGATTCATCTCCTTCCTTGTCCAGGACAGTGATGAACCTACCAAGAAGGGTGCTGAAAGATTTCAGTGAGATACTGAATGACGCTGGGTTTTTTGGGGTTGGTATTTGTAATTCTAAACTTTGCATTGGGCATTTTAAGATCTCTGCAGGTCTGAGCCTTGGTTTCTCTCTGCTTCAGTTCCTTGCCTGTAAAATAGATTAATCACATTTACTCATCTCACAGGAGCATTGCTGAAAAGGCATGCAAGAAAGATTGTCAGATGTTCCCATATCATTTAACAGGGAAATATTGGTACCTAAAATAAACATCTGAAATCTTTCCTGTCCAGGGCAGAGAAATACAAAGAACATTTTTCCATGCTAGCAGCCAGCAAGTAATTTGAAGAGTGAGTAATTCTTCCCTTCAGAGACAAGCACCAAACACACTCACTGAGCTGAAAATGTGTAGGTATCAAGTGCTTTACCAAGCAAGGGGCCCGTAGGCTGATCTTGATCATTAATCCACAGTTTGTCGTAAAAGGGATCAGAAAATAACCTGTTTGTTTAATTGTTTTTTACTCTGAATCCTCTCAGGTCCATCCTTTCCCATTAACAGCAGTGTTGAAAGCATTTGGAGCCAGGCAGACACCGGGAATTAATCCCCCTGATAATGTGGCTTTCTGGCACTGACGTGATGCTGCCAAGTGCAGATGGCTCCTAACACTGCGCTCCTACAGGCGAGCCTGCTCTGTCCTTTGCCTTCCTGTTCTTGTTGTTTCCTTTTTCTGCTTCATGATGAAAGCCTGTTCCAAGCCCTGGCAGTACTGCCTGAACATCCAGGGTATTCGAGTAAATCCATTCTACGCACTCCAACCCAGAAAATGATTGATACAGCTCCGTTCATTATACATCTGTATGCATACAATTATCTTAATCCCATGATTTTGGAGCCAATAACCTTTTCGTTGACCTGATTATGAGTTTGCTGGAATTACTGCTCTCACCCTGAGCATTGGCTACAGCTTCACTGCAAATAGAAGAAAGACGAGGAACTTCCTCTCATCTGTAGAACAGCACTGCGGAGCCAAGTGTATCAGCTAAAACCTCTACCTCAATGACTGCAAACTTAAAATGGGAAGATTTTTTGGCTAACAGTTTATAGAGGTTTTGTTGGAGAATGTAATAGAAGCTTTTTAGTGCTAGAAAAATGCAAAGAAATTCAAGATCCTGCAAGTCTGAGTGAGACTTAATTAGGCTGAGAAGCACTTTGGTGGAGTTCTGCTGTCTGCATGAGGACTAAGCCTGTGACACCCTGATGGTACTGTGGCTTTTAAGAGGTTCCTTTACTATAAAGCAGAGTTACCAAACTTGTTTAGAGGTTTCACCATATTATAGCTTATTTTGAACATTTCTGCTCAGTTATATCAGCAATAGCTCAACTTCCCAATACTCCAAAGGCTTGTGGAAAATATACTCTTTCGCTCCCTTGCCAGCTCCTCAATTCCTTTCCAGTTCCCCCTGACAGAATGAAGCCAAGAATCAAGAGAAAAGCCCTAGGATGTTTTGTAGCAAAGGCCTTCCCTGCCTTGTCAAGAGAAATAATTGCATTGTCAAGCAAATTACATCTTCTATTTCAGTGCTCCAGCTGGTTTGTTTAGCAGGAGACTTGTGTCATTCAGCAAACTCCCACCTTCCTTGCATCCACCAGCCCACACACGCTGCGCTTATCCCACAGGATAGGGTGAACCAAGAGGAAATTTCTCAGGTCATTTTATCAACGTTATGCTCTGTTACTGCTGGTATTAACACATCAGCACTTCCTCCGGTGCCCAAGCGAATCCGTTAAGCAAAGCAGTGATGCCAGCCTTAGAAGCCCACATGCACCCACCACCATGTCCAGCAACCAGGACAAGCAGTCCATTAGCAGGTTGTGCCCTCTCTCCTCCAGCAGCACCTCCTCAGGCAGCAAAACCCAGCCAAGGTTACTGAAACCTGCCATCAGAAGAGCAAACAAATGGACCTTTCGGTATTGACTGCAGAGTGCTGCACTGCCCTTCAGGACAGCAGGGATGCTGGCTCTTCAAAAGTGCTCTGACCCAATAATTAACCCAAGCAAGGAACTGAGCATGTCACAAAACGCTTTCTTTTTCCTCCTTTGCTGAAAGATCTTTTTCTAGCCTTGACTTGAAATAAGAACATAAATGTAAGACATCAGATTCCTTAGGATTTGCTTCTTCTTCACAAACAATCTAAATATCTTCACCTTTACAGTGCTATTTGCTGCCAAATAAGGAAAAGGAATATTTTTGCTCAAAAGAAGCATACCCATCATTTTAATCCCATTTCACAGAATCCCAGACTGCTTTGTGTTGGAAGGAACCTTAAAACTGATCAGTTCCAGCCCCTGTCACAGGCAGGGACACCTTCCACTGGAGCAGCTTGCTCCAAGCCCCTGTGTCCAACCTGGCCTTCAACACTGCCAGGGATGGGGCAGCCACAGCTTCTCTGGGCACCCTGTGCCAGCGCCTCAGCACCCTCCCAGGGAAGAGCTTCTGCCTAAGAGCTCATCTCAGTCTCCCCTCTGGCAGGTTAAAGCCATTCCCCTTGGCCTGCCCCTACAGGCCCTTGTCCAAAGCCCCTCTCCAGGTTTCCTGGAGCCCCTTTAGGCACTGGAGCTAATCTGAGGTCTTCCCTTAAGGACCCTTCTCTTCTCCAGGCTGCCCCAGCCCAGCTCTCTCATCCTGGCTCCAGAGCAGAGCTGCTACAGCCCTTGCAGCATCTCCATGGCCTCCCCTGGACTCGCTCCAACAGCTCCACATCCTTCTTGTGCTGTTGCCCCAGAGTTGGATCAGGACTGCAGGAGGGGGCTCCCCAGAGCGCAGCAAAACGTTGCTGTGTTGCCCTATCAGGCAGGGTAATAGCCAAACCTGCTGTTGCACAGGTACTTGTGAAAAGCTTTCGGCAGTCCTCTGCAGCATTTCACAAGTGGGTATTGTCAGCTCACATGTGGTTCTTCCCTTTCTGAAACCTGCCTTGGCGGGTGTCTGAAACTGATAAAGCTATCCCAGATCATTTATCTTCAAAGAGCAGCCGTTCAGCATGAAGTTTTACCATCCAGCACAGGTAAAGTAAGTTTTCAGTAGTTCCTGTGGCTGGTGAACCAGGACTGACTGCCTTCTGAACAGCGCACAAAACACAAGTCTTCTTCCTGGCATCCTTATACCATTATTGAAATGACTTGAAACCTTTAATTCTTTGGCATTGAGAAGAAAATTCACGACAAGACTGAAGTCTAAAGACAGTTCATTTGTACATTACTGAGCAAGTCCCTCCCTGTAAGGCTTTCAAACGGACACAGAAAGGTCTTTGGATGCCTGTCATCCTTCGGAATAACAGCATCAATACGCACGAAGGTTAATGTCTCATAAAAGACTAGGAATCTGCAGATTACATTTATCAAAAGATGTGTAAATGAGCCCTATAGGGGTCTACTACAATGCCTTGCATAATTTATCCCTTGTACAATAAGAAGCTGATCAGATTTCATGCATGTTTACTTTCTGTGAGATAACTGCCTGAGTGTTCGAACTTGCCCTGGAATACAAATAGGGTTCAAAGTAACGTGTTTATCTACCTGACATTTTCATCCTGAAAACTTGCTTATTGTTTTGACAAAGCCATTCTCTATTGCGAGAATAATCTCTCCCAAACATAAGAGGACTTGCTTTGTTTGAGACACACAATCTATCCGAAAGTATATGAGATAGGCAGAAGTGAGACAAAGGCCCACAGTGAAATCATCTGTATTTCTGATACTGTTTATTTTCTTTCCAGAACTTTAAAGGACAGGACAATTAATTAAATCTGAAGTGACACGTTGAAGTCTTAGAGAAACCCTTGTTTTATAAAGCAGTGACAATGTGCAGAGCCTCATGCTGCAATCCCTCGCTCTTGGAGCAAGGTCTTTGGCAAGCAGCAGGCTGTAAAGTTGAGCCCTTGTACATCCATTTCCTTCTCCATGGTGACAAACAGCTACTCATGCGAGCTACCTCACCTTAGTTGAAGCATTATCTAAAGGAAAAATGCAATTTAAACTTTCTGTGATTCAGGACTGCGCCCTCCCATGGCATCATTTTGAGCATCTCCTGGTATCTAAACGCGTCTGATTTCAACAGACAGATATTTCCCCCCACAAATATGAGTTTACCTTTACCTTTACTTGCTGATTCTAACGTCTCTGTTCTCCTCTGCCTAGCAGGTGCAGATGAAGCTTGTCCTTTTGTTAGCGTTCCTTTTTCACTTACTCCCCACAAAACTGGTTCTCAGCACGTGACCCTCTTCAGATCCTGTACAAGAGGATCGTAGCCCGTGTTTCTTAAGCACCAATTCAGCATCTTCCCTGTGGCAGATGCGGCAGGTTCCCGAACCCTTCAGGCTGGAGGGAATCCTGTTGCTGTCAGGAAGCCCGGTGAAGGAACAGACCCCTCTTTGTTTTCGGTTCAGGTGCTGAAAGCTTTTCGGAGCTGCTGTTGAACTCGCTCATTTAACCTCCCTGCCCAATTACTTTCAGACCGTGAGATAAAGGTTTCAATCCGGCTTTATCTAAAGCTCTGGACAGATATTGGCATGGAAAAGCCTCATCCCTGGCATTGCACTGCCCTACCAAGTCTTTGAAAGCACCAGTCGGCCCATGTCTCACCCCTTGTTTGTGGTGCTGCTCCATCGTCCCATGGTTATCAGGTATCTCCCTCTTACAGTGTCAAAGGCACGGCCTTGTTTCACATTGGGTAAGATACTCTGAAATGAAGTTTCTAACTGCAAAACAAGCAGCTGTACTTTTCAGCCTCAAACCCCTGGGTTTTAACAATTCTTAAATGCCTTTTATAGAGTCTAAAGAGCATCGGAGTTCTGCAGGACTCTGCAAAAACGTTTTTCCTTAACATGACTGATAAGTGAGTGTGCATGTAATAGATGCAGCATCCTCCCAGTTAGAAATGATAAGATATACACTTAAGTGAGAAATAACTTCCCACACAGAGTACATTCTGTGAAATTACTCTTTATTAGAAGAGCCTCATGTGCAGCAATGCTGAAGTAATGAATCCTGTACACTGCTGTGTGCTTTCAGGCCAGCTAATTCTTACCAATTCATTGGATTAGCAGATATTTCGCACAAAGGATTCTGATTGACAATACCAAAACCTCTTTTCTTAGTTCACATTATCACTGATACTTCATCATCTTCAGAGGCCGTGTCTTTCTGCTAGTGTTGTACCAAAGCAAGCAGCTATAGTTTCAACAGGTCTAAAGCAATAAACTCAAACAAATTGTGCAGTCAAAGAAGGGGCACAGCAAAAAAAAGACAAATGAAACCCTGGTTAATACTGTGTGCGGATGAAGTTGGTGAGTGGAACTTGTTCATTTGGAGGAACCAGCATTTTGCTGTCTGCGGTTGGACATAAACTCTCCATCACCATGCAAAAGTGTTGCTGTGGCTGAATTCCAGGGAGTATGGCCCAAGGCTGGCAGCTGTTGGGTCTAGAGAGGACGAATTCTGTGCCAAATCCAGGCAGATTCACTTGAGCAGGTGAAATAAAAACAAGAGACAACATTTGAAGTACCTGGGGGAAAAAAACCCAGAGCAATAACTTTAGAAGTATAATGGATTCAAGATAATAGAGAGGAGATTTCAGTTAGTGCTTAGGCAGAAGTTCTTCCTTATGAGGGTGCTGAGGCACTGGCTCCCAGAGAAGCTGTGGCTGCCCCATCCCTGGCAGTGAGCACTGGCCAGGTTGGACGATGCTTGGAGCAACCTGCTCTAGTGGAAGCTGCCTATTGCTGTCTGTATTAGGTCAAACCAGCTTTCTGTAAAGAAACCTCCTTCACATGGTTCATCTCATTCTCCTGTTGCAAGCCTTACACCGTTTTTCTTCAGGAGCCATGGGCATTAGGGTACAAGTAGCAAATCTTCATCACAAATGCTCACAGTTCAAATGTGTCCAGCTAATATAGTCACATGGCTTGCGAAATGTCAATCAATCACTCTTGTCACATACTTTCATGCTTCAATGTAAATATGTCAGTAATACTTCATTTTTCAAACAGATTTGATCTCTTATCAGGGAAGGAGACTTCATAAGGACAAGTAGGATGACCCTCACTGGCAACCGTAGAGACCACATAGAGAAAATCCTGTCTCAGGAGACAAAATTATATCCCATCCAAATTTACATGGCCTATTAAGGTTTGCGGCTTCCTCCTCCAGACTGCTTCAGTGGGAGACCATGCTCATAGGTGTATATACATAGAGCTTGCAGATAATGCATAAGAGGTTGCACTGGACATGTATTATGTACATTAAAACCCAAAAATCCTGTTGAAGCAGGATCCCTAAAACAAGTTGCCTTTTATGTGAACCCCCCCACTGCGACAACAGTGTTTTATTCTGGGTGACCAATTGCCTCTGTGTGAGTCACCAGAGGAGTTGAAGTCAGCGAAAACGTTTGTGATAATACAATGAAGCAGCAGAACAAGTTTTTCCACAATGAATGTATTCAGAAGGAGGGCTGTGTACTCACACACAGCACGCTGGGGCTATAGTCACAGTGTGCTGCGAGATTTGATGCAGGGGTATGTCTTGCTTTGAGATAGATGTTGGGCTATTTCAGGCTATTTTCCACACTGAAATTGAAAATGGCCCAGGAAAACCGAATAAACAGATGAAAAATACAACCTGACAGCAACAAGTCATATGAACGGGGAAATACAGGAATATTGTTCCATACAATTATTAAGTTGATGGTGTCAAGACCCCAGGATTTCTGTGCTGGAACCACTCACAGTGACAGGGGCGCCAGGGCATAGCAAAGGAAAGAGAGTCATCTGCTGTACAATTGGTTTTGGGGATGTAGCTTTTGCACAACTGAGGAAAACTGTGCTTTCTGTTAGAAATCTTAATTTAGGAATGTGATTTCTGTAATGCATTGTACTTGTTCCTGAGCTGCCCTTGCGTTGAGGTAGGTGCACTGATCTATTCCACAAGGGTGTTCAGGGGAAGGAAAGAGTTTTATTACCCCTGAGGAACTGACCATGGCCCTACCCCCCTGCTTTTTACACACTAAATTATGAGGCCTGGCTACTACGTGTGGAAGTTTCCCCTCCCTGTTGACGGAAAGGCTTTCTCTACAAGCTGTGAAATGCAGCATTTTGTTCTGCTCTAATTATGTCCTGGATCTTGGGCGGTGTTTCCGGACTATGTCCTTATGTTCCTACTGTCTGAGAAACCAGCCAAGTGCTAACGCTGGACAAAGAGCAGGGAAAAGACATCAAACCTATGATTTGTTTTGCTTCTTAGATGTAGAGACGTATTGCTCTGTTAAAGCACAGCCATGGGTGAGGGGGCAATGGCAGCTTGAGGGGAAAGAGAACTTTTGTTCGTAGCAATCAGCATGTATCTCTCACCACATTAAATAAGCTCTGGGTAGGGTACAGAGAGGGACAACATCACTTCTTCCTCTGCATTTTCCCCTGGGGAAACCTAGGGTCTGACTGCACGATCAACCTGGTACCACTCAGTCACGTGTGGTGCGTCCATTGCATGGGTGGCCAATGATGGCCAAGAGGCAATGCTTAATTTTCTAGCCCTCCTATACCTGAAAAGGGATCAAACAAAATGTGTGCTCTTCCTAAGCATTCCCTAGTTTGCGCTGTGAAAGAAGAACATATTCACACAGTTATCTTTCAGTGTGTAATCAATGGATGTAATCTCCAGTGCCTGGGGATTAATCTAGTCTTTTTTTCTTGCAATGCAATGGAGCTTGCAATATTTCATATGCATTTCAAAAGCAAAACAACTGCAAGTGCTCTATGCCAGATATTTATGCCTCTGGATTCTTCATCTATTTTATAATGACATTAGCTCTCACTGCTATGAAAGATCCTCCACTGCAGGTTAAGCAGCATTTCTGCGCTTCTCTGCAGGAGGCTGTGTGGTTCCAATCAAGCATTAAGGGGCAGGAAAATAGATTACTCCAAATGCATGAAGTGAAAACTTAGTTTCCTTTGAAATGCTGATGACATGCAGTTTTTTACTTCCAGGTTCTTCATGGGCATAGTCTGCTATGTGGTTTCATACAGTTTGTCACCTTCTCAGAGGGAAAGCCCCTGAGGCAGAAAATGCAACTTGAAGTCAGTGCATTTTATGACGCCAAGGTCTCCTTCAACTGTAGTTATTCAATTGCTGCATCAGCCAAAAGTCTCTTCAAGCCTCCCCAAACCTGCTGGGAAACAATGGCTTCTTGTTCTCTGCAGCAATCCTAATGTGCATCGGCACCTCCCGACACCTCGAGGTGGGTGCTGTTGTTACCAAACATGTGCAGAGACAGAAAGAAGAGCTATATAATAATCTCAATGAAAGAGCATGAACTAACTCCTCCTTGGCTTGTTCAATGCTGCTCATGACTAAAATCCTGATGCCTCAGCAAAGGAGAAGGAAAGGCTTCTTGGCTGATAAATAAATAGTGAGCAGTTCCAGGGTGTATGACTACCATGAAATGAGTCGCTTCTGTGTTTTCCCACTTGTGTTTGCCTTTTAAAGGACAGAAATATTTTAAAACTTTTAATGCTTTAAGCATTTTGAATAGAAAATGTGGAGGTTTTATCGCTGGAGGGGATCAGCCATAAACACTAAAGCTACCAAGCACTTTAAAACAAAGCGGTTAAGAAGAGCTTCACTCTCACTGCTCCCACATCAAGTGAACTCAGCAGCAATCATTATCATATTGAGGAGTTTTTCTGTCCAACGTTTTTGCCTAAAAATGCTTTCCTTTTGTATCTCTGACAAGTGTTTTCCTTGAAAGTCTCTGCAAATCACTTGGAATCTCTGAGAACAAATAATCGGTTTGGAATCTCTGAAGTTTACTCTTCCTCAAACAATTTACACCACATTATGAATCCCAGCATGTAAAGCGACTCTGTGTTTTCCCTGGGTGAACAAAGGCAGCCCTGTCACGGGGGAAAGAGCCACTTGTGCAGATAGGGATGGCAGAGGACCACTGTTCCTTCCCAGCAAGTAGGGTTGATATCATGGTTCGTGTTGTTCTGCTTCTGGTCCCTGGGAAAACAACGCCTGCAGAAATTCAGATACAGCTGCTCTCACTTGCTTTTGTTTGCTCTGAATTAATATTATCTCATAGTGGGTTTAGATTTGGATTTGGGGGGTAATGAACTGCAGCGGGAGGAGCAAGCTAGGTGCTGGAGCTGCCTGTTCACAGAACAAACTTGTTTAATGATCTGAGTTGTGCCATCAAAGTGCTCATTGAATCCCAGAACTGGCCATGGCCCTTCATGTGGTGAAAGCAGTGAAGGAAATTTCAAACCAAAGTCAGTTCTAAATTTGCATTTTATTTTCTTTTTATTTTTGTTTTAGGCTGGAGGGGACCTTAAAGCTCCTCCAGTTCCAACCCCTGCCACAGGCAGGGACACCTTCCACTAGAGCAGCTTGCTCCAAGCCCCTGTGTCCAACCTGGCCTTGAGCACTGCCAGGGATGGGGCAGCCACAGCTTCTCTGGGCACCCTGTGCCAGCGCCTCAGCACCCTCACAGGGAAGAGCTTCTGCCTAAGAGCTCATCTCAGTCTCCCCTCTGGCAGGTTAAAGCCATTCCCCTTGGCCTGTCCCCTTGTCATAAACAAGGATAAACTGCTTTAACCGTTGCTGGTCTGCGTGTCTTTACAACGTGCACACACAGACCAAAACTGTTGGGCAGCTTCAGGTTTACAAACTCTTGCTTGCTAAGAATAAGACTTGACACAAGGAGCTGAACTACAGCAAGGAAAAGAGGACAGAATCCCATCAGCCTCAAACCTTCACCTAGTCCACCTCAAAAGGAAGGAGTAGTTATTAACATTGTGATCCTACAATCAAATGTAGAAAACTGATGGACCTGCAGTGCAGATACCACAAGCAACATTAAGCCAAAGAGGAGAAGTAAGAACTGCAGTTTTGATCTCTTAGCTAGAAATGCAGCACTTGAATCCATCTCATCTCATTAAAACATATACATCCATTGGAATGTCTCCGTTGCCTGTAAGTAGTATTGCTCCTGAGACAGCTTAAGCTTTCTGTCCAGTCTCTACCTCCTCCCCTTCTATTGCGCCTTATCCTGCATATGGAATTTCAGCGACCTTTTAGTTGACAAGTCATTTTAGAAAGGGCTGCTCTCTTTTGGTTGTAGACACTTAACTTACTGCAAGAGAGATTTAGTTAAAAATTCATTTGGTATTGTGTGTGGTAACATTAATCACAATGACTTTATTTGCTATGAAACTGGGTAGGGTGATTAAATTCACTTTCATTTCACTGTCACTTAAAAATTAAATGATGGACCAACCTTTGAAATTGGTTTTATTTATGGTGTTGAACGTTTTACTGTGTTGTAAAGTTTTATGTCACATATTTGGGTAAGCAGAGAAGGAATCCTAATATGTATGGCCATTAGCAAATGCATCTTGTGATTTCCATGCCATTTCCTTGCCAATTTCAGTATGTTCTAATCATCGCCTTACCCATGTTTAGCATACGTTTTAGTCATTGTCATCACAGAAGCTTATTCCTTTCTCTGTCCAGCAGAAGATGACACAAGTCCTTCCAAAAACACCCCTTCTGCTTTCCATTAGCAATATATAAATTGCCTTCCCTACCTCCACATTTGCATATGCAATGGCCTTATACATGGGTTACAGCAGAACTGAACTAACATGTGGGTGTTCTTGGCATCAAGGAAGGGAGAACTGACTTTCTGCTGCTGTTATTAAAGTCTAAATGAAATATTACACAGCTGGCACCATGTTTCAGCAGTTCTTGAAACAGTACTTCTTAAAACAGGCTATCCACGTAACCTTTAGAGCAAAGTAAGTTGTAAAGAGCAGCAAGGATGAAAAATGCTGAGTAAATAAAGCTGAAAAGAATAAGCTCCTCTGAGCTAGACTACCTTAAGTGACTTGATTGATACAACAAAAGCAAGTGTTAGACAAGATAATACAAACGTCAATCTTAAAGCTATTAATCAGATTAAAAAACAATATGAAAAGCATCACAGATTCATAGACTGAAAGAAAAAGGCATAAAATGCAGCTGTAGTTGGCCATCCTAGCAGGAAATTACAGACAATAATAATGGGCAGTTACTGAAGGCTGAATTAGCGAAGAACATAGAGCAGCAGGTCAATACTGATCATATCAGGGTCTTGTAATGGCAGTGCTAGGGACTTGGCTGGTATGCGGCTCTTGCAGTTAGGGAATGTGCTGGCCTTGGGATATATATAATCAATTTCCCCATGCAGAGTATATGATTCAGGGCTTCAGCTTGTGTTGTTTCACCAAGTTTTACCGTGAATAGCATCTCTCAGGGTTACAACGTCCGTGGAGCAACACATTGCATTTTGAAGCCAGTATGTCCAGACACAGCAAGTCACAGCACCTGAACTGTCCTACCTGGGGGTTTCTGTCTGTTACTTAGCAATATTTCCCCTTCTGAGAGATGGAGAAGTCAGGGAGTTATACTGTTGTTCAGAGAAGCTGTGGCTGTCCCATCCCTGGCAGTGTTCAAGGCCAGGTTGGACACAGGGGCTTGGAGCACCCTCGTCTAGTGGAAGGTGTCCCTGCCCATGGCAGGGGTTGGAACTGGATGAGAACTGGATGAGCTTTAAGGTCCCTTCCAACACAAACCAGTCTGGGATTCTGTGATTCTATGTCTAGAGGTTTTCCCCTTTAGAGAATCGGACTTGGTCAAAACGCCTCCATCCTGTTCACATACGGGTTTAATGCCTTAACGGGGTACATGGATGGGATGTGGGAGGTAAAGGGGTGTGAGCATAGAGGCTGTGAAGCATCACAGGACTCTGGCTGTCACAAGCATGAAGGAGGTTCCTCTCAACACCTTTGGTCTGCATAATGGCAATGGTAAAGCTGTTTCAGCAGCCCTCCTCATCTACATGGTCTGTGTTGCAAACTATTTTTAGGCATGATTTTGCAACCATACTCCACATGAATAGGTTCGTATGTAAAATCAGTGCTGCACCAGCAGCAATGTTTTCAGTATCATGTTTTGGGACATTAGCCCATTTGCCAGAATTCAGAACAAAAAAGGCTTCTCTTTCCATTTTCTAAACTCAAACCAGTATTTTTAACTCAGACAAATAATTAGGTAAGCGGTTTGTGAGCTAATTTCAGCCCCAGGATGTTACATGTGCCTCTGTTTTTTTCCAATCTCCTTTATGCCTTGCCTAAAGTCTTAATTGATTGAAAATCATTGAAATTATGAATCAAATAGAATTAATTCTTCATCTCACGTGTAGCTGGCACTTATAACTCTTTGCCATAAGATACTCTTGAAGCTGAGTTTAATAAGGTTTAACAAAGACACTTCCAAGAACAGAAAGAACGTTTGGAAATGCGTTAGGCAGCCTTAAACAGAATCTTATCCCATATCAAAATAGCTGTGTTAGGAAGAACACCCATTGGGTAGCATCCTTCCCGGGGCCACTCCAAGGATGCTTGCTCTGCTCTTCCTCCCACCATAGTGCCATGACCCATCGTGGCCATGGCTATGTATTCTCAGTGTCATTTGAAATGGGAAACAGATAATATAGCAATGAAAATCCCCTGGTTTAGTATTTATGAAGGGTCTACATCTGGCTTACTCCTTTTCAATTACCCATGAAGCATGAAAACATAAGAATGGTGTGTGAACATAAAGCTGAAATGACAGCATTCAGGCAGGTTAGGCAGATTGTCCTGAGCTCCACTGTTATTATTTATACAGAAATGAAACTGTAGCATAAAACTATGCATCACATTAAAGAGTTTTCTTTTGGATAACAGATCACAAAGGTATAGATTTATCAATATACAGTAAGATATACCTCACCGAAGCAGCGATGGATTTAGACATCAGGATCAATAGGCAATCAAAAGGAAGATCAGTGTCTAAAGAGCATTAAAATGTCTGCATTACATCAACAATGGCAGGGGGGAAAAAAGCAGATAAAAGCTCAGGAAACTGGTGGAGCTCTGTTCCCATTGTAACTACAGCTTCAGCATTTGCTTGAATAAGGATACCTTGAAGCATGAATATAAAATCACTTATTTGGACTGGGAAACTATAGGATCAAAACCTGAGAGTTCTTTTTCCCCTGGAACAAATGACTAGTTTTATTTTAGGATATTCACAAAATCATTGAATCACAAATGGTTTGGGTTGGAAGGGACATTGGGATGTCCACAGGAGAACTTCTACATCACTTTAAAAACATCTTACAGCCAGTATAGTATAAGGTCAAGAGTGCAGGCTTATCATCATTAAATATGTGCTTATCATCATCCAGTTATCAGCAAGGTGAGATACTGCTATAGGAGTAATGATGCAGCCCCGATATGCCCATGCCTGCTTCATACAGATTTACGTTCTGGTGTTCAGAAGCAGTTTATGCCCTTACTGAGCTGCTGCCTACACATTTTTCCTGTATGTACTGAGCACTGCCTGATGCAGCTGAGTTGATTTACTCTGGTGGGTAGCTGGCGTGACTCTCACTCACTCCAAGGCCATTTAATATGTGCATCTACTATTCAGTAAATCACACAAAAAATCCACTTTTTCCTACTAAAAGCCCCCATTATTAGCTTGAAATACTACCTCACGCATATCTATCACTTTGAGACTTGATTGTGATTTGAATCTCCTTAATAGTTAAGACCTGAATCAGAGGATAATAATAACTGAAGCAGTAAAAAGACAAAGAACCAAGCTTTCCTATTGATCTGCTGGAGATGAGTGAAGTAAGAGTATTGTACCTGAAAGAGGAAAGCACACATATCATGGAAACATAGAATTAACAGAGTGGTTTGAGTTGGAAGAGACCTTAAAGCTCATTAAGTTCCAGCTCCCTGCCACAGGCAGGGACACCTTCCGCTAGAGCAGCTTGCTCCAAGCCCCTGTGTCCAACCTGACCTTGAACACTGCCAGGGATAGGGCAGCCACAGCTTCTCTGGGCACCCTGTGCCAGCGCCTCAGCACCCTCACAGGGAAGAACTTGCTCCTAAGAGCTCATCTCAATCTCTCCTCTGGCACTTACACATCTCTATCCTATCTTACACCAGTTTCTTAAAGCATAATGTACTGCCTCAAAAATGATTGTTTGAGGTAGCTCGGGTAATACACAACCCATCCTTCTGTACAAGCATATTCTATTCCCATCACTTCCATTTAAAACGTTCATTGTATCAAAGCAAGTGCTTAAAATAGTAAGGGTCCCAGTACTGACTTTGGAGTACACTCATTTCTTATTGGCAATGTACTTCACTGATTTCAACAGGGCTTTGTCTGGTCAGGAGTGGTACTTGATTGTGAATTCCCCAGAATGCCGGGAATAGTAATGACGCGGTAATCTTTGTAGCCTGTAACGAGATGACAGCTGTCATCTCACCCAGGACTTGGATTTACTTTATTACCTACTTCACAGGCTCCAGAAATAATAATTCATTTTCTGGAGAAAGAATCACAGTGTTGCCTTTCCTAAGTGTCAAAATGGTTTTAGTTACAATCCACCTATTCCATTTCTATCTGTAGAGATTCCATTTCTTAGCCATGCCCATCACCCAGCAGCAGCATAGAAGAAGGTCCTTCTGACAGAGCTCATGTAATGGAGTAGGACCGATGTCTGTGATAGCAGCACTAACTCTGTGGTGAAGGTACACTGCTCATCTGCCAGCAGCGCAGTGAGAGCAGCAATGAATCCACAGGAAGCTCTGCCATTTAAGTCACTTCTGGTTTGGAAAAGTTGCTTTCTTTGTTCATTCTCCATATAGAATCCTGAAAGCTCATTATGGAAATGAAAAATTAACATGCATTTAATTCCATGCATTTTCAAACTAAGCTATACACCAGCAGGGACAGTGCACAACACAAAGGAGCATCAGCAGCTTTTTGGTATCCTTGCACAGAGGTGGCCATTGGAGCTGCGGGATAAAATCTTGTCTATATCCTCACTTCTCCATAAGTGCAATGAGAAAAATTTAGGAACATGACTAAAGGCACAGAGAAACAACAGATCTGCACTGATCCCTGGAAACTGGGCTTAGAAAGTCGGAAAATGTTTACACACAAGTGCAATGTGGGGTGTCAAAGCTCTTAGTGCTTTGGTTGTAAAGACCATCTGATCATACACCTGCTTTTCCTTTGCGTGTCAGCCAATGTGCTTATTTTGCCTCCAGAATGTTCTTAATAACCTCTAAGAATAACTGAATTTGACCTTTATTTAGTGCCAAAAATTGACTTATCTGCGATCCTCTTGTTCTACTTTAAGTGTTTCTGGAGCACTCATTTCTCTGTCATACCTCATAAAGTCTACCTTACTGAAAATGAACACATGTTCTCATCTATCCATAAAGATATATATTGAAGAAAAGAGAAGAAGTTGAAGTTCTCTATATAAACTAACCAGAGAAATCCAGTCTCTCAAATAAGCTCAGAGAAGCCAGTGATGCATTCAAAATCTTCATGGGTCGTTTAATAACTAACTGGATTCTAAACAGCTGGTTGATGTTGTCTTTTAGATCAAGAGCTTGGGCTTATTATAGGCACAGTTTAGTGGGTTTGTTCAGCAGCGTTGTAGCAGAGGAGTACGCTAGAACACAATCCGTATGTTTTAGGCATCCCTGTGCAAAGAAAAATGTTCACGTGCATGAAATCCTTCACGCTCAAATTGTTTCAAAGGTAGAATTAAAGCTCAGATGCCTGGTTCTGCATGGCCACACAGTGTGGATGGAAATTTCTGTCTGGGCAGGAGGAGGACAACATGGCTATGAAAACTTTGGTTTCAGTATAGAACAAGCTCACGCTGCAGTTATAGCAGAAGGATTTTTGACGAGGGCAGCTACTGACAGGCCAAGGGGAATGGCTTTAACCTGCCAGAGGGGAGACTGAGATGAGCTCTTAGGGAGAAGCTCTTCCCTGGGAGGGTGCTGAGGCGCTGGCACAGGGTGCCCAGAGAAGCTGTGGCTGCCCCATCCCTGGCAGTGTTCAAGGCCAGGCTGGACACAGGGGCTTGGAGCAAGCTGCTCTAGTGGAAGGTGCCCCTGCCCATGGCAGGGTTTGGAACTGGGTGAGCTTTAAGGTCCCTTCCAACACAAACCATTCTAGGGCCCTAAGATTCTGTGATAATGAAGAATGAGGAAGAATAATCAGTATAGATAGGCTTTGAGTGAAATAAGCAGTATTTGGCTGATGTCTCTTACCAACGCCATTGACATTTCTCCTGAGTTTTCTCCTCTCCAATATTAGTCCCTTGCTTAAAGAGATTTCTTTAATTTATGGATTTCTAGAAGTGTTTATTAAAGAATTAGCAACTGGAGTAGAAAGAGATTTGAAATATGAGCATATATTTTACTTTATTCTTTCAATATGAAAGTTCCTATTTGTTAAAAGAACCCAACCATTAAATATCCTCAAGGAAAAAGAACTCAGGCAATACATTAAGCTAACGGATGTATTACATTTAAAAAACTCACTTTAGATCACGGACTGTATTTACGATCACTGTGTGCTTAATTTGTGGTTCTGTGTTTATACCCATTGATGAAAGGTTTCCATTCCCAGTAATAAGCAGTATTGTTGAAGGCAAAAAGTGGTCATCAGAAGCAGCTGAGGGGAAGATTTTCCATTGTGAAAGCACACTGAAGTGGATGCTAAAAGTTGTTCTCCACAGTGAGAAAGAGACTCTTCCTCCATGGCATGGCTCAGAGCGCAGCGCTCAATGGGCAGAATAAAGTACCGTGCAGTGGCTGAGCATAGGTCTGAGTCCAAAAATGAAATCCCTGTTCCTGGCCCCAAATCTCTGTTTCCTGACCAAATGCCCTTAGTCTTGAAGGAATCCCATCCCTTCCCAGTTTCTTATTTGTAGAAGCATCTAATTCCTTTCAGTGCACAGGAGGTGAAGGTAATACGCAAATGCTCTCATGAGTTCTTCAGCAACCCGTCTGCAGGTCCTGGAAACACCTTCCCATTTCAAACTAGTGATATAGAACAAGGAGGCAGGTTTAAATTACATCTGTCATACCAGCTTAAGTGCTTATCATAGCTTCTGTCTCGAGCAGACTTCATTAGCATGGTTGACTATCTCTGCTGCTCTAGTCTACTTGCATCTAGAGATGATGACAAGCTTTGTAGGTCAAATAGTTTACAATTTAAAGCATGTTCTTGTGATTTGGCATAGAAGGAGAAAATTTACAATTCTAACACACATAAGAACTGCATTTGTCTCTATTATATAGAAACTTAATGGCTTAAATTTCCTTTTTTTGCATCTCTGCTATGTACTCTCCTTTGAGAGGGGCTCCTAGCGACAATGCAACAGGACCTCGTGCAGTTCCTCTGCCCCTCAGTGCGGCCATCCCAGCATCATCAGTGCTTCCTTGGGGTGTACCCACTCGTAATGACTGCCTCATGCAAAGAGATCAGAAATATATATATATATATATCTGTCAAAACAGATTGTGGAGTGTATGCTAGGGCAAGATGCATGACAGTGAAATGTGATTTAAAAGTGTCAGGCTTGATGGGAAATGATAGAATGAGTGTGTGTTCGCTCAAGAGATCATGTCATAGCCATGGTTAAGGAAATGATGGACTGTGTTTTGAAGAATTTCTCATCCCTCCTTTCAAATCAATATGGAAAGAAAAGTAACCCCCTTCTGGAGATTATTCCCTTCCCAGAAGCTGTTTACAGAAGAAAAATGCATCAGGAATTGGATTCCAAGAGAACTCTTTATTCTAATGGGGATTTGTCTTCTAGTTTAGTAAGCAGGAAGAACTATATATATCATGCAGAAGTTATATAAATACTGGTCAGAATGAAGAAGGGATGCCTTCAAAAGCCCATAATTGAATCTCACACATAATTGCATGCTCACTGAACCTCAGGCTCACATACTGCTGCCTTGCATCTGCAAAAGAGCTCAGCCTCTCTGAGGCTCATGTGGGAGCTCCGCAGCAGTCATGCACAGCATGCTCACATGCACCAGCCCAAGAGCCTCTGCAGAGTGGTGAAGAAAACCTCTGCCAGATGATCTGCTGTGTTGCTCCAGCTCCCTTCCCTTCCTCTGGAATGCTGTGCCTGATTCTCACACTGTTGTGAAACCCATCCCAGCTGCCCCGGTCACATTCTGTGCTACAGCACATAGTTTATTATGTCACATACAGTCAGATAATCCTAATTCTTCATCGTGAAGGTGCTGAGGCGCTGGCACAGGGTGCCCAGGGAAGCTGTGGCTGCCCCATCCCTGGCAGTGCTCAAGGCCAGGTTGGACACAGGAGCTTGGAGCAAGCTGCTCTAGTGGAAGGTGCCCGGGCCCGTGGCAGGGGCTGGAACTGAATGAGCTTTAAGGTCCCTTCCAACCCAAACCAGTCTGGGATTCTGTGATTGTAATATATACAATGTAAGGAAAAACCATTGCATGTGCAATGGCGGCTAATTTAATAGGCTGGGAGTTTCGTTCCTCGTGGTGGGTTTTGTCTGAAGCTCTGCAATATTCACCCCTTGAGGGATATAAATGACAAAAGTGAAATGATTTAAATGAATTATTTGGAGGATAAAGAATATTCAGGTCTGTTGATACTTAAACTGCTTCTTGCAGACAGCTGCATATTCACAGCTCCCACCTGTACGGAGGCAGGGAATGAAACAGCCAAGCTATAACACATTCCCTTCTCACTGCTACCCCCTCAAAGTCACTGTATTGCAGTAGTTCTTCCCCAAAAGCTTCATTTTCTTCAGCTAGAGCTATCCTGGACTGTCCCTGTAGAACAGATAAGTTTTAACCTCAGAGGTCTGGTCTTAGACACCGCTTTTCTCTCTAAGTATTCACCCCATTGCCCAGATGATTGCTTTCTCCATTAATGATTAGTATTTCATTCTAATCATTATTGGAGAAATGTCTGACTGTTCACCCATTTGAATAACAAGATTTTAGGAAAAAAGATCTTCCAGATTTTCAGTCAAAAGAAAACAAAAAAGGCACAATCAGGAAAATGGTAATAAATGAGTATTGGAGCGAACTTAACAATAAAGAGCATTTAATGCTCTGTCTGTATTGCTGTTTTCCCTGTGTCCTTGAGATGGCCTCATCCACTGGTGCACGTGGGAATTACCTGGAGTTCTCTGGTGGAGCATCTCCTACTGCCCATGACTGGATCAGCCTCAAATAAGCCCTCCCTTTTTATGATCATCTCTCCTGATTTTTCTCCTCTCAAGACAACCAATATTAGTCCCTTGCTCAAGGATATTTCTGCAATTAATTGATATGTAGATGTATTTATAAAAAAATAGCACCCAGATTTGAAATACAGGCACATTATTTCACTTTATTCTTTAAATATAAATGTTCCTATTTGTTAAAACAACCCAACCATTAAATACCTTCAAGGAAAAAGAACTCAGACAATATGTTCCAGCAGCCACCTCTCAGCTCTGCAGATATTATTTGCACTGAGACATTCTCAGCTCTGTAACTTATATACTTTTCATGTACTGGTTGCTTAAATGATTTCCCCACATCCCTTATGTCACCCTTTGGTACACTGATGTGTGCAGGTCCCATGCTGGGGACAGAAGAGATGGGAACCCCAACTCTCTCCCTTCCCCTCCAGCCAAGCCCACAGCCACATGCACATCCCCTTATGCCTGCCACTATCTAGGCACCTCCTAGAGCATCCCAGGAGCAAACGTTCACCCTCTGCATCCAGGAGGGGAACACAGTATTGCACGTCATAGAATAGAATCATAGAATAGGGGTTGGAAAGGACCTTGGGATCGAGTCATTTATAAGCAACAAATACCATTAGAAGATGTTCCTTTTAAAATCTGGTTATCTCCAACTTCAGATTTGTACCTTTGTTCCACTTTTCCAGATCAAACAAAAATGGCATTTTAAGGTTCTGTCATTCGACACCAGGGGAATAGGCAGGAAACAGAGTAAAAGTTATGATCTTTTTTTCTTTAGTGTCCCAGATAATGTACTTTCATACTGCTGACAATTTTTACAAGCCTTTTCTTCCTTGTTTCTTGGGAATGAGCAAAGAAACATCACAGACCAAGGAAGGACTCCATCACCATCATCCTATCCCCCTTCCAGCTCTTTCTTTGTTCCATGATCTCATTGTATAACACACCTACTGCAAAACTAGTCCAGGGCTTCAGGCTGCCTCTCTCTGTTATAACTGTTAGGAGACTCTGATAAAGCCCAAAGTATCTCATTTTATGAGAAATACTTAAAGGATTTTTTTGTTACATCCATAATCATTTTATCTTTTTCCATTGAGTGAAGGTGAAAAAGCAGTGAAATTGTGAAGGGACATTAAAATCATTATATTTTCCCTCTGTGCAGCCAATATTATGAGGTCTGGTTTGGGGGACCTTTCCCATTAGGTTTAGGAATCACTTCATCACTGTGTAAAATAGTTCTGCTTATTTTGAGTTGAAGATATAAAGATATAAAAGCTATTTTAGCTTTTGTCCTTTAGAATCATATTTAAACCCTCTAGTGTCAGCCAACCACAAGAACAGCCACAGTCCTCACCCACACTTGAGAACTGAAGCCCGATGACCTGAACATGTACATTAAAGCTTCTCCAGCAACTTTATGGTTCATCTATCTTTCATTCAGCATAGTGTTAGCTGCCTGTTCCCCTCCCTGCAAATAGCAGAGAAGAATAAATAGAGCCACTTTAAGAGCCACAGTAGAGGGAAATAAATACTTCATTAATTGGCCTCCATATTTGCCAAGAAGTAAATTATTCCTTATATTTCAAACTAAAATAGAAGTTGGAGAAGAGCTGGTTGGACTTCGACTTTCCTCCTGGTGCTCCTTTGCTGTGTTTATATCTCCTGTCTTTAAGTGTTGACTCACCCTCAACAAGTGCCCATGCCAGAAGAGAACTCAGAGGCTTTTCCAGTCTTGCTCCTTCCAGTTATGGAAGGAAGGAGTTCGAAATAAATCCATGGTGCAAAGATGTTGATGCTAAGAGGTCATCGGTTGTTGACACTACACAGTCACAGATGCCGGTGTGTACCCTCATGCTGGATATTTCTGTTCCTAGGCAAGTACAGAGTGCAATGAATTAATACACTGCAGTTTTTACAGGTTTTCTATCTGCGATTTCTATTTGTGATAAAAATACTTTATTATTAAAGGAAACCAAGAAAACATAGAATCCCAGACTGGTTTGAGTTGGAAGGGACATTAAAGCTCACCCAGTTCCAACCCCTGCCACAGGCAGGGACACCTTCCACTGGAGCAGATTGCTCCAAGCCCCTGTGTCCAGCCTGGCCTTGAACACTGCCAGGGATGGGGCAGCCACAGCTTCTCTGGGCACCCTGTGCCAGCGCCTCAGCACCCTCACAGGGAACAGCTTCCCCTCTGGCAGGTTAAAGCCATTCCCCTTGGCCTGTCCCTACAGGCCCTTGTCCAAAGCCCTTCTCCAGGTTTCCTGCAGCCCCTTTAGGCACTAGAGCTGCTCTAAGGTCTCCCTGAAGCCTTTGCCAGGTTCAAATCTACAGAAAAGAACTGAAGAGACGATTACAGATCAGTTCGATAGGTGCATATTTAACACTGGAATACAGTAATGCTAATAGCAAGGAAAACAGAGATTTTATGTCTCCTCATTTTAATTCTGAGATCATGCCCATTGTTACAGTGTTTTATTGCTAATGCCAGATTTCCCCAGGAATTCAGTGTTGCTTTTGCAACCTTTTTACGTGTGATACCTTTCTTTAGTTAAACAATGCAAGATTAGACCTAATTTTTCAAGCATTATGTATAGAGCAGCTTTAACAAGGTGCTTTGCTCTGAAGGTGTAGAAGGAAACTAAAATGTATGTGGAATAAATGCAGAATCTGAGATCAGCACAAACATTCTGAAGTTTCACTGATCAGGGTGGTTTATTGCATGTGAGTTGTACCCCTGGAGGAGATAAGGGATCCAAGCCAGGTTGAATGAAGAACTTCACACCTTTGCAGGGGCAAATGCTTGACGAGGCTGCAGACTTGTCAGAAACACTGACTGCATTTGGTGGAGTAGATCTGAGTTAGGTATTTGATGGCAAATAATCATGAAAACAGATTTTCCTCTCTTAATCCTTTCAAGTGAGGAGGAACCTTCACAATAAAGGAAAAAAAAAAAAGAGAAAAGCCACATTGCTGTGCACGTGATACCCAAAAACATCTGCATCTCCTGGGGGCTGGAGGAGAAAGAGGAAAGAAGCTCATGAAATATAAAATTACCCTGGAATCCATATTAATGACTACAGCTTTTCTTCCAGTGGGCTCTACTCTACTCTTCACCCTGTGCTTGATGTTGCTGCTCCGGCTCCCTGGCACTCAGAGAGCAGAGGAGCTGTTAAAGCCCTGTGGCAATGAGGTTCTCTCTTCTTTGATGGAGTAAATCAGCAGCCAGAGGATGTCTGGATAAACACCGCTGTGTAACTCATACAACAAAGACCCTCCTGCACAGGGTCAAGGCAGTAACATCCTTTTGGGGTTAGGATTCTCGTGTGGGTCCATCCCTCAGCAACTTCCAGTTTCCCACAAAGGAAGCTTTAGATGTGGATGTGCTGTCTTGTTTTCCCAGTGGGGAATCTGATTTTTTTCTGTCTGGTACCTCTAGGGAAGGTTTTTGTCTCCGGAGGGTAAACCAAACCCAAAGGAAATTAAAAAGAATATAGTTTCTCCTCATTTAATCTTCTTTTCACTCCAATATCCACAGATGTGGAGCTGTGTGTCCTAGTTAGCACATCCATCATTCTGCTTTTGCTTGGGTAAAGTTTGCCCTAAGGGACTCCCAGGAAATCTGTCTTAAAATTAGCAAACCTACCATGATCTGAAATGATGCAGTTTGTGCATGCCAAATCAGTCAGAAACTTCAGCTTACTTCTTGTTTTGCTCCAACTTAGCTAAGAAAGGTGCTCTGAAATGCTCCGCATTAATTTAAAGCTCTGTTAAATCTCTGTTCTTTCCCATTTCAGGGCAAATCTGCTTCCACTCATGGCATGCCCATGTAGGAGTTTTCCTTGTCGGTGTACACAGACCTGGATTCTCTGGTGCGCTCTCACTTTCTGTATAGGATTGCTCAGACTCGCTTTTACATTGGCCAAACCTGTGCATCCTCAAGGGAAAACTGTACCCTTGCTCAGGACCTGTGCTCCAAGGGAGGATCTCATCCCATGGGAAAAGCAGAATATAATTACTATATCTTGGTACCCAAGAACTTAAAAATCCTGATCTTCCACATCAGTAGCTGACAAATGCTCTGATACTCCTTGAATGGTAGAAGAATGAAACCCTCCAGATCCTTTACAGTGTACTCCCATGTCGTGGTTTAAGCCCAGTTGTAACTAAGAAAACCATGCAGTCTCTGTCTCACTCTCCACCTCCCTTCCTCACCGCCCCCCCCCCCCCCCCCCCCCCGCTCCCGGAGGGATGGAGAGGAGAATTGGAGGATGTAACTCCCACGGGTTGAGGTAAGAACAGTTCAGTAACTGAGGTATAACACAAACCACTGCTGCTACCACCAATAATAATAATGACAAGGGAAATAACAAGAGAAGAGAATACAACCACTCACCACCGTCGATCGATACTCAGCCCGCCCCAGCAATGATCTAACTGTTATGAGTAACTGCCCCCAGTTTACATAGTGGACATGACGTGCTGTGGTATGGAATACCTCTTTGGTCAGTTTGGGTCAGCTGTCCTGTCTCTGCTTCCTCCCGGCTTCCCCTCCTCCCTGGCAGAGCATGAGGCTCAGAAAGTCCTTGGTCAGAGTAAACATTACTGAGCAGCAACTGAAAACATCGGTGTTATCAGCGCTGTTCCCAGGCTGGAAGTGAAAATCACAGCACTGCACCAGCTACTAAGAAGGAGAAAAATGGCTGCTACTGCTGAACCTGGGACACCCTGTAAGTGGGAAATACAGATTTTAACTGTGTGTGGTCAGGGGAAAATGGGGTTGTACTGAACAAGGAAAAAGCCATAATAAAATTAGGAAAAATGCTGTTTGAGGTCTTTTGGCTTGGCTCAGACACCAGCAACTGGGGGAAGCATTGGTTTCTTCATGGTTTCGAATAGCTCTTTCAACAGCTTCCAAACTAACTGAAACAAGACGTTTGTCTAATGGAGTCCTTGAAGATGCAAGGAGTGTCTGAAGAGAGCCTGCCATGGGGTGATGACAAAACACTGGTTATTTATCAGAAAGATAAACATTCCTCACCTCTGGCGAGTCCAACCACGACAGAGCTAAGTATATACTCTGAAGCCCTTTCTCCCTGGCTCCTTCCCGGTTTGCAGTTGCCTTTCCTTCTGCTTTCCTTAACTGAAGGTACAATAGAGCATCAGGCCAGTTTTATTTTCTGATTTAAGGAAACAATACAGAGACTTTGTGACACCAGATTTTACTTTTTATGCCTGTTTTGACTGCTCATAAGCCCCAGTCTGGGCATCCTAAATTTTTTTCTTTCCAATCAGCCTTTTATTTGTACCACTAATCACAGAATCCCAGAGTGGTTTGTGTTGGAAGGGACCCTACAGCTCATCCCGTTCCATCCCCTGCCATGGGCAGGGACACCTTCCACTAGAGCAGCTTGCTCCAAGCCCCTGTGTCCAGCCTGGCCTTGAGCACTGCCAGGGATGGGGCAGCCACAGCTTCTCTGGGCACCCTGTGCCAGCGCCTCAGCACCCTCATAGGGAAGAAGTTGTGCCTAAGTGCTCATCTCAATCTCCCATCTATAAGATGATACAGGACTGAGGAAGACATTACACATAACTCTTTAAGTAGAAGCTGTGTAACTGCTGCCAAAAACATGCAATGTGGGATTTCCTTGCTCTGTTCATCATGAGGAGGGACAACTACAGGTAGCGTTATGAACCTAGGAAGATAAATCAGCTTTGAGAGTCTTTATCTCCACTTCATGTCCCTTCTCTGGTCCCACAGGGTGGTTATCCCCAGTTCAATCTGATTAAGTTTCTACTAACTCTGATGTCCCACAAATCCAGCCTTAGGAATGAAGACTGCAGTTGTACGTCCTGGTCAGCAGGCAACCTATTACCTGTCAAATATTTGCCCAATATTGCCATAAAAGACTTAAAGATGAAAAAGGACCAGATATGCTGCTGCATACAACCCACAACAGCATCATTTGAAAGAAGCACTAAGGTGCTGGGTGGGAAATAGGAGGAAGAAAAGATGGAGAATCGCAAGTGTCAGGAGTAGGAAAAGAATTTGCAGGAAACAACGCAATTTAACCTCACTGAAATTTGATGGATTTGTGACTTCATTACAAGTCATATAGTTGTAATTATAAATGAGTTATAATTAAGGACATGGATGCTCATATCAAAGTGAGGCAGGTCCATGATACAGGACAAGTACAACCAATCATCCCAGTTTGGCTTTAAGAAAGGAATAGCCAATATAAGTTATACCAGAGAACTGCTCTCCTGACATACCTAAAAGTCACAATTTAAATAGTAGCTTGGCCATGGCAGAGAGTATAATACAATTACAAATATGTTTATTATGAAATGGTGACTGAACCCACGCTTTGAGAAGCAAACTAATAGATAGAAGGACCTATCCCCAGATTCCTTTTCTGGGAATATTCAGTATTGGGATTGACTCGCTCAGTATTCAAAATGTATTCTGAATTTATTCAAATGCCAGAAAAAAACAGAGAAATTCCACCCACTGACCTAGATTTATCTGCTTTCAGAACTGAAATGGCGCTTTGCAGATAAAGAGCAATTTACTGTTTCTTGTACGTAGCCATACATAATAGATGATTAATTACTTTAAAATGCATTAAGTTCAAGCACCTTTTTCATTTTCCCTCTAAGGTCAGGGATGTTGTCTGTTATGTTGGTGATAGTACGCAGAACAAGATACGTAAGGACCACATTGGCAAAATCACCCCGAAGTTCCTTTCTTTCCAGCTGGAGTAGCTTTCTTTTCCTAAAGTGTAAAAATAACCCCCCAAACCCAAAATCAGCAGTCATTTCCCATTCATTCCCTCACGCTATTCTGAGATTTTTACTTTATTTTTAAGATTTAAAATGCACTGAAGCAAGTTCATGTGGATGTGCTGAAATATCAACAAGAGCAAACACAGATCTTTAGGCTTTTCAAAGGATAATAAGCCAATTTATATGGAATAATAGTATTACAGCATTGGTTATACTGCTGCACTCGAAGCATAATATAGCTCAAGGGAACAGATAAAACTGCTCTCAAATTCTCTGGAAGGACCTAGGGTCACCAGCTGGAATAAGGACAGGCTTTTGTGGAGAGCTATTTGGCTGTGAACGGGCATGTGAGCAATCCAGACAATTGCTTGACAATTGTAAGGTAGTGACCCGCAGGCACTGAGGCCTCGCCTGAGGGTTACTAAAGTTCGTGTACGTGCAGAAGCCTTGGGAAAAGTTAGCACGGAAAACTACTGAGAGAGATACGCAGAGAAGGAATGTTAACTGTAACCTTGAAGCATATGCTGTCATAGTTAACCAATCATTAAGCTGTTACTGAGTGAATCCTGTTTGGTATTTAGCCGTGTGAACAATACATGTATCCAATTAGACTTGTGTGTGTTAATGATAGACAAGTAGAGTGCCTATATATACTGAGCTATCTGCGCAATAAACTTTGGCACAGCCTGATCATATTGGTCTGTGTGCTGTGTCCGGGACTTCTGCGTCAACAAGTGGCGCCCGAACAGGGACCCTCAGATCGGCGTTGGATAAAACCGACGAGACCGACAGGAAGGAGGGGGCAGAAGCCGGTCGATATCGGGTGCTGCCCCGGCACTCGGAAGTCGCTAGCGCAAAAAGTTTGGGAATCTCGCCCTGATCAGGTGAGCGGCCGGGGAGGAGAGGGGGTCCACACTGACCAAGGAAGAGTCAGAAGTGGTGAAGCTCCTCCAACACATTCTCTCTATGAGAGCAGCGAGTTATGATGAGCCTGCCTTGAAGGCTTTGCTGTATGGAGCAAAGGGAAAGGATTTAATCCCCTCAGTGGATGCTGCCTTTCAAATCGCAACTTGGGAAAAAATAGGAGCAACGCTGTGGGAAGAGGTAAGTAAGGGATCCAAGGAGGCAAGTTAATACCCCACTGTGTGGAGACTAATTACTGACTCTTTAAAAAATAACCGATGGATGGGCCAGGGGATACGAATTTGCATCTTCCTTTATCACTTTCGCCGCCCCTGGCCTCCCTCCCCCCAGAGCCCGATCCTCAAGATCGTCAAGGGTGGGACAAATGGACAGGATTGTTAGATGAGAAAGTACAGACACTTCATGACGGACTTACAAATTTACAGCTCTCCGACACGGCTAAGTCAAAGAATGAGATAGTGGAGCCCAAACACCCCCACCCCCACCCCCACCCCCCCACCCCTCCGAACCTCCGCCAGTTGCTGCCGCGGCTGCAGAGGCTGAGGATGGCGATGAAGGCAATCCTTTTGCCCCAGACCCTGTTAATCCCGAGAAAAAGCCTACTCTCAGATCACCTGAAACCTGCGGGAGGAAATGTTTTAATTGCACTTGATAACACTGAAACTCCAGAACACGTTAATGAGGAGCCTGTGCATTTTCATCAGACTGTTGTTGCTGCTCCTGAGATTCTGATGCCTGATAATTCTGATGCTGACCTGGATAGTCCTTTTGACCCGAGACCTGTTCATCCGGAAAAGAAGCCTGATTTAGATCGCCCAGATCCCCATGATAAATGGGCAGTTATAAAGGGAAAAGTAAGATGGGTGGGGGATGCAGATGTATTGTGTGCTTATAGTCTGTCTGTGATATTCATGTACTAAAAGTTAGCAAATGTAACTACGTCTGTGTTTCTATCGACCCTTGCAGACCTTTATAGATACTGCTGGCCACTTCTCCCGATGTAGGCTGGCCACCTGCATTGGAATGAGTGTGCATTTTGATCAGTACAAAAGCCCAAGCCTCATGCGATGTGAGGGAGGCAGAGCCTCTGCGGGGACGCCCGCTGAGATTGAGCCTGCCACCTTGCACTGCGATGATGCTGCTTGGAGCTGGTTTCTTGATTGTCTTCACAGGGTCATTGCAACTACATTTTGTACGTGGGACCATGTAGTGGGAGTAATGATTGTCTGCATTTTGTGTTTCACATGTTGTAGTTGTGTGGAGTGTGTTTGTGGGATCCCATAAATGTATGTGTATGTGTGTGTCTGTTGAGGGCAGACACTGTTCTGTGTATTTTTTGTTATTGGGTTAATGTAAAAGTTTTTAATGGGTAGCAGATTAACATTTTGGGCAAGAAAGGGTTAATAGAAAAGTGGTGCTGCCTGCAAAGATTTATGGCTGCTGCTCAGCAGGCTGGCAGCTGTAGCTGCTGCTGGGCAGGCAGGCATTTGTAGCTCCTGCCGAGCAGTCCTGCTTAGTGTGTTTAAGTTAACCTAGGGGAGAATCCAAGCTTTACCAACCTCCACCCAAACAGCACCAGGGTGGCAGACACAAAAAAAAAAAAAAAAAAAAAAAAAAAGGGTAATGACGCAGCAAACTCCTTGACTGTTAACACCGTGCAGTTTGCTTCTGCATCTGCTTCACATTCCTGTTTCATCAGAATGCCTTTGCTTTAAGGAATCATTTTTAGCTTGACTTACTTCTCGAGAACTGATGGCATGGGGGAAGGGATATATTTGTGTTCTACCTACAGGTCCATGGAGGCTACCTGCAAAGTTTCTCAAGCCTTGTCATGAGCTGGATGGACAAGCGGAAAAACCCAATGCCTTAGCTACAGGAGCTTCAATGTGTGTGCATGTAAAGTAGCTCTTATTAGAGGCTGTGATTTTGTGTATAACACCACCTGTACTTACTAGCCAGTTGCTAATAAGAAACTACACCTTGTACTGTATGGATTTGTCACTTGTAAAACAGATGTTAGAATATGCATATTTGCAGCAGCTGCTAGAAAATGCTAAGGCAAAAACTAGAAAGATTCTAATACAATGACAGTGGTATAAAGCAGGTAATGGAACGAATTAAGAGGGTGGAAGAACACCACTGGTGGAAAATTTTCTTTGGCTGGTCCGTCACTGCCACTAGCATCTTCAACATGCTGCTGCGCCCTGTAGTATATATATACTGCTAACGTAAATCTGTATGTGCTTTGCCATAGTAGTGACTTGTTACTGAATGAAGCAGGTGAACCTCTGCACTGACAACAAGGTGCCACAACTGACGTTGGCCAAATACCTCCTATCACAGTCAAGGGCAAGACTGGGTTGGCCTCTGTGTTTGCCACCAAGAAGAACCTTTAGCTCCGCTGCTGGCTGCAACCCAGCAGGCGTTGAGTGGTGGGGACACATGCCATGCCAGACCTTGATGTGAGGGATGGCCTCTCCTGTTATCAGAGAACTATACAGGAGAGAAAGGCAGGCCAAGCAGCCTGTGGTTGGCATATGTTGGAGATACGATCTAGTCCAAATCCGCTGCTCAAGTAGGGTCGTCTGAAACAGGTAATATATATAAAATAAAAACAAAAACAAAAACAAAAACAAAAAAAAAAAAAAAAAGAGGGAAATGTAAGGATTTTCTTCAAACAGTTTGCAAAGCGTAATTTGTACAAAAACTTTTAAATTTGTCTAGTTTTGATTCTCTTTCTGCAATACAGCATTTGTGACATCTAACAGATGATTCCTTGCCCAAACCACCAGTTCTATATAAAGACCTACATGATAATGAGTGGAAAGGACCAGAACCATATCAAGTTATAGAATGTAACAAAGGATGTAATGTGACTGCAAGACTAAAGCAAAGTGTGCAAAATGATTCCAGTGTAAGTTTGTTATGCTGTTTTTAATGGCAATACGTATGTGACTATGTTAATACAAGTAGAAGTAAATTCTTTAAAAATATAGTTTTGTAGAATTGCAAGGCTTTAGATATATTAACAGCTCAAGTAGACAGAGTGTGTACTTTAATTAATGAATCTTGTTGTACTTATCTTGATCAGTCTGGAAAGACCTTGAAAGATGTTAAAGAAATTTGGAAGCATGCGAAAGTACTTCATGATGTCTGTCAGAACGATAAAATTCCTTGGTTAGATGCTCTTCTTACATCTTGGGACTTTAATGGTTGGCTCACATCTCTGATTAAAGGTATTGGAATGATTTTGGTAGTAATCTTGACCATAGTTATGATTGTACCTTGTATTTTGCAATGTATTCGTGATATGATTGAAAACCTGGTAAAACAGCTTTGGCTCATTCAAGAAAAGAAAAGGGGGAGATGTGGATGATTTCTTGTTAGAGAATGGACATATGCCTGCTCTGAATGAAAGCAAGTATGTGCAGCTGGCCATGTAGCAGGGGTAACTCCTGGTTACCTCTGTGCAGCCGACCGTGGAAAAGAAGCAACTCCCGGACAGCTAATGAAACAAGAATGCAGGCCTGGAAGATAAGAAGGAGCTAAGATAAGAAGGTTGCTGAGCTGGACTGTAAATTTCGCTTGCTTACAAAAAACACATTTTAGGTTCTCATGAGTGCAAAAGTTACAAGTACTCTCAGAATGGGACTGGTTTCAAAAGCTGTTACAAGGTTGGGGTATTAGTGGTTGGCTAGGAGTACTAATCAAACAAGGTTTAACAGTTTTAATGGTATTGATTATTATTGTTTAAATCTTTTGTTGTTTATGGAAGTGTATTGTCAGTATGCTATTTCGTGCTGTGAATCGGGTCTGGATTGCTCAAAAACAAAAAGGGGGATTTGTGGAGAGCTATTTGGCTGTGAACGGGCATGTGAGCAATCCAGACAATTGCTTGACAATTGTAAGGTAGTGACCCGCAGGCACTGAGGCCTCGCCTGAGGGTTACTAAAGTTCGTGTACGTGCAGAAGCCTTGGGAAAAGTTAGCACGGAAAACTACTGAGAGAGATACGCAGAGAAGGAATGTTAACTGTAACCTTGAAGCATATGCTGTCATAGTTAACCAATCATTAAGCTGTTACTGAGTGAATCCTGTTTGGTATTTAGCCGTGTGAACAATACATGTATCCAATTAGACTTGTGTGTGTTAATGATAGACAAGTAGAGTGCCTATATATACTGAGCTATCTGCGCAATAAACTTTGGCACAGCCTGATCATATTGGTCTGTGTGCTGTGTCCGGGACTTCTGCGTCAACAGGCTTTAACATCTGCTGCTAGTGAGCCTCAAGCCATGTAACATAGGGACAGTGTTAGAAAGTAACTGCTGACTTGGCAATTTTGAGGACAATCCTGTTCAATGCTTCCACTGCTGCATTTTCTGCAGGAAGTTTCAGCAATTTTACACCATTACAAACATGTCAAAATCAAGGGACTTTGATACCAATACGTGGTCTCAAGGGCCGGCCAACATGAAGGCAGTGCCTCCGCGCTTTAGGGGTCAGTGGTGGTGGGTATAGGGCTATGGAACCTAGGAAGATTCCAATGAGTGTCCTCATTTGACCAGGTACTGCCACTTCCTTCAGATCCACTATCATAATGGACAGGACACTTCCTACCTGAAAAAGGTCTTGAGATATTGAATGATGCCATGGGGGTGAATTCTCTTTGGCTCCATCCACTGAGCTTTAAACCATTAAACCCAACTGTAGGAAACTTCAGGTCAAGATGTCTTGTGATATTGCTTATGGGCAAGAGAGTAGAAGAGTTGCAAATGGAGATACTAGGTGGAATCCCCCTTAGAAAATATAAAGGAAACCGAATCAGGCAAGCATGCACAGTAGGTTCTTGAAACATCTGTGAATCAAAGATACCCATAAAAACCGCTACAGCCAATCTTTTCCAGCTGAGTGTTCAGTAGTTAAAGTATATGTATCCTATTACAGTAAATGGCAGAGGAAACAAGACAAACATTGTGTTGTCTAATGAAAGGAAATGTCAAGCCTTAAACAGAAAAAGCGGTATCGCATATTGTTCAACCTCGACATCAGAGAACCCCAGACTGGTTTGGGTTGGAAGGGACCTTAAAGCCCATCCAGTTCCAACCCCTGCCATGGGAAGGGATCCCTTCCACTAGAGCAGCTTGCTCCAAGCCCCTGCGTCCAACCTGGCCTTGAACACATCCCTTCCCTTGACCAGAGCTCACTCTCTGGGGGTGCAGCTCAGGATACTATGACAGTAAAAGTTCACCAGGGCAGTGTGTGGTATAATGACATCAGCTGAACTCGCTTTGCTGCTCATTAAAAGGGTTAATAGAAACTGAATTACTGCTTCCAGTGAGTGATGATTTTATACGTCTATGGTTTTATATCCACACACTCCAGTGATGTATTTTGCTAATTATTAGCCTAAAAGGGACTTACTGGGTTGGGGCATGGTGTGACAGAGTTCAGTGCCATCAGAATAATGAAAAGCTGAAAAGAGTTTCCACACCGTTCTGGCCAGCAACTTCACATATATATATAGAGCAGAGGTAGGAACAGGATGAAAGTCTGGAAGGGACCAGGATAAGTGAATCTCCCCATCTGTGTTCATCAGTTCCTGGAACTCTACAAATTCAGCCAGGTTTTATGGACCTTCCCATAGCATTGTAGCCACACTGATGAACATTAATTGATGCATCTATAATTGTACCTAATTACTGACCCTGAATTATTCAGTCTAGCAAGAGGGAGCATAAGCAGAAGTAATGGGATTAAATTCAGACAGGGAAAAATTAGGTCGAATATAAGGGTAAGTTCTCGGGCAACGAGATTTATTAGGATGGCTCCCAAGGGAAATGTTGGGCACTGCTTTGCTGCAGACATAGAAAATGAAACTTAAACCCCTATTCAGGAAATTACCTACATAATTTGGGATGCCTTTTCCACTTCTAAATTATTGAACTCTCCAGGAACTCAGCTGCTGAGCAAGTTTCTGTAGGCAGCCCAGGTGCCAGCCAATCCTACCAACTGATGTCTCTGAAGAGATGATTGCCCTCAAAGCACTTCCACCAGAGCAGACTCTGTACTTATTCAAAACAAGTTGTACTTCAACTTTACTCTAAAGGCAGCAACGATTAACTGTCGTTAAGTAGTGCTTAAATGCTCCCCAGTGAGGCAGTTAGTAGGTAGACTGTTTTCCCAGCCTGGGATTGTAATTATCTCCCATTCTCCCAGGTAGAAATATGCCATGGGAGGACAGGAGGAGATAGCGGAACACTTTAGAAGAGACATCCTTAATGGCTGCTCTTTCATCTCCCTTTATCATTTGACCTGTGAGAAGTTAACTGTAACAAGCTAACAGTAGTAACTGTGAGCATGGTAAGACATAGGCAGAGCAAACTTATATCATGACATGATTAATGATGTCTGAAAGTGCTGTGAGTGGCAGGAAAGGTGAAGTAATCTGAACCAGGAACGAAGAAGACATATCCTGCTTATTACACTCTGTAATGCCACCTTAAGGCAGGCAGTACGAAGCTTTACAGCCTTATTCGCTATAAACCCTTTCAGAATTGCCTTAAAACTTCAGTGCAATGACAGAAGACAGAAAGAATAACTCCTGTGGCCACCGATGCTTCCTACTTCTCCTTATCTTCATCTGCTTATGTTTAAAAATGCCTTTCTGGAATTCAAATTGCACAGAAGCAGCCTGAGCAGACATTGACTTTGGGGGGAGCTCATCCAGTCCTTGGTGCCTGCAGGATATCGGCTGCCTTCCAAGGCAGTCCCAGGCTGTACACGAGATGATGCCCTTTCCCTGAATCATCCATGCTCCTCAATGTACCACTTCATGGCCTGCACCTTCCACAGCACAGAGAAGAGCAGGATATTTCCAGAGTTAAACCCTAATCCTAGAATCATAGATTCCTGGAATGTGCTGGAAGGGACCTTAAAGCTCATCCGGTTCCAATCCCCTGCCATGGGCAGGGATGCTTTCCACTAGAGCAGGTTGCTCCAAGCCCCATCAAACCTGGTCTTGATTAATAATGATAACGATAATAACAGTAATAATGATAACATCTTCTTCCACAGCTGAAAGTAAAGCAAAATAGCCCAAATTTCATCTGAAATTGCAACTAAGTAAGCAAGAAGTCAAACTCAAACAGAAGAAACCTGCTTGATTTTGTGTTCTGCAATGCTATTAGAAGCTCAGATAAAAATAGGGAAAATATTTCCAGGTCTTGAACATTCACATAGCTATTTCTGCACAATAAATACCCATTATTCTTTGCTCCTCTGAATGTATGGGTACGTCAGCAGGCAAAGGTAACACTAAAATGTCTGCATTCTTCGCATTTCATAATATTTACAAAAAAGAAAGTAAAACATCTTAATTCTCAGTACCCGCTGCATGAGTTAACATTTGCTTTTCCTGAGTCACTGATTTCTGCTTCTCTGTAAGCTGCAGTACAGCAAGGTGAGTCACTGATGAAGAAGATGACAACTTTTCAAGGTCCAGAATGTGCTTTTAAGCTTCAGCTGCTCAAATCCTTTCATACCTTTGCTCAGGGCTTTTCTTGATCAAGTAGAAAGCTCATTTAAAAAGCCTTTTTTTAACCTTTACTGATGATCTTTAGCATGTGCCTCTGGTTTCTAACAGCATACTCTCCCATTTAAGCCTCAGTAACCCATTTTCCAGCTAACACCACCAACGTTGCAATGTTATGTGATCTATGACTATTTTCAGAACTTATCATTCATTCCATCTATTCAGTGGAACAGAGGACTGTGTTGCCCCTTAACCATCAGTGTTATGTACTATAATTTAATTGCAGTTATGTGGGGTTGGATGCAGTTCTCAAACTAGCTCTCGCCACTGAATGGCTTTGCTTTTCATCTTCTGTGAAGATGAAGCTCGGAACCATCATGCCCAGATTCCCAATGGGCTGCAGTAGGAAAGATGAGTGGAACAGAAAAATCTTCAAAGATAGCTACTTCAAACTCTAGCAAACTTGCATCTCTCATTTTCTTGCTCATTTTCTCTTGTTCTTTTTGTGTAACTCTTTGTTAATGGTTTAATTACCAGTTCATTTCTCTTTTTCCCCACATATACCACAAACCTGGCATCCAAGAGTGGTTTCCTGGCCCTGGATTAGGTTCTCCCATGCCTCATGTGGACAAAAGCTAAGCAAAACCAGATATAAAGGTAATGTATCACCTACAGCAACCTATGCTTCATGCCAGCTACAGGTAGGCATCTTTCCAATATCCCTCATTTCTTTAATCCACAGTCCCAGAACTACTTAGATCATGTGTGATGGAATTCAACCAAACTCAGGCTTCCTGCTTTTGCATCCCAACCTGGTCCTCTACATATGAAGGGTGACAAAAGATGAGGAATGCTATTTTACAGCACTGATTTCCATTGCTGTATGGGAACACGATGCCAATGAAGTCATTAGGAAGATTCCCACCTAATCCACATGAATTCGTGGCTTTAACTGCACTGAAAACCTTTTTTAGGGAGCTGCTTGATGGATCTGTGCCATAGGGATGCACTTCTCACGGGTCTGTGGAAATGTGTGCTGGGCGAGATACCCACTGACACCAGTGAAACCAAGATTTGCCTTCTATTTCTCAGCTCCGCTGAACTCTATTTAAATAGCCTCAATAAAATCCACTGGTCCTTCTAACCTCTAAGAGAAGGGTTCGAAATACATGACAAAATTAGAAGGACAACAGTCAAAGACTTCTAATCCGTGTTTATTTTCCCATCTGTTCATAGCTGTGCTCCAATACGAAGAGTTACAAATATCCCTGTAATTTTATCTGGTTTTGTTTGCACAATATTCTGACTAAGCAGTAACAAAGACTGTGAAGTCTGAAGTCATTCTGTGTCACACCTGCGGTGTGTGGGAGGGAAACAAGGGATGTTTGCTGCTTTGGGGATGCAAAGCCACCATCTCCGCTGACAAGGAATAGATTTGTTCGTTCTGTAACTCAGAACGTCACAAAAGCGCATTCTAGTGTTAAGCAGTGATTCTCAATAAATATTTGCAAGCAACTAAATGATGCCATTTCTAAGTATACGTAATTATACCTTGAAAGAAGATAGTCAGGATTTGAGAGATTTAGTTTCTTACAGCTAATCACTTAATCTGTCTTTGTTTTCACATTACTCTCTACAGGATCATGCTGCCCTCCCCCCCCCCCCCCTTTTCTTTTCCTCTCCTGCCTACTAGAAACCAGTGAATGTATTGGGATACTAAGAGAGTCTTGAGGAAGAACCCAATGTTAAAAACCCAAGGAAGGAGTGCAAAAGGGGTTATGAAGCGTGTGAGTTCAACACTGGTGACCTCTATGGACAACCAACGTTGTCTTAGTGGCCCTACTGATTGATGGCATCAGAACGGTCAAGAGTTTTAACAAACCTGATGCTCCCATTTCATACCAGCCACATGAGGCTTTTCTTCAGGATCAGAAGAAAGTTTTGGACTATGCTAGCATAATTCATAGTCTGAGTCCTGAGATGGAACCCAAAGAATGAATTTCATAGAATCACATAATCCCAGACTGGTTTGGGTTGGAAGGGACCTTAAAGCTCATCCACTTCCAACCCCTGCCATGGGCAGGGACACCTTCCACTAGAGCAGATTCCTCCAAGCCCCTGTGTCCAACCTGGCCTTGAACACCCCCAGGCATGGGGCAGCCACAGCTTCTCTGGGCACCCTGTGCCACCGCCTCAGCACCCTCACAGGGAACAGCTTCTGCCTAAGAGCTCATCTCAACCTCCACTCTGGCAGGTTAAAGCCATTCCTCATAAAACCATTTCTCATTTAGAGCTCAAAATTGAATCAGCTCTTACTAGCACACAAGTATTTCTTGAGCATAAAAGATGGGTGACTAAAGATAAAAGAACTCTGAGCAAAGTTACAGTTTTCAAAGAAAAGAATGCTCCTAAGCACTGTTTTCCATCACACCAGTAGGTCTCTGCTTTGAAAGATCCCTTCAATTATCTTCTTTGTTTAAACCCTTGAGGGTGTAAATTCAAGCATATTTTAGGGGAGAGCACTCCCAAAAAATCAAACTCCTGGCAGAATGTCAATACTATTGGGATTTTTAATATAGAGATGCCATTTTCAAACCTATAGTCATTGTGTTATGGTTCCCACCAACACATCCATCCTGATGGCTAATAGAGGACTGGTGACAAACTTCACCTCTGGCAGTGAGACATGAGCATTATTTGGATTCCGGCTGCATGGCAAACACGGTGCAGGACAAGAACCCTGTCAGCAATTAAGAAATAAGGAATTTAACAGAATAATGGATATTGATTAGTGACTTTAATTTCTGATAAAATGAGAAACGTCAGCAGAAGGCAGAGATGCTGAAACTAATTATAGCCTGAGCAAGCCACTGGAACAAAGTCAGTGCAGTCATCTACAAGGATGCTGGAGAGGGACTTTTCATCAGGGACTGTAGCAATAGGACAAGGGGTGATGGGTTCAAACTGAAACAGGGGAAGTCCAGGTTGGATACAAGGAAGAAGTTCTTCCCTGTGAGGGTGCTGAGGTCCTGGCACAGAGTGCCCAAGGAAGTCATAAATGCTTCATCCCTGGCAGTGTTCAAGGTCAGGTTGGATGGGGCTTGGAGCAACCTGCTCTAGTGGAAGGCATCCCTGCCTGTGGCAGGCGGTTGGAACTGGAGGATCTTAAGGTCCTTTTCAACACAAACCATTCTGTGATTCTACGATTCTATGATCTGAACTAACCAAGTCTGGGATAAAGAGGAGTAGAAACACCCACAGTCATCCACAGCCACACAGAAGAACTCTAGTGGAGAGGAAAACCCTGTTTAACCTAAGCCTGACTTTGCCAAGTCTTTTTTGTCAAATCTGACTTTGTCTAAGCCTTTGTCATAGCAATATCAGGCTCACTGAGACTCTTTGTATCTTGCCCTCCTTCCCATTTACAGTCATCACTGACGTTTCAAAATGCTCTGTTCAACACCAATGGGATGTACATCATGCTTCCTGTCTTTCAGCACTTGTTTTAAACAATCAACCTCAAATTAAGCCTGGAACCTGCAGGGCAGTTTTGCGGTCATGATTTTGGGAGAATGACCCGTATCCGAGAGTTAAAGAGGTCACTGAAATCGGAGCCCCTTCTTCCCTGGAGGGGATGGAAGACAGGGAGAAGACTGACTGATGGAAGTGGAAACTTCTGATCCTAATCAGAGGGAGAGAGAGGGCAGGGTGATGTGACCTGAACATGTGTGCTGAGGAAAGAAGGGAGCTTTGACCAGGATGAAAGAAAAAAGAGGAATGCTGCGGTTGTACTTCCCTTGATGCTCATCTGTCCTTGGGTTTTATCCTTTCACCCACACAATATTCAAGCATCTTAATTTTAAGCTTAAAACTGAATATTCCTGAACATAGGATAGAATATTCCTTGCAGTGTTTTCTTTTACTGAGTTTATAACCAAACACCCCATTAGTTTTGTTGCTTTTGGTCGGAAGTGTTTTCCCCAACACGCTGCAACATCTCATTCGCCAGGCCATAGTGCCAATGCTCTTCTTCCACTGATGGGACAAAAACATCATCTATCAATCAGCCCTGTTCCTGACTGGATAATACTGGTTGCATATAATACTTTTAATTCTGGATTTTCCTATAATATATTAAGCCAATGTTTTTCAACACCCTCCTCATGGAAGGTGTCCCTACCCCTGGCAGGGGGGGTTTGAACTAGATGATCTTTAAGGTCTCTTCCATCCCAAACCATTCTATGATTCAACGATTCACGTTCTTGAGGAGCTATACAGAGGATATCTGCCATGGATATCATCCACATTTTTCTGATGGATTCCATGAAAATCTCAAATAAAATATTCTCAATCAGTATTTCTGCTGCTCTAATCAGATGTAAAATGCCATGTTTTTAAATGAAAAGCATTTTCTGCATTGGCAAGGAGTCTTATTTTACACCTAGAAAGGCATGAAGTCTGTAAGTTTGAAAGGACGTTAACCTTCCATTAAAGAAAAGAAATGATTATTACACTAATCGCTGTGCCGTATAAAGCAGAAGCACATATTGCACGTGCCTGCAATAAAATTACACCCTGAATTAAACTTGGACTGCTGCAATTTTTTACTCCCTTAATTACTGTTTCATTTTCATGTGGTCCCCAGTAATCAAAGGACAGATAAGCTTTCAAAGGAGAAAGCCCTTGAAGAGTGAAAGACAGCGGTGAATTTGGGGAGGAGGCATGTCTGTCCCATGTGATTTCCTTCAGTAAACAACCAGCAGCTCACGTTAATTATTTTCCTTGTAATTCCTCTAAATTATCCCTCATCCTGAGCCTCAAGGGGAAGGGAAGATGTTCCTCGCTTCTCTGTGGCACATGGCACAAGGCATCGCTATCTGCGTGGAGACCTCAGAGCAGCTTCCACTCTCTGAAGGGGGTTACAAAGATGCTGGAGAGAGACTCTTCATCAGGGACTGTAGTGATAAGACAAGGGGTGATGGGTTCAAACTGAAACAGGGGAAGTTCAGGTTAGATATAAGGAAGAAGTTCTTTACTGTGAGGGTGCTGAGGCGCTGGCACAAGGTGCCCAGAGATGATGTGGCTGCCCCATGCCTGGCAGTGTTCAAGGCCAGGTTGGAAAGAGCCTTGGGCTACATGGTCTAGTGTGAGGTGTCCCTGCCCATGGCAGGGGATTGGAACTGGATGAGCGTTAAGGTCCTTTCCAACCCAAACCATTCTATGATTCTATGTTTTTCAGTCGCCTCTCTCTGGAGAATGTAAGTAATTTCGGGAAAGGAAACCTCTGGGAATGTGATGACAACACAGTTTTTCAGGGGATGATAAAAGTTTTTCATTTTAAAACTGCAACAGCGACACAACATTTTGTTACAGGCTTTGAAATAAGAGACGCCAGATCTTGCCAGTAACCGTGTGCCAGACCTTGTAATTCTTTCACAGCCATAGGAAAGAAGTGTTCAAGGAGCTCA
The DNA here is from genome assembly GCA_039720435.1 of Amazona ochrocephala. NCBI lineage: Eukaryota > Metazoa > Chordata > Aves > Psittaciformes > Psittacidae > Amazona > Amazona ochrocephala. The sequence goes on along the minus strand of CM077881.1, from coordinate 3,285,167 downwards.
ACTTTTATTCCCCAAAGGTTCCCTTTGTATGTGGGTAGTAGCAATCTTTCACTTCAAAATGAATACTTCTGGTATCTTTGAAGTCACAGCTAATTTTCTACAGACTCTTTACCAGGCATTTCAGGATGTGCTTGCCAGTGGTGAGGGTCTTCTTGGGATAAAGGGAAATTCTAAGAAATATTAAAAGAAAAGATAATATTTTTGAGATGAAATCAGTTGAACAACGAAAGAACAATAAAACAATAAGTCTGTTATCCTCAGAAAGAATCAAGATGCTTTCTCAAACATCTAATCCCCTTTACTTCCTTGAAAAAGATATCAAGGCTAAACCAAAGTATTCTGATTTTAACATATAGAGCAAAAAAATCCCCTATTTTGCTAGTAGGCAACTTTGGAGGTTAACAAGGACCCTGAACCAATTTGAATGCATTACAGTCCTGCATATTCATAAAGATACACTGAACAGATAGCACAGTAAATGGTTTAATTGAAAAATCAGGCACTGTGAATATTTTTCCCTGTGAATCACAGAAATGAGACAAGATCTGTTCATTAATATAATCTCATTTATTTGACATTGTTCTTGTCACTTAATATAAACTTCACACAAAGAGTGAAAAATGGAAATTACCAGAAGAGTAAAGAGGAAAAATAAACAGAGGAAAATAAAAGAGGGAAGAATGCCCCTGGAAAAGGTAAATGAATATAGGTTACACTAACCACTGATAGGAAAAAAGAAATATAGTGAATGAGAAAAAAAGCAAATAGAATGCAGAGATAAAGGAAAGAGAAAATGGGGAGGAAAAGCCTCCACAACATTCAGAAAGTGCTTAGCACTTGTAAGAGTAAGGTAAGAGCTTCACTGTATGCCAGTCTACGCTGGAGGGCAGGTAGTAGAATCACAGAATGGTTTGGTGAGAAGGGATCCTAAAGATCAGTCAGTTCCAACTGCTTGCTATGGGCAGGGGCACCTTCCACTAGAGCAGGGGCACCTTCCACTAGAGCAGGTTGCTCCATGCCCCGTCCAACCTGGCCTTGGTAGTAAAGAAGAATAACATTTCAGATGAAGAAAAGGAACATTAATCTGCTGGCACTGCTGTTAGCATCAAGTGTTTGCTTGGAGAACCACACCAGTGAGCAGCATTTGGCCTGGGTGATGGAGGGAAGCAGTGTCTGCTCACAGCTAAAGAAACCAAGCTCAGTGTAAGCCCTTCAGGAGGGGTCTGTAATGCAGTAACCATTTCAGCCAACTCACCGGGTGAATCGATCCTACACTTGTGCCGACAGATCTGCAAGCAGCAACACGCATGGCAGAGTGGACCAACACTGGGATCCTAAATCACATCTTCAGTGACTGATGCAGCACAGGCCACCTGTGCTCTTGATGCCATACCAATGCTGTTGTAAGGCATATCCATGGTTAATCAGCACAGCGATCATGTGTAAACATTATTAGATGCATCTGAAATGGGATCTAAGATAGAACATTTGTCCTACGTAATAAAGAGACCAACCCTGTTACCTTCTCTGTTATTCTGTGTTTTTAAAGAAGTGGATATTGGTCCTTTCCCATTTATTGACCCTAACAAAAATAGGCCAATTTGTTCTTGATTAGCTTCACTAATTTCTTTCAAAGAGGCCCATTCCACACAGAATGGGAACACGATTCTCCTGGTCAGTGTGGGTCTCTTGAACTCATCGGCGCTGCTGAGCCTTATTGTACATGTTCACCTCCTCTGGCCTCTTTACAGCCATTAAATACCTTGCCAGGTGAGTGACCCTTGGAAAAGACTGAAGCCTGAAAAGACTATTAAATGTTATTTCTCAACAGCTACATATTAAGTTCTTAAGTTCTCCATACTTGGAAATAGCTATAAGATGGTTTATGGGTGAAATTAAAGATCTCATTTTGCTTTATGAGATTTTACATGTGAAATTCCCCTTGAAATAAAGGAAAATAATAACTAAGCGAAGCTGCAAGAAGAAAAATTAGTTTTGGACCTATATTCAGAACAGAGAAGTGTGATTTAGACATAAATAGGTATCAAACCTGTGCTCTGCCTATGCTGGAGTACATAAATTGTGTTCAAAATGGATGGCTTTTGGTCAGCATTCCATCACTGATGCTCCTTCGTGGCCATCGCTTCAGAGAGCACCTTTGCTAATGAAATTAAAAATGAACTATCAAGAATAGTGCACAAGAATGAAAAACTCCAGCACTCTCCTATATGTTGTTTATGATCCTTATAAAGCACTTGTGTATTAGGAGTAATTTAAGCTGTGAGCTCCTGGTAAAAGCACCATCTGAACTTATGATGCTGCAGAAATAACAAAATGGAAAAATGCAACCATCTATCAAATGCTCAAGGCTGAAAACTCATTTAGTCCTAACTTATTTCAATTATTATGACCAAAGACATTTAAATGTGAGATAAATTCTTATAAAATCAGTTGCTAATAGACTCTATTAACTGAAATTTATATTAGTAATTGTCGATATAAGTGTGTGAACTGATAAAAAAGAAAAGCCTAATTGGAAAGTGGAGATTAACTTCATTTGAGAGAACATAATGATATAAAATATCTTGTTTGACTCCTGCAAATAACTAGACCAAGTTGTTTGGAATGAATATGCTCTTCACAGCTCAGAAGCTGAGCTTGCACCCACAATACACTGGTTTGTAGTGCCCACAGAGCTTACAGCAGGGTAAATGGAAAGAAAAATCAATGGGAGGCAGAAACCAGGGAGGGAGGAAGGAAGAATGAATGGATGGATATATGCATAGATGGATGATTGGGTGGGCGAGTGGATAGAGTGATGGATGATTGGGTTGATGACTGGGTGGGTGAATGAATAGATGGATGGAAGGAAGGAAGAAAGATATGCTTTCAAATTGTATGGGAAAGTAAGTCTCAAAATAACCAACACTGAGTTAAAATAAGTATTAAAGAAAAATGAACTAAAACCCCAGCACTACAGCAAACAGAATCCACTGAAAGTACTAAATGTATGTGAGTTTTAAGATCTATTTGACAAACACTCGCTAGTACAACTGATGGGTATATATAATTTTTCATGAATGTTTATTACGATATGATGTTATTTTAAACCACATAAAAGCAATGTGCAACAAACAAGCTATGAGAGCTTTATGACTGCTCCCTGCAAAGTCCCATTTATCACCAAGACTGAAGAGAAATAACTTGGAGAGATCAGAATGAACAGGCAGAGGGAATATAAAGAATTATTTCTTTATTTTGTTATTTTCCCAAGCAGAGGAATAAAAAAACCCAGAAAATGTTTACAGTGTTTGCTCTGTCGATGACAAAACTCTCATAAGAGCAAACAGTAACACAATAAATGATAGAGCTTTTTATTTCTCTGCATTTTCAGTCAATTTAAATAGAGCCTCATAAATGTATGTTCTATTTTTACCAGATTAAAACCTGATTTCAATGAGGACTGCTTGAAATCTGCTTTCATAGTCCCACTGTTAAGTGTTTTTTACTTTCTTTATTTTATGGCTATGACTCTCCTATTCATATTTTATATTCTCCCCATGAGACCACCAAACACGAAATAGGATTAAACACTGAACTTTAGGAAGCCTATCTGCTCTGTTTAAATAGAGACTTCTCCAGGCTTTGCATTAACGTAACACAACATCTCAGTGCAGTATTTAATCATCCAAAAGAAAGAGAGACCCATTTCTTAGAGATGGAAAATCTTATTTTTAGCAAATTAGGAAAGTGTCCACTTTTCGGGGTCATTACTCACTGCTGTACATTGCTCATGGTGCCTGTTTGGTCTAGAAATGAAAATGAAGAACAGATCATTAGAGGTCCTTTTGCTATTTGATTATGGAATACTGAGGCAGTTAATTTTTTAAGCTACTATGCATGGCAACTTTCATCTATGTTTATCAGCTCAGGCCTCACACCAGACCAAGCAACCTCAACTGTGAGCAGGTGGAGCTGGTTTTCACTCATGTTATGATGGTTTTCCATCAACCTGTGATTACCAGAGTGAAATACAGTAATTGAGCTGATTGAAATAGTCTGGCCAAATGCTTTCCTTTTATATATAAACCATTCTCAGCTGAAAGGCTTCTTTCTAGCATTTTAATGTTGGTGGAAAGGATCACAGAATAGCAGGTTGGAACGAACCTCAAGGATCATCTGGTCTAACCTTTCTTCAGCAAAAGCATGGGAATGATTTTCCCACACAAGAAAAAGTATTCCTTATTTTATCAAAAAGTTGTCCCTGGCTTCTAAAGTCTGACCAATTTGATTGTATGTGTTGATGAATGCAATTTGCGCAGCAGAGGTGGAGGCGGGACCTCCAATGTCAATCCCTGCACTACAGAAAGGGTGAATGACAGGCTGGAGTTTGCAGATAGGACAAAAATATAGAGAAATAACCAGCATCTTGTGTACCACGGTCTATATCTTTATTTGTAAGTAAATCAAAGCTGTGGGTAACAAACCTGTCAAACCACAAGAATCACACATGCCTCTGTCATGTGGTAGAGCAGCTCCCCATTGGGTGCAGTTGTTTAGACTAACTTTACCCAATAGAAAAAGATGGGGTGACTTACACTACCTATGTGACCTATTTTACACATCCTTTAAAATGCAATGAATTATCCTCCCCTCACTGATTACTGAGGTAGACTAGATGAAAACATAAACTAAATATTTACCATTTGAACTACTTTAGGTAGAGGAGATATATCCTAGCCAAAGTGTTCTGACAGAAATGGTGAGAACGGTCCTAGCCCTTCTCAAATCAGACTGGCTGACATAAATGTTAGCAAACTCTCCTTAAGGAGCACATTCAGCCCTTGTAGCAGGGTATAGGGTCTAGAATCCACACTGCATCCCATATTAGATGCAATATTTCTTTAATCCATAATAATTGATGGAGCATTTAGACATCTACAGCTCTCTGTCCTGCTCAGTAGACCACTGCAATGCTGCAGCCTGAGCACTAAGATATGGCTCTTGCTTCATTTTCATCTATTTATATATTCCAGGGAGCTGACCTGTTTTTTTTGTACATATATCCTGTCCTGCTCATCCAAATTGTGCTGCATTTGCAAAGCCAAATTCCCCACCTCTGCACCTGCATAATCATTTACACCAGAGCAAAACAGTATAAAGGGAAAACTGGGACCACAACCTCCAACTGCAATACTTGGTGCTCTATTTGCAGGGCTCTAACTAAACACAGGAGAGGAAACAGTGAAATAGGTCAATTACTATTTTCACCCCAGCCTGTTGTTTCCTTGGTATGTAATCCGAGCTCGTATTTTACTCAGGTTTGCTCTTCATTGTGAAAGCAATCACTAAGCTGACATAGAGTGACTTACATTTATTTCTCATCTAGCTTTACAAGTGTTGTAGCAAGGAAATTTTCTTCTCCATGGTGATTCCTAGCATCCAGTCAGGAGGGATATGCTGGGTCTGAAAACACTGTGGTCTCTAATTACTGCTGCCCTGAATTATGATGACTGAATTTGTATCTTCATGGCTGGGCCATGGGGAAACAGCTTCAAAAGGTGACAACCTTGCACAGGAGGTGGGGTTGGGCATTAAAGTATGATAGCAACACTGTAAATTAGAGAAATAATTCTGAATCAGTAAGGCTAAAGAGATGTGAAATAGATATACCTGCAACCAGAGCCATGTTATGGATCATAGAATAATAGAGTGGTTTGGGTTGGAAGGAACCTTAAAGCTCATTCAGTTCCAGCCCGCTGCCACGGGCAGGGACACCTTCCACTGGAGCAGGTTGCCCCAAGCCCCTGTGTCCAACCTGGCCTTGAACACTGCCAGGGATGGTGCAGCCACAGCTTCTCTGGGCACCCTGTGCCAGCGCCTCAGCACCCTCACAAACTCTCTGCTGCCCACCAACGCTTTCAGCCAGAGAAGGTTGGAATGATTGCAGGGATTAAGGAGAGAACATTGTGTAACTTGAGTCCCCATTTCTGCCAGGTACGCAGCTCAGCGAGTTAAATTGTTTCTGCAACACATCACCAGAAACTTCCTGCACAATGCAGTGAAACCCTAATAAAGTCCTGGGTGGGAACAGGATTGCACTCTCATGTTTATCATTACTCCTTAGTACATTCTTCAGCCAATTACTTGTGTCTGTAATTGCATTTCTACGTAATCCATTTTGATTCATTTGTCAAACACAATTTTGAGATGCGCCGTATCAAATGCTTTAGTAAATTCCAGATGCTTTAATGTACTTCCTTCCCTTCTTCCACTAATTTAGAATGTAATTTAAAAAGTAATCATTTTTGCTTGGCATGATTTGCTCTTTACATACCCATGTAAGTGATCCTATATTTTAGATTAAATACAACTGTGAACCCTATATAACCTGAGATGTTTTCTCTAAGGAAGCACAACGTTTCACTCAACAGTGTTGTTCTGAGAGTAAAAACACTTTATATCCTAGAAGACTTCCAATGTTACTTCTATTTTTGTGCTTTTCTTTCTATCACACAGCTCATTTTTGAAGCCCAAAAGTGAAATGACACATCATTATTACATAGTTTTTACACAGTTTGAGATTGTTCTCGGCATGGCTCAAACATACACTGATCTATATCGTGTGAGATCAGACTTTTTTCTCCTCATGCAGGAATATCTGTTTTATTAAGTTAAATATGACATGCTGGTTGCACAGATCTCTCCCAAGCAGAAAATCATTTAACTCTCATACATGTATATATTCACCCCATCAAATTTTCAATTACTGGTAAGTAGTTTAAATGTTTGTTAGTACCTGAAGAGTTGCCTAGTCTATAGCATGTATAGTCTATACAGGCTATCTAGTTAAGCAGAAGGATGGACACTATTAGGAGATGATTTATCCCATCCTGATACACCAGAGATAAATAGGATGAGTGCTCTCTACAGTTATTTCCCTTCTCCACTGGCCATGAGCTGTCCTAGATGACTTGCTTCAATCACGCTCCAACTCTTTACAAGCAAAGAAGTTCTATCCAAATTCTTATCTAATAAAAACTGTGACGTCAAGAACCTGAACTACTCCTTGAAAGCTGAAGGCAACATTCAGTACCTTCTGTTTGACTGAAAATGGGTGAGGAATTGAAATGGTGCCTTCTGTTTGACTGAAAATATCTGGTGAAAATGGAATAAAGGTGAATTGGATATAACATATAACTATAACATACTAGTTTTTCCAGGATCAAAGTTTTCACTTTGTCCCTGAAGAAGTTCTTTATGCATAGTATCTCCAACTTTATGTATAGCATGTCCGACTTCTGTTAAAGTAACTTACAGTAATAATAAACAGCAACCTGAAAAATCCAAGGAATAAAAATATGCATGTTATTCATTAAAACTCCTGTATCTTTGTCATGCAGAAGAACAGTATCAATATCACATAGCAACGGAAGGTCTGGTAAATCATTTCATACACACCAGTTCATATTTACTTATAATTATAATTCACAGGAGTGCATTCCTGCAATCAAGAGACAGGGATGCGCAGCATGAGAAAACATTTAGCACAGAGCAGCCTGCATGAATAATTGCCTGTCAGAGTGGCTTATTAAAGGGAAACGACGACTTTACAAGACAATTCCTGTATCTGCTTGTCTAATCTAAAGACAGTTATAAATACAGAGAGAAATACAAAGAAGCAATATTTCTTACTGTGAAGTTGGTTCAAAAGTTCAGTTTTTTTAACATTAAAAGAACAACCAAAATGTGACAGCTCTGATACACACACAGACCTGTCCAAAATGGGAAGTTAGTCCTTTGCATTTTAAGGTAGTGGTGGGTTTTGCACACAGAGATGAAGGGGACAGCAGGCTGGCTATGGAAACCGTCCTCCTGCACGAAAGCAAAGGTGTCTGGTGAAGTAACCTGTTGTGCGCCCTTGAAATGTAATGGCAGATGTACCCAGTGTACGAGTGTGATCCAAGAAGCCTCTGGGAGTAGGTGGAATCAGCAGCAGACACTTCCTGGGATGCCTGGAGCCTTGCAAAACATTCTCCCTCTAAATGCTTTACTGAATTTGGCAACCTTCAACAGGCACCTCGTGTCCCAGTTCACCCATTGTCTCTGGAGGACCTCCCTACCATCAAGATGTTATGTAGCCTCTGCAGCAGGCAGCGTAATGGTTGGACTTGATGATCTCTTTTCCAACCTATTTGACTCTACGCTTCTATGATTCCATGCTGCTTGTGGAGGGACTAGATCCCAATGGGCAGCTCTGCGGAGGTGGGAAGCTCAGTTTGCTGAAGGGACTAATTCTGGTTTATTCATCCACTTAATGAGTTTTACTTCCTCCTCTCTGCCTGATGCAGAAGTTGCTAGAGAGCAGGCAGGTTGAAGTTGAAGAAAATTCAATTTATAACAAAATAAAGACGGTGGAAAGAGTATAAGGACTATTTACTGAAGGAAAGCCAACAGCCCAAACCAAAAGAAGGTGTTTTGAATGAAGCCGTGGCCTTTAGCGATACATCTCGTGACACCCAGGGCCTCCATATATTTCAGCTTTTTAATATTATCTTAGCATTCTTTTTATGCCTTTGAGGTGATTCAGAGGTACACACATTGAAATGGAAGAAAATAAAACTTCATTATTAAAGTGCATTCAAAAAGAAATGAAAACATCATGTTACAATCCTGAGGAACAGCACCTGCAGCATTGTTCAAGCCAGGAACGTTTTATCAGGCTTGGTTTAATGCTTGTGATTGAGAGATCTGAAGTCTGAAATGTGTTTGCTCAAGGGCTGGCCAGAAATAAAGCCCCCCCCCAATCAATGTGAGCCTTTTCATTGATTTCAGAGAGCTTGGACCACAGCCGGGGTCAAGAGAACAAAGGCAGCAGCTTTAACAATGCTGCACAGAAATGTCTTACCCTTTCTTCCAACAACCACTGCTGAGACTTAAAGCTGTGTCGTGGTCTCTGCCTGGATGCTGAGACTGTAACAGCAGCGGTGAGTTTGATAATGGTCATAATTTGGGTATTCCACTGCGAAAGACACTGAGTCATTTTATACAGAGTAACTCATCATAAAAGCCATCAGGTGGAAACAGCTCGCAGTGACTGAGAGGAAGCTTTGCTCCTTTCCAAGTAATACATTTGATAGCGCTTTGCTTAAAAAGAAACCCTAATAACTTTTTTATAACAATCTGAGAGAACTTTCATCTAATGGCTCCCTCCGAGAACATTCCTACTCCAGGAATATACATGGTTTGCTTTAGAAAAGTGGTTATCAGTTTGGAATGTCATAAACCTGATGGAGTTTCCAGAAAAGGTTGTAAACAAATTATTGGGGCTTTCTATTCCAGGAAATACATTAAAAACATTCAAAGGGCAGAAATTAAGTTGGCCAGTGAGAAAACTGTCTAGACAAAGCTTCCATTATACGATTTAACAATCCCCAGCAAATGCTGCTTAAAGATAAAATTGGATTCCTGTCTAGAATATTAATACTTTCATTGCTCTTCACAGAACTACATGTATTTTATAGATAAATGTACATATTCACACTGAGATAAATGATGAACATTGAAAACGGTTGGGAAAAGGGTTTGTTTTATCAGTATTTCTCTCTGTCAAAGTAAATACTTTTTCAGGCAGAGGCTCCTGATGAGGAAGAAGATTTCTTCACTTTCAGACAAGGACTTCTGTATTTCCATTTAAACCGCTGCCAAGGCACGTTTGTGAGTAGTTACTAAGGGCGACACAAACAACTTACGGTTATAGAGTGATGAACAGTGCTCATAACTCTATTTCTCCACATAAATAGTTCGGAAGTTGAAGTTTCAGCACAGTCAGAGCAAGCTCAGGAATACAGACACCAGCTTTATTATATTTGACCCATCTCAGTGCAGCATCCTCATGGAAATCAAAAAGTGACAGCTCTCCAGGGTGACAGGAGGGACTTTGGAGATGTTTTCCCAAGTCAGACAAAAGGAAGGCCCTGAGAATTAGATCTGCTCTTCTCCTTTTTTCAAGGCATAGCAATGCACTGTGTCATGTTTGGTAGCCAAGTGCAGCACAACGGCAAAACAGCTCCATGCTCTGTGTGGAAAACTGAAACTGACTTCCACCTGAGACCCCTGCAAAACACAGGCAGCATCAGTCTTCGCTTTCAGGATGCTGGAACTTATGGGACTGGAAGAAAAATGTGGCTAGTTTCACAAAGGAGTATTTATGCTTATGTGTATTTAAAAACTGTCCTGGTGAACCTGCTCACAAACTACATTCTATTTATTAACGCTTACTGTTAATAGCCAAAAGGGAAATATTAGGATGACTAAATATTTGTGTGCCGATATAGACAAGAAAAAATCAAAGTGAAAATAGTGTGAGCTAAAAAGTGTGTGGGGTTTATTTGAATAGAGGGGCTTTAGAAAAGCTTCATTTGAACTTTCTGACTGTTTCAAAATAGAAACAAAACACAGACAAAACCAATCTCCTTAGAAAGAAAGGTTAGTATTTATGGAAGGCCAAAACCAAGCGGCTGAGTTCTTGGCTTTCTATGTTCCCAGGTGAATGAACAATCATAGAATCACAGAATGCCAGGCTGGAAGGGATCTCAAGGATCATCTGGTCCAAGCTTTCTAGGCAAAGCATGACCTAGACTAGATAGCCCAGCACCCTGTGTAATTGAATCTTAAATGGGTCCAACCACTTCCCTGGGGAGATTGTTCTAGTGGCTGGTCATTCTAACTGGGAAAAAGTTGGCTCTTATGTCCCGGCAGAAAACTCGTTTTGTGGAAGTCGTTTTGAGCTGCTTGAATCAATGGTGAAGCACAAGATCCAATGGAAATATCTGGAGTTTTTAAAATGGAACTGGACCTGCCATGACAACATGGCTGGGAGGTGTGGAGATGCCATCCCATCGTCTGCTCTGGGAGTGGTTTAACTGCAGCCTCTATCCAAGGCCAGGGGAAGCAGCCAAAGCTTTTATTCTGTGGTACTTAGAACTCCAGCCTCGTTTGAGTTGGAAGGGGCCTTAAAGCTCACCCAGTTCCAACCCCCTGTCACGGGCAGGGACACCTTTCACAGGAGCAGCTTCATCCAAACCACTGTGTCCAACCTGGCCTTGAACACTGCCAGGGATGGGGCAGCCACAGCTTCTCTGGGCACCCTGGGCCAGCGCCTCAGCACCCTCACAGGGAAGAACTTCTGCCTAAGAGCTCATCTCAGCCTCCCCTCTGGCAGGTTAAAGCCATTCCCCTTGTCCTGTCCCTACAGGCCCTCGTCCAAAGCCCCTCTCCAGGGTTTCTTGTACCCCTTTAGGCACTGGGAGCTGCTCTGTGTTGTGGCCCCAGAAGGACTGCATACATCTGAGAAAGGCTTTAAAAAGACTGTTTAGAAAACCAATTCTGCCACCTTTACAGGAAAGCCTGCCAGTCCTTTTGGGGAGAAAGACATTTAGAAGCACAGCTCTGGAGGCACGCCAGCAGATAGGCAGAAGGAGAGATAATGGGCACCACTTGCCCCTGGACCATGACTGTCAGCGCTGCTCAATTCCCTTCGCGCTTGGCAGTTGCTGCTGCTGCAGAGTTTGCTGACTGCTTCAGATCAAGCCGTTGTCAACAGAGATGTCAGCTTCTTACACTACATGCAGTCTCCTGGGCATCCTCCCACCCTTTCCAACTTGTTCTGTTAAGGGCTGAAATGGATGAACAATTTAGCTAAGAAGTCGATAGGATGTTTTTATTTATTCTTTCAAAATTATCACATTTTTCTATGTGCAGAGCATTTCTGCGAGTCCTGCCCAGTTCTTTGTTCCTGAAAAATCATTTTCATTGGTGCTTCAAATGCTAATTCCAGCACGAGTTTCTCAAACCTTCCTAAGAGGGTGCTAGCACATCATGTACTTCCATTGTCATTTCTCACTGCCATCCTCCATCGTTCATCAAATGATGAGAGGGAACACTGCCTGCAGACTGGGGAAATCATAAAATCTAACCCTGCCCTGGCTAATGTGCCACTTTTGGCCTCAGGAAAACCATGTAATCAAGAGGTGACAGAAACGGTCTGATATTCTGAGTTTCTCCATTTTTGACAGCCCATCACATTTTAAAGAGTTGGCCTCAGCTCAGCTGCCTCTCGCTTGTAACAGGAGATAAGGACATCCTTCTGTCTCACAAGAGAGAGTTAATATTTGCTCAGTGCTTTCCAAATGTTAAGTGCTACGGAAGTGCTGAGTGTTACTAACAGGAATAATGTACATTTTCATCTCGAGCTTGTCCTCTTTTATCTGATCATCACCTAGCTTCTAATAAATAACAATCCTACTGGAATACAGTCCCAGAAAATATCATTCTCAATCTTCTTGCAAAATGTTCCAGTTCGTTTATTATGAGACTTGAACATAACGTGTCAGATTTAGAACCATAGATTTGTTGGAGTTCAGAAAGTTAAACTAACTGGTCTCTGGGAAGGATTCTTCCCTAAATCTTATATAGCATTTTAGTTTGCTGGTTATCTTTGAGTTTGCCAAAGAGTACCTCGTTTTGAGTATAAAGATCAAATATATGAAATACGCATTAGTAAATACTAAAGAGAAAACAACCCCATATAAAACCTTAAATTGTTGGTTATTTAAAGCTGTTGCAAAGAGCAAGAGTTGCCACTAACATTAAGCTACATACTAGCTTGTATTTTGGAAGCATTCATACTACACTTTCCCTTAACTGCTTTGGGCTTGACTGTAACATTTGGAATGATATTCAAAAGCACTTATTTAAGAGTCTGAGCCCATTGGTCCTAAGGGTTAAAGTCCAGCTCCCATAAGGAACTCAAGAAAAATGAAGTTTTGTGTGCTTTGGAGTTCACAACATAATGCTCATGTGAGTGAGCATATCTTCCTCGTGTTGCTAAGTATTTTGGCTGGAAAAACTAAAGTATTCATACACTGGGTGAAATTCTGGGCTGCAATGAAGCTGGATAAACCTGAAATTGCTAATGTTATTTCCTAGGTACTTCAGCTGCTTCAGGACTGCAGGAATAAACATCCTCCCTAAGAGGGATGACAGTTGGGTAAATACACTGCTTCAGGTTCCATCACCCTACACAGTGTTCCCATTAGCAAGGCAAGATTCCTCTCCAGAGTTAACCTGTTACTTGCCAGTGTCCAAGGTGCACATTGCCAAACATACAAACTACTTCAAGTGATGCCCACGGTACTTTTGACAGAACAAGATGCACTATCCATGTAACACAGGGATAGAGAGTAACCCAGCATAAAATCTCATTGGACTTCTCCTCTGAAGAAAGTAAAATTAAGCTCTGGCATGACAAAAACTCCATATTTCCCCTTTTGCAGAAATGAAGCACTTATATTTATTGTATCACTGTAAAACTCCTATAAATTATTTTCTATTCTAGAGCACAAGATGAAACACCAGCGTACAAACCAATCTGTATCTATGATAATCATATCCTTCCCAAAACACATCACTTTGGAAACCCTTGTGTATTTATAAAGAGTAACTAGGAGATGTTCACACATTTGCATTTAAACATCAAACCCACTGAAGGTGTCTTGTTTATTGTATCACTTTCTGTATAATACAGTGAGAACAGTCTGAAGTATTTCCAAAGGAACATTATGTTATGAAACAATCACTTTCAGTACATACAACCAAGCCCCATTTTTAGGCTAAAACATGAGCAGTTTAATACAAAAATAAAATTAAATAAATTAATATCTTTATCTCCTTTCTGAACTTAAAAATCATTAATTGTTCTTTATATTCTGAATAGTCCCGTAATCTGCAAATATAAAAGTTCAAATGCAGGGAAGAAGTAAATGCCGATTAAGAGTCAGTAGAATGGAAGGAGAGGGGTTCTCTTTAACCCATTTGGAAAATACTAAACCAGTGCAATGAAGCAAGTGGCCATTTAAATTCAAATGTTGCCTTTGAATACTTCTGCTGGCAACTGAAGTCCTGCCTCCCCATGCTGGTTATCACAAATGTCCTCCTGCTAGAAGACAAGCCTAAGACATACCCATATATAACCAAAATGCTTCTATAGTAGTAAATGGAAGAGTAAAGATTACCAAGCATGTTTCAAAAACACATGGGCAAAGCCTGGAAGCGTACAAAACTTCCCTCCAGCTACTGTCAAACTTCAGACTGGCTTTATAAATGCCACACTGTGGCTGACTGAAGCCAACAGGGACAATCACTGGAAATTCAAGCCTTGGCTTCTTAATTCTCTCTGAAAATTGTTCACATTCCTCTACAAGAGATCCCTAAGATCATAGCATCATATCATAGAATGGTTTGGGCTGGAAGGAACCTTAAAGCTCATCAGTTCCAATCCCCTGCCACGGGCAGGGACACCTTCCACTAGAGCAGCTTGCTCCAAGCCCCTGTGTCCAACCTGGCCTTGAACACTGCCAGGGATGGGGCAGCCACAGCCTCTCTGGGCACCCTGTGCCAGCGCCTCAGCACCCTCATAGGGAAGAGCTTCTGCCTAATAATCATACATAGAGCAGTATATGTAAAACCAAGGTTGAAGCCATTTTGGTAACACAAACTCATAAACTAAAATTTATTTGCATTCTGATTAAGAGCAAAACATCATAAAAAAAAGGTATATTTGAAGTGTCTTTCCCTCAGGTATAAAAATCCCTCACTTTGTGTAAACCCAAACACGGAACACAGGCAGCCGTTCATCACAGAAACGATCTAGAGCACAGAGGTCATTCACCCAAATGAAACTTGTGTAGCAAAAATAGATGACGAGCATCTGGAATGGAAGCAATAACATTTCCAACAAAATATCTTTAATAGGAATAGAAAAGCAAACCAGTATTTATTGTATGATTTTATAAGTCCTCCTGGGAGGAGTATTTCCAAGAGGAATTTGCATTGTGTGCGTAGAATAACTACCTACATGTTTTGACTGAAAACACTGAATTTACCTACAAGGTCTAACAATGAAACAGAAAATATGACAAAACCTGTGATATTTAACTGAAATGGAGCATTCCTCTCATGCAGTCATATGCAATAAATATGAAATACAACTTGCCTGCATCTGTACATGCACAGAGTATCTCTTATTTACTGCAGATATATTTCATGCAGGGTAACATCTCTGTTTCCATTTATTCTCTCCAAAAGATACTCCTAATTTCTGTGACAAGAATTCCAAATATCATTCATAGCCAAACACTGCGTTTGGGTTTCTCGGAGGCAACGTTACGAAAAGGAATGTTTCTCTGCTCCAAGAGAAGCACCTCCAATTCAGTGGGATGCATTAAAAAATCAGGTGAGAATCCAAAGAGTTGACATGATGATGTGATAAAACTGTCGGATTTTATGGGAAGAAGCATTTTTCAGTTTCCTCTTCCTAAATGAAAACCACGCATGCACAGTGGGAAGAATTGTATTATGCCCAAGTATGTGAAATATGTCAGCTTGAGCATTTTACAGTTAAATGAAAAATAATCTTCAGGAGGATACTTTATACTATGTTTGCTGGAGAAACAGAAAAACCTTTTATTTTCTCAATATTAAAGTCCTATCCCATTACCATTTTTTTTCCTAGCTATAAAAAGCCAGCACCGGTATATTTATGCATGGTAAATTAGGAACAGTTTTTACTGCTTATCAAAATTTTAATGGCATTAGCTCGATTTGTAACATGTTTTCATTAAAATGAAAATGTGGAAAGCAATAAAATGAATATAGGCCCTCATTGGTATCAGCGAGGCTTTATGTTGCTTGTGGGATTACTCAGGTTGTTTCTGTTATAGGTCATGGTCAGCCAACAGGACACACATCTTTTTCCACTGAAGTCAAAATAAAGTTTGCTATTGTAGTACAGAACATGGAGTTAATACGGAGAAGCTGTAAGTAATTCTTGAGCTTTCACTTTATTGAATCTGGTACTTCCTGCCTTAGGAGTGTACTTACTCCTAGGTATACATAATTCCTATTTAGTGAAAATAGGCATGTAAACTGAGACTGAGGAGTGCTAATCTGTATTAGAATTTCATTTAGCCCTTAGTTAACACCTGAAGAACAGTTGTCAGCAGTTTATTTCTCATGAATGGAAACACACCCCTTTAGCTTCCCTCAAAACAGGACCAAATATCACAGTTTGAGTTTCAGAGTTGAACCCTGAGGCCCAGGAAGGACAGAATACAGGATTTATTGGTTAATGACAGCTATCTGGGGGTTTAAATTAACACCAGAGTGCTGCTTTGCATTCCCTATTCACACCCCATATCTGCAAAAGCTACCACAGCATTCACTGAATCAGCACATGCACAGATGAACATGCAACACTGAAGTGATTCCTGGTTAAGGGTAATCTAAATGAAAAGTCAATCAGGCTCCCTGATTTACAGTAATACTCTTTAAAATCCCTATCTAATGCCTGAGCAGCTACAGCAGTTTTGCTGCACATCTTTAGGAGCGCCATAAAAATGCTGTATAAACCAGCAAAATTATCATCATTAGAAATAAATACTATTGCTGTGCTGCTTTTCCACTTCACTTCTCCTTTCCCTGGTGTGGAAAACCAAAGATGACTAAAGGAACAGGGCAAGTACAGCCATTATTTCAGTTAATTCACTTTGATTTATCTTATGAAAACAAACCTGTTAAATCAAAGGGCTCACTTGTAAGCTCTCTTTGGTAGGACTCTAATCATTTACCCATTAATGCAGGATAAAGATGACAAGCTACAAAGCTGACTTGGAAAGCCTTTTGATCTTCTCACTCCTGGGCATAATGCATCAAGGTGCTGTAGTTCACTCAATCACAATGGCCTTTGAATTCTGCAGGAGCAGAGCAGTGAAATTTGGACGAGTTGGAATGTGTAGGTGGTGACCTGGGGGACAAATGCCAACGACAGGAGAATGGAAGGCTCGTGAAAAGAAGAGTAGAATCCCTCAGATGTTGAGTACTTGATCTCCAAACCTGACAGTAACAAATGCTGTTGCAAAAACTGGCCCCTTATGTTCCTAATGATCCAAGAAAATAACGGGAGAGAAAGGAGATTTAACCCTGATCTCAAAAGACAACCATTTTTCATCCTTAAATCTACGGTATGGGGCTTTTCCTTTGGTGGACTACTCTTCACGAATGACAGCCAGTCAGACATTTCGCCCCTCTGTTTCTCTTCAGCGTTAACCTTCTGCTTTGGGCTGACTTTCACACGGTTTATCTTATTTTTGTTTAAGACTGTTTTCTTTTTAAATCACTGTCAAATAATACAGAGGTTAAGACCAGGAAGCTCATTTCCCTTGCTCATTCTTTTGTAATCATATATTGCACATCTAAATTAACCAGGGGATGCTAAGTTTGGACCAGGTTTCTGATTTATGTTTAGCAATCAGAAGGTTTCTAATCTTTATGGCCCAGGAAGGATACACTTGGAAATGAACGCCCATCAACACGCCAGCACCCAAGCACAGGCAGCTTGCTACTCTTAAATATTAGCAATTACCTTGTTTTAGTGCTGTGCCTCTGGGAAGGAAGCAGCCAGAAATCCTTGAGGGCCAGATGTTTACAGGGATCAGAGCAGACACTGAACTCCGTTAATCACAGAATCCCAGAATGGTTTGTGTTGAAGGGACCTTAAAACTCATCCACTTCCAACCCCTGCCATGGGCAGGGATATCTTCCACTAGAACAGCTTGCCCCAAGCAGCATCCAACGTGGCCTTGAACACTGCAGGGATGGGGCACCCTCTGTCAGCACCCTCACAGGGAAGAGCTGCTGCCTAAGAGCTCATCTCAGTCTCCCCTCTGGCAGGTTAAAGCCATTCCCCTTGTCCTGTCCCTACAGGCCCTTGGCCAAAGCTCCTCTCCAGGTTTCCTGGAGCCCCTTAAGGCACTGGAGCTGCTCTAAGGTCTCCCCTTAAGGACTCTTCTCTTCTCCAGGCTGACCCAATGCAGCTCCCTCAGCTTATGGGGAAAGTGACGAGTTCTTCACAACAAGAGTTCCAAAGGTCATCAGAACATTTCAATTAACCTGCTCAACACTGTACCGCTAAGGAAAAGCCTGTATATAGAGCTGATTTTGCACAGGTGAAGCCACTTTCCAGCGGAGCAAGGCCAGGTGTACCTGGAATGCAATTACACCATTGGGGTAAGCGCCAAATAGGCACCACTCCACTTTGTTCTCTGCGTTAAAACCTGCCGGGACTCAGCTGCGTTCTTCTATCGTTTAAGGCCCTTAGAGAGGGCTCTGGCCTTTCCCCTGTGGGCAGCTCAGCACCGCGGCCGGTCGGGGCGGGCAGCCCGCGCTCCCCTCCGCCTCCCCGGGGCTGGCCGGGGAGCCAGGCCGCTGGCTCCGCCCGCACCACATGACTCCGCCGTCGGGAGAAACTTTTCCCGTCCCGCGGTTGGAAAATGGCGGCGTAGGAGCGGGGCTCTCGCATCCCCCAGCGCCATGACCCGCTGGGTCCCCACCAAGCGGGAGGAGAAGTACGGAGTAGGTGAGGACTGCCCCGGCGCCGCGCCCGCCTGTTGCGCCGCGGGACCCCCGGCCCGACGCGGGCCTCTCTCCTTCCCTCCTTCCCCTTCGCTGCTGCTGGTTGCGCCGGGCCGGGGCCGCGCTCCCAGGGAAGCAGCGGCCGCAATAGGGAGTGGGGCGGGCCGGTTACCCCCGGGGTGGCTGCGGTGGTTGCAGCCCGCATCCGCTGGGCTTCGGTCAGGAAAGTTTGGAAACTGTGTGGAAACCTCCTCTGGAGCGCTTCAAAAGTTGCCTTTTTCTCTTGTTTATTTCTGTTTTGTTCCTCACTGCTACTTTGTGTGTCTGGAAGAGGGCTTTGAGTTACTCTTCTGTGGGTTTCTTTTCCCCTCTTCCTGATGGCAGTTGATCAGGACCCGCTTCCAGCGCTGGATCCGCGGCGCTGCCCGGTGCTCCCTCATCCCCAGTCGCTCCCAAGGGAAAAGGCTCTGGCTTTCGCAGGGAGTGTGATTTCCATACAGATGAGGGGCTTCCCCTGCTCGCTGCTGTCCGGGATCCATTTCATTCTCTGCTTCTTCCGTCCCTTTCAAACAGAGGGGGATTGTTCTGTGCTGGTGGTTAGAACATCTCCGCTCTCATTAGCTGTAATTAAAGGGAGCGGAGCTCGGGTGGCTTTGGGCGGTGTTGGACTGCGAGGGCCTGTCTTGATTGTGAAGATGGTTCGTTTGGGTTAAAAGCTGTTTTTAGGGGTTATGGAGAAGAAAACTTTATTGGCCTGAGTGAAAGCGTGTGTCCTGGGGAAGGAAATAATAAATCTGAGTGTTCACTTTGGAAATACACGTTTAATGTCCAGCGCATTCCTTGGACTGATTGTGAAGCACAGCTTTTCATATATACTCCCAGCTAAGCCTTGTGTAAACACCGTGGGCAGGAAAAAGGAGTTTCTGGGTCTAAGGAGAGCCCAAGTGAATTTTTGGGATTAATTTTCAATTCTGTGTGTACATTCCTAGAAAACAAGAGCGCGGCTTTTAAATTGCTGGGAATTCCTGGCTGCCTGGTTACGCTGTGTGGGACCTGTGAGTAACAGGAGTGTTGGGGATGCAGGACAGATACACAGCAGCAGAAGTGCTGTGGATGGTTGTCACTTACTAAGTTCTCCAAATCCCTGCTTTGCGGTGTGGGAGAGGTAAGGGGTTTCTGGAAGACTGGAATGAATAAGCTATCACGTAGTATATACTATGTGTTACAAACCGGTAACACAAGAAAGCAAGTTCCTCTTTGCAGAAACTTTGTATATGCTACTGTGGGGGAGGGAATTGCCCGGACCTGGCTTTCCAGGAACTGATGTCCTGGAAGTGAATTTGAAAGGATGAGACAGTAAGAAGTGTGGAATGAATTGCCTATTTAAGAATACACTTGAAGTGTATTTGGATATCCAGTGTGGGAACTTCCCTATGCAGCCGGAGAACAAGTCTCGAATGTAACCTAAGGAAAAACATGGTTTCAGAGTTACCAAAAGCACAAGGTGATGTGCTCAGGTGGTGTTCTTTTGTGGAGTCCCCTGCTCTGGAGAGAAGCTTGTCATGGCTTTTTAATAGGTTTGTTTTTCTATGGTAGCTAGTTGAGGGGTGATCCTCAGTGCGGTTAGGGTATTTCTTTGCTGAACTATAGGGCTGTGAGAGTTCAAGTTCAGATGAAGTGTTGCATGGAGGTAAAATCGGATGGAGAACTAATTGCACGCTGTGATTTGCTGGCCCATACTACTCTGCTAGACACAGTTTTGGTTGAGTTTTGACTTCTTTCTGGTATTGCTGGGTTTTCTCCTGAGGAAGATGAATACTCAGTGTGGTTACACGTGCTTTACACATCTTTGCTTTGTTAAACAAAGCTGCTTCTGGACATGGTGAGTCTGCTGATGCTTTATTTATTACTGCCTGTGAAACTTTGTGGTTGTGGGGAATTGATGCAGTGGTTGGATAGTCCCAAACACAAATGGAGAAGACACTATTAAACTGAACATGATAACGTTTTGATTCCAAGTTATTTACCATGACCAGTGATGGAGGCTAACTTTGGATCAGTGTTGTCTGACAGCGAAACAAGATTAATTGCACTGCCACCTTAGTGATACATACATGCAATATACTTTGTGTGAATGCCTCACTACAGCAGAAATAACAGGAAAGTGTCTATTGTGGTGGGTTATATTACTTATGTCCTAGTCATGGGAGCTCAGAAATGTGTGTGTATATATGCAAGATGTGTATCTATAATAAATATTTATATAATATATGTGTGTATATGTATCCTACAATGGTTTGGAAGCTCATTTTGTTCCAACCCCCCAGTGCATATATGTAGTTCTTTTCTTTCCTCTTGACTAGCATGTTCCTGTGCACAACAAAGCTTTCTTAACATCTCAACTCCCAGAGATTGGTTGATTGTGATGCAGCTGGACCAAAATATTGCGACATCCCTATACTGAAGCTGCTGTAGGATACAGGTGGGTTAGGAAACACTGCTCCTCCTGGCATGGTGGGGTTTGTGGATGATCTTGGATGTCCAACACATGTGTAAACTAAATTTAACTGCCTCAAACTGAGGAGTGCTGCTGTGCAGTGCACAGGCATTATCTCAGCAGGCAGTTGTGAGCGTGACTCAGCTTCACTTCCTGAGAGCATTCAGGACTCAGCACGTGGGGTGGTTGGATGAGGAATGGGTGCGGATATAAAGGGATAATGCAGCTATTAGATTAACATAGGGGGAACCATCTGAAAGAGGAAAACAATAAGCTTAACTAAAAGCAGCTTTTCTCCATCCCGGTGCTGTGCATCCTTACCCTCCTGTATTTTGTCTCTTGCCTCATGACACTGGGGAGGTGTGTGGTCATGTTGAGGTGGCCATGTGGATGTCTGGCTTCCTTAAGAAGGACGTCAGAGGCTTTCAGAAGCTGCTTATATCTGCTGCATGCTCTTGGCGTAACAAGTGGCTGCGGATTGTGGCTGCTCAGTTTCCTGTTTTCTGCTTTTAGTGGGATGTAAAAATGGTAATTCTGGTGTTCCTCCTTATGCTGGTGGAGAGGAGATGTAATGACCTGCTTTAGGAAGTCTGGGAGCCTGAATAGTGCTGCTGTGAGAGCATGAAGTGGCTCTAGGAGCTTCCAAATCCTCTTGACTTCTGCTGTTACTTAACCCTTTTCCTTTGGGCTTAGAACTGCAGTAAGAGTTAGAACTGGTGCTGCTATCCTTAATACAGGTGTCATCTTTAAAATGCCTCTCTGTTCATAGCATGCACAGATATGGGGTAATTGGAGCACTACTGTAATAGTTTAATTTTTCTTCTTTCTTTTTTTAACTAAATGATTAAATAGAAAAATAATGCCATGCATGTCCCTACGTGGTCAGATGTAGAACTTACAGTCTGCAGGGCTTGTGCTTGTTGAGATCTGGTTAATTTTCAGGATGCTGACTCTACTTTCCTCTGTTACTCCTACTGACTCACTGGAAAACATGGATAGTCATGCCCCTACTATGATCAGTAAGAAGGTATGAGCTCTGCCTTGCAGGCAAGGTGTTCCTGGCTTTGGACAGCTTCATTAATGCAAAGCCTGGATGAAGATGGTGCTGGGTATCTATACAAGATGATGTGTTGAGTGTTACTACTTAAAAACAATACGTGATGCCTGGGTAGGTGCTTCCTAATGACCTGTATTAGGTCAAAGATAATGGGTCAAGAACACCAGTGTTTTAAAATCAGTCTGTAGTCCTGTAACTCTGTGTGTGTATATGTATGTACATATATGTATATATAGAGTTGTGCTTCTGTGGAATGTCATGCGAGACCCCCCCTGCAGTCCTGATCCAGCTTTGGGGCAACAGCAGAAGAGGGACATGGAGCTGTTGGAGCGAGGCCAGAGGAGGCCATGGAGATGCCGTGAGGGCTGGAGCAGCTCTGCTCTGGAGCCAGGCTGAGAGAGCTGGGCTGGGTCAGCCTGGAGAAGAGAAGGCTCCTGAAGGGGAGACCTTAGAGCAGCTCCAGTGCCTGAAGGGGCTGCAGGAAACCTGGAGAGGGGCTTTGGACAAGGGCCTGTAGGGACAGGACAAGGGGAATGGCTTTAACCTGCGAGAGGAGAGATTGAGATGAGCTCTTAGGCAGAAGCTCTTCCCTGTGAGGGTGCTGAGGCGCTGGCCCAGGGTGCCCAGAGAAGCTGTGGCTGCCCCATCTCAGACAGTATTCAAGGCCAGGTTGACACAGGGGCTTGGAGCAACCCTGCTCCAGTGAAAGATGTCCCTACCCATGGCAGGGGGTTGGAACTGAATGAGCTTTAAGGTCCCTTCAACCCAAACCATTCTGGGATTCTATGACTTTTCCTTTTGTACAGTTGCTAACAGGGCTGCACTCTGATACGTCCCAAACTGATGGGTTAAAAATGCTCATGCAGTATTTGCTGATGTATTAGCACAGTACCATTTTAGTAAAGGATGTGCAGGTTCAGTCTCCTAGAGACAACGTACCCTACTGTTTTACTGTGTGATATCTTGCACTATCTTTTAATTCCCTGCTTGCTACAGGGATGCATTTCTGTGCTCCCCATCCCTGACATCACATGAAGCAGAGGTAAGGGCCTGGCGGATGAGTTGTACTTCTGAAATGAATGACCTTAATTTGACTGTAGGCATGTGCTTGATTACTCTCAGTTTACTCAGCAGCCGCTATTGCTCTCTCTCAATGAACACTTCTTGCAAGCAAGAGATTGTAAAGGGATAAAGACAGCAAGTAAGTGGAAGCAAGTGCATACTCCTGTTTGTTTTCATCCAGGTCAGTAACAACGTTGCAAATGGGGATTGTTCCAAGAAATTCCTGTAGGGATTTACCAGAAATACTGTTTTTAACTCGTAGAGCACATACTGACTTCCTGCCATCAGCCGGCTGCGTGTGAGTGTGATACAGAGCAGTTATTTCACTCTGCAGAGTAAGTTCTCAGTCAGTTCAGGGATTTTTCATCTGTTAATTGTCATGGAATTGTGGAATGATTTGGGTTGGAAGGGACCTTAAAGCTCATCCAATTCCAATCCCCTGCCACAGGCAGGGACACCTTCCACTAGAGCAGCTTGCTCCAAGCCCCGTCCAACCTGGCACTTTCAATTTCCACTCTTGATCCTAGAAAATCAAAGGGTAGAGGGAATTTTCACAAGGTAAGGATTTACACTGTACATTGTACACAGGTTTGGAAGTAACAGTGGGCTAAGGTCTTGATTTGAGGTTTTTGGTTTGGTTTTAATTCAGGGGAAAAGCTGCTCTGAAATTTCAGATACCGTGGTGGGTTTTGTAGTTTTCCTCTTTGTCTCTTATTGCTGTAAATACTTGATTTAGGTGCACTGAGAGGACTCTAATTTTGGGTGATGTACCACACTTTGCACAGCTATCTTTGTATCAGAAATGCCTTTTGTTTTCTGCATAGGCAGAGCTTTTGTGGCAGAGGAAAGTAAACTGGATGCAGCTTAGTGTCCAGGAAGCCTTTGTCAGCTTGCAGCTACAGGCATAAGTGTTGCAATAAGTTTTCTTTGCAATGTTTGTGTTTCTGGAGTTTGTCCAGTGTTGGCTGCAGAGCACATGCAGGATATGCTTTGTCTGATCCATTAGTTGTCCTCCAGGACTGAAATCCAATAAATCTCATTAAATACCTGTAGGTGGGTCCAACTGGAGATAAATGGCTGAGAGCTGACTTAGATGAATGAATCGAAGCACAAATGGGGAACTAGTGCTAATCCAGTTTTAAAGTACTCTATTAAAGATGTCAGGCTTGCCTCTCATCTTCTACTGGGTACAAGTCTGAGACTCGCAGAACACGGAGTTGCAGCTAGTCACTGCCCCTCTACTCTGCTCTTGCGAGACCCCACTTGGAGCACTGTGTACAGTTCTGGTGTCCCCAACATAAGAAGGACACAGAGCTATTGGAACAAGTCCAGAGGAAGCCATGAGGATGATCAAGGGCTGGAGCACCTCCTGGATACAGGCTGAGAAAGTTGGGGCTGTTCAGCCTGGAGAAGAGAAGGCTGCATGGAGACCTTGGAGCAGACTTCCAGTAGCTGAAGGGGGCTACCAGGATGCTGGAGAGGGACTGTAGTGATAGGACAAGGGGTGATGGGTTCAAAATGAAACGGGAAGTTCAGGTTGGATGTAAGGAGGAAGTTCTTCCCTGTGAGGGTGCTGAGGTGCTGGCACACGTTGCCCAGGGAAGCCGTGGCTGCCCCATCCCTGCAGTGTTGAAGGCCAGGTTGGACACAGGGGCTTGGAGCAAGCTGCTCTGGTGGAAGGTGTCCCTGCCCATGGCAGGGGTTGGAGCTGGATGAGCTGTAAGGTCCCTTCCAACGCAAACCATTCTATAAAATACATGGGCTGCTCTTCTTTGTGGGCCCTCTTTGGCCTGCATGGAGATGGACCACTGACAATGCAGCTTTTTTAGTCTTCGTAAGCTTACAAACACTTGAAGTTCTGTTTTCTGGCCTGTGGTAGATCCCAAGGCTATTCTCTCAATAGCTGTTTTCTGAATAATGCTTTCATGAATTCCTTAAGGAATTACTGCAATACTTTCCTCTTTTAATTTTGGGGGGGAAGTTGAAGTCTAAACCAAAAGAAATGTTGAAAATACAATTCTTGGAATTCTGAATCTTTATCTGCATTTTCAGGCTGCTGTTGTGAAACCGTTTGTATCTTTATAGGATTAATCTCTCCACGTTTATGCAATTTGGGCATTAGATGTGGTTTCTGATGTAAAAGCTTGGAACACAAGCAGCAGCAGTTGCTGAATTTCAGTTTCATCAGCAAAAGATGAAATATCTCTGGGAATATTTTTCTGCTCCATGTAGCTTTCTCGCTAAACTGCAACAATCACGTTGAGAACCGTTATGTGTCATCATGTATCCATATACGTAACAAAACAGACCAATAACTGAAGTAGCTATTGGCCATGGTACTTGGATTTTGGGGTTTTTAAATACTATTTCTTAGCACAGCTGCTTTATTTAGAGAACCGTTGATGTCGGTTCAGCACAGACCTTTTTCTAACTTGATTTTGGAGGTTTGTGGTGGCTGATTTTACTGAAAGGTGTTGGAGGAGTAAAATGTCTTTCTAGAAGAGAAGAAAGTCGTACGATTGCCCTGGTTTTACTGAGGGTCACTCCTTTCTGCTCACTTGCAGGAGAAAGAAACTGTCATGGAAAAACAATCCCAGAACCCCAGACTGGTTTGTGCTGGGAGGGACCTTAAAGCTCATCCAGTTCCACCACGGGCAGGGGCACCTTCCACTAGAGCAGCTTGCTCCAAGCCCCTGTGTCCAACCTGGCCTTGAACACTGCCAGGGATGGGGCAGCCACAGCTTCTCTGGGCACCCTGTGCCAGCGCCTCAGCACCCTCACAGGGAAGAGCTTCTGCCTCAGAGCTCATCTCAGTCTCCCCTATGTCAGTTTAAATACAAGGGAGTGAGTGATGCGGGATTTGCATTGTAATTTATGAACACAAATGAGAGTAAGAGTGTACATAATCCATGTAAGTGCTTGTAGACACTTGGTTTCCTAAGGCACTCTGTTGTGTGTATCTCTATTATTGTAGTAGCTGCATTACTTAAACGTTTCTACTACAGAAATTAATATTAAGCCTGAAAACCTGTGTGAACAGCTCCAAGTTGGAGCTTGGAGCAGGGCTTTTGGAAGCTCACTGGAGTAAAGGAGCATTCCCATAGGAGCCCTGTGTGTGGAGGGCATATTTGATAGCATCATGGAGAAATGTCTTCCTACTGAAGGAGCCTCTTGGCTTGAGGTGGTGAGTTCCTGAATGCTGGCAGTGCTTCCTGGAGGCACAGCTCCTGGGCAGCTGTGACTGTGTTCATCTGGTAGTGCAGGCTGGGTATGTGAGAGCGCATGAACCATGATGTGCCCAAGAGCTCCTTCCAGCATGCAGATACCTTTTGGAATTCCAGCCCTGGGTGTTTGTGTTTGCTCTGCCTTCTCCTCCTCTTTGGAACAAAGCACGGAAGTACTGACATCACTCAGTTTGAAGTTGAATGGAATAAAATAACACATGTTTAGGGAACAGAGCTCAATAGCCCATGGGTCCCAGGAGGAGTAACTGATGCCAAACAAGGAGCTGATGATGCCAGAATGTACCCAAACTGAATGCACAAGGACCTTCAGCTGTGTTGTGATAATAGAGGAGGGCTTTCCTATTTTCCATACATAGAATAAAATACTTCAAAAGAAATAAGATGGTGCTTGTGCTCCCTGCATGAGGCTAAAGGGAGTTGGAAGGGGCAGGGATACGGGATCATGGTTAGCTGTGTCTCCAGCCTGCTTTCCAGCTGATGCTTTAGCATCCTCCTAATCCTGCCAGCTGGTTTGCAGGCAAAAATATTGGCAGCAGGGAATGGTTCATGGAATGTAATTGGGTGCTTTTAGTGAGGAGTCGCTTGTGCTTCAGTGTGCTGTGTGTGTAGTAGTAACTGTTGCAAGGCCATGTATCGCAAATGTGGTGAAATGAATGTCAGAAGTATGTCTGTAGTGGACACTGCAGCAGGAGACATCCCAATGCTGAGCCAGATGGAAGTTGCTGGTGGTTTGGGATTCCAAGTCCTGATGCAGCTGGGGAACAATTTGAAAGGATCCTTGCTGCAAAAAGTCTTCTGTGCAGATGCCTCCAGTGAGCAAATCATGACCCTGGAACGGCTGTGGATTGTCAAGGCAGTGGCTTGGAATGGCCTATGAGTACTGTCCTCCAAAGGAGGGGTTGCACTGCAGCTTAGTGAGTAAGTGGAGAGATGGTTAACATGTCACTTGGGGCAGGAATGTTAGAGATAAGGGTCTGTGGGAGCATTTAGACTTTTTCTTGACTAAATATTAGGGTATTGTCCCCAAATATAAGGGCATGAATAAAAAATAACATCAAGATGGCAAGAAGTGGGGTTTTTACTAACTGTTTTTTAAGTAATGGGAAGAGCTAATGTTTTTTTCATCAGAGCTTGTTGGGATTGGGGCTCCCAACACAAGAGGGACGTGGAGCTGTTGGAGTGGCCCAAAGGAGGCCATGGAGATGCTGCGAGGGCTGGAGCAGCTCTGCTCTGGAGCCAGGCTGAGAGAGCTGGGCTGGGTCAGCCTGGAGAAGAGAAGGCTCCTGAAGGGGAGACCTTAGAGCAGCTCCAGTGCCTAAAGGGGCTGCAGGAAAGCTGGAGAGGGGCTTTGGACAAGGGCCTGTAGGGACAGGCCAAGGGGAATGGCTTTAACCTGCCAGAGGGGAGACTGAGATGAGCTCTTAAGCAGAAGCTCTTCCCTGTGAGGGTGCTGAGGCGCTGGCACAGGGTGCCCAGAGAAGCTGTGGCTGCCCCATCCCTGGCAGTGTTCAAGGCCAGGTTGGACCCAGGGGCTTGGAGCAAGCTGCTCTAGTGGAAGGTGTCCCTGCCTGTGGCAGGGGTTGGAGCTGGATGAGCTTTGAGGTCCCTTCTAGCATAAACAATTTTATAACTCTTTTTAATATATAGAAAATAACGCTTACACTGAAGCCTACAGAATGTGAGGTAATGGTGATGTTTTTCTCGTGTCTGGCCTTGGCTGCTGGATGCGCTGCTGGCTTCAGGCCCTGTGTGTACCAACGTATATTGCTTTGTATCTTCTGAGTAAAATGTACTTATGGTACAAAACCGTCAATGATTTTGACATGAAGGCATTTTTGCTACCTGATTATTTTCCTTTTTATGTTTTTTCATGTGTCATTTGCTGCTTAATATTTAATGATTTCAAGGCTGTTTATTTCTTATGTTTTGTCATACAACCATAGAATGATTTGTGTTGTAAAGCACCTCAAAGCTCCTCCAGTTCCAACCCCTGCCACAGGCAGGGACACCTTCCACTAGAGCAGCTTGCTCCAACCCCCTGTGTCCAACCTGGCCTTGGACACTGCCAGGGATGGGGCAGCCACAGCTTCTCTGGGCTCCCCGTGCTCTGAATGCCACTAGTTGTCTGCAGGCATTGTCACTTGTCTTATCCCTGCTTGAATTCCTTCCTTCCTGCACACCCGACTACTCGTTTCACCCTTCATGTTGGTGGGGAATAGTGTTTATCTTCAGAGACTTATGACTGGGGCAGATGCAATCTGTAAGCCCTGCAGTGATGAACTGCAAGCTCTCTTCACTAATTTGCAGTGTGTGGAGGCTGAATCACTTCTCTAGCCGAGGATGTGTGCTATAGATACAGAGCTTCATCCACCTCCTGCTGCTGTGCTGTCTGACTCTTGCTTTACTTATCGTGACTAGGAGGTGTTGGTTGTTTCCATCAGTCTGTTGCTTCCTGATGCTGCTTTGACCAAGACTCTTCTGTGGGGTGGGCTTAAGAGACTTGTTTTTAACTCCTCCCATCTGGAACTGGTGTGTCCTGTGTTGCGGTTTCATTCTTGGTTTTAATTCCAGTGTGAAGGGTAAGTGGTGCGTATGCAGCAATGGTTTTGCTGATGGTGTTTTTGGTAAGTTGCCTTAAAAAGTAAAAAGCAGTTTGTGGCTGCTTTTAGGTTGCTTCTGCAGGTATTTGGCCTGCCATTTCAAATCAGAGTTCCTCTTGAAGGGATGTCTTTGGCCTGGCAGTCTCTAACTGCCTCCTCCTTCACAGCCTGTCAGCAGTACCTCTATAGCTGTTGGCAGCGGCCTCTGTGACCTTGATCAAGTCTGGTCTGCACTTTTTTGGCATCTCTGTGGGTGCTGCTCACTGGTTTGGCATTGACAATGTTTCTCCTTTGGACTTCCCTGCTGCTGTGCTGGGCAGCAGCGTGCAAAGAACAACTTGGAATTTCTGTGACACTGGGATTTGCTCACAATTGCAGCAGCTGACATTGACTCCTGTCTAAAATGAGTTTAGTGCTGGTGTCCTCAACATCAAAAGGACATGGAACTGTTGGAACAAGTCCAAAGGAGGGCCACAAGGACAATCAGGGGACTGGAGCACCTCCCATGTGAAGATAGGCTGAGAATATTGGGGCTGTTCAGCCTGCAGAAGAGAAGGCTGCATGGAGACCTCATAGCAGCCTTCCAGTGTCTAAAGGGGGCCTATAGGGATGCTGGGGAGGGACTCTTCATTAGGGACTGTGGTGATAGGACAAGGGGTAATGGGTTTAAACTTAAACAGGGGAAGTTTAGATTGGATCTGAGGAAGAAATTCTTTACTGTAAGGGTGGTGAGGCCCTGGAATGGGTTGCCCAGGGAAGTTGTGAATGCTCCATTGCTGGCGGTGTTCAAGGCCGGGCTGGACAAAGCCTTGGATGGCATGGTTTAGTGGGAGGTGTCCCTGGCCATGGCAGGGGGCTTGGAACTGGATGATCTTGAGGTCCTTTCCAACCCTGACTATTCTGTGATATATGACAAAGCACTGGGAGGGATCAAAGCAATGCCTAAAGATCCCTTTCCCAGACTTTTCAGTTATTGTGCTCTTCCGGTGAGGAAACAGTTCTTGCTCCCAAGTGAAGTGGCTGGAGATGAGAACAGTCAGTTTTGTAGCTCAGAAGTGTTTCTCAGACAGTAGTTTCCATCCTGTGTGAGTCAAACAGGGCAAAATAACAGCCACAGGTTTGCGATGCAGAGCCAGATATTCTTTTGGTATTTGTTATATTGCACTTTGTAGGGTTTGTTCTGGAGTGTTCACTGTTATCACCAGTCTAAAATGATGAAATAAAGCATTAGACATTTATCTGGGTAATAACTACATGTGCAGTTACATGAGATTGGAATGCTTTACTGCTAAGCATTACTGACCCAAAGAGCTCCAGGACATGATAAGGGGCCAGTGGACAAGGGTAAGACAAGAGGGAATTGCTTTAACCTGCCAGAGGGAAGATTGAGATGAGCTCTTAGGCAGAAGCTCTTCCCTGTGAGGGTGCTGAGGCGCTGGCACAGGGTGCCCAGAGAAGCTGTGGCTGCCCCATCCCTGGCAGTGTTCAAGGCCAGGTTGGACACAGGGGCTTGGAGCAAGCTGCTCTAGTGGAAGGTGTCCCTGCCCATGGCAGGGGTTGGAACTGGATGAGCTTTAAGGTCCCTTCAACACAAACCTTTCTGTTATTCTATTTATGGAGAGAGTAGAATGTGATGCTGGGTCATTGAAGCACAGTAACACCACATCAGTTAAATTTCCTTCTTATTTCTTCTAGAGTGAACACAAAAATGAGTGTGGGTTCAAAGGATTCTCTTTTAGGTGGGAAACACTGAGTCCGTATGGATACGAGGTCCCTCAGACAGCGTGGCGAGGAAACCCCATCCTTAGCGGCAGGGCTGGTGATGAGTTCCCAGCTCTACACATCGCAGAGCGGGTGGACAGGGACCCTTTGTTCAGAGCAGCTGCCGAAGCCAACTCTGCTGCCGCTCTGGATGCAGCACGAGGCATGTGATGTCTTAGTGCTTGGGAGAAAAACAAGTTTTCCCTGTTTTTGCAAAATGCTGCTCTTTTAGTGCAGTTCAGGTTGCTTCCATTGTGTTTTTCCATTAATCCTGGTATAAGATGCAACTTCGGGGTAAGGTGTCATGTATTTCCAGTTCTGTACTAACCTGGCTGTTGTGGGAAAGAGAAAGTGTTGGTGGATCAATGGCAGCTCTTAGCGAGTAATTCTTCTCTCCTACTGTTACTTGTAAGGAAGCAGAACAAGGTCCTCAGGGGTTGTTTGACTCTGGAGCTGTGCTCTCTCTTTGTACTTGCTGTTGGAGACAGCTGGAAGGACTGAGACAAATAAGGTGATGGCAAGTAAAAATAGATTGGGTAAGGTTTGATGTGTACAAAGCCTAAAACTCCTTCTCTCTTCTGTGCTCCATAAGCTTTCCTGAGGAATTGCATTTCTTCTTTTCCTTATGGAAATGCTGAGGAGGAAAAGCAGTAGGAAATGAGAACTTCATCCCATCCTCCTGTTTCCCCCTTGCTTTAGGCTTTTTGCTCTGCATCACCAGCTCTATATTGCAGCAAATAGTGTCTTGCAGGGGCCACTCTTTGCTGGCTGTTTCCGCAGTAGTGTGATAGTGGTTTTATTGTGTTGGACTTGATTTTATAGACATTAAAATAACTACTAAAATATGTGTGACATTAAGCTCACTGCTATAGATATGCTTAGTAAAAGGCACCCTTGTTGCAGAATTACATTGGGTGCAGTAGAGACCTGCTGCAATATCAAGGGAAAAGCTCGAAGCAGGGGACTGATGTGTCAGTCATATCTTCAGATGGAGCAAAGATAGGTGTAGTGTGTGTTATTCTTGCTAAATGCCTCATGCGGATGTAACTGGGTTTCATTCTTGCTGGCCTTTGTGCAGCAGCTGGAAGCTGAAAAAGGTGGTGGTGTAAATCATGGAATCCCAGACTGGTTTGTGTTGAAAGGGATCCTAAAGCTCATCCAGTTCCAAGCCACTGCCACGGGCAGGAACACCTTCCACTGGAGCAGGTTGCTCCAAGCCCTATCCAACCTGGCCTTGAATGCTGCCAGGGATGGGGCAGCCACAGACTTCTCTGGGCACCCTGTGCCAGCACCTCAGCACCCTCGCAGTCAAAAACTTCTTCCCTATATCTAACCTGGACTTCCCCTGTTTCAGTTTGAACCCATCATCCTTTGTCCTATTGCTACAGTCCCTGATGAACAGTCCCTCTCCAGCATCCTTGTAGGCCCCTTCAGCTACTGGAAGGCTGCAATATTGAAGGTTTTTGAAAGACTTGAGGCAGAGGCTGTTTTGAATTTCAGTTCACTAAAAGCTTTGAAGCCCTTTCTTCAGCTGCACCATGGTAAGCAGAGCGCACCTGAAACACTGTCTTTGCCTTCTTTAAGATGTTGTTTGTATACCCACCATAGCAAGAGCCAAGTTATCACTTCTTAGTGTTCCTCAGTGAGAAGTAGGAAATTCAGGGGAACATCTAGACTCACTTACTTTGTGATTGTGCATTACGAGAAGACAGATGCTAAGACATCTACCTGTAGGTAATGTTTTCTGTTTGTCTACGTCAGCAGCTTGCTTGTTCTACAAAGCCAGTGTTGAGAGCTTGGGGGGTTCTGGTTACTTCTTGCCCCCAATGTGTTTCAGTTAATGGACTTTAATGTTAAAAATTGATTTGAATGGTCTTGATTGTGCTTCTTGTAATCTATGGATTATGACACATTATTAATGCTGTTATAGTCAGTAATGATACCTTTTCTTTAACACTAGCTTTGCACCCTCAGTACTTAGTGGTGAAGTACCATGAATACAAATGAAGTAGCAAGAAGGAGGAGGGAGAAAGCTGTTAAGAGTCAGTTGACATCTTGCTTCATTAGCTCCCAAAAGATAAAAGTATCTGGCTTAAAAGGGAGGAGGAGGAAAAGCAAGAACCTGGACATGGTTCTTGGAAATCTTGGATAGCTCCAGAGCCCTTTATTTAATTAGTGCAGAAAGGACAAGTGTGGGGCTTGTTCTGCCCTACTCGAGTCCTGCCTGCAGGATTCAGCAGCAGGGTGGTTGCGCTTCAAGAAGGCGCTGTAAAATCAGACTGGTTTGTGCTGGAAGGGACTATAAAGCCCATCCAGTTCCAACCCCTGCCACAGGCAGGGACACCTTCCACTAGAGCAGCTTGCTCCAAGCCCCTGTGTCCAACCTGGCCTTGAACACTGCCAGGGATGGGGCAGCCACAGCTTCTCTGGGCACCCTGTGCCAGCGCCTCAGCACCCTCACAGGGAAGAACTTGCTCCTTAGATCTAACCTGAACTTTCCGTATTTCAGTTTGAACCCATCACCCCATGTCCTCTCACCACAGTCCCTAATGAAGAGTCCCTCCCCAGCATTCCTATAGGCCCCCTTCAGACACTGGAAGCTGCTCTGAGGTCTCCACACAGTTTCTCCTCTCCAGGTTGAGTATGACTCGAGGTTTGGGTTTGCTCTGGATTTATGAAGTTTCCTCAGCTAATTAATTCCTATTGAATAGTGATAAGACACCAGATGTGTTGCTGAACATATTGCTCCCCTGTGTTGCCATCTGTTGTAATATCTGACATGTCTAGTTATGTTTATAGAGACTTGAGTGGCCCTTTGCTCTTTCTAAACTGTGCTCAACCAACGGCTGATGCATGAGAACTGAGAGATCCAAAGATACCATAAAACCAAATTACTCCTGGGGAGGTTTTGACTGGATGCAAGAAGAAACTTTTCCTAATGAGAGCTATCAGCCCCTGGAATAATCTCCCCAGGGAAGTGGTGGATTCCCCAGTGTTGGACACTGTTAAGATTTAGCTGGACAAGCTGCTGGGACATCTAGTCTAGGCCATGCTTTGCCTAGAAAGGTTGGACCAGATGATCCTTGAGATCCCTTCAGCCTGGGATTCTGTGGTTCTAATCTTAAGAGTGAGCTGTGAGCCAGGCTTGGTGAGATGAGGAATGATAAAACACAAGGTGACTCCTGTGTGGCAGGCAGAGCAACCCTTGCTCGATACACACATGAAATGATGGTCTTTAATAACTCCTGGGTGCAACTCTTGATTCCACTTCTTCCTTCTCTGTTAGCCTCAGCTGTGAACATTGGAGACTTGGCTGGGATAGTAACAGAGGATAGAGGAGCCCCCCTCATACTGAAAGCAGCCACTTTCCATTCAGAGAGAATAGGAAAACCTTCAGGTGTCTTTTATTTTAACATAGAGACTTGCAGGAGACTTTGCTTTCAGCTCTGCAGGTTCAGTCTGCTTTCAGGAATAAAGCCACTATCATTTTGATTCCTTTCCAAAGACAGTGTAAAATAAAGCTGCTAAGACATTAAATGTGACTTGCTTTTAGGAACATGGAATGATTAATACAGCCTTTAATGCAGTGTAATTCCAGGGAATATTGTTTTTTATGGTATCTTAAGATCTCAGTTTCCATGCAGACACAGAAAAGCTTTGTCAGTGCATGTTGATGGTACCTTTGTTTGCTCTTTCCTTTTATTCCCCTTCTGTCACCTCTCTGTAACTCTTCTAGTGTTGCATTCCTCATTTTCCGACTGTGCACAGATTAATGGGTGCAATTCAGCAGAGGGGTTTGGTTTGTATTCTGTGGCAATAAATGGGGGTTTAGTGCAATTACTGTAATGCCCTCTTCATTGTTCCTTTCTTTATCAGCTCCTGGAGTTGAAAAGTTGCTCTTTCTGTGCCCACACTAATCCTTTTGCTTTTGGCATTGCCGTACTTCAGTGTAGATGTGCTTTGTGGTGCCAGTGGGAGGAGGAGGGAAGCAGGGAGAGCCTTTACCTGGAGAATTGCCCATCTGAAAGCACAGCTGATGAGGAAAAATACTTTGGGGCACTGAAACCTTCCGACTGTGATGTGGGAATGAGAGGGGGTTTCAGGGTGGTTTTGTCAACGTGAATTTGTTCTTTGTTTTGTCTTTTACCATCCTATTTCTGCTCATTGCATCTTGGAGCTAAAATCCAAAGTTCATTGCTCTCGTGAGACCTCACTTGGAGCACTGTGTGCAGTTCTGGTGTCCGCAACATAAGAAGGCCATGGAGCTGTTGGACCAAGTCCAGAGGAGGCCACGAGGATGATCAGGGAACTGGAGCACCTCTCGTATGAAGATAGGCTGAGAAAGTTGGGGCTGTTCAGCCTGGAGAAGAGAAGGCTGCATGGAGACCTCATAGCAGCCTTCCAGTGTCTAAAGGGGGCCTACAGGGATGCTGGGGAGGGACTCTTCATCAGGGACTGGAGTGAATAGGACAAGGGGTAACGGGTTCAAACGGAAACAGGGAAGATTTAAGTTAGATATAAGGAGGAAGTTCTTCCCTGTGCGTGTGGTGAGGCACTGGAATGGGTTGCCCAACCCATTGTTGTGAATGCTCTGTTGCTGGTGGTGTTCAAGGCTGGGTTGGACAGAGCCTTGGATGGTGTGGTTTAGTGGGAGGTGTCCCTGCCCATGGGAGGGGGTTGGAACTGGATGATCTTAAGGTCCTTTCCAACCCTGACTATTCTATGATTCTATGATCACTGTACACAGGGCTGTGTAAAACTTATGTGTAGTGCAGAATAGAAGCTGAGGGAAGTGATAGTGGGTTACAAGAGGCTGTGGTAACTCTTCCTTTTTGTTTGTGGAAGGCCGATGTGTTTGTAGATTAGAGAGCAGAATCTTTCCTGAGTAACAGAGACTTTGGTATCTCCTCTATATGGTCTCTTTAGTTACCTCTATCACAGATCACAGCCTGGTTTGGATTGGAAAGGACCTTAAAGCTCATCCAGATCCAACCCCCTGCCACAGGCAGGGGCATCTTCCACTAGAGCAGCTTGCTCCAAGCCCCTGTGTCCAAGCTGCCCTTGAACACTGCCAGGGATGGGGCAGCCACAGCTTCTCTGGGCACCCTGTGCCAGCACCTGAGCATCCTCATCATAAAACTTGTTCCTTATGCCTAGACTTAACCTGCCCCTCTTCCAGTTTAAAACCGTATTTCCTTTAAGGAGAAAACACTTCGTAAATCTTGTTTTCCTGTGCTATAAAGGATTGACAGTGTTTGGTTGCAACGGAAAAGCTTAATGTGTCTCTTCAGTTGAAGTTTGTAAGGGAGGAAAAATATTGTGCATGCATGAAGAGCATTGGGATGCTGTATTACTGTTAGCTGTGAGGTGAACTAGGTCATAGTTGTAAGTCTGCTGATGCTGGAGTAGGCATGCTCTTTATCTTGCATATATGTAATAGCTGGGGGTTTTCTAACTTAGGAGGCTGCATAAATCCTTTGCTAGAAACAGTGACCCTGATTCCCAGCTCAGGCATGATGGGGAGGCCTGATGTTACCTGGTGTAAATATTCCTAATGCTTCATTTAGCTTAGCTCTCCAAGCTGGAAGTCTGTCACTCTGAGACTTGGATTTTCCAAATGAGGCAATACTTAATTAAAAGTAATAAACATTTGAAAGTTATTCTTCAGGTTTTAAAGTATTTGAAATGGTGCCTCTGAATGCAGTTGATCAGACAAAATATAAGTATCAGTTTCATGCTTTATTCCTCCAAATTCTGTCATTTCCGTTAATTAAAGCCTTGTTGCTTGCTCCAATCAAACATTTGATCTGTCATAGCATCTTTTGATATCGCTCTTCATAAAGAAGTACCCCGAGAGGGAGTTATCTGCTAGCATACGTCAGAGCATGCAGTATAGTTCAAGCCTTGGTTTGTAATCACAGGGGTGGAATGCACTTTATAGTTTGGTGCTTTGCCTCATGATCTGTCAGCGCTGCTGCAAGCCAAAATGAGGATGTTTTGTTGACATATTTTTCACATATGTGTATCTTTAAAGCTAAATCTTCCCCCATGGCCATTGCTCCTCACTCAGTTCAGGTCAGTGGAAGCTGTTGTGGGCAGTAATTATCACTTGATGGCTGTTTGTCATCTTCTGTCAAAAGGATTGGTCATTACAGTGATGCTCCTGCTCTGTGACCCTCCTTGTTATGACAGACACCAGTTAGCACTCTTGGATATAAATTCTCATGTCTTTTATTCATAGCTGCCTTTGATCCTTAGTGTTATTGCATTTAAATGTTGGAGAAATGCTGAGCTGAAGTGTGAACGGAGTACAGGAGTGGTTTGGATCTGTCATAATGGGAGTTTTCCCTGATTGGAATATCTGGCACAAGGCGATGGGGTTGCTTATTGGGGTCCTGAAGGTGGAAAACTGGAGTTGGATTCATTTTTGGACATGTTGAGCGGCCATTCTTGACTCTAGGCATGGCTGGGAGTGTTGAAGAGGTCATAGAATCGTAGACTGAGTTGGGTTGAAGAATTCTCTTCTGCAGAATAGCCATTATGGCTGTGAAGTATTCTGCACCAGATTACCTAGGAGGGAGGATTTAGGGTTAATAATGAGAAACTTCAACCCCTTAAACCAGGAATAGCCATCTTGGTTTGTTTGAATGTCAATGGAACTATATTAGCTTTTAAAGCCTTCATTTAAATACTGTTAATATTAGTCTCCGTGATGCACTTGATTTTATTCTTTTCACCCTGAAGTCTCCTCTTATGACAGTCTTACACTCTGGGCTATATTTTCTTTTCCATATTGCTGTTTCTATCTCTTTATTCCATTTTTGCACTCAGACTTAAAAAGTAAAGAAATACATCTATAGTCTGTTAAGCAAGAGGAGTACCACAGAGAAAAAGACCAAGGCAACCCATCATGTATTGGTCATTGTTAGCATTTTAAACTGGAAATGGTAAATTCTGAAGAGAATAAACAGTAACTCCTGGAGATTCCAAACGAGGTCATGGCCATGGTTGGAGGCAGTGCTGGGCGCTGTGCCCCATCCTCGTGGTGGGATTAAACCTTCTCACGTGCCTGCTTGGGTGTTCCTGCTTGTGCACTTGGGCTAAACGGATTATCAGATTTGAGGTCAGGAGAGTATTTTCCTCCAGTTACCAGTTCTTATGGATGTAATTAATGTTGCTGATCATCTGTGTAATATGGGTGTTAGCCTGCTGCTTAGGACTGCTTGGGAATAGGAGAAAATCGGGTGGGTAAGACCTCCTGGGTCTGATGTCTCATTGCCTTTAGCTGTGGCGCTTGGCCTTTTGCTGTAGGTTTTAAGTTTGTGGGAAGTGCTTTGTGACCTGTAGGGAGTGTAGCGCATGTCCTTCGTGTCCTGTGAGCTCTTTTGGTCTGAGCATCTCTGAAGATTTCCTGCTTGAAGGGGAGTTACATGTAACTTATCCAGGTCTTTCTATTCCTATGATGGTGTCTGAGAGTCCCACTGGAGCACCTCCGACCAGTGCTGCACACCAGCCCTGTCCCTGGAAAGTGATGTAGGCGGAAAAGTGATGGCTGTCTGAGGGGTGGAAGAAAGCTTTGAGGTGACATTGATGTTCCAAGAATACTCTCACTCCCTGAGGAGTTGTGACAAGTAATAAGAAATTTGATTATCAGACACCTTCATAAAGCTGCCCTTTAGACACTGTTATGAAAGGTGCCTCTATGAAGGGGAGGTCTGTGCTTAAAGGACAGCCCTTCTTGTACCGGAGGTGTGAAGACAAGAAGTCCGTAGTGCCTCCTGTTGAAGGAGGAAGACTACATTTACCATTTTGCTAGTTAAGAACAGCATGTAAACCACCTCTGAACATGGTAACCTCATTGGAGGGAATAACTGCAGTTGTAGAACTGCAGAAACTTCTGTGGGTCAGCCTTGACTATAGCTCATTAACTTCAGTCTTCTGAAGTACAGGAGTTCCTGCCTGTGGGTATGAGGATGCTGGGGAGGCACTCTTCATTAGGGACTGCAGTGATAGAACAAGGGGTAATGGGTTCAAACTTAAACAGGGGAAGTTTAGACTGGATATGAGGAAGAAATTCTTTACTGTAAGGGTGGTGAGGCACTGGAATGGGTTGCCCAGGGAAGTTGTGAATGCTCCATCGCTGGCGGTGCTCAAGGCCGGGTTGGACAGAGCCTTGGATGGCATGGTTTAGTGGGAGGTGTCCCTGCCCATGGCAGGGGGGTTGGAACTGGATGATGTTAAGGTCCTTTCCAACCCTGACTATTCTATGATTCTATGAGGGCCCTACTTGATATCAGAAGATTTTATTTCTTAGAGTTTGCTCTATATGAAAGCTAAGCCTAGCTTTAGGAGTCCCAACTGTCATGTTTTTCAGATTATTAATACTTTTCCCCAGCCCAATCTGGTTTGCAGTGCTATTTGTCAGATAAATTGCCAGGCATTGCTAATCTCAGTGCTCAGAGTTTCCAGATTCTCTTTTGGGAAGGGCATGGAGGAGTGGTCTTCGAATTACTTCCTTTTGGTTGTAGTTTATTATCTTCTAAAGACAGCAGTTGTCAAAGGTTCTGCTTTCGTATCAGCCCAGTCTTTGAAAACCAAAAACCCCTTTGTGGTTCCTGTTCATTGGTTGTGTTGTCATTCCATTGGTGAGGAGGGGAGGGGGTAATGTGTTATCTCTGGTAGTATGTCTCATGCATTATCTCTGTAGTATATGTCTGTAGTATATACCTGATTTCTTCAAAGCAACCAGATTTTATTCTCTCCTAATTTACTCCCTGGCTCAGCAGTCTGAGCACCAGGGTTGAGCTCCTCCAAGGAACTGCAACTCATGACCTACAATGGAGTCACTTGTGGAATACATGCAGCAGTAAGATTTGCTATTGAGCTGCATCTGAACAAATCAGAGACTTCTCTCTTGGTCCAGAATCCTTTGTCTTGCTTTAGCTTCCCAGTATTGGTACGAGCTGTGTGCAATGTGAGGGTCCTTCAGGTCTCTCAGGTGTTGTGCCTCTTGCTGCTCATGTAGGTAGGTAGGACTCCAGGCTTCTTCTGAATTCAGCAGTGGAAAGAGCAATGGCTTTCTCCATATTGTCAGTCCTCACCTTGCTTGTGACTGGAGCAGCTCAGACCTGTTTGTGAAAACAAACCCATTTGGTGGATTTGAAGGTTGTGGCTGCTCTCTGGGCTTGCTAATGAATCACCAAGTACGATAACTTGATTATAATGCTATACAATGGGGGGAGGACCAGTCTGTTCCATGAATACAGTGGCTTGGTGTAGTTACCTCTGGCACTCAGGAACACTGAAATCAGTTTTTAATATAGTATGCATGCAGTGAATTAATGAAGCGGCTGAGAAATCGTTCTTAATATTAGTGATGGTAATTTGAGTTTTCTAAAGACACTTTGTAGGCTTTCTGTGGGTGAGCTGACAGTGCAAGAGAGCACAGTTCATCACAGAACTGCATAAAATCAACACAAAGTACTGGGAGATGGGCAAGTACAATAACATTAATTGACTATATTATGATGAAGAAGGAGAGCATCATAAATGGAGTGAGGGACTGGCTTTTGAAAGTGGATTTGTGGCTTTGTGAGACTTGTTACAAGGTGAAATATTAGTAGATTAAAGGACTTTAATCTGGATTTGTTTTTAACAGGGTCCTTTGTTATGGTTGGTAACCAGCAGGGATGAAAACAATTACGTGGAGAAGCAAGAACCATGGAAGTTCTGTTGTCTTGCATGCTAACAGTGATGTTTCTTCTCTCCAGCTCTCTACAACTATGATGCGAGGGGACCAGATGAACTTTCCTTACAAATAGGTGACACCGTGCACATACTAGAAACATATGAAGGTAAGCTGGAAAACCCTGCATTTAAAAACATTGATTTTGTACTTGTTCCTTTTGCGTTTGTGACCTTATCTTCTCGAGTTATGAGGTGATGAATTACCTTCTCTGTTGCTAAAGGGCAAACCACATTATTCTTAATGAACCAAGAATTAACCAATGCTAGATGGGAATGAAGATGCATTTGGTTGATAGCCAGTGAATAACTATTCCCTTTTCTATGGAAGATGGATGTTCACACAGCTTTGTTTGTATGGGTCAATTGTAGCATCTACCTACATAAGAGAAATTATAGATGCTTTATGGATGCCCTCAGGTGATGCATGAAAGAGCTTGCTTGAGCTCCTCAAGCAGGCTCAAAAGAGCTGGTAAAAGAAGCTTAATCTGAATTTGAAAGTTACTTGGGTTCTAAATTATTTATATCTCTCTTATAAGATGGGTACATGAGTTACAGTGCCATGGACTGACTTCAGGCTTGTCAGATGCTTTGCTTGTTTTGCTGTCGAAACACTACATGTACCAAAATCTTTCCCTGTTATCTATGTCAAAGGGAATTTGAATGCCGAGTTTGATAATCAACGGAAGGTGAAAATTGTCATAGCACTTTTCAGCTCTTGCTTGATCCAGGACAGAGCCAAGCAAAATACAGCTCTTGCGTTATATACTTGACTTGAGGTTTTTGTGGCATGGTGCAGTTTGGAGAGGTATAAGGAATAGAGAACTAAACATAGTTTAAAATACTGTAACACATTTTGTCTTGTGGAGATGTGATTTACTTTAATATATGGATTTAATTTGTTTCTGTAGACCTTGATCTTCTGGTACCTCTGTGTGATGCATTTGGTTTAGATATTGGCTTAATAGGATGGTTTTTATTGTTACATTTACTGAAACAAACAATGCTATTTCAACAGAAGTAACAGGCTCTACTCATCACTGTGCAAATGAACTTTGTCGTTATTCCTAGGCTGGCATTTTCTTACAGAGCTCAAGTTGCCAAGTTTCCCTTGAAGCAAAGTAATCTTTCCTCTATCTGATGTTATATGCTCTAATAAAAGTCTAATAATGCAAAAATGGAATGATTTAAATATTGTGCAGCTTTGTACTTTTAATATATGAATAGACTTATTTAATGAATGTGGGAGAAGCTCTGCATCCTGAATAGCATACATGAAGCCCTATGAAATGATGACTGCTGCCAGCTAAGTGGGACAGTGGATGTGACTCACTTCTCCCCTAGACTTGAATAATAAAACCCTTCACACCCTCCTGGTTGTTTGACTTCAAGCACATGGGATGAGTTCGTGTTCTTCCAAACATTTCATACCATGATTACTCATTACGTACCTGCTGTGATGGGAAGTTAGGTGCCATAATTCTTATCTCTTTTGCTCACAGAGCTGCCATTATTAGGTAATTATTTGAGCTCTTTGATCTCCAAGTTTCTCTGTATGGAACTTGTGTAGATTGTGCCCCAGGAGGTTTCAGACCATGTGTGATGGTGTCCAGGTGTGTGCCTGGGAACTTCCCTGCCGCTGATCCCATCCGCGTCAGGGTTGTGTTAGGCTGTGGTGGGGTGGACCAAGGTGAAGAAAAATAACCTAATAATAGAATCAAAGAATCATTTATGTTGGAAAAGACATTTAAGATCATTGAGTCCAGTGCAAAGGTGGATGCGAGGAGGATGGAGCCAGACTCTATACAGTGGTGACTAGTGACATGAAGAGGTGTAATGGCCATGAACTAAAACAGAAGTTTCATCTCAACGTGAGGAAGAACTTCTTTACGTTGAGGGCAGCAGAGCCCTGGAGCAGGCTGCCCAGGGGGTTGTGGAATCTCCCTGTCTGGAGGCAGTCCAAACCTGCCTGGATACTTTCCTGTGTAAGCTGCTCTGGATGGACCTGTCTGGAACTGGATGATCTCCAGAGGTTTCTTCCAAGCCAGACCATTCTGTGAAATCCTCCACTAAATATGAGCATGGACAGGAAAGTCATTTGAAGAGTCAGTAATGCCTTTTTTGCTGAGCATCTCTGATTCTGCTTCCCTTTCCCTGTATTTAAGGTTGGGGGGGAAAAAGAATTGCCTTCTTTCATAGGTATCTGCTGTATTATGTATTCTGCTCTTGGCATCCTACTGTAGAATTGTTACTATTTTGAAATAGGTTTTTTGCAGTAATTCTAGAATAAGGAGTTCTGAAGACTTACAGGTGTCCATGGGCTTTGAAGTGGTAAATTGTAGGGTTGATGTGTTTGCTTCTTATTTTCCTTTCTTAATTTCTTCTGAATCTGCAAGCAAAGCTTATGGTAAATCCTTACTCAGTTGTTCTGCTCTCTGAAAAGGGAAGATAGTGAGAAATTGGGAGGGTTTGGTCTCATGGCTGGTGTAGAAGACCTGTTTTAAGAACAGGCAGGTTTCTGTAGGATAGCGTGTTGCTACCGTGTACTGGAATTGGTTGCGAAGATGGACTTTGCTTATGTGTTTAAAATGCTGTTTATTTTTTTTTGTTTATGTGTAAAACTTATTTTGGACTTTGTTTTTATTATTGCAACATTTTAATCTTTTAAATTTTAATCAAAATCCACTTTATTCATTTCTCTGAATGCCCGAAAAAGCTTTTGTGACTAATTCAGTGTGCAGGTCCTGTAAAGGGCTCCTTGAAACCAACCTATATGTTTACAGGAGTTAAGAGACTGGAAATGAACGGGCACAACCAGGTCTAGCGGAAGTTTTCCCTGCCCCGTGGCAGGGAGTTGGAAGTGGATGAGCTTTAAGGTCACTTCCAACCCAAACCAGTCTGGTTCTATGATTTTACTGTTAAATCTTGGAGTTTCTGTTCTTCCAGGAACCAAAGGAAAAAATGAAGCTAATTTTGAAGAGTCATTGATGTTGGCAGTCAAATTAATGTATTTCTATCAGGTAGGATTACAGACTTTACTTTTTAGATAGAAAACTTTCCCTGTAAGGGTCATATTAGGAGTGACAGCTGAAGAGCAAAGCTTATGACTTCATAAATACCCTTCATCCTGCAGGAGGGAGTGATTGCATTTCATAGCAGATATCCCGAAACACATTTATACCGTGTTCTGAATCAGCCCTTGCCACATCTTTATTGTCTTAATTCTGTTTCTGTACATTATTTGTTGGAGTGGGCAAAAGGGAGTATCTGATCAATAAATGTGGCTGATTAAGGTGAATAGCAATTAAATATAACAGTAAATAAGCCTCAAAGCGGAGATTGAACTGTAATTTCTAGTGATGCTGTGGGGAGTTTGGGTTCCCAAATAAGTTACTCCTGATACTGTGGGAACACTTGGTTGTTGGCTATAGGGTTTTTTTTGTGTGAGGTTTTTGATGTTTTTCAAATGCAGCAAATACCTGGGTAACTGTGTAGTAAATAGAGGCATAGAACCATAGAATAACCAGGGTTGGAATGGACCTTAAGATCATCCAGCTCCAACCCCCCTGCCATGGGCAGGGACACCTCCCACTAAACCATGCCACCCAAGGGCATCATTCAAGAGAAACGAGAGTAAAGATTTGAATGTCTTGCCGCTTTAACAGACACAAAGGTTTCATTGGTCCCTTTTCTTTGTTAGACATTGATGTGGATGCATTTTTCCAGCCGTTACATCCCACAGTACTTTCAAGGGTGAGGCTTGAAACCCTATAACACATCAAGATGCCACTTAAAAGCTCTGGTCACTTTAGAAAAGTATTTCTGCCACCAGCCTGTTTTCCTGTTTGTCTGAAATGAAATTGCCTGTGAACAGAGTGAGGAGGATTCAGAGGTCTGTGCTGTTTGACACCAGGTGTTTGGTCTCTCTGACCTCTGTCTTTGGGCTTTTAGTTTATTATTTATTTCCATGATGTCCAAAACTGCTGAGGTTGCAAACTGAAGAACTAAAGTTAGGCAGGGTCGCAATGGGCCTTGGTAGGTGCATTAGGATACCTTCTCGGTGTCACTGCGAGCTCACACCTTCCTCTGTCCCTTGCGTTCTTTAGTGTCAAGGACTAGATGCTGCTTGCCTAAAGCAGAGGCGATATTATACTTCTGTAGTCCCAGACTGGTTTGTGTTGGAAGGGACCTTAAAGCTTATCCAGTTCCACCCCCTGCCATGGGCAGGGACACCTTCCACTGGAG
This sequence comes from Amazona ochrocephala, assembly GCA_039720435.1. NCBI lineage: Eukaryota > Metazoa > Chordata > Aves > Psittaciformes > Psittacidae > Amazona > Amazona ochrocephala. Next base: position 3,240,485 of record CM077881.1, on the reverse strand, counting down.
CAGCTTGCTCCAAGCCCCTGTGTCCAACCTGGCCTTGAACACTGCCAGGGATGGGGCAGCCACAGCTTCTCTGGGCACCCTGTGCCAGCGCCTCAGCACCCTCACAGGGAAGAGCTTCTGCCTCAGAGCTCATCTCAGTCTCCCCTCTGGCAGGTTAAAGCCATTCCCCTTGGCCTGTCCCTACATCCCTTGTCCAAAGCCCCTCTCCAGGTTTCCTGTAGCCCCTTTAGGCACTGAAGCTGCTCTAAGGTCTCCCCTTTAGGAGCCTTCTCTTCTCCAGGCTGCCCCAGCCCAGCTCTCTCAGCCTGGCTCCAGAGCAGAGCTGCTCCAGCCCTCGCAGCATCTCCATGGCCTCCTCTGGCCTCCCTCCAACAGCTCCACATCCTTCTTGTGCTGCTGCCCCAGAGCTGGATCAGGACTGCAGGGGGGGTCTCCCTAGAGTGCAGCAGAGGGGCAGGATCCTTCTGTATTTTGTGAGTTCAGCGTCTTTAATTCATGTTTGAGAGGGAGGTGGTTGGTTCTGGAGTGGATGGCTGGCTATGGAAGAGAGCTGCCCTCATCTTACAGATGAGAAACTAAGGATAAGCATAGTTATGTTTTGGGTAATTGATTAGAGATGACTTCTTGTGTTTCAATGACATTGCCCTTGCATATGCACGGTCATGGCAAGGCTCTGTGCCTCCAGTTGAACCAGTGAGAATTAGTTCTCTGAAATTGGGCTCCCTACTGCATAGCTACAGGCTAGGCACCCAGCAAGAACTCCACTTAGGTGATGGCTACCAATGAAGAGCCTGGTTGGACTTGCTTGACCGCATCAGGGCCTTGACGATGAGTAAGAGCGTAACCAGTTCTCCAGGGCGGGTTTTGGCTGCTTTCTTATCTGCAGTATCTTTTTGCTCTTACTGCTTGCTACAAAGAAAACAGAGGTTCGGTGGTGAGGAGCTTTATTTGCTGTATGGCTCTTTAATCTGCAGGTGCAGTGCAGTGTCACAGAATCACAGAATAGTAAGGGCTGGAAAGGACCTCAAGATCATCGAGTTCCAACCCCCCCGCCATGGGCAGGGACACCTCCCACTAAACCATGCCATCCAAGGCTATGTCCAACCCCACCTTGAACGCCGCCAGGGATGAAGCATTCACAACTTCCCTGGGCAACCCATTCCAGGGCCCCACCACCCTCACAGTATAGAACTTCTTCCTCAGATCCAATCTAAACCTCCCCTGTTTAAGTTTAAACCCATTACCCCTTGTCCTCTCACCACAGTCCCTAATGAAGAGTCCCTCCCCAGCATCCCTATAGGCCCCCTTCAGGTATTGGAAGGCTGCTATGAGGTCTCCACGCAGCCTTCTCTTCTCCAGGCTGAACAGCCCCAACTTTCTCAGCCTATCTTCATACGAGAGGTGCTCCAGTCCCCTGATCATCTTCGTGGCCCTCCTCTGGACTTGTTCTAACACTTCCATGTTCTTTTTATGTTGAGGACACCAGAACTGCACACAATACTCCACGTGAGGTCTCACGAGAGCAGAGTAGAGGGGCAGGATCACCTCCCTCGACCTGCTGGTCACACTCCTTTTGATGCAGCCCAGGATACGGTTGGCCTTCTGGGCTGCAAGCGCACACTGCCGGCTCATGTTCATTTTTTCATCCACCCACACCCCCAAGTCCTTCTCCGCAGGGCTGCTCTCAATCTCCTCCCCGCCCAACCTGTAGCTGTGCCTGGCATTGCTCCGACCCAGGTGGAGGACTTTGCACTTAGCATGGTTGAACTTCATCAGGTTGGCATCAGCCCACCTCACAAGCGTGTCAAGGTCCCTCTGGATGGCATTCCTTCCCTCCAATGCATCAACCGAACCACACAGCTTGGTGTCATCAGCAAACTTGCTGAGGGCGCACTCAATCCCACTGTCCATGTCACCCACAAAGATGTTGAACAAGACCGGTCCCAGCACCGATCCCTGGGGGACACCACTCGTTACTGGTCTCCAGCTGGACACTGAGCCACTGAGCACTACTCTTTGCGTGCGGCCATCCAGCCAGTTCTTTACCCACCGAGTGTCCTGAGTCAGCAGAGAAGATGGGATGGGAGAAGCGAGGTGGAAGAGATCATATGATTGTATGTTCTTTAGTTTGTACAGCGTGTTTGATCAGTCATGGTGATTATCAGCTTAGGCTCTAGGCCTTCAAAATGTCGGTTTATTCGTACAAAACTGAGGGAATTTAGTTCTTTAATAGGATTGAAATGTGTGTGTGAAGCGCTAGCAGAAATGCTTTGCCTTCTTTGCACCTGAGCCAGAAACTGCGTGGCGGTTTCGTTTCAGCAACAGTTCGTGTTGATATCCCTCTGGAAGGAATGGAAGTGTGAAATGTGAGGCTGTTGCAGCCTCTGTAGGGAAGCGAGTTGTGATGGTTGTAGACACCGGGTTAAAGATGACAGCACAAAGCTGAACCCAAAGGATCAGAGGTCAGGTTTCTGATGCAGCACGAAGATGATGAATCAGTTCACCTTTTGCTACCGGAGAAGAGGCTGAAAATTCCTGTCTGCTTGAGACTTTAATTTGTATTTGTAGTCCCAGAGTGCAGATAATGAATTTATCAGCATGTGTTACCTTCCTTAAGTGTTCCTCCTGCCCTGTTTGTTATCATGAGTGGGACTGTAGTCTTCGCTTCTGCTTTGCCGCCCGCCCACCCTCACCCGTGTTGATCTCTGGATAGGGATGCTTTGCTGTACAAAACCTTGGTTTTCAGTGCTAGAGGGGGTGTTTTTGCACCCAGATTCAGTCCTCCAAAAGCTGCAGAGGGTAGCTCTGGTCACCTGGGGGGTTCCCTTGGGTGCTGGGCAGGCAGGAGCGAGCTATGGCACAGCCACACTGAAATACAGGGTGGCCCCAGTGCAAGGGTGCAAGTGTGAGCTAGTGCTGGACTGGGAGCAATACACACAGAATCATGGAATGGTTTGTGTTGGAAGGGACCTTAAAGCTCATCCAGTTCCAATCCCCTGCCGTGGGCAGGGACACCTTCCGCTAGCGCAGCTTGCTCCAAGCCCCTGTTTCCAACCTGGCCTTGTCCCACCGCCCTCACAGTGAAGTTCCTCTCATCTGCTTTCCCTGGCACAGGGTCTCCATGTGGCAAAACAACTGTCATTTGTAGGGTTTTGGGTTTGCGTTGCTTATCCGGTCACACTGGAATGTGATGGCTGCAGAAACACTGGAGGCTGTAATGGTGTTTGCTTGCAGATGTGTCCTGAACTTGGGAACGCAGTAAATGGGACATGTCTTCCAGACATGGCCACCTGCCTGGTAGTGTGGCACTGGCTGAATGATGAGGCAGCACTGGGGGTGCTGCAGGATGGATGTTCAGCTTCATGCTGAATTAGGGCTGTGAGGCTCTGTGCTTTCATGTTTTGGTGTGCGCATCATAAATCCCAAAGTATCCTTGTTTTCTGCTGAGATGACAAACAGCTGATCCACGTTTGGAAACTTGTAATTTCTGGGGCTCACATAGGTTTTAACTTGACAAAAATGTACTGTTTGACTTGTTTGATTTTAACACTCTTCAGTGGGTTTGGTTTCATGTTGGTACATTGTAATTAAACTTAAAGGAATGACAATTAATCACGTCATGGAAAATGCCATCTTTGCCATGTCTTTTCCATCAGCTTGATTTTTATAGCTTCCAGGATGACTTCTTTTAGCCAGCATATTAATCCCACAGAGAATTTCAATTCAGGTGGGATGTGCATGTTGGCATGATCAGAAGCCGTGTTAAGGTGCTGTTCAGCTGAGAAGGCACAGCTGGTAGGTGACATTAATGACCTTTTTAATGCTTTTTCCCTGTTTTTCCCTCCTAGGTTGGTACAGAGGTTACACACTACGAAAAAAGTCCAAGAAGGTGAGTGTTGCCAGAGTGGAATGCTCGTTTTTCGCTTGGATACATATGTATTATGGCATTGGGTGTGTGTTTATGGCGCAGCATGGGAACGGTTCACCATGTGTCTGTGGATCTCTACTACCTATCTGTGTGCCTCAACCTCTTGTAAATGTGAATTTAATTGTAACTTATTTTAGGCCCAAAATCTGGTTTGGATACCTATTTTATTCAATTTAAATTGCACAGATATACGTATATACAGCCATGTATGTGCGTGTATATGTATATCTACATATATATAGGTACAGGAAGAAGAGGATATGCTTAAAAAGAGTATATAGAGAAGAAAATACCTATAGGAAGAAGAGTATACATGTATAACGCATGTATACATGTACAGCTACTTGATGTGCATCAGCTTGTTTTCTGCCTTTGCCTCAGGAAGAAGTTCAGAACTTTAATGTTCCAGTTGATCTGTTTAGAGGCTGCCACTTTGCATTTCTGTCTGTTAAATAACGTATTACTCATAAAACACAATTGCACTTTGGAAAGTGATATGGGGTTCTACGTTGTGATTTTCAGGGGGAATAGTCTTCTCCAGTGTAATTTTGCCTCGTCGGGAGGCTTTGAGTGTACGTAAAGGGTTGCTGTTATAGCAGCCTCGCTGGAATAAACAGAAACATCGCAAATACTGGTTGTAACATTGTGTTTTAGTTTTTGAGCATTTTCTTTTATAGTAGTAATTAACCAGGATTAAATGACTTCGGATTCTGCATCTTTTTCCACTTCAAATAAACCACTTGAAACATAATGCTTGCCTACAGAGGTGCATTTTAAGTTGTGCCTGCATGTCTAAGAGTACCGAGCTGAGTTGTGTGGTTCGTCCCACCCATTCCCTTCCCAGGCCTGTTTGATGCTATTTTGATGTTTTCTTTTCTTGGAAATACACTAAATCTCTTATGCAGTGTATTTCATGAACATGCCTTGTGCAGCCTAAGAAGCAGTTAGGCATTCTTCTTGGCTTAAATGAATCCCACGTGTTGCTGTGTTTGTCTGACTGCTGCTAAATGCGGTGTTTGCTTTCTTTTACTGGAACGGAAAGACTCAGCTTCCAGCCCCTACCCCCTAGTTTGGTAGCTTTCTAAGGCTTTATGGTTTTGTGTTCCTGTGATATAGGGGGTTGGAACTAGGTGGTCTTTAAGGTCCCTTCCAAGCCAAACCAGTCTAGGATTCCATGAGAAAGCTGAGCTACTGCCTCAAAGGATGAGGTGAAGGGACTTTCTCAGCTTGGCTTGAGTTATTTTGTGAATATGAGCTCACACTGCTTTGAAAATATTGTTGTGTTTTTGGAATCCTGATTAATTTAGAACATTTTTTTCAAGGAGAGCAGTTCTGGTCTTTTGCAGCTCTGTCTGAAAAGGTTGTTTTGGCTTGTAGCGCTAAAAATAGGTTGGTGGTAGGACATACTACATTGCGTATAAGAAAACACGGTTAGATAAGAGGAAAAGCAAGCAGCAGACCTAGAGTACAGACAAAATGTCATTTTGGAGTTAAATCTATGTCAAATCCTGTGTCTTTCACCCTTTCAAACAGAAATCTGCCTTGATTTTCATAGTATGTATCATCCAGGGACCTAGAGAACAGTGGCAAACTATCTTGAACTGGGGGAGGAAACACCCCTTTGCAAGGCCACTTATTGTCAAGGGGTGTCTCCTGTTTTCTTCAATGGAGTGAAGATGGGATTAAAACCACTCAAGATTGTATTGGATAAGGGTACAATAGCAGCTTGTTGAAAGGACATGTGGATAAAGCTTAAATATGCATTTAAAAACCCCAGAACACCAAACACAACTCTTCTGATGCTCAAGAGGATGCAACCCTGGCAATGTGTCTTGGCATATTTTTAGGTAATAGATGCAATATGTTGTGTAATGTGTTTAAACCATCTTTTTTCCTCTCTCTCCCTCTCAAAGGGCATATTTCCTGCCTCCTATATACATCTTAAAGAAGCAATAGTTGAAGGCAAAGGGTAAGTTTGCTTTGAAGCTGATGAGAATCTATTACATCTTTGTATAGATGTAAATTTGGTGTATTATTTGATAACTTACATTTGTTCCTATTTAGTTAAGGAGCTGATGGTGAAAGTGTGGCTGTTTCTTTTTGGAAATGCTTTAAATGGGTAACTCAGCTCAAGTTTGAAGGTGCTGTCCTTACTTAGTGCTTCTGGCTTGCGCTCTCCTTCACTGCATTGTCATATAGCTGAGCTAAAGCATAGCCTTGTCTGCATTAATGCACATGTTTGGAAGACTTAATAATTTAGCACTTTGCTTTATAACATTTACTACTCTCTGGCCTAGGAATTCCCTACATTAACTTCCTCCACTCCCTGTCCCCTGCTTTAGTTCTAACTTCAATTTTCCCGACTTCTTTAATCTTTCAGCCCTTGAATCTTATGGCTTCTGTGCAGTGTATTGAGAGGCCTTTGATATGAGATAGTTTTCCTTTATGCAGATGAAATTTAAGTAGTTTCTAAATTCCCTTTTCAAGACATGTTGTAGACTGGACTCCTCACTGAAAGCCATTATCCAGGCATTGCTTTCTGACCTACCAAGAAGTTCTATTGACTTGTTCATTTTCTGATTCTCCTGCTCCTTATGTGTGTGGCACTAAACAGTTTGGGCTGGTTTTGTTGCTTAACAGCTGTTAAAGTTTGGATGTTTGTATATCCAATCAGCTTTCTGGACAGGGATGGAAAGTTCCCAATGTTAATGGAAAAGCTTAATTTAAAAAGCAGGGAAAAAGCCTCCAAAAAAATCCCAGGGAAAATAAAAAGTAGAGTGAAATTAATGAATAATTAGCCAGGAAATGGAGTGAAACAGGATTCCAGTATTATATTCCTTTGTGCCTGATTTATTTTTATACACTGTTAAATATGTAAATGATAAAACTACTAATCATGAGATCGCTGCATAATGACATCTTTCTTGCTGATTACAGAACTGCCTTTAAGTACCCTACTTGTGAAATATTTAAAGATCTAGCTGTTGTTTGTTACTTTCATGGCACATCATTTCAAAACAAGTTGCACAGAAACTCAATGGTGATGACTTCCGTGCTTAATTTTTCTTTGCAAGACCAGGATGATAGAAAACAATGGCACATTAGTCTTGGGGCACTGTGGGTTATGTATACCTGGCTTTCAGCTTGGTTGCTTCTGATGGTTCTGAGGCACTGGCACAGGGTGCCCAGGGAAGCTGTGGCTGCCCCATCCCTGGCAGTGTTCAAGGCCAGGTTGGACACAGGGGCTTGGAGTAACCTGCTCTAGTGGAAGGTGTCCCTGCCCGTGGCAGGGGTTGGAGCTGGATGAGCTTTAAGGTTCCATCCACCACAAACCATTCCATGATCCTAAGGTTCTGTAATTTAAAGTTCCAAATTTATAAACAATGCTATTTTCAACACTGTCATTATTGAATTGTCTTTGGAAATCAAAAGTTCCTTCTCAAGAGTGATCCTGCCACTCTGCCCAAAACTGCTACTTAATTCAAACTTCTTTCTCTCCCTCTTAAGACAACATGAAACAGTGATACCCAACGAGCTCCCCTTGATTCAGGAGGTTACCACAACGCTGCGGGAATGGTCTATAATATGGCGCCAATTATATGTTGTAAGTATCAAGATAAAACATTTATAATAGAATATGGTTTATTAGAAGACTGATTCTGTGGTTGATACAGTGAGAAGCACGAAGGAGCTATTAATGAAATTCCACTTCTGCTGCTGTTCTAAAGCCTACTTTTATTGCTGAAAAGCTGTTTAGCATCTCCTATGTCAAGGCACAAATCTCAGTAGTGTTTCTTTTGAGTGTTTTCTCAAATACTGTGTGTTTCTTCTGCAGAGTCAGTTTTTTAGAGTGTTGCCTTGATCTAGCAATAATTTGTTGAGCAGTTACGACCCATTTCTCATAGGGTACTATTGCACAAAGGTTGGATTTTTAAGATATGTGCAGATCTGGAGAAATCTGATACAGAACTGTATTAGAGAGATGACGGGCAGTTCTTACGGTTGTTGGTCTATGTTAGGAAAGGATTGAATAGTTGACCTCTAATTTGTGGGTCTAAGCTTATACCTTTGAAAAGGCCTTTTACCTCAGTATTCTTCTGCTTGAAGTTGATTGTTCCCAGTTATCCTGACCTGGGTATTTTCATATGTTTAAGTTCCACGCACATAAGAATTACTGTTAGAAATTTACAGCAATAAGCATTTGCATTGATAGTATCTCAGATAGGATAATAAAGATACAATAGCCATTAAACTGCACACATGAAAGTGCTTGTAAGGTTTAAGTAGCGTTCAAATGTGTGCTTAAAAGTACAGTTCAGGTGGAAAACAGCAGCATCCTGTAGGGTGTGAGGTACCATAGCTCAAACTACTCATGTTCTCATTGTAAAGTCACTAATAAGATAATGGGAGCATGGAAAGTCTTGTATTTAAAGTAAGCTTTAATGTCAAGTCTCTGTATCCTCTAAACGTTTGACATCTTCTATGATAAAAGGTCAAGCTGGGTAATGAAGGCACTAACTGGAAATTAAGATGTGTGTATTGACTAATGTGGCTTTTGATTGTGTCCATGAAAATAAAGATTAAAAATGCTGGAAGTGATGTAAAATTGCAGTAGATGAAGTAAAGGATAATATATGAGGAGAAGCTGATTAATACATTAGAGAGCTTTAATACTAGAGAGGTCATGTTGAGGAGCAAGGAAGAAGTCACAGAATCACAGAATCACAGAATAGTAAGGGCTGGAAAGGACCTCAAGATCATCCAGTTCCAACCCCCCCGCCATGGGCAGGGACACCTCCCACTAAACCATGCCATCCAAGGCTATGTCCAGCCCCACCTTGAACGCCGCCAGGGATGAAGCATTCACAACTTCCCTGGGCAACCCATTCCAGGGCCCCACCACCCTCACAGTAAAGAATTTCTTCCTCACATCCAATCTAAACCTCCCCTGTTTAAGTTTAAACCCATTACCCCTTGTCCTCTCACCACAGTCCCTCATGAAGAGTCCCTCCCCAGCATCCCTATAGGCCCCCTTCAGGTATTGGATGGCTGCTATGAGGTCTCCATGCAGCCTTCTCTTCTCCAGGCTGAACAGCCCCAATTTTCTCAGCCTATCTTCATACGAGAGGTGCTCCAGTCCCCTGATCATTTTCGTGGCCTCCTCTGGACTTGTTCTAACAGTTCCATGTCCTTTTTATGTTGAGGACACCAGAACTGCACACAATACTCCAAGTGAGGTCTCACGAGAGCAGAGTAGAGGGGCAGGATCACCTCCCTCGACCTGCTGGTCACACTCCTTTTGATGCAGCCCAGAATACGGTTGGCCTTCTGGGCTGCAAGCGCACACTGCAGCCGGCTCATGTTCATTTTTTCATCAACCCACACCCCCAAGTCCTTCTCCGCAGGGCTGCTCTGAATCTCCTCCCCGCCCAACCTGTAGCTGTGCCTGGCATTGCTCCGACCCAGATGCAGGACCTTGCACTTGGCATGGTTAAACTTCATCAGGTTGGCATCAGCCCACCTCACAAGCGTGTCAAGGTCCCTCTGGATGGCATTCCTTCTCTCCAATGTATCAACCGAACCACACAGCTTGGTGTCATCGGCAAACTTGCTGAGGGCGCACTCAATCCCACTGTCCATGTCACCCACAAAGATGTTGAACAAGACCGGTCCCAACACCGATCCCTGGGGGACACCACTCGTTACTGGTCTCCAGCTGGACACTGAGCCACTGAGCACTACTCTTTGCGTGCGGCCATCCAGCCAGTTCTTTATCCACCGAGTGGTCCACCTATCAAATTGATGTCTCTCCAACTTAGAGAGAAGGATGTTGTGTGGGACAGTGTCAAAGGCTTTACACAAGTCCAGGTAGATGACATCAACTGCTCTGCCCCTGTCCATCAGTTCCGTAGCCCCTTCATAGAAGGTCACCAGATTGGTTAGGCAGGATTTCCCCTTAGTGAAGCCATGCTGGCTGTCACCAACCACCTTGTTGGTTTTCATGTGCCTTAGCATGCCTTCCAGGAGAATCCGCTCCAAGATTTTGCCAGGCACAGAGGTGAGACTGACTGGTCTGTAATTCCCCGGCTCATCCATTTTCCCCTTCTTAAAAATAGGGGTTATATTTCCCTTTTTCCAGTCGTCGGGAACTTCACCTGACTGCCATGATTTTTCAAATATGATGGACAGTGGCTTAGCAACTTCATTTGCCAGCTCCTTCAGGACCCTTGGATGGATTTCATCCGGTCCCATGGACTTGTATACATTCAGGTTCCTAAGGTGGTCCCTAACAAGATCCTCCCCCACAGTGGGCCCAGGGTCCCCACCCTCACCGTCCCTGCGTCTGCCTTCCAAGACTTGGGTTGTGTGGTCAGAGCATTTGCCCGTAAAGACTGAGGCGAAGAAGTCATTAAGAACCTCAGCCTTCTCCAAATCCAGGGTAGCCAGTTCTCCCGATAGCTTCTGGAGAGGGCCCACGGTGTCCCTAACCTGTCTCTTATCGGCAATGTACCTATAAAATCCCTTCCTGTTATTCTTAACATCCCTAGCCAAGTTTAATTCTAAGTGGGCCTTAGCTTTCCTAACCTGGTCCCTAGCTTCCCAGACAACATCCCTGTATTCTCCCCAGGCCGCCTGACCTTGCTTCCACCTTTTATAAGCCTCTTTTTTCTTTCGAATTTTGCTCAGCAGGTCCCTATCCATCCAAGGAGGTCTCCTGGCCCTCCTGCTGAACTTCCTTCTAGTTGGGATGCATCGCTCCTGAGCTTGCAGCAGGTGATCCTTGAATATCAACCAACAGTCTTGGGCCCCCCTGCCCTCTAGGGCTGTATCCCATGGAACCTTACTGAGCAGGTTCCTGAAGAGGCCAAAATCTGCTCTCTTGAAGTCCAGGGCAGTGAGCTTGCTGCACGCTCTTCTCACTGTCGATGGGCAGAAGCAAACCAGGAGGAGCAGAATCTAGAGAGGGGACTGGGAACAGCTCTGCCCTCTGCTCCACTGCTGTGTGCTGCTGAGGACAGTGGGGATTACATTTTGACCCTGATGTCTTTTTGTGGGGATTATCATGAGTGTGAAATCTGTTATTGCTTAATGTTGGAGAAATTCCACTTGCAGAGCTGTACAAGGCTTGGTTGCGGTGCACTTACAACAAGGAGGAGCAGCAAAGAGACACCATTGGAAGTTTTCTTCCCAAGACTTCTATGTGGTTTTGATAGCAGTAACTGTCAGGAAACAATTCCCTTGGTTTGGCAATCAGTTGTTCTAACCATTAATGTTTAACATTTCATTTGTCATGCCTTTACTTCCATGAAGACACATGAACAGCTAAAAGATACTTCAGTAGTGCTGGTAACTTTGAATTCAAGAGGACACAAGGTGTGAGGCTACCAGTTACATCAATTTGGTAGGGGAAAGGGTTCCAATCTCTGTTACAGCTTTACTCTGCATAGCTGGATCACTTAATCAGTTTATAGTCCATATATCTCAAGGATATCTGTTAGATTAATTGAATGTGGATAGTGGCCAACAAGAGCATTGGTGCACTGGGATTGCCTTTTCAAGTCAGATTTGGTTTACTGGAGGCAGCTGGTTTCACACTGGCCAGTTTGCAGACTAAAGAGATATTTTGTGTTGTCCACATCAGTACCAGAAGTCATTATATTACCACATTGATTCCTTTCTTCAGTTTGTAATTGTGTTTGAATATTGCATCGGCATTGTTTTGCTTTTCAGATAGCAGCGGATGTGGCGTGTTCTTTATCTCACTGGTTTACAGTTGCCTGCAGCATCGAAAATCATGAAGATCTTTCCCATTTAATGTGTCTGTATTTAGCTTCCAGCCATATGTGCCTGTTGTGTCTTTCTCTGCTACATTAAAGAGCTTTTAATAATGGGTATTTTCTCTCTGTGAAGGTTCTCACACTATAATCAAATCAGCTTTTTGATAATCTGAACAGACTGAAGTCTTTAAGTTTCACAGTTAGATATTTCCCCCTCCCGAGTCTGAGTCGTTACAGTCTTTTCCTGCACCTTCTGCAGTTTTTTGTTGTCTCTTATGGATAGTAGAGAGTTTTATTTTAACCATTCCAGTTGTTCTCAGTCACATAAGGCCCAGGTATAACCTGGAAGAAAGACAGGTATGCGTAGCTTGAGTAATTCCTTGATGTAGGGTGTTTAGAAAGGTGTGTTATTGTTAAGAGTGTATTGAACTAATGGCCTAGATCTGCAAGGTTATGAAGACTTTATGAGAAACTTAACATGAGCCGGCAGTGCGCGCTGGCAGCCCAGAAAGCCGACTGGATCCTGGGCTGCATCAAAAGCAGCGTGACCAGCAGGTCGAGGGAGGTGATCCTGCCCTTCTACTCTGCTCTCGTGAGAACTCACTTGGAGTACTGTGTGCAGTTCTGGTGTCCTCAACATAAAAAGGACATGGAACTGTTGGAACAAGTGCAGAGGAGGCCACGAGGATGATCAGGGGACTGGAGCACCTCTCGTATGAAGATAGGCTGAGAAAGTTGGGGCTGTTCAGCCTGGAGAAGAGAAGGCTGCGTGGAGACCTCATAGCAGCTTTCCAGCATCTGAAGGGGGCCTACAGGGATGCTGGGGAGGGACTCTTCATTAGGGACTGTAGTGATTGGACAAGGGGTAACGGGTTCAAACTTAAACAGAGGAAGTTTAGATTGGATATGAGGAAGAAATTCTTTACTGTGAGGGTGGTGAGGCACTGGAATGGGTTGCCCAGGGAAGCTGTGAATGCTTCATTTCTGGTGGTGTTCAAGGTGGGGTTGAACATAGCCTTGGGTGGCATGGTTTAGTGGGAGGTGTCCCTGCCCACGGCAGGGGGGTTGCAACTGGATGATCTTAGGGTCCTTTCCAATCCTAACTATTCTATGAGTCTATAAGACAGTAACAGTCTGCTTCTGGGTAAGATCAAAGCATTCAGAGCCTCTGCATTGTCTTTGTCTTGACATCTTTCACAATAAAAACAGGAAGGCTGTTGTTCTGCAGCTTCAGTTTTGTGTGATATCGTTTGTTTGAGGCAAAATTGTTGTGTACGTCCATTGTCCACAGTGTTTTGTGGTTAACGATTTGATCTTTTGCTTTCAAATGCATGTGTGTATGGGCGTGCATGTAGAAAACACTCTGGAAAAGAGGTTCTTCCCATTGTAAGTCTGGAACTTTATCTTCCTGTGTTCTGGCTTAGCTGAATGTTGCCAAGGAAGGTCTGTGCATGCTGCTGGCGTGATTTAATATCCGTTGTTCCAGCCTTTATGAACAATTGAGGTATTTCACTTCCTAGAAGGTTTAGTGCTTTCCTGGTTTTTCCTTTTCCTTCAGCTGCTACCTGTGAACTCATAGGATGCTGATGCACTTGGCATTGCACACTGAGGCATTTTAAAGTGTTGCTTGAAGGTTTCACCAGGGGGAAGGACTCTGAACCTCTTGCTGTTAAAATGCATCAGTTTTAGTACTGTTTTCCTTAATGTAGAGGGTCACTAAAGAAAGTTACTTTCTGAACCAAGAAAATGATATCTTTTGCTTGAATGACTGTTCTGACTACAGTATAACTCAGGTTTTAAGGTAAAAAACACAAGCATTTACCCTTATTTAGATACCCAAAGCAGAGTGTAAGAGTGCTCAGTGTTCTGTGCTGTAGAATGGCTCCTATTTTAGAGCTGTTTGTAGACTCTTGTCCTTCTGAATTAATATTTTATAATTGCAATTTGTTACATGCATTTAAAAGGTGCTCACTAGACTTCACAACTAACTCCCCCCTGTCTTCTTCCTCCAAACAGCAGGATAACAGAGAGATGTTTCGCAGTGTGCGGCACATGATCTATGATCTTATTGAATGGAGATCTCAAATACTCTCTGGGACCCTACCCCAAGATGAGCTCAAGGAACTGAAAAAGAAAGTGACAGCCAAGATTGATTATGGCAACAGGTTTGTGAGCAGTGTTTTCCATGTGTTGATGCTTAAAATCACGTCAGGTTGTGTAATATGCATTAGCTGTCAATGGCTTCTTGCAGGATTCTTATCCCTGTGTTTATGGAGATGTAATAGTGTATTAACAGTCCTTTTACAGCAAGATAAAGAATGAATTTGATATGTCATGTTTTCTACTACACCTATACAGTAGAAATTGTAGTATGTAAAGTGGAATCTATATATAACTCCTTTCCTTCATGACATTATCAATTTGGTATTGGTAAGAAGCTGTAATTTTTAAGGTCAATTGAGAAGTGCAAATATTGCCTCCATTCAAAATACAATTGAAATTGGCTTCTGCAGCGTCAACAGTTGTTGGCTTCTCAACACCACCAGCTGTGTGTGCCCTGAAGTCACTTAGCTACAATGTGATGTTGAAGGATTTGGCTCAGAAATACCATTTAAGCGCATTGTTCCTCTACTTACATAGTATCCAGCTTGTACCAGAATGTTAACAGGCAGATTTGATAAAACGAAGTGTCTGTTAACAGAAGAGAATGAAAATTGTGAAGGAAATATTCACCCAAAAAGACAGCCGTATGGGTGTATTAGTAGGGTATATTAGACAGCCATATGGGTATATGCATATATTAGTAGTTCAGATGTATTAACTCTCCAAACAGTGGTCTAGATTTGAGCAAAGTTCTTTTTTAACTACAAGTTTTAGGTCCCAAGTTCTTTATATACATTTATGACTTCGCATTATGTTTAAGATGAGATATCCTGTCTCACTCTCCAACCTGAAGCAGTATTTTGAATACTGAGGGACATGGTTGTAGTACTGAGCACCTGGGGGCTGAAAAAGCTCTTGGCCAACCAGTCTTTAACCCCCTTGTGATGCAAATAACTCTTCAGATTTCAGCTATTGGTGCTTCATTCCTTAAGAAATGCTAAACTTGCACTGTTTCTGTTCATCCACTTTACCAGCAAAAGCTGTGATTAAAACCAGAAATATTAAAATATCATCAGTAACTGCATTCAGTCAGTAATTATCATTTATAACCCAAGATATGGACTCTGGTACCTCAGTAGACAATTAACCAGATGTTGTTAATGATGTTAGTTTGGGTACTTGATTTTACCATCTGCCTGAGGACTTTGTTAAAGTTACTCTCAGCAACCTCCAGATGCTCAGTGTTCAGATACAATGGCACATCTTGTGCTGTGCTTTGTATGCCTGATGTGCTGATGGACTAAATAAGTGATCAGAACATTCTCTGTGGAGGGAAGTGGATTTTAACTTGTCAGTAAATTCATTTCTGGAAGATACCATGTTTTTAATGTGGTCCTGCATTCACTTTTGCCTAAAATAAGCATGTATGATTAAGTTTTCTCTATCAGGGGCTGTAGCGATAGGACAAGGGGTGATGGATTCAAACTGAAACGGGGAAGTTGAGGTTAGATATAAGCAGAAGCTCTTCCCTGTGAGGGTGCTGAGGCGCTGGCCCAGGGTGCCCTGAGAAGCTGTGGCTGCCCCATCCCTGGCAGTGTTCAAGGCCAGGTTGGACACAGGGGTTTGGAGCAAGCTGCTTCAGTGGAAGGTGTCCCTGCCCATGGCAGGGGTTGGAAGTGTATGAGCTTTAATGTCCCTTCCAATAGAAACCATTCCAGGATTCTGTGATTTCAATATCCAGACAGAATGAAATCATAATGTGTTTTATAAATGTTTTCTGGTCTAATCATATACTCACTTTGTTTTATGAAGAACAGCTGTATAAATCAGATATTTTGTGTCTATAAATAAAGCCAACAGTTTCAGTGCATGTTGTCAAAATAGCAGAGGAAGTAAAAAAAGTCTTAGGAATTTGTATTTTTAATGTTTTTCTGAAATTGGGTCAGGTAATTTTGTGGTGAAAACAGCTTTTCTGTTCAGTTGCAAAAACTCTGTAACTGGGACACTCAGGAAAAAAACTTGTAAATCTTCCCAAGCATCATTTGCATGTTAAAAGGATAAAACAAAGAAATGAAATCAAAGCAGGGTTTGCTGCTGTTTATTTGACAGTCTGTGCAGATGTTTGTGTCCTGTTGGTATGTGGTACTGGGTCATTGGTCTCTGTGAATATCTGAGCCACTTTTCTTCTGGTCCAGGCTGGTGTCTTCTACAGAAGGATTCTGCTTTTGTTCATCCCAGCTGGCAGTCACCATGCCAGTGGTCGATGTGTCTATCTCCTGCTGTGGCTGCTGTCTGGGAGCCAGTAGTAGGGAGGAACCAGATGTTTTTGGCTGTTTATCTTTTTGGTTTTGATGATGAAACCATTTTCTCGCTAGAAAATTAACCTGAGAGCTTGGTGATCCAGGGATGCTTCAGAGCGTGTTGTGACTTTGCCCAGAGAAGCTGTGGCTGCCCCATCCCTGGCAGTGTTCAAGGCCAGGTTGGACCCAGGGGCTTGGAGCAGCCTGCTCTAGTGGAAGGTGTCTCTGCCTGTGGCAGGGGTTGGAACTCGATGAGCTTTAAGGTCCCTTCCAAACCAGTCTGGGATGTGGTCCAGTTGTAATGTAGAACTTCAGAGGTGTTTCTTAAGCTGCTGCTTGCACTCTGCAACTTGGCTGATGTTCATCCTCCTTTGAATTAGTGCAGTGCAATGAATCGCAGGGGTTTGTGTATTGACCTCACTCAAAGCTTTTTTAACGCCTCCCGGCTTCCCTGTTGTCAGGGAGGGCAAGGAGTGCTCCTCCAACTACATGAAGCATTTCTTCATCTGCCACAGCCCCTGTTCTTCTCAAGTGATTGTAGGTTATGTCCAAAGGGAACTTACTCTCAGACAAATCACAAACCTCTGTGTGGTTTATCAGGCACTGCATGTTTGATTTAAAGCTCATTCCTCAAACATATTTCAAACCCAAAGTTACAGCAGCTCCATCATGAGAGGTGACTACAGAGTTAGAGGAAGAAAATAGGGACCGTGTATTTGGAACAGAGGCGAGGAGTTCCGGCCTGGGGACCGTAGCCAGGGAAATGCAGAGCAAGGTAGACCTGATTGTTTTGTCCTTGGTTCTGCTGCCAGCACTGTGCTAATGTGGGAAAACATGAGGGGTCTTTCCTAAGGCTGGATTTGATTATGGCAGAAACCTCCCTCTCTGCAGAAGGTAATCACGGACGTTAACACCCCGCTGACAGAAATCTGGCTCTGCCTTAAATAAAGGGAGGCACAGTGTGCGTGCCTGTATCTCATAGGTGTTTACTAAAGCATGAATATGCCTGCCTTGGAGGAGAGTGTGGAGTGGGATGAGATGAACTTGCGTGTGGTGTGACTGTAGCGGTTGGGTGTCCAAACTGTCAGATGCATCAAGAAGAGGAGACAAATTCAGTTGTTTAAGATATGATTTCTCCAGCTCTTTTGCTGTTACATTGACCTGGATTCCTTCTGTGCTGTGGGGAGAAATGACTTCCAGTCAGGGCTGGTTATCTCTGGGGTTGGTGCCATGTTAAATTGATTTACCATGTTTTGAGTGACTTTTTGCCGTCATGTTTCATGGGTGCATGACTTTGTTAAACACGTGGCAGGGTTAACTAAGGAAACGAGGTCTTTAAGCACTTATTTGGGCACTGTTAATTTGTAAGCATATTTGTCTGTTTAGAATTCTTGATTTAGATCTGGTTGTCAGAGATGAAGATGGCAACATTTTGGACCCAGAGCAGACCAGCACCATTAGCCTGTTCAGAGCACATGAAATTGCTTCCAAGCAAGTTGAAGAGAGGCTACAGGAGGAAAAAGTAAGATACACTGCAGACTGTGGCTTTTCCATTTAAAGCATAAGACTTTAAATTGACTGTTTTTAGCATTGGTAATGAAGAATTTGATATATTGATGAAGATTTACCAGGCTTAATCATTTAGTAACAACTTGTATGTCTTGGGCTGTTTAATTGTCTTTCTCACCCATTAAAGGGCATGGTAGAATTTATGGTTAATACCTGTATTGCTCAGTTGACTACGTCAGTATCTTAATACCAGATACATGTAGAAGGTTTGTGTGTTAGGTTATCATAAGAGTTTATTTTAAAGACTCAAGGAGAAGAGTGTCCTCATGTCTGTATGATTGCTGTGTCCCAATCCAGGAAATCTGTTTGTTGAAATAGAAGGGGCAAATTTAAATGGTTTTAACCTGCCAGAGGGGAGACTGAGATGAGCTCTTAGGCAGAAGCTCTTCCCTATGAGGGTGCTGAGGCGCTGGCCCAGGGTGCCCAGAGAAGCTGTGGCTGCCCCATCCCTGGCAGTGTTCAAGGCCAGGTTGGACACAGGGGCTTGGAGCAAGCTGCTCTAGTGGAAGGTGTCTGTGCCCATGGCAGGGGTTGGAAGTGGATGAGCTTTAAGGTCCCTTTCAACCCAAACCAGTTTGGGATTATTCTGAAGACCTTCTGTGACTTGGTGCTGTGACTTGAGTAGTCAACCTCTTAGCAATTCAAATCCTTATTTTTAAAAGGAAGCACACTGCTGTTGTAAGGAGTCCTGCCTGTGTCAGCAACAGTTAGTGGAGCGTGGTGATCCTGAGATGTTCATGGGTGCCTTAGTGCAACGTAATGAGCTACTGCGCTCTATTGAGTTGTAATGGGTCATACACACACTTGCAGCCCTTGCCAAACTTGGTGTAAAAAAGCACCAGTGTAGGTGGGTTTTAAACTACTGAATTTTTGAATCCAGATTTGTTTATTCATCCCTGCCAGTTTCCTTCTCCTTCCATGTGCATTCTGCCCCTTCCCTTTATAAAGTAGCTTGTGAAAAGTTCATGGGAACTAAAGTCTGGGGGGTGGGTAACCTATGGAATATACCTTGAGATATATTTGAGGCTCTATTTGTTCCTCTATTTGTTTAGCTCTTTCTAATAGAATCATAGAATAGTCAGGGTTGGAAAGGACCTTAAGATCATCCAGTTCCAACCCCCCTGCCATGGGCAGGGATAATGATCCTTAATAAGTGAAGACATCTCTCTTCCCTTGCCCTTCTCTCCCTTTCTCCTTATGTTGTGGCACTTCAGGACAGATCCAGAAAATACAGTCTGTAAATCCTGATTTAAACAAAGACCACATGAGGAGAATTCAACAGAAAACCCTCCTTCTGTCTGCGGGGTCTTAGGAAAGGTTTATAGCTGTCTGATATTTGTTAGGCTGAGTTAAACTCTGTTTCTTCTACTCTTGCATTACAGTCCCAGAAACAGAACATCGATATCAACAGACAAGCCAAGTTTGCTGCCACTCCTTCATTTGCTTTATTTGTAAACTTAAAAAATGTAGTCTGTAAAATAGGAGAAGATGCTGAGGTCCTGATGTCTCTGTATGATCCGCTGGAATCCAAATTCATCAGGTTAGTGAGCTCCCGAGTGTTCTCCCTAATCTGTGCTTACTCAGTTACAGTAGCGAGGTAGATTTCTGGCATGCAAGGGCTTATGGAAGTCAAATACCTGTGAAAGGCATAGGGCAGGGTCACCTGGGAAGCAGCTGTGCAGCAGCTCTTTGTCGTGTTCAGCACAGCATCAGACAAATCCCCTCACCTTGGGTATGTTTCAGGGTCACGCTGTTCCTCCTCGCTCTGTGCCTGTGGTTCCCCATGTGCAGAGCTTAAATGAGACATGAGCACACCTGCAAGGCTGTGTGCCCTTGCTTAGCAGCAGTCTTGGCACTACTCAGAGTTTAATTTCTACATCCCCTGCTTCCTTAAAGAGATTCTTACGCTTTGTTGCTTGGTTTTTATAAGTGATACCCACAAAGGGAAATGTCAGCTCTCCACTAAGTAAATACTCATTAGTTTAGGATAAGTAGATTGGGTTTAAAATGGTCTTCTGTAAATTTCTAATTGATTTACAGTGCTTATGTTCAAGGAAACCATTTAAACAGAGTCCTCAAACTATTGTTCTTTCAGTGAAAACTACTTGGTGCGATGGTCAAGCTGTGGACTCCCTAAAGACATAGACAGGTTGCATAACCTGCGAGCAGTGTTCACTGTAAGTGTGTGCTTGGTTCAGCTGGCAGACTGTAAAGCACTGGTTTCATAGCTGGTGGGTAACTGAGGAATGTAGTGACCTGTGTGTCAACAGTGTGGAGTTACATCTGCAGGTCATGCACATGCAGAAGGCTCATGTGAGGCGCTTCTCATAAGTGACCATTAAGTATTCTGGATGCCTGGAGAAACCCTAAGTTGCTCTTTGAAATTTTAACTTGCTAGAAATGATTTGGCCTCTGAAGCAATTAATTTACACAGAAGTCAAGATAAACCATTGAAGTACTGTTACAAGAACTCCTTTACTCTGAGAACAGTTTTGCCCTCGTGCTAGAGGGTAGCATGGTGAAGGCAAATTGTGAGCAGCAAACCTTCTGCCTACTAAAATGGAATTTGAAATCAATTATAAAGGAATGTGAAGAAAGTGCTGTTTTTAGGACCTGGGCAGCAAAGACCTGAAGAGAGAGAAGATCAGTTTTGTCTGTCAGATCGTGCGAGTGGGCAGAATGGAGCTGAGGGACAACAACACGAGAAAGCTGACTTCAGGACTGCGGCGACCTTTTGGAGTTGCAGGTAACTGTGTGTACTCTGTCTATATCATGTTCTATTCTTACATAGAAAACTAGGTGTTAAACTCTTGTGGGGTTGTATAAACTCAGTATTGGTCCAAATTTACTTAGACTGATGGATGTATTGTGGAGTGTAGGGTAGCCTCTAGGACCTGTGTTAGCTGGAGATGCCAGAGTTAGTTGTAACATGTTGTTACTCTATAGGAAACCTCTGAAATTGCACAGTTAATAAGTCCATCCCTCGTCTGAGCCCCCATTGCTTCCAGTCATGCAGAGTATTCCCTCAGCACCCCTCTTGCCATACGGATCTCTTCATTCAGGACCCTTTGTTTTGGTTTTCAGTGATGGATGTTACTGACATCATTAACGGGAAAGTTGACGATGAGGACAAACAGCACTTCATTCCATTCCAACCGTAAGTAGGGACGAGGTTAAAGACAAAGCAGAAGTGAAAGAATTCCGATTTTAACTTAAAATGTGGATTTTTTAAAACAAGTTAAACTTTTGATTGGAACAAGTGTTCTGTAGATATTTTGAGGGCAATTCATTTTAGTGTCATGTTTTATCTTGAGTAGTCCTTACTAATCTTTCTTCCCATTAGTTATAGTAGTGATAGCCCTAAAAGCTGTTCTTTTTCTATGTCTTGACTTTAAAGCATGCATTCCCAGTTTTGCAGTCTTGATTTCTTTTTGTTTAAAGATGTCAGGGTGATAATGTGTAAGAGGTGAAATGCTTATAGAGCAAGTACATTGCTGGTTTAGATCTGCCGGAGGTTGATAAAGACCAGCAGCGTTACCAGCATCTGCCTCAGCATGAGTCTCACTCCTGTGAGATTAGTAAATGGTAATGTTGGTGTTTTTGGTAGCACATAAAAATTCGTAGTAAGGGCAACTCCATAACTGGAGTACAAACAAAAGCTGAGAATCTGAAGGGTGATTTGATATACCTCCTGCATGGTGTTCTCATAGAACCATGGAATGGTTTGGGTTGAAAGTGGGGAGCTTAAAGCTCATCCAGCTCCAACCCCTGCCACGGGCAGGGACACCTTCCACTAGAGCAGCTTGCTCCAAGCCCCTGAGTCCAGCCTGGCCTTGAACACTGCCAGGGATGGGGCAGCCGGAGCTTCTCTGGGCAACTTCATCACGTGCTACTTTTACCTTGGGTATTTCGATTGAATGGTAAGGGAGAGGATATGTCAGCTGCACGTACCTGTTATAGCTGATTCATAGAATCAAGCAGACCAGTCTACTATGTGGACCTGGTCTTAACTCTAGTCATCTAAAGCCACAAACCTTTCCACAGAACCTTAGAGTTCCACAGACTCTAAGGTTGCTGACATGGAGTTTGTCACTATTGCACAATAATTATATTAGCTGATAGCGAAAATGGAGTTGATCTCCTTTAAAGTACTGACAAGTTTGACCTGGAGAAGAGAAGGCTCCTTAAGGGGAGACCTTAGGGCAGCTCCAGTGCCTAAAGGGGCTGCAAGAAACCTGAAGAGGGGCTTTGGACAAGGGCCTGTAGGGACAGGCCAAGGGGAATGGCTTTAACCTGCCAGAGGGGAGACTGAGATGAGCTCTTAGGCACGAGTTCTTCCTGTAGGGGTGATGAGGCGCTGGCACAGTGTGCCCAGAGAAGCATATTAACAAAAGAGCATATGTGGCAAATATTCTGCTCCATCCATATTTGTAGTTTCTTTTTTTCATTCCATGAAATGGGGAAAGGTGGAAGAGAGAAGTCAAATAAATGTGCATAAAATATGGATGCTTAGTTTTCCCTTCATGTGAAATACTGGATTGCCATCTGTTCCAAAAGGTGAAACTTAGTTATGTGAGCTAAATTCCTTGATTCATGTACTAACTGATTTTCAGAGGAGGTTTAATAATATTAAAAAGGAAAAAGCCTGAAATAGTGTAATCTGAAATTCACTTTACTTTGGAAAATAGGCTTAATTCAGCAAGCCCTTGTGATTTGAGGATGCGGGATGTTGAGAGGCTTGCTGGGGACTCTGCATCCTGTCTGGAAGGGTTTTGTTTGTATGCAGCAGTGGTGTGCAGGGTGCTTATGTGACGATCCCAGGTACCATTCCATTTTGAAGGAAACCAGGAGGTTTTTAGGGAGGAGT
Organism: Amazona ochrocephala; assembly: GCA_039720435.1. Taxonomy (NCBI): domain Eukaryota; kingdom Metazoa; phylum Chordata; class Aves; order Psittaciformes; family Psittacidae; genus Amazona; species Amazona ochrocephala. The sequence goes on along the minus strand of CM077881.1, from coordinate 3,217,940 downwards.
GCATTCATGATTTATTTCTTGTGTGCTAAACAATCACAGGCTTAGTTTTCAGTGAGTGTGGAAGTGTGCAATGAAAGTGATGAACCTATGTGTATGGAAGTGGACCCTAATGGAACACGTAGTTTTCTGCCCCATTAACACCAATTTATTTTTGCTCCGTGTAGCTATAAATCAGATTTTGAAGTGATGTTTACTGCTTTTTTCATACCAAATTAAAACATTCTTCTGAAAGTATATTCCAAAGAATATGAATAATGTGAAAACACGAATGCTGCTGCCATTACTTGCAATGTAGGCTGAGGCTGTGTATATGAGCCACATTTTTCTCCCTGTTCCATGCTTTGCTTCTCTTGTACCACACGCAACTCTGTTTTCATATCTTTGTTTGTAGTCATTCACTAGCCACCACCACAATGGCTGTCAAAAGCACTTGGCGAGATTACGTCAATGGCACTTCATGCTGCTGGTTTATTTAGAGTTTCCATCTTTTCGTTCATCAAGTTTAACAGCGTTTGGATTATCTGCTTTCCTTCTCCTGTGCCATTTCTGTGGGATTTTGGGTAGCTTTTCCTTTGGGTGGTGTGTTCTGCTGCTTCACCTGCAGAATGACAGAAGTGACCCTGGAGTGGTTGCAGGGCCAGTCTACTCTCCTTATATATATATATATATATATATATATATATATATATATTAAAGAGAAAACTGCCTGTATAGGTTTTCACTGCTTACCAGGGGATTCTCAGGTGGGAGCCATCCATCCTCTCCTCCTAAAGCACCCCCTGGGGCCTGTGCATGCATGTCCCTGAAGGAAGAAGTAGCAACGCAGGTGTGCTGTACTTCTCTTCTGATTAATGCTCTTCCTCTGTCTTTCTTGTTACCTTTCCTGTCCTTTGTCTTGCGTTGACTAATAAATACTCTTTGTCACAACTATGATACGATCTTTTGTGTTCCCTTGTTACTGTGACTTCTGGTTTTCTGTGACCCTTTGTTTCCTGGTGTTGGTCGTCATGTGCATCCTCCAGGCTAGCGTTGGATGACGCCATTCGACACAAGCAGCTGAACATATCATCCCGTTTTTCACCCAGGGTGGCAGGGGAGAATGATTTCCTTCAGACTGTTATAAACAAAGTGATTGCTGCTAAAGAAGTTAACCACAAGGGTCAGGGTATGTACTGTTATGTTTCATATACAACTGGTCTAAAACATATACACACGTGTGACATGTGATGGGTTTAATTGTGGAATCAAGGGTGTGTAATATCACCTTATTCACTGCTGTTTGGTAACAGAATATGTGGTTGCATGAATTGTTTCCCCTGCTCCCTGTCCTTCAGGGCTTATTCTGCCTGCACCTTTTCCACCTGCCCTATGACAACTCCACAGGTTTTCCATCCTTTCTCTGTGTTGTCCATTGCTTGGACATCTTTATATTTCCATCCTGGGAGCAGTGACTGAAGGAATTGGCTTTTGAGCTGTAGAGTTTGGCCTCCTAATGCTGAAGGAAGGGATATTCTCTTCCTTCCCTTTGCCTTATGTTTCCACTTTGCAGCTGCACTTGCAGCATTTGGCTCCCTGAGAAGAAGACCAGGGCACTGCCTCCAGCAGCACTGCACTGCCCAAGCTTGGAGGTGGTAAGAATGAAGGCAGAGTAAGGGAACCACACTGGTACCTTGAATTATGAGCTGCTCGTGTCACTGCTTGTAATTCAGTGTATGCTCTGCTGATGTGAAACTTGGTTATCTCTTTAAGTCTGGGGGTTTTGTGTATGTACAACACTTGATCATGTATCTGTCAGTTAAAAAGTGAATTATGGGAGGTCTCAGTTATTACTGTACTGCCTTCAGTATTTTCTTGGGATTAATACAGCGTTGTGCAAGCCAATGTGGAATCACCACTAAACACTTATGTGAATATCTGTATCACTTCTAGGGGGATCTGAGCAGTAGACCTAAAGAAAACGTTCTAAATTTTCCCTGGTTTTTACTAATTAATAGCAAATAAAAATCTAAATAAGCTTATTTTTATCTTATCCATTAACTAAAGAGAAAAACTTAATCTGCTTGCTTCCCCCTCACCCTCCATTTTTATGTCTGAGGCCAGTGTGTATCCGAAAGGAGGAACCATTTCAGCTTGTTCCATTCATTTCAGAGCCTTTTCCTAAGGAACAGAGGAACAGCAACAGTTGTTGCTAGGGCTGTTGGTGTAGGTACAGTTACTGTTTAATGGGGTAGCAGCTGGTAGAGCCACCTCTGGAACAGGTCAGCTGTAATAGATTTTAATAGAAAAGAAAGCCAGCTGCTAAACATATACCAAATGAATGTATAGCTAACAGTGTGTGCCACAGGATAACCCACACCCTGTTTTACAGGTGAATATTTTTGGGGTTATTTTTCATCGATTTTAGTTTTAGGATATTCTTCTGCAAATGTCCGCTCTATTTATTTCATGCATAAACCTGATTTGCAGTCACTTTCCCAAGTGTAAGATGGCTTTGGGGTTGGGTTTTGTTTTTCACTTGGGTATCATTCTTTTTCCTACAAGCGTACCCCATGTTAGTTGGGAAGCAGCAGCTTTTGAGTGACTGCTTCTGCTGCTGAAGAGAAAAATATCAATTGTGTAAAGCTGTTGCTGTAGATTTCTCTGTGCTCAGTACAGTAAAACGACTTCCTGGGGGTGATGAATCAATTCAGGGTGTGTATCTGGTGCTGGTGCTGTCTCTGGCATCTCAATATTGTTTGGTTGTAATACTTAAGTTTTTCCATTCAAATGAGTGTTCCCACTTCTCTCTCTTTCCATGGGAGATAAACGTTTTATTAGAGCATGTGAGAGTTCCACGGATAGATACAAGCTTGAGGCAGTGCTGCTAATGGCTTAAAAGCTGTATGTCCACCAGACTTCAGTGTGGAAGACTGCAATGATAAGAGAAGTCTGGTGCTGGGAGGAGGAGGGATTCTCCCTGGGCCTCTCCAGCTTCATGCCAAGGGTTTGATGCCTTACTTGCATTTTCCAGCCCAGACTTTGGTAGGTCCAGCTGATAATCAAGAGTTTCCTCCTTCCTGCCAGTTGCTAAGTTGGTTTTCTCCTGGATGGAGGCCTGTTGTATTGGAAGTTTTAGACTATGAAAAAACTTTTTGGCTCTAGTAAGCCCATGGAAGGGAAGTTACCTGTGTCTGGTATTGAACACCTCCCTAACTTCTCCCTACCAAGACACCTCCTAGCTGGTATTGCTGCCAAGTGCGCAATACGAGGCCTGAATGCTTATCTTGCACAGATTTCCCAAGTTTTTTGTTATCCAGTGAGCTTCCAGGTGCGGATTTTACACAGCTTTCCATAAACTCTGCTATAATCAGGCATACTGACGTGTGCTGTACTTATGATTCTGCTTGAAGCAACGGGGGTTTCGAGTGTTTTGAAGTACTTTGTTGTAAATGAGGAGCAGTTACCGTAACGTGTGTTCTTACATTCTAGACTGTAAAAAGCAAGCTCTAGTAATGAGGAATACCTTAATAATTGTGGTTTTTGCACAACAGGTTTGTGGGTGACTTTGAAACTTCTCCCAGGAGATATTCACCAGATTAGGAAAGAGTTTCCACACTTAGTGGATAGGTCCACAGCCGTGGCTCGGAAAATGGGGTTTCCTGAGATTATTATGCCTGGTAAGCCATTGTATGAACTAATGCTGCTTTGTTATAGTTGAGCCTTCTTTGGATCTCTGTATGTGTGGAAGCCTTGGGGGAGAGGGGCAGGAAGATTAATTTGAGGTATGGTATATATTACAAATAATGGATCTTCAGAGGATTTAGCTCATTTAAAATGAACATAAAATACTTGGGTAATATGTGCCACATGTGTTGCATTGATAAACAAAACTTAAGAACCCCTCAAAAAGTTGGGATATCGCAGTGGCAGTGGAAATTCTCCTCTTTTTCCCATAAAAAGTGTATATGAAGGACACACTTCATTTTCCTAGCAAAGGCATATATATAACGTATCTATTGTGACAAAACTGAACCAGAAAGATTTTTCAGGTGAATGGGCTTGATTTGGAGATATTTAGGTCTCTTAGGGTTTGTGCTAGATTTGGATCACGTATTTGAAAGAAAGCCATGTTGTCTTTTTAATACATATATGCCATGGATGTTCAGTTCTGGTGTTCATGGAAACAAAACCCAACTCAAACTATGGCGCTTCTCAAGATAAAAGCTACCAAAATCAACAGAGTGCAGAATAAAACCTGCCCTGTCTTTTTTGGATTGATGGGCTTTGCAGGGTCCATTTGATATTGCCCTTTTCCAGCTCTCCCTGGGGTTGCTGACTATGCATTTGTCAGATGTTTTACTGTATATCCGGGGTAGATGGGGCTCGGAGCAACCTGGTCTAATAGAAGGTGTTCCCTGCCCATGGCAGGGGTTGGAACTTGAGGAGCTTTCAGGTCCCTTCCAACCCAAACCATTCCATGGTTCTACGACATGATTCTATGTTCGAAGTACCTCAGTGCCTCCACTTGTTCTGCTGGTATGTTGGCACATAAACCTATGAAATTGTTGGAAATTCCACGTTTCCCCATTTAGGTGCACTTGAAAGGCATTTTAGGACCTAAAGCTAAATACAGCTCTCCTCTGCAACCCCCGAGGCAGCAGAGTCATCAAACCACTTCCTAATGTAACAAGTTACAGACCTCTGTAGGCTGCTAAATACTTTCAAATTGTGAAATATCTGTGTGTGGGTTAAATTAATGCTGTGTTGGAACTCATCCTTTGAAGTCAATAATGCACGAGGTTGTATTAGAGTGGAACTGAGGTGTTTTTTGAGTGATACGTTACATGGTCTTCATGATGATGTAGGATTCGGTCCATAGAGAGTGTATGATTTGTTAGATTCACCTTGCTGCAGTAGGGGTTGATGGTTCAGACTTTAGAAGTCTCCACACAGTTTTAGCTGAACATCTCTTTCCAGTACTAGTAGTTTTGAATGTCCAATGGTCCAAGTACTGTGCTGGTCGTAGTACCTACGTATCACTGGTTTCACAAATCATTATACATACTGTGAAAATTGCTTAGGGCTTTGCTTTCCCTTTCAGGTGATGTTCGTAATGACATCTACGTAACATTGGTGCAGGGAGATTTTGACAAAGGCAGTAAAACCACGGCAAAGAATGTGGAAGTTACAGTGTCTGTGTATGACGAAGATGGCAAAAGATTGGAGGTATTAAAGTACTGAATGTCTGGCTTGGTTTGGTTTTGATTCGTGTCTCTTTAAGCCTTTTCAACATCTTTATATAAGTCAACTTAAATCCCTATTTTTATTTACAACAAAACTGTATCCTTTGTCATAACTAAATGCAACTTGTCATATATCAGCACATGAATTTAATCAGGAGCTCTAAGCATGAACTATTCTGTCTTATTTTGACCTGTTTCATAGATGTTTTCATTTATTTGGATGAAAAAGTGGAGTTTAAGGTAGACATTAACATTTTCTCTTCTCTGTGTTTTTTCAAGAGCGTTATTTTTCCTGGTGCTGGTGATGAAGCCATCTCAGAGTACAAGTCAGTAATATATTACCAAGTCAAGCAGCCTCGCTGGTTTGAGACTGTGAAGGTACAGAAACCTTTACAGTAACTCCCTCTGTGTGGGTTAATGTGCAATTAAAGTAGGTTTCAGTGGAAAGCCTTGAGAAATAGGACTAGGGAAATTCAGTGCCTGTGTTTATCAGGATAAAAGGAAAAGCCAAGGAAAGCTTTCAGAAACTCCTGGAAAACAGCTTTGATTTTAACTGCATATTGAATTTTATTTCATTCTTTTGGTCAGGACAGCTGTTATGGGGGCATCCATAACTCAACATCTGCTTCGGAATGGTTTACTCTGTTTCCCTGGAGTTGACCTGGAGAGGCAGGGTATTAAGGTTAAAACATAATTGCTGTAATGTTGAGCTCATCAGTATTCTGGGATCTGGGCTTTAAGCTTGCTGAGTTTGCTTGGGTAATAACATTTTTACTTAAATGCCATGTTTTAATATTGCAGAGAAGGCTGATGTTGGCTTTATGAAACATTCTGTCTAGCTGTAGTCAGTGGGAGCAGGATACATACTGAGAAGGGGCTTACAGTCACTCCTCACACCATTGTGTTAGCCCTCCTGGAGTACCGCATCCACCTTTGGTGCCCCTGACATAAGAAGGACATGGAGCTGTTGGAGCAAGTCCAAAGGAGGCCACAGAGATGCTGTAAGGGCTGGAGCAGCTCTGCTCTGGGGCCAGGCTGAGAGAGCTGAGCTGGGTCAGCCTGGAGAAGAGAAGGCTCCTTAAGGGGAGACCTTAGAGCAGCTCCACTGCCTAAAGGGGCTACAGGAAACCTGGAGAGGGGCTTTGGCCAAGGGCCTGTAAGGACAGGCCAAGGGGAATGGCTTTAACCTGCCAGAGGGGAGACGGAGATGAGCTCTTAGGCAGAAGCTATTCCCTGTGAGGGTGCTGAGGCGCTGACCCAGGGTGCCCAGAGAAGCTGTGGCTGCCCCATCCCTGTCAGTGTTCAAGGCCAGGTTGGATGGGGCTTTGTTCCTCCTCTCTTTCTTGGTGCAAGAACCGCTGATTTTGCTAGGGAGTGACCTTTCAAGGTCCTCTATGGCGAAATGAAGCTGGTACCTACGATTAATCTTCCTGAGAGCTCCAAGCATGTTATTAAAAGATGTCCAGATGAGAGCTGGTAGTGGTCAATGATGTTTGAATGCACTGTACTGACTGTTTCTTTCTTCACCCTCTTCCCCAACATGTGAAGGTTGCGATCCCCATTGAAGACGTGAACCGCAGTCATTTAAGGTTCACTTTCCGTCACAGATCATCACAGGACTGTGAGTGATTCAGCCTTTTCATTATGGTTCTTGCCAATGTCTGGTGCCAAAATCTGCTGATACAGGCATAATGTTCTTAATCTGTAATTAATAGTTGTAATTGCTTTTAGTGCAAGGTAAGTTTTTTGCCTGCTTATTTTGTTTGCATCTCAGCTCTTTTTTCCCTTTACATCTTCCTCACTCTTACCTATCAACATCAAGTTTTATCTTTCCTGCCCATTTATTTCTCCCAGTCAAGTAGAAGGGCTAATTATTAAAACTTTAAATTAGCAACTCAGAGGGTTGTGGTGTTGTGTATCTTAGAGGTAAATGGTTAGGGAGTGGTAAAGATACTTAACAACCCCACTTGTGAAATAGGGACATAGAAAAGAGCTTACAGTAGGCTTAGCATCAATAGTTGAAGATTTAGCTGTTAAGAAATTGGTTTCTGCTTCTGGTTCTCAGACTGACTTGTGGTTTCTTTGAAGTAATTTTGGCCTGAAAGATATTTGAGAGCTTGTGGGTTTCCTCGGCTGTCCTGTAACATTGCTGGCAGCTGAGATGCTTTGAGCTGTTGAGGAGCAGGTGGAGACAACCTGACATCTTCCAGGCGTTAATAGTTGGTTTGTAGTAAAGTTTGAGATGTGCTGTGTTTGTGATAATGTTCATTCCATGTAGTGATTACAGGGACTGGCTCTATCGATAGCAAAGCCTTTCTAAATCTACAAGGAGAGTTTTTGCTGTAGGATAAATGTGTAGACAGAAGCATTAATCAGGTAGCATCCACTGGATGCATATTAAGGCATGTACTCCTTGCGTACATGTATCTGTGCAATATGTAGTACATTACCCTGTAGTGGTTGTTTAATTGAAGCTGTATGTTTTGCACACTGATCATTAATAAAATATTTCTTTAGTTTAGAGAATATTTACTAATGAAAGCTGTGCCAAAAATCAGTGTCAGGACCGTCCAAAGTATGATTGTGTGCTACACAGTCAAATGCTTTTATGCTAACTCAAAGGTTTAGGTTGGCTGTGGTTTAAGTGCCTTAGAGCTGCAGGGCTTTCTCGCAGGCTCCTTGGGCTATCTCAGGTCGATTGCACTTTCCTTCTGGTTTTAAGTCTTAACTTTGTGATTTGTACTTGCCCTGTTACTTTGGTTTCCTTTTTGATAACAGACTTTGAACACTGAGAGCAAACCGAATGCCTTTTCTAGTTCGTGTTGCTCTAGAGTGAGTCAGCTTTCAGAAACTGAAACACTTAATTTGTGCTTCTGGATCTAGTTTGTTTTGGTCCTAGTGTTCGCCCTCTAAATGATAGAGCCCCGATGAGATCCTCAGCGCTGGTGTTTTAATCACTAGTCTATGTACCAAGCACTGCCATTCTTATAAAAACCTGAACGTTATAAATGCATCACATTTGTTTTGTTTTGACAGAGTTGCCTCAATCCATCCTTCTAAAAGACCAGCCACAATATAGAAATGCTATAAACATCTAGTTTTGGTGCTGTGCTCAGATGCTTACACATCATTTTGCATTTCTTGCTTCTTTCTTGCGTTCAGAAGATTCTCCTAATTTCTTGTACACTTTCTCCATCTGAGAGTCTTTATTGCAGCCCTTTATTTGCAGACTGTCCATGGTTTTGAGGTTTAGGTGGGCTGTCTGTGTCGTTATCAAATACTTAATTCTGTATGGTGGTCTTTTGCTTTTTATTCTCACAGCCAAAGATAAATCTGAGAAGATCTTTGCCCTGGCATTTGTGAAGCTCATGAGATACGATGGAACAACTTTGAGAGATGGAGAACATGACCTTATAGTTTACAAGGTAGAATTTTGGGGTACTTCAGTCTTTCCTTAGTAGGTAGCTGAGCTGCCTGACTTTTAGTGAATTACTGTTAGAATTGCACAGAAAAATGTGTTCTAGACTATTCTGTTAAATCAAGCTACTAAATAGGTACTGTGCCATTTGACTACTTGACAGATTGATTGTTAACCTGGAATATGTTTTGCTGGGGATGTTTTAATTTCAAAGGCATTGTTACTGAGTTTTATGGGGGGTTTTGGAGCTGGGAAAAGGTACTTCTGTAGCCCTTGAAATATCACATCTTGGCTCTAATCTGTTGATAGGTTAGTGCTAAATTACTGTTATCGAAGACCCATTGGATAGTTCCAATTCTGGAGCAAGCCTAGAGAAAAAACAATGCAAATAATAAAATTTTATTATTACCTAGGTTTTTTTTCTTAGATAATTTCGAGTTGTTTCGTGTTGTGTTTTAAACACCCCTGTAGGCAGAAGCAAAGAAGCTGGAAGATGCCTCGACGTATTTAAGTCTGCCATCCACCAAGATAGAACTGGAGGAAAAGGGACACTCTGCAACAGGGAAGAGCATGCAGAACCTGGGGAGCTGCACCATCAGCAAAGACTCTTTCCAGATTTCTACTCTAGTTTGTTCAACAAAACTCACCCAGAATGGTAAGTTCATAGAACTGCTGGAGCTTCTGCTCTGGGTAGTTGGAGTGGGGTTGTATGTACTGACTTCTCTGCCTTCTGCATCCCCCTTCCTCTGTGAATGGATGACGGGTTGTTTACTGTGCAGTCTTGGATTAAATTGTCTGGATGCAGCAGCAAAAGCATCTACTGAGCTTGTGTACTCTCCAGCCTTTTCCCATGGGCTTTGTTTTGCTTTAGAGCAGCACATGTCTCTAAGAAAACAGAAGAATCCCAAGTGCAATAGAAACAGGAACATTGTTTGCCATATTGTTGAGACTTTTACACTGAAAGTACACTGAAAACAAGCTCTGTAGCGTTTTGCCTCTCGGTGGGTATGAATAATAGCACTGAGGATGCTGATTGGTTTGGTTTTAGGAGCAGGTAATATGGCTTTGCTCCCAAATAAGCTGTTTGATGTTATTTCCAAGGTGTAATATCGATACCTTATGCTTGAAGAAAGCTCTTCTGTTGGGCAGGAGGGATGTGAGCATGAGTGTGTTGCATGGAGGTCGCTCGTGTGTTCACGCATCTTGACATGAACAGGATTGGAGTTGTCATATTTTGTTCCTATTAAAACTTGCCTTATATCCTTTTTTCATGTGTGTTTGTCAGCCGGCTGACTGCATCCAAGGGCTGTGGAGAGCAGAGCAGCCACCAAAGCAAATATCTCACATTTCCAGACTGTGCCCTGTCTGTAATTCCTGTGCTTTGTTGCCATGGAGCGGTCCCTTGTTCTCTTGGCTACACCAGCAGCCGTCTGAGGAGTGTGGGTGGGTCACTGGGATGTGAGTCATGGTGGGGGAAGGGAGAGCTCAGGTCAGATCTGTTGGGAGTTGAAGTTGTGTATGAGGAGGGCTTGGGATGCAGGCAGGTAGGAATAGTGATTGCATTGTCACGGTAATGACTTCCCCTCTGTCCAGGGGGAAAGTTATTGCTGTGGTACAACTTCATAGTCAACTCCTAATTTCATTGCAGTGTTTTTTCAGCAGCATCTCTCTTACAGCACATCTGAGGTGTTTCATATTCAGAGCACATCAGATTCACTGCAGTCTGGCTGTCTTATAGCCTAAGAGGGTGTTTAGCAGAACATTCAGAAATGATGTTGGACTTTCATAGCAAAGATGGGATCGTAGCTCAACAGTTGCACAGTGGTGTTACTGTTGAGAAACCAGCGTGTGGAGTTGAGCTGCTATTTGTTTGTGATATGGTTAGTTATTATCCATCACCCCCCGTGTTTCCTAATGCTTGTTAGAATGGAGAAATATTTCACAGTCATCAACATATTGACATTGCTTTGACAAAACTATCATTAAAATTAAGACTGAGCATGTTTTCATCCTTAATTTACATGTTATTAGCTTTGAATTTTTGATCCTTAGTTAATGTTACTGTTAATTCTGTTGGCTGTGAAACTTCTTGGCAGCTCCAAGTCGCCAAAATCTTTTCTTTCGCCTCTTCTTGACATTATTAAACAAGATCAATGCATATCCGTAAGCAATTTAGAGCAGAAACAAGAATTTAGTCATTAAATTCCTCCCTCAAGTATAATTTTTCATCTAAAAATTGGCAGCACCGCTCAGATTGTAGTTCCTGAAGCTGATTTTTAACTTCTGTGGAATTGTTGGTTAATGTTCTTACTTTAACTTTCTGCAAAATAAGTAAAAATCCATCATTATCCTCACTAACTCCCTCTATGGAGACACTCAAAACCAGCCTGGGTGGGTGACATCTCAGTAGATACCTACTCAGTAGTAGGTGGGAAAAATTGGGCCTTCTGTTCTTAGGGTAAATCATAGAATCATAGAATAGTTTGTGTTGGAAGGGACCTTAAAGCTCATCCAGTTCCAACCCCTGCCACGGGCAGGGGCACCTTCCACTAGAGCAGCTTGCTCCAAGCCCCTGCGTCCAACCTGGCCCTGAACACTGCCAGGGATGGGGCAGCCACAGCTTCTCTGGGCACCCTGTGCCAGCGCCTCAGCACCCTCACAGGGAAGATTTTTTTTCCTAATGTATAATAAAATGGATAATTTTAAAATAATACAGTGGTAATTAGACAGCAAGTTCTGTTTTGAACCTGTTCCTGATGTCATGTCCAAGTCAGGGTTGATTTTGTTCCTGCTTTCTGAGTAGGCTTTTGAGCTATGACAGAGAGCTTGTTTTCTCCTCCATGGGCAAGTTTTGGAGTTGGAATCATCTTTTTCTGTCAACCAGAAGATGGAAATACCAGGGAGTACAGAAGAAGGAGCAAAATGGCATCAAAAGTGACATCCCTTTCTACATGAGGACTGCCTGTGGATAGTACCTCTTACAGGACTAGCAAGGTGGATTTCCTTTTAGTATCAGGGTGATGGAAATAGAGGTGAAATTGCTGAAAGGATGGTGGACAGGGGCTCTTTATCAGGGACTACTGTAGTGATAGGACAAAGGGTGATTGGTTCTAACTGAAACAGGGGAAGCTCAGGTTAGATATAAGACAGTTCTTCCCTGTGAGGGTGCTGAGGCGCTGGCACAGGGTGCCCAGAGAAGCTGTGGCTGCCCCATCCCTGGCAGTGTTCAAGGCCAGGTTGGACCCAGGGGCTTGGAGCAAGCTGCTCCAGTGGAAGGTGTCCCTGCCCGTGGCAGGGGGTTGGATGCACTTAAGGTCCTTTCCAACCCAAACCGTTGTGATTCTGTGATTCTATGAAATTGCATTAATGGGATTGCTGGAGCATTCTTCTGTATTCATTCATTGCCAGTAGCCAGAGAGCTGTGTTAGAGTTCTACCCAAGTATTTGCTATTGTGAAGCAGTCAGGGTATCTGTAAGGCTTATTCAAAGTGTTTCTATGCTTTTCTCTTCTTCTTGAAGGACTCAAGCCTATAGATAATAGAGACTGTGGCTAATCTGGAGTTGAGACTTTGAGGAATCAAGGAGACCAGCCTTTCAGAAAACAATTGAGCCAGGTTTTCCTTAGTCACTCAGCACAGTTGATAATGTAAAAGAAATAAAGCAATACACATGGTATGACAAATTCAGGTTTCTGTAGTTCCATCATAATGATGATTCAATTCTGAGCTTACAAGTCATAAAGAGTAGAAAATAAATTGCTAAAGGTCGTAAGGGAAGGTTATGTCAAAGAACACACAGAAATCTAATTAGAGTGGAAATATTATCTAATATCAATTCATTGATAGGGCTTTGAGAAAAGTTTGTGTATCTCTATAAGGAAACCTGGGCGTAGACACAGGTCCAGGAAGCATAAAACCAGGGAGCTGGATCATTTGCTTCCAATTGTGAAATATGATGGCAAAGAAGACCTTTATAGGTAGTTAATATAATCATAACTTACGTCAACCCAACCAGTGGGTAGTGGCTACTTGGCAGGCTGGATGCTTGATCTAACTCTTTGTAGTTAAAAATCCTCATTCCGTTTTCTTCCACTGATGTTTTCTGAACATGAGTTTCTCTTGACCTAGGCTGGCTACAGTATCACCATTTGCTGCAGGCTAAAACAGTGTTTTACATTCTTATCCTGCTTTACTTACTGTATGAAGATAGGCTGAGAAAGTTGGGGCTGTTCAGCCTGGAGAAGAGAAGGCTGCGTGGAGACCTCATAGCAGCCTTCCAATACCTGAAGGGGGCCTATAGGGATGCTGGGGAGGGACTCTTCATTAGGGACTGCAGTGATAGGACAATGGGTAACGAGTTCAAACTGAAACAGGGGAAGTTTAGATTGGATATGAGGAAGAAATTCTTTACTGTGAGGGTGGTGAGGCACTGGAATGGGTTGTCCTGGGAAGCTGTGAATGCCCCATCGCTGGTGGTGTTCAAGGTGGGGTTGGACATAGCCTTGGATGGCATGGTTTAATGTGAGGTGTCCCTGCCCATGGCAGGGGGGTTGGAACTGGATAATCTTAAGGTCCTTTCCAACCCTGACTATTCTATGATTGTATTACTTTATACCTAGGCCAACAAAAAGCAAGATGAGCTGACCGACTGGTACCTTGCTGGGGTTAATGCTTGCAGTAACAACGAATACACATTTTTCCTGTGCAGTGTGACTTATTTTTCTCTCTGGTAGTTGGGCTGCATTGACATTTTCTGTTCACGTATGCATATTCATATAGCATTTGCTGCGTCATCGTGCTGAAAGTGCACGTGGGTTTGTTTTCTTGGGGCAATGCACGATGCCGTTCAAAGGCAGCCTGTGGGCTGGCTTTTGTTTGGATCATTTCTTTTGTCAGGCTGATGCCTTTTTACAAGTCAGACTGGAATCAGATTCAGCGGTAGAAAGCGGATGTATTTGTACTCTTGAAACACTTTGTATAACTCAGAGGCACCTTCACTTTTCTTCCAAAGCAATTTCTCTGTTACTGGTGAGTTTCGAAGACTGGCTTCAGCCTATAGACTTGTAGGATATACTAAAAAACAGCTAAAAATGAGGGCTTGAATTGCTCAGAGCTTTACTGTAGTAAACTACTCTTTACTCCTACTCCCAAAGAGATGCAAAGAAGTCTTGGTTTGAGTGCTGCTCAGAGGGAAGCTATCCCAAGGAAAACTGCAGTTCATTCTACTAGAAGTAGTTTTATTTATTGCTTGGAATAAGAGATCTTGGGGGAAGTACAGTAGCTGCTCTGGGTTTCTGCATGGAATTACCGGAATATACTCTGCAGATGATGGCTTGGGAAGCATTTTGTGGGTTGTTTGAAAAGTTGGAATAGTAGAAATGAAGGGGAATTAGTTGGGAGAAGCCACCCGTTCTTTAGGAGTTACATTGGGCAGAATTCACATAATGTTCAAGGCCAGGTTGGACGGAGCTTGGAGGAACCTGCTCTAGTGGAAGGTGTCCCTGCCTGTGGCAGGGGTTGGAACTGGATGAGCTTAAGGTACCTTCCAACCCAAAACAGTCTGGGATCCTTGGGGTTGGGGCTAGGTAAAGCGGAGTAGTAATTCAGTGGTTTAAACCATAGGTAGACAGTCTTCAAATCTTCTGTTTGTCTCTTTGGGGTTTCTTCTGAGGATGATTTATGTATAGTTTGTTTTATTATGGAAACCGACTTTTAAGGGAGCAGGGAGGAATTGTTCTCTGATGCTAGTTTGGCTAAGGCAGGAGGAGCGTATGGTTTGGGTTGGTGGGCACTTCAGGTCTCATCCAGGTAAGTGTGAGGATGGGTTTAGCTTACTGATGCTCCAGGTTGTCCATATTTACTAACTTGCTTATTTGCAGGAGGGCACCAATTGTGAGCTCCTCATGAGAAGTTTTCCTTAAATGAAGCTAAAGAATTATCTGGTGGCTTTTTATGGCAAATAGGGAATGAGCTCACCTTCTGTATTATCACAATGACTGCTGAAGTGACACAATCTTATCTTAGAAGCATATCATAGAACGGTTTGGGTTGGAAGGGTCCGTAAAGATCATCCAGTTCCAACGCCCTGCCATGGGCAAATCTCAATAGTGGGATGTAGAATATGGGGCAAGACTTATCACAGTTGATCTGTTTTGTGTATCTCTCACTCTCCATCACTTGGAAGAGCCAAGCCATTTGGGCATTATGAGTTATTAAGCAGGCAGCTTTCCACTGCAAGTTGGTTTGCAACTGTTTGCCCTACATTGGGCCTTATTTTCTTTTCAGTTTATTAAGTGACAGCAAAAAATACCCTAGAAACATTAATGCTGGAAGAGTCACGGCCTGTAGATGTGACTGTGTTGGTGGCTGACTAATTCCATTCTGGCATCTTCTTCTAAACACACAACTGTTGTGTACAGCAAATGAAAACTGAGGGATCAGGCTTTCTTGGCCTGGATTTTTAACGCTGACATTTCAAAAGCAGGCTGTGTTTCTGGAGAGCCTTTCAGAGATCTTTCATACTAGAAGTACTGTATGAGGCTTCTGCAGGGGCAGAGGCAGACTAGAAATAGCGTTGTTGTCCAGGGAAAACAGTTGACCTAAAGAAGTAACTCCATTTCTCCTGAACATAGTTATGGACTATGAGTGGAAGTGAATATCCTACATGATATAACTGTGTTTCTTTTTCCTAGTTGATCTCTTGGGGCTTCTGAAATGGCGATCCAACACAAACCTGTTGCAGCAGAACTTGAAGCAGCTGATGAAAGTCGATGGTGGTGAAGTGGTTAAGGTACAAGTTCAATGTTTTTAGGCATAAATTTGGTGTCAGAATTTTGCTGAATCCCATATTTTGAGGTCTTCCTATCTTCTGTTTTGTTCCCTGCACCCCCCAACCTCACTGAACACACTCAGGTTAAATTGTAAGCAGGTGTCTCTCAGCCTTCAGAATGCTAACGCCCCCTATAGAACACTTCAGGTGCTGAGTGCTAGTAAGACACACGTAAAATGCAATTTTCTGAGCATGTAGGATGCTGTTCTAGCAGTTCAGTGGATTTTTATATACAGATACATGAAGGCCAAAGGTGTTTTCCTTTGCAAGATTAAAATATCCTGGAATTCTTCCATGGCAACATTAAATGTAGTTTTAATGTATGGATGTGGAATACAGTCCTATAGCGTGCTGCTGGTACTGTTTTAACAAAGAATATTCCTCCTGAAAATACTTTGCTGAGCCAACTATTTACGTGTGCAAGGCCACTGAATGGGTGTAGAGACCTACATGAAGACTGACTTGGCTGGGGAAAAGAGTAGGTTGGGACTTCATGAATGCTTTGTAATAAATCAAATCCAAGAATGGCAGAAGATGTGATGTACGGGGGACAGATGACCCTTAAGGCTCTCTACTGTTGTGCCCTTACTTCAGTGGATTTTGATTTGGTTAATAGAAGGATAATGAATGCTTCATCTTGGAGTCACTTTAGTCTGAGAATGCTGATATTATCCCTGTTGAGTGTGGGGAAAATGTCTGTCCCAGGACTTGTTTTTCAGGGAGGTTCTACCTGCTGCTATTTTATTGTGGATCATTTGACAGTTAAATACTTGGCGGATTCTTCTGCTAAGCATTGTCATAGCTCTCTCATTTGTAATTTTTCCTGTTCTTCCAATGACATCAGAGTGTAGTGCAGCTTACTGCTTGATGGATGTAGGTAAATGTTTAATATTCCTCTTTTCATCACTTGCTCTTTTTATAGAAGACCCCTGTTTGCGTTATCCATCTGTTACAACAGCGCTCAGAAAATCTGTGCGTACACTGCTGTTGTACGCTTGTAGTATCTGGTTTGTAACTGTTCCTTTCTATTCCTTCAGCTTTTCTGTCCTTTATGGTTTTAAATACAATACATGGGATGGTGTATGTATATATATATTAAAAAAACCATGTGTGATAAAACATATTCCAGTTCTCAGTTAAGCTATTTCAGTTTATTTAAAAGCCCATTATAATGCCTCTGTCTACTGGTGGCTGACCTCTTCCTTAGTGATAAGTGAACAAGACACTCATTCTCTGATGGACTGTTTCAATAGTGGATGGAAACTGTAGGTGTTATCTCCCTTTAACAGAGGCTCTGGCTCCATTTGAGCATGGAGTCTATAGGATATGGGAACATAAACGAATAGTCTCCACATCATTCATACTAGCTCCCTACCTGAGGAATGCTTTCCTGTTGTACAGCAGAAGCATCTATTCTGTGTTCTTGCTGTCACATCCAGTCCTTGTGAACAGATATAAGCTAGAACTGTACTAGTGAAACTCAATATCTGGTGTCTAAATGTGAAATGAAACTTGATGGGTCATGACATGGCGTTCTAAAATCCTTTGTTTTTAAAGGGATTTAGCCAGGCAGTGTTTGGTGTTTGAGAGTGCCGCTGCTCTTCAAACCAAGACAGAAGCTTCTCCTATCAAAGCTCAAAACTCTGCTTTACTCTTTCCTTCCTGCCAGCTGCTGGTTAAATGTACTTTTGCATGTGTTCTTTCATTTAACAAATGGGACTGAGAAGGCTCAACTCGAATCCTGTAGTGAAATTGTGAGCTGGGTCTCCCCCAGCACTGAAGCTAAAATCAACCGCAAGCATTTTGCTATTCCCTTTTTTCATCTTCAGATACTGGTACTGTGGACTGTGGCTCCATGTTTGGCGTCCAGGAGTGTTTAGTGAGCTGCTAAATGGAGCTTAATTCCTGAGGTTTAGCTTTAGGTTTAATAAATAGTTCAGCGGAATCATGGAATTGTGTTTGGGCAGGGAGACTCATTGTGTAGATAAAAGCTCTGAAGGAAGGTGGGAGCCAGGCTGGTTTTCCATCTCTCCCACAGTGTATATAGTACCTCTTCCTAGTTGCAGTCTCAGGAATCATAGAATCCCGGGTTGAAAGGCACCTCGGGGATCATCTGGTCCAACCTTTCTAAGCAAAGTGTGACATAGACGAGATGTCCCAGTACCCTGTGCAGCTGAATCTTAACTGTGTCCAACGTTGTGGAATCCACTACTTCCCTGCGGAGATTATTCCATTGACTGATTGCTCTCATGGTGAAGAATTTCCTCTGGTGTCCAGTGGGAACCTCCCCAGCACTAACTTGTGCCCATCACCCCTTGTCTTTTCTGTGTGATTCCTTGTAAAAAGGGAGGCTCAGCCTTCTTTGTAGCCACCCTTTAATTACTGCAACATGGTGATAAGGTCTCCCTGAGCCGCCTCTTCTCCAGGCTGAACAAACCCGGTTTGAATCAAATGCCTTCTGCTTGTTCAGATGTTCCTCCCCAGCTATACCTTTTCTCATCTGCAAGATGAAACCCGTTCTTACTTTGTTTGGGACAGATGTGTTCGAACAATCCATGTTGAACCCCTTTTTCCTCAGCCAAAACAGGTACAAACCAGGGCCACAATTCATCCTTATTCTGCTGCTGAGGAACCCCATGTCATTTTTGTCATCTGGTGGAAGAAATTGCTCAGGTGCAGCATCCCATGCTGATAAAATGAGTGTGTTGATGGGTATCTCTGCACCATGCATTGAGTTCTTGCTGTCATTGGGAAGAAATACTGTAATTACATGTGTAAACCATCTTTTATCCCTCTGCTTAACTTGAATCTCCTGACACTAATCTGCTTTTGCTCTCGTATTGCACAGATCAGGGTCCAGCCAACTGGCTAGTGAAGACTCTTCCTGTGTTACAGTGCTAGAGGCGTGTAGGTTTGGGCTGGGGCGGCAGGTTGTGTGCTCTGTTTCCCGTGCCTGCATGTGTGCTCTCATTTGAAGTTGTGGGTCTGAGTTGATGCAGCCATCAAAAGCGAAATGCTGTGCACTGCTCATTGCTCAGCTCAAAACTACTGAGGGTGACTTGATTTATTTGGCATGAGACTCAGTTACGTGTCTGGTTTGTGCTCTGAAACATCAGTTTTGAGAGACTGCATGATGCTGTTGACTGTATGTTGAAACTGAGGTTTGAAACGCATACTTGTTCCTTCACTGCAATAGATTAAACTCCTTATTCAAGTGTACCAAGTGTGATTTCTGACCTTTTTTTTCTATTTGAGTGATACATATGTTGTGGATAACCAACTTAACTAAAAAAATAATTGCTGAAAACAATGTTAAGTTTCGCGTTTTTTGGCTGACTTTTTAAATGCCTTTGTTTTGTGAAATGGATAAATGAAAGCAAATACAGCTGTAAAAACCTGTGTGTGAAATCTGAATTCTGTTTCTCCTGTAAACCATGATGACCTGTGTATGTATTTGCAGTTCCTTCAAGACACACTGGATGCACTTTTTAACATAATGATGGAGAACTCGGAGAGTGAGACATTTGACACGTTGGTGTTTGACGCTTTGGTGAGTTTGCGTTGTGCAAAAGAGATGAGATAAGGCTTTAGCTGTTTGCACAGTATCTAAAGTAGCTACTGTAATGATGAATAAATAAAGCTGATGAATCAAACTGTGTAAAGACTTAAAAGAAGTTTACTGCTGAAAGAGGCTTTCTCTGCTGTTATTATCGACTCTGAAAATTGCATTTGAAGTTTCAGTTGGACTTGATCGAGAAGGGGTTGGGTTAAATCATGTCATCCTCCCAGAAAAGATGAAAGCAATGGAGTCCAGTTACTATAGTGGATGAACAGCAGAATTTAGGACAGGAACAAAGTTTCTGCTTAGAACAGAAAACTTTGTTATGATTGGGAAGTTTTCACTGGAAAAGAGAATATTAAGACATTGGGAAGATAATCACAAGCTAAAATCCATGTGTTTTAATGTTATTAATGCGTCTTCTCTGAAAATAAAGGTGGGTGAATGTATGAAATGTGTCCCTGCCCATGGCAGGGGGGTTGGAACTGGATGATCTTTAGGTCCTTTCCAACCCTAACTATTCTATGATAATGCAATAGTTTTGCTGTTTCTTTCAGGTATTTATCATTGGACTGATTGCCGATAGAAAATTCCAACATTTTAATCCTGTCTTGGAAACCTACATCAAGAAGCATTTCAGTGCTACGTTAGCCTACACGTAATGTTCAAATCTACTGTTTCTAATGGGGCTTGTATAATTTTCCCAGATAATGTTAATTCAGCTACTTGTTTGTGTAGGTTCATTGGAAGTTGCCCATAGAGCTTGGGAGGGTGGGAGGTTCTTGAAGAAGACTGGAGATAGTATGTCATTGCCTCTTAAAATAACAGTAGTAAAACACTGGATCAGTTTGCAAGGAGGAAGTTTCAATTTTGTGGTATAAAAGGGATTGATTTGATGATTTCCAGGATTGTTTTGTATAGAAAACACTCATAAGTAATTCTCAGTCAGAACTGAGAAAGAAATCATGTCCATTTCAGATGCGTCAAAGATCCATTTGGTGCATTAAATTGATGATCTACCCTGTGTTATCTGCATTATTGTCACTTTGGGGAGGAAGCAGTGAAGAACAAAAAGTCCCAAAGGTCCAGTGTTTTGGCTGTCTTAAGGATTTCTCCATGGTTAGGATCTTTGCTGCTGCAAAAGGGTAAAGGATGAAGCATCCTTGAGGATCTGGTTCTATTAGCGAGAGCTGAAGGTGGCCCTTGCATTGGTAGACATGGAGAGCATCCTTCCCCTCCTTAAATGCAGGGAGGCAGGAGCAAGGTTAAGCTTGAGGATGCTGGATTTGCTGGATTGTGGCTTGACTTGTGCCCATGGGCATGACAGATCCCTTCCCTTCACTGCCTTTTATTGCACAAATTTAAGGAAATGCTGCATTGACAGTATCTAAGTGGTTACTGAAATTCTCAGGCAGTTTCTCCTATTTAAATAAATCCTCATATATCAGGATATCTCTCTACTCTGTTCTTTTCTGTTAGTGGTATATATTGTACTTTTTGTGTGGATGTTGAAACGTAGTGTAGCTAGGATGGTTTAAAATGGAATTACTTGTAGTTGCATTAGAATTGTGATTGATGCTCATTGGGCAGGAGGTAGCTGAAATGGTATCATTTCTAAAGGTATTTCACTTTCAAGTCCGATAGACTTCAAAATGTGTAACGAGAATTTCCAACTGATGCTACGTCTTTGAGAAGTAAATTTCACAGATTCTAGCCCCAGATCCCTGTCTATGAAAGGGAAGCCTTGTTTAATGAAGAAATTCCTATTTAATGAGTTTTAATTCTAGCAGTTTATATTTATTTGGTTTTATTATTTTAATTAGTAGTAGTAGCTGCATCTTTGTAATAACCTAAATCTGAACATCCCTAAATATCCAGCAGAAAATAAGTCTTACTGAGACTTGGATGGTATTATGGTCTGTGGCTTTTCCTTTTACTCAAGTGTAGTTTGCAGCTATTTTCCAGCAAAACCAAGAACATAAGGAGTTCATTAGTTGTACAAGGAATTCTGTAGCTTGTTGGGCACTACTTGGGCACATAATTGTTCTTTCAGAATAGGAATTCTTCTGTGCGAGCTTGTAACTTGTGTTTTCTGTATTTAACCAGAAAGCTGACTAAAGTGTTAAAAACGTACGTGGATAATGCAGAGAAGTGTGGTATCACGGATCAGCTCTTCAAAGCTATGAAAGCCTTGGAGTACATCTTCAAGTTCATAGTCCGGTCCAGGATATTGTTCAACCAGTAAGTATGGTGGATGCTGAAACCTGTCATTCCCATTGCCAATATTGCTCCAAAAGTGCCAAAATCCTATAATACAGCAAGTTAAAGTTGCTCAATATTGCAGTGTTTTAGAATTATCTTAGGCTGCTGGAACTTACTTCAGAAGACAGCTATTCCTGAGGAGCAAGCCAGGTATCCTTAGCAGAGATGTGTGTTTCAAGTACTGCACTGCTAAAACCATGTATTTCAGCTCTCTATAATTTAGGTCTCTGAACAATTAAAGCTTGCCGCTATTTGGGAAACTGCTGTTAAGAACTGTCTGGTACTGTGGCTGAAATGTTGAAGGTACTGAGTGTTCATACATTCTTGTGCCTCATCCTGGGCTTTCCTAGTGGCAAAAGGGGCTATAAGAAACCTGTAGAGGGGCTTTAGACAAGGGTTTGTAGGGACAGGCCAAGGGGAATGGCTTTAACCTGCCAGAGGGGAGATTGAGATCTGTGGCAGGGGGCTGGAACTGGATGAGCTTTAAGGTCCTTTCCAGCCCAAACCGTTCCAGGATTCTGTGGTTGGATTTGTGGGGCCTTGCAGTCTCAGTAAGTTTCAGTGAGTGAGATGGGAAAGTGGAAAGGAAGAAGGGCTCCAGAAATCTCCTATTTGAGAGTGATAGGAGAGAATTACTTGGCTTTCTGTGAAAGCTCTTCCTTTGCCAGCCAGTGTGGCAGAGGGCTGCCGGGGGCCTGTTTTGTGCTCCCCACTCAACCTCCTGCATCGTGAACACACTGGCGCTGTCTACATCCATCCGTAAAGCCAAGCACAAATAATTGTTCTGTTAATTTTGAAGTCAGTCTTCTGTTTTAGACACAAAATGTTAAAGAAGTTATAAACCAAATTGATAATGCATCCATGTTCACTGAGATTCAATACTTTTACTGCTTCTTAGCGCCAGTAACAACCTTATTACAAGGGATTTATGTAGAGCTCTGAAGTTATCAATTCCACCAACCTTTCTCTAATTGAGAGCTTGTAATTTATTTCTGTAGGAGTCTTACTGTGAGATTCATAAAATACTGAATGTCACTTACACCGCTACAGGTCCTACAAATCACTTTAAATCAGAAAAAGAAATAATCATCCCTTGCTGCAGATTAGATTTACAGACAATATGACCCTCTGGTATAGGCCATTGGATTTCCTCCTGCTAAGCACTAATTCACTGTTCTTTAGCATGGGGAAGGCAGAGCTCTCAATGACAGGGGATTAATTAGCAAAGCTCCTGAATGCTGAATGACACCATGATTTGTTCTGCTGTAAGAGTTCAATCCTGCCTGAGGTGTGTGAATTGAAGTGATTGTGATGCAGGAATGGAGCAGCCTTCCAAAATATCATCAGTGTTTCACTGAGCAATCACAAGGAGCCAGCAGAATCTTCTGTTAAAAAAATATTGCATGTTTTTAACTCTGATAGTGCAGTTATTTCTGTAATGTGAATGCAGGCAAGCTTCAGCTCTGGATAAATCCATAGAAACCTCGCTTACCTAGTTAAAGGCTGGTGGCAAATCTATTTGTTCAGTATATCAAGGTTTATAAAGGCAAAATACAGTAAGTGAACTTTAGCAATAGCTCTGTTTGGTTTACTGAGTAATGATCCCAGTGGTTGTGTTGCATTTTACAGCAGTCTTAACCTTTTGAAGGCAATGCTAAAGGATCAACTTGGTGTAATTCTGGTTTGTGCATAGTGCACAAAACCATTGCAGCTATTGGGTGTGTTGAATATATGTTAATAACCGAGAGTAGAAACCCAGTGGTAACTTGTTTGTTTTTATTACTATTTCCCTTTTGAAACACAGAGCTCTTTTGAAGCACTTTGATTTATTGGACTCTCAAGTTTAGTTACTCTTTCTATTGGTATTAGTTTCACCTCTCTAATCTGTTCAGGGGGACCCTGAAATCCATTAACGAAATTGGGAATTCACAAGTAATTTCTCCTGTGTAACCCCCACTTTTAGCCTAAAAGGGGAATAGAAGCTTGTGCAGCGCAACAGCTCAGTTTAATGTTTTTCTGTAGCATACATTTCCCCTGTGTACTGGCGAAATAGCATTTTTTAATACCTGTGGCTCCCAAAGGTTTATGAACGCAGCATTAAAAATGATACATGTTAGTTTCAGTGTGAAGCAGCAAGGATGTTCTGAATTCCATGTTTTACCTGAAGATAAACCCCTTTCCTCCTGTGATAGGTGGTTCAGGCCAGGTTGGATGGGACTTGGAACAACCTGGTCTAGTGGAAGGTGTCCCTGTCTGTGGCAGGGGGTTGGGACTGGGTGAGCTTTAACATCCTTTTCAACTTGAACTGTTATAGGATTCCATGATAAACACCCTGTTTAGATTTGACCTGGATGCTGGATTCCCCTTGGCTTCTCCTAAGCACTGATTTCTAGGGGGGGGGGTGGGTGTGTCACATTAAGTCTGTGTAGCTGAGGTTCAAGAAGTGTATTTACAACAGCCTTTATGTAGGTGAGTTGTACATACTGCCAAAGGTGAGGAAGAACACGTAAAGGATTATGTGGAGCTAGTGGTCTTCTCCTTTTCTATTTCTTAGTGGGAGTTGTCTCATCCTGCACCTGAAGCAGAGATCATTCTGCATTCAAACTATCCAAGAGTGTTTCAGGAACCCTCATTCCTGTGCTGTACTGAACCAGTGGACCAAGTTCTTCAGCTTGGCTGGATGGTTTTTGCCTTTAGTGTTGCTCAGGTGTCTCAGGACAGATCTGGTGCACCTTGTGAAGAGAAAGAACAAGAGAGAAGGGGGGTCCCTATGAGCAGATCAGCTCTAAGAAACCCCCTTGAAGGCACAGGGACTTGCCTTTTGAACTTGGGTTGTGGAATAGTCATTCTGCTTCAACATCTGTACTGAGTGTATTGGGAAACTGCTTAACTAGTTCAGTGTTAGTGAGCCAGGAATGAGAGTTGAAATGCATTTTAACTTCCGTGTTCCCTTCCCATAGAAAAAAACCCATGCTTTTCCTTAGCAAATAATGGGTTGATAGGTTTTCTTTTTATCTTCCACAGAGTTGAAGGTCACTCACCTTAGGCCATTGGTAGATTTTAATGATTGCTGGCAAGTTGTCTGGATGCTTTCTGGCTTCGTCATCAGAGAGCTGCTTGGCAGTGGGCCTCCCAAACATCTGCTTACTGTTGTGCAGGGCCAAGAGACTCTATCCCCTTGCTCTGTGGGCACATGAATTGAGTCGGTGCTGAGGGTTCACTGTGACTTGAAGGCAGAGGCAATACTGGATGTGGCATTTCACATGGGAAGCTTGAAAACAAGAATCTGCTGTTCCTGCTGGCCCAGCTCAGCCTTGTCTTTATTACTTCTTGTGGAAGGAAGCTCTTGGTTCAGTGAAGAAACTTGCAGATATTCTTGACCTTCAAAAACATGCAGCAAATTATCATCTGTCATTTGAAACCAAAACTAAAACTCTATTTTAGTTGGGTTGTGCTTATGGAACCTAATTCTCTTTCAGACTTTATGAAAACAAAGGAGAAGCAGACTTCAGGGAGTCTCTGCTGCAGCTCTTCAAGTCCATCAATGAGATGATGAGCAGCATCTCTGATCAGACTGTCATAGTGAAGGTACGTAGTCTCCAGTTCTCCATCTTGGCTTTGCTTTGGCATCCTAAAGCAGAGGTAGGTAGTACATGAGGTGTATGCTTGTGTTTGTGCCTGTAAGTATTTTACTTCAAATGTGGTTAATATTAGTGCTTCTAGTGAAGGGTTGGTGACTAAGGAATGTGCTTCGAGCAAGTAAGTTTACTTAAATTGCTGCAAATACCTCACTTTGATTTTTAAAGGAGAACTAAATTTCTCTTTTAAGGAAGAAATAAGCTATTTAGCTTATTTAAATTGTATATTCTTAACATTAAGGTATTTTTCAGGCATTATCTTTAAGATGCAGATGACAATGTAGATCCTTGTGTTCTTATGCACTTATGCACTGATAGGCTGAGACAGCTGGGTTGGTTCAGCCTGGAGAGGAGAAGGCTCCTCAAGGGGAGTCCTTAGAGCTGCTCCAGTGCCTAAAGGGGCTTCAAGAAATGTGGAGAGGGGCTTTGGCCAAGGGCCTGTAGGGACAGGCCAAGGGGAATGGCTTTAACCTGCCAGAGGGGAGACTGAGATGAGCTCTTAGGCAGAAGCTCTTCCCTGTTATCTTTCACATCCCCTGCCAGATTTAATTCTAACTGGGCCTTAGCTTTGCTGACCTGGTCCCCAGGTTCCCAGACAGTAGCCTTGAGTTCTTCCGCTCCTTTTTTTGTCCCTTTAAAACAGTATCTGCTTTTGGTCACATTGACGGGCTTGTAGAGTTGGGAATATGGTGTCTAACCTCAAGTGAACATGGGTATTGATATCAGAGGTTAGAAGCACTGAATAAAAAGGCTGGTATGTTTTTGTACCCAGGAGTCCAAGGTCATTGTGTCAGTACCAGTCTCATGTTCTGTTAATGAGTCGCTTTCACCATGGAGTAGTGCAGAGCCTGTCATACATGTGTTTGTTAAGCTACACCTTGAAGTTTTCCTTGTGGTTCCAAATAGCATTTATAATAGCATTATTTCTTGACCTAGCTGTGCTGGATTAGTTGAGAGATGATGGTCAGAAATGGGCTAAGAACTGGGATTGAATTTAGGGAGAGTTTGACACTAGGGCTCCTCCTGCTCAGATATGCAATGGTTGTGTGTTAGAAGAACATTCCACAGCAGCTGGGAAGCAAAGACAGAAGTCAAGTACTGCACCAGTGCAAGAGGTTCCTCTTGAAGGAAGCTGGGATAAGAAAGCAGGAGTACACCAAAGTCAAAGACATGGGTGTGTTGTGGCTAAGTGCCTGCAGGTCTGAGGCTGCTAATACCATACTGAGCACACGGCATAAACAGTGGAGATAAAGCTGCTGAGTTTGGTTATTTGGTGGAAGGGAGACTAAGACTCTATCATCTGAGAACAAAATAGGGATATTGCATATTTCGGGAAAGAGGTATTTTCATTCCATTGACAAAGCATCTGTCCTGAATGGAAATTAGTAAGGTGGAGATAGTGACTTGGAGTGTGCTAGCTGGTGCTTTACAAAGAGCATCCTTTCAGATTACCAGCATTAGATGTAAGCTTTATTGTCCTGAGACTCATTTGTGAGGCCTACTCCAGGAAGGCAGATGAACATGAAGGCAGATGAACGTGGGCTTTTTCCTTACTCAATAGTTTATGCCTGGAAAGTATTAGATTAATACCCCCAAAATAGATGTGTTTTTCTTCACCCGAAATGCAGGAAAAAGATGACAAACTTCCTAGGAAAGTCTGGAGAGATGACGCTACAGCAGCGCCTGTCCTAGTCCATGTGTTGTTTCACATTCAGATAGTGAAGCACATCTGCTGTCTGCATTTGCCTATGTGAAGTACACTGGGAGATGAGGCATTGACAGATGAGCCAGTGTGGGGCTGTCTGAGAAGTGTGCTTGTGGATGCATTTCAGAAGCCTTGACAACCTTTCATTCATTATTCATTGATTTCATCTTCTTTGGACTCTAATTACTTAGCTCTTAGAACACATAATTGTTAGTATTGGCTTTTTGCAGCTTGTGGAATTGCTTTCATTATGTTCAAATATCCACTGAAGCACTGCTGCTTCTTCAGGAACTGGAAATGTGTCCTCCTGTTACAAAGAATAGAATTATTGAGTAGGTGGATGAATGTGGGGTATTTTTGAGAGGGAGTGAGTAGGGCTTGTGTGCATCTTGGCTGACAAAGATGTCAGAGTTCTGGAAGGGTTTCAATAACTGTGTGAAATGATGTGACATTACAGGCTTCATTCAGCATCTTTGTCATGATCTTCGAGTACCAAAAGGGACTAAGAAGAAACCTGGAGAGGGGCTTTGGCCAAGGGCCTGTAGGGTCAGGCCAAGGGGAATGGCTTTAACCTGCCAGAGGGGAGATGAGATGAGCTCTTAGGCAGAAGCTCTTCCCTGTGAGGGTGCTGAGGCGCTGGCCCAGGGTGCCCAGAGAAGCTGTGGCTGCCCCATCCCTGGCAGTGTTCAAGGCCAGGTTGGACACAGGGGCTTGGAGCAAGCTGCTCTAGTGGAAGGCGTCCCTGCCTGTGGCAGGGGTTGGAGCTGGAGCTTTAAGGTCCTCTCAACCCAAACCGTTCTGTGGTGATTGTATGATCTGGATCTGGTAGTTAAGCACCGTGCTGGTGGTGAGGCATGTCAGGAGGACCTCACAAAGTGTGAGCTGCAAGGTAGACAAATGTAAAGCAGGGCATCTCAGGGAGAGTGAATTAATCCCTGTGTGATGCTCCACTTGAAGCTGGCAGTTGCAGTCTGGGGGGACACACCATGGAGTCATAACTGACGGCTCTCTGGGTCATCGGCTCCATGTGCAGGGGCAGCCCAAGAAGCACCAGGGTGTTGGGTGTCAGTCAGAGGTACAATAAGAACAAGGCAGGGCTGTGGTTTGTTGGTTACATATCCTTGCTGCATCAGCATCTTGCACACCAGACCCATGGATGTTCTTGGAAGGGTGGTGGAGCACTTCTTGTGCTATTGAATACTCTGTTGAAGCTGTATAGAAACTAGTGAAGATGGGCAGATAAATTTCTGGGTCCTGTGTTGTGCAGCTAAGATCAGCAGATCTGACTGTATCGGTTTAAGTCTTATTTTAATGGTTTTAGTATATATTGGGGAAGCTAAATAAGTGTGTACAAAATCAATCTGCTTGGAAAGATAAGAAGTTGGCCTACACAGATAATGATGGTGCTTCACGTTAGAAGAGAGATGCTTAATTCATATGTTAGCATATTTCTATTTCTCCTTGTATAAATTGTACTCTCTCTTGATAGTTTATCAACAGAAATCAGAACTGCCACTGGAAAGTTTGGTGTGGAATGTTGGAAACTTTCCTCTTTGGGCTGGTTATCCTGAATTCTGCTTTACTCGAGCCTGTTAAGAGTGGCCTTCAGGCTGACACTGCACAGGGGAGAATGAATGGCTGTAGTCTTTAAGTTCTTAGCAAGAATTACTCTTTATCTGTTCAAACGTTTGTGTCCTTGTGGAAGCTGATGGGTTGTTTCTGACTGCAGCTCCAGCCTGTAGTTCCTTAATATTTTTGCATTTAAATTACCCTTTTTCTCAAATTTTCAAGGCTTTGGGTACATTTAAAATTAAGATTTCCTCAAAAGAGAACTGTGAGAGTTGTGCTAGGATTTAAGGGTTTAAAGCACATGAAGAGATTATGAATTTGTACCTTTTTTAGCATTATAGCTAGTCAAAACATCATAGTGTAGGGGAGAATTTGCATCTGTAGCTGAGGGTGCTGAGGTGCTGGCACAGGGTACCCAGAGAAGCTGTGTCTGCCCCATCCCTGCAGTGTTCAAGGCCAGGTTGGATGGGGCTTGGAGCAAGCTGCTCTAGTGGAAGGTGTCCCTGCCTGTAAGAGGGAATTGGAACTGGATGGGCTTTAAGGTCCCTTCCAACACAAACCAGGCTGGGATTCTGTTACTTAATGCAGTAATTCTTAAAATCAACCTGGTACTTGAAAACAGCAATGTGTAATCTCTCTGTTTCTCCAACAATTACTGCCATTCATCATGCCAGTGCCTCACCACCCTCACAGTAAAGAACTTCCTTATCTCTAACCTGAACTTCCCCTGTTGAAGTTGAGGTGTGCAGCATTTGGCACACGCTCGTGGTTTTAATGGCTCCAGTGGCGTTGAGCTATCTGGGTTTTCTAAGAGGAATGCTAATTGGTGTGTGACAATTATTCCCTTAACCTTTCGGTGTTGGAGCAGGAGCTCAGCTGAAGCCTAACACGATGCTTCAAGTTGAGATAAAAATGCAAATGTTGCCTGGTAATTTATTCTTGCATCTCTTGGAAACGAGGGCAGCTGAGCCAGCTGCATCGGGTTGATGAGGACCGTCTGATTTCAGCTGCCTTCGGAGGAGGGAGCTCAGTGATTCTCAGCAGGGTTCTTGCAGTGTGCTCTGTTTGCTGTTAAGTGGGACTTTGTGCTGCTCAGGATGACTGGGAAAAGACAGGTTCTCTGTGCCTTAAATGGTCTTGATAGAGTAAGTGTGTGTAAAATGATCCCGTATGTGACCACAGAGCCAGGGTGGGAGGTGATAACATTCCACAATGCAAATTCTCTTGTGTGTGTGTGGTGTTTTAATAATCATTGTCACTTCTAACACAGGATACATATTTCTCAGCATCCATTCCATGCTTTTTCCTACTCTAATATTACGCATTTACTCCTAAAGCCACAAGAAAGCATTTAAATGAAGACAGGGACACACATTACAAGCTGCTGAGGTACCTAGAGCAAAACAAAGAGCCTGCATTGGTCTGCAGAGCTTTTCCAGCAGGTTGAGTATTTCGTAACCAGCATTTAAAATGAGTTGGGTAGCAAAATGTAACCGTGGACTGAGGCTTCTGTGGCTCTTAGAACGTACATGGGAAAGTCTGTTACACTGGCAACAAACACCATCTATAGAAGAGCGTAAGGCCACTTTGCTTATGAACAATGCTTAGTGCTGTTTTGCACTGGATTTTGTGCTGGAGGCACTCGTGCTGTTGTGATTTGGAACAAATGATTGCTGTAGACTGGAGCGATTCATAAACTGAGGTATTCCTGGAAATCGTTTCATCCAGCTGCTGACAGGGCTGGATTTGGCTGGAGAAGCTTCAACAGGATGGCTGTTGGGTAGAAGGTTGGTGCTTCGTGTTGAATGGCACAAAAGCTGCAAATTAACATCAAAATCCTGTTCAAATTGAGTCAGGTAAAACAAATTCTGCTTCACCAAATGAAAGAGTTCAGAAGAATATATTGTATTTGGCGTGGATTTTATGCCTAATTTTGAGATGGGGTGTGCGGTTTGAAACGAGTGACTTCAGAAAATGTCATTTTTCAATGAAGTAGGTTTGCTTTTGTGTAGTACAAAGAGCTTAAATCCTCAGCAAACCCTAGTATGCTATTTGCAATCCATTTCTTTAGTACCTCATTTTTCAATCTAATGACAACCTTAAGTTGCTGTTGCAGTTTTCTTAAGTAACTGCTGGAGTGAAGCTTTAGTTGCTATTTCGTTGGCATTCCTTGTCAGTGTAAACCTAAGAATGGGATAAAAGAATGCTGTGCTCTTGCAAGGCTGCTTTGTTGTACCCTGTGCTGCTTTGTTTTCACTTACCAGTGACCACTGTTATTATGACAGCTGTAATTCCTGGTTCGGATTGATGAAGAGATTGCTCAGTGTTCTCAACTGTGTCATAAACAGAAGTAAATGAGTAAAACTCCTGTAGTTTGCCTGTTATCCAAACTTATATCAGAAGTGACTTTAAGCTACTTCAAGACAACCCTGTGTTAAGTTAGAGTGCTTTCATATGACAAAGAAGCATTTGTGCAGACAATTTGCCTTCTACCAAGTGGCAGAAGGATGCTGGGTACAGTATGGGGATGCAATTTCTTGGCAGTCCCCAACACAGACACAGGCTGGGGCAGACTGGAGGAAGCAGCTCTAAAGAGAAGGACTTGGGGGTGTTGGGTGATGAGAAGCTCCCCATGACCTGGCTTCAGTGTGCGCTTGAACCCGGAACCCCTCCATATACTGGGCTGATCCCCAGAGCATGAGCAGCAGGGGCCTGGAATTAGTAACGGTTGGATGTGATGATCTTAAAGGTCTTTTGCAACCTGGCTGATTCTGTGATCTTGAAAGTCCCTTCCAACCCAGCCATTCTAGGATTCTATGACTGTAGTGCATCCTTTTGCTCCCCTTTCAGCATCGCTTTGTGTTAATACATAAGAGTGTTAGTTCAAGTGTGGTAAAATTTTTAAGAGTATGTAATTTATGTTACTCTGCGAGCTTTCAGATGTACTAAGTGCTACCAGATGTGACAAAGTAATGGAGATGCTTGCAAACAGCACTTGCTGAACGCACACACTGCAGCATCACTTTCTGCCTCTGAGACACACCATATTTAAGATCTGTCTCCAAGCAGCATATTAAATAAGCTGTATTTGTACTAATCTTGCAGTGCTTCTTAAACATGTTTCTGAGCATATTCACCTCTGTGTAGATATGTTCTTCATGGCTTGCTATGGTGTTGGATTGTCAATGTTTGAAACTAAATATACATGGCTTTTCAAAAGGTGGACTAGGTGACTTTGGGCGCTGGTGACTGAATGCATAAGGTAATGCTGCTTTTCACAGTGGAGCCATGTCCAGCAAACATAGAATCATAGAATCATAGAATAGTAAGGGTTGGAAAGGACCTCAAGATCATCGAGTTCCAACCCCCCTGCCATGGGCAGGGACACCTCCCACTAAACCATGCCATCCAAGGCTATGTCCAACCCCACCTTGAACGCTGCCAGGGATGAAGCATTCACAACTTCCCTGGGCAACCCATTCCAGTGCCTCACCACCCTCACAGTAAAGAATTTCTTCCTCAGATCCAATCTAAACTTCCCCTGTTTAAGTTTAAACCCATTACCCCTTGTCCTCTCACCACAGTCCCTAATGAAGAGTCCCTCCCCAGCATCCCTATAGGCCCCCTTCAGATACTGGAAGGCTGCTCTGAGGTCTCCACGCAACCTTCTCTTCTCCAGGCTGAACAGCCCCAATTTTCTCAGCCTATCTTCATACAGGAGGTGCTCCAGTCCCCTGATCATCCTCGTGGCCTCCTCTGCACTTGTTCTAACAGTTCCATGTCCTTTTTATGTTGAGGACACCAGAACTGCACACAATACTCCAAGTGAGGTCTCACGAGAGCAGAGTAGAGGGGCAG
The DNA here is from genome assembly GCA_039720435.1 of Amazona ochrocephala. NCBI lineage: Eukaryota > Metazoa > Chordata > Aves > Psittaciformes > Psittacidae > Amazona > Amazona ochrocephala. Next base: position 3,185,881 of record CM077881.1, on the reverse strand, counting down.
GAGCACCTCCCTTGACCTGCTGGTCACGCTCCTTTGGATGCAGCCCAGAATACGGTTGGCCTTCTGGGCTGCAAGCGCACACTGCAGCCGGCTCATGTTCATTTTTTCATCAACCCACACCCCCAAGTCCTTCTCTGCAGGGCTGCTCTGAATCTCCTCCCCGCCCAACCTGTAGCTGTGCCTGGGATTGCTCCAACCCAGGTGGAGGACTTTGCACTTGGCATGGTTAAACTTCATCAGGTTGGCATCAGCCCACCTCACAAGCGTGTCAAGGTCCCTCTGGATGGCATTCCTTCCCTCCCATGTATCAACCGAACCACACAGCTTGGTGTCATCGGCAAACTTGCTGAGGGCGCACTCAATCCCACTGTCCATGTCACCCACAAAGATGTTGAACAAGACCGGTCCCAACACCGATCCCTGGGGGACACCACTCATTACTGGTCTCCAGCTGGACACTGAGCCACTGAGCACTACTCTTTTCGTGCGGCCATCCAGCCAGTTCTTTATCCACCGAGTGGTCCACCTATCAAATTGATGTCTCTCCAACTTAGAAGGAAGGTTTGCAGAAGCAGACTCCATGGGAATACTAGTTTCTCTGTTATCTTTCCCAGTCTTAAAGCTATGGAGGGCTTGATGGAGGCTGGGCTAGGAGGACAGGCTTACACGGTGTCCCAGAGAAAACTAGGGTTTCCTTCCTAAGCAGCTTAAAGTCACTTCTGATATGAGTGAGGAGAGATTCAGATCGCCTGGGCCTTGGTGGGATTCCCAAATGTGAAAATTGAGGAGCTTACATTTGCCTAAGGTCGTGAAGGGGAGTTGTGGATCTGTCCTCCCATCTCTTTCTGGGGGTACTGCCAGTAGTTGCCTCTCTTCATAGAATCAGCATAGAATCCCAGCCTGGTTTATGTTGGAAGGGACCTTAAAGCTCATCCAGTTCCAACCCCCTGCCCTGGACAGGGACACGTTCCACTAGAGCAGGTTGCTTCAAGCCCCATCCAACCTTATCTTGAGCACTGCCAGGGATGGGGCAGCCACAGTTTCTCTGGGCACCCTGTGCCAATGTTCAGCCACCCTTATCTTCACTAGGAAATGAGAATCTTGGGTGCTGTTCTTGAAGCAGCCTCTCCAGGTAATTTTGGCAGTTGGGAATTTTGGGATTCATTTTGTTGTTCGAAAAAATAAATGAAGTTTACTCAGTCATATGAAGCTTACAGTCACAGGAATGTCTAGAACCTCTAGATCTGAGGGATGTGCTAGGGTTTTCCGTTGTTAGATCCCATTCCTTACCCATTCTTGTCTCATTAAAGCCTGTCTGGAAATGCATCATCAGGGAAAGGAGAGCTGTGGCAGTGAACTGATGTTCAGAGGGACCACAAGGAACACCTCTATTGCACATAGTCTTATTTATTCTGCCTTCTTACCATGTCTGAAGGTTCCCCCCCACCCCCAACAAATCTTTTGATGTGAGCCATCACCGAGTGTGTTTCTTCAGCATGAAAATCCCCTACGTTGTCTCACTGCCTGCTCTAAAGAAGTCTGGTCATTGGTGGTTCAGTCATTGCAAGTACATCAGTGAGTTTATCTTAAAGGTTGCGAGGGTTGGCTGCTCTGGAGAGGTGGTTGTGATGATTTAAGGGATAAGTTGCAATTAGTGTGTGGAATGATGAAACCTTGGAGTTCTGTCCCCTCTATTGGCTGTGCAGAGGGCTGTGACCATCAATTACTGCTTAATTTGTGTTGTTGAAGGCAAATCTTTGACTTTTCTGGACTTTATGATTCTCACTTAATGAGTTTTATTTCTTGGCATGCTTAATTGCCTTTTCTTATAGTTTAGAAGGGTATCCTTGAAGCACTGCGCTCATTGTCTTTGCAGTTCAATAGGTTGTACTGGCAGCTGGCTCATGTATTGTCAGTTAATGGTTCTTCTCATACGGATGCTCTTTGGCTGTGGTATTGTAACTTTTATCCATAGATACGATATTCATAAAGGGGAAATAACACATATATGTAAGTGTGTAAGGTTGTGTGTGGTCGGGAGAGGGAAGAGTAAGGGATGAGATGTTCTTGGAGTCAGCTCACAGGCTGACGTGCACTTGTTGTCATCTTGCTGATCCTTGGCTTGCATGTGAGTCACATCCTAGGAAAAAACATCCAACAATATCCCAACAGTCAGTATAGCAGTGAGTGTTCCAGGGAGTTTAACTCACTAAAAGGGAAAATACAGCTGTTGTTCACATGATGAGCTGTATTGTTTCTGCTTTCCCTCCTTTTCATTCTACCCCTTTGCTAGTTGTGTGCTTTGTGGTGCTTACAGTGGATGAGTTTGTAACCTGGTAAGAGCAGTGATAATCTCTCACTTGCTTTCCACAGAGAAAAGTCCCTTTGGGCAGTAACATTTTTGTTGCAGCCCAGCTCAGAGCTGTGTATAATTATTGACTCAGTTGCTTGGTATTTCCAGCTGTGTATGGGAAGTGATCACATGGGAATCAGTGCAAAAACCTGTTTGGTTAAAAATCAAAGCATGAGGGTTCTTCATTACTGTGTTTGCTTTAATGTTGGGTTGAATTTTCAAGTGTCAGAACTGGGAAATGGAGATTTTGATTTAGTTTGCCATGTCCTTCTTGCAGAAATGAGGAACTTGAACCTTTGTCCAGATGGAAAGGAATTGAATTTAACTGCTTTCGGTGGGGGAAAACTAAGCCAGATTGCTTATTTGGTTTTCTTTTCCTGGTGTATGAAAACATGAGTGCAGGTTTGATATCTGCTGAATTTAATATTCCTCTCTTCTGTGTTCCAGTACCCTGGGAATAACCAGCATTGCGACGGTGCTACTGCTGCCTAAAGATCTGCTTTCAGCTGCAGCTCCTAACAGAGTAAAACCTGCAGTGAGAGCTGCTCTATGACAGGAGTTAATATCGACAAGAGGCTTTTGTATAGACCCCTGGATTAGAGAGATGCACATTTAATCACGTGGCTGCAGAACCTTCTTGTCTGATGATACTGCCTGTCATAATGGAGTCAGTTGTGATTGGAAATTGGGAAAGCACTTCCACAAATTCCTTTGCATTTTGAGATATTAAACTTTAATTGCTCAGCTCATAAAGTAGAAGTTAAATTGCTGCTGATTGTTGTAACTACAGGCCTTAAATTGATGTTGTAAATAGTTTTACCTGCTAGTACTTGATGTAAGCTGTTAACGTGTTAATTTTTATGATCGTGCCAGCTCAGTGTGAAATTTGAATCCAAGATATAAAATGCAAGCTCTCTTTTAGTGCGTGTTACTAAACATTTATTGCTACACGCATTTGAGTGATAAGCAAATAAAAACCCAGCGATGGCTGCGGTTTATAACTGGTCATTAGAGTCCTCATCCATCAGAACACATAAGCCTGTACAAAAAGGGACTATTTGCATAAATGCAGTTATGGGCTTGATTTCTGAGTGTAGAATTAGTCTTCTAAGCCTACGTGGAGGTGTTGGATGATGGAGCTTGACAGTTTAAATGGCCTATGAATAAAAACTGGGATACTCCTGAAATCTGCATCTGAGCCATTGACGTGTTTGGGGGTTTTGCTGTTGTCAAAAGTGATCAGCAAGTGCTGGCAAACTTCCCACGCTGGCTACTTGAGGTTATATTGTGACTGCAGTCAAACAGTTGACCTCGCATTCAAGAAGGGTGGAATTTGATTTAAAATGGGCAGGGTTGTGGCAGGAAAGTGTAGTTGTCTGAAAATAGGTAAGTGGTTTTGTGCATACGGAAGAGGCAGTGCTCCTCGGTGTCCCTGTGGCTCTTTGTACTGTTAACAGCTACTGCTAAATATGAGCTAATAATGGTAAGATTAAAACCAAAGACTTCTGCCTTAAGGTTTCTTAGGTAGAAAGTTGATTATCTGTTGTTGGAGCGAGGCCAGAGGAGGCTACGGAGATGCTGCGAGGGCTGGAGCAGCTCTGCTCTGGAGCCAGGCTGAGAGAGCTGGGCTGGGGCAGCCTGGAGAAGAGAAGGCTCCTGAAGGGGAGACCTTAGAGCAGCTCCAGTGCCTAAAGGGGCTACAGGAAACCTGGAGAGGGGCTTTGGCCAAGGGATGTAGGGACAGGCCAAGGGGAAAGGCTTTAACCTGCCAGAGGGGAGATTGAGATGAGCTCTTAGGCAGAAGCTCTTCCCTGTGAGGGTGCTGAGGCGCTGGCACAGGGTGCCCAGAGAAGCTGTGGCTGCCCCATCCCTGGCAGTGTTCAAGGCCAGGTTGGACACAGGGGCTTGGAGCACCCTGCTCTAGTGGAAGGTGTCCCTGGCCATGGCAGGGGGTGGAACTGAATGAGCTTTAAGGTCCCTTCCAATGCAAACTGTTCTATGATTCTGTGGTTGTGTACTGATACACCAAAAAGCTTCTATAACGTGTTGTAAGGAGTGGCTCTTATAAGTCTCTGATTTCAGTCTGTTGTCACTTTTGCCAGCTTACTGATCTTTTAAGCCTTTTCTTTTGCATCTTTTCAATCTTAAAGTTCCATTTTCATTGAGTTTCAGTTTAGGTAACTTACCCCTGGAAGAACCTGCCAGGAGTAGGGCACAGGGGTTCAGCTGAAGCTGCAGAGAATGGTTAAGCCAGAACAACCTACACTCGTGTGATTCTGTTTGTGCAGTCTGTGCATTGCCTTTAAATATGTGAATCTCAATCTTGTTTATTTGTTGTTTTTCTTAGGGGGCAGCACTTAAATACTTGCCAGCAATTGTCAATGATGTGAAATTAGTATTTGATCCAAAAGAACTGAGGTGAGTAGAGTCAATGAAATGTCTAGTGTGAACTTTGTGTACATCTTTACTTTGCATGCATATACATACACACATTAATAGAAACACTGTAAGGGTGGTGAGGCACTGGAATGGGTTGCCCAGGGAAGTTGTGAATGCTCCATCCCTGGTGGTGTTCAAGGCCAGGTTGGACATAGCCTTGGGTGACATGTTTTAGTGTGAGGTGTCCCTGCCCATGGCAGAGGGGTTGGAACTGGATGATCTTAAGGTCCTTTCCAACCCTGACTGTTCTATGGTTCTATAACACATGCAGAGGCAATGAAATATGATCACCTGAGATGCTTTATCACTTTGGTTTATTACCTCTTTTGCCTTGCAGATATTTGTAGGGCTGCACAAATAGCCTGTTTTCAGGTGACATGTACTGCATCAAGGCTTGACAAATGTCCTGACAAACACTGCAGTCCTGTTGACTACAGCCATGTCATGAGATAGCAAGAATTAGCAGTCAGGCAACTGATGGCACAACTTGATGCTTCACTCTTTCAAGTATAAATGTAATGTAAAGAACTCTGTTCAGTGAGCCCCTCTGTTCAGCGAACCCTGTTGCTGGATTGACAGTAGCTCATCAACACAGGAACAATGTTAGTAAATAGAGAAAGGGTAAGAGGAAGATGTTAGAGCAAAAATCCAGCAGAGAAACCAAATCAAACCCAGTATTTCAGGAGAACTTTTAACTTATAGGTAAAAAAGAACATTTTCTCCTTCACAGCGCAACTACAGGGTGATTATGTCTGGAAAAATAGAACATTTCATCTCATTTGATTGCACAAACCCTTCTATGTTTTGCCTGCTTTCATGTTTTGTTGTGTCAAAATGATGAAAAAGATGAAACAGAAGTGAGATGGATAAGTATAATCCTCATTTACTGTTCCAGCGCACTGAGGAACCTGGCATTTGCTTTCTGCTTCCTGTGTTGTGAAGTTCTTTACATGTACACTGATGCTTCCTGTGGGCTGAGGGAGTGCATCTTTGCTGTGGAGTTTCTGGATTCGGTCAGAAATTTTATACATGATAATAAAAAGTACTGGGAATAGAGACCAAATAGAAATAACCAGGATTTGGTGTGTTTCACCTCAAGCACTGGGAAACAGAGGAGATAAAAGAGAGGGCAAATGAAAGGCACAAAAACTAAAGGGTGTGAAGGGACAGGCCAAGGGAATGGCTTTAACCTGCCAGAGGGGAGACTGAGATGAGCTCTTAGGCAGAAGCTCTTCCCTGTGAGGGTGCTGAGGCGCTGGCCCAGGGTGCCCAGAGAAGCTGTGGCTGCCCCATCCCTGGCAGTGTTCAAGGCCGGGTTGGACACAGGGGCTTGGAGCAAGCTGCTCTAGTGGAAGGTGTCCCTGCCCATGGCAGGGGTTGGAAGTGGATGAGCTTTAAGGTCCCTTCCAGCACAAACCAGCCTGGGATTCTGTGATTATATACAATCAGACTCTATTACATCTGGAAACAATAGTTTGCTTACTCCAAAAGTGTGTAGCTGTTTATCTTGTTCTGTTCTGCTGGATGCTTATGTGTTTTGTCGAGATTAATATGTCTTTACCTGTCCTTTTGTACATAGCAAACTCTTCACTGAATTCATCCTCAACGTTCCCGTAAGCCGGCTCACAATCCAGAAGCTGTACTGCCTGATAGAAATAGTTCACAGCGACCTCTTCACACAGCATGGTAAGCAGGACCTTTGCAATCATTCAACTGGTACGTTATTCATTGCCTGCAGGCCTCTGCTAGTGCAGGGTTCGTCTGTGCTGCCAAGCGTGATGGAGGTTGGACCCAATTAAAGTCCTTCCATCAGAAGGACAAGAAGATTTCAAATACAGGAGAAAATGCTAATTGTGCTTGGTGCAGGTTATAAACCATAAAGAAGTGAGGCGCTGGCACAGGGTGCCCAGAGAAGCTGTGGCTGCCCCATCCCTGCAGTATTCAAGGCCAGGTTGGACACAGGGGCTTGGAGCAAGCTGCTCTAGTGGAAGGTGCCTGTGCCCATGGCAGGGGTTGGAACTGAATGAGCTTTAAGATCCCTTCCAACCCAAACCAGGCTGGGATTCTATGAAAGTGAAAACTTGTGATTTTGTATTTAAAAGGGCACTGAGCATCCCATGTTATTGGCATGTGTTTTAATTTTAACTATGATATACTTTATCAAAAGCTATGAATTCAGCTTTTGTGTTTGCTGAAATTCTATGGAGAAAATGCAATTTTTCATGTCCTTTCTTTCTGAAGCCTCATTCTCTCCCTTTGAGTTTTCCCTGGCTGAAGGAAACCAGCATGTAAACTCCTCAGTGTGCTGTTCGTCCCTGTTGCTTATTTTCTCCTCTTATATCAGTGGGCCAATGGAAGGAACTTCAAGCACTTGTCTTACAGATTTCTTCATATGAGGTGAATTGTGTTATTCTTTCTCTAGATGACTCAGGTTAAAGTAACCAAAACTGCTTATGTGCTGTCAGAAGGAGGTAATGGGGGAGCAAATGGGCAATGGTTCAGTGATACAGGAAATCTGACAGGGTTCTTCCATCAGGTCAGAGTGCTGGGACCACATGATGCCCAGTGCTGATGAAACAAACTTTGTTTCCAATGCGAAAGCTGTTCTGGGTGGGTTGGCTTTGTACTGGCAGGTCTTAGACCAGGTCAGGGAATCAAGTGGGTTGGAAAAGACCTTTAAGATCATCATGTCCATCTGCTCCCTGCTGCTACCAAAACTGCCACTAACCCACATCACTGAGGGTCTCACCTGCATGGTTTTCTCACCGCAGCTATGTGACTTGTACAGGATCTGGTAACTTCTGGTTTCTTCTTGGCGAACAAGTACGAAGCCACCGCAGCCTTTCACAAACCTGAAATTTCACTGCAGTTGGGCAGCCCTGCTTGAAGGTGGGATATTGTGTGGGGCTGTACTGACCACTGGGGAATGAAATACGGTTGTTCTCTCCCCTTGAAGCTTCCCTTTTGATTTTGTACAAGTAGCAATGAAGAATGATGTCCAAAGAATTGAGCTTTGCAGTTTGGCACTTTTAATTTGGGCTGAGTTTCCAGTGAGGTTATGATTTATAGCAAGTACATGTGAAATTAGTGGGTGTACACGATACTTGTTACATGCATGTTTAAACCTCTGACTTCGAGTGATAAAGTCTAATGAGAATTAAGAGTGGAAGATAAAAGATCCTGGAGGTTCCGAACCTTTCAGGAACGAGATGGAGCTTTTCCATAAGGAAGCCTTCAGTACAGTTATAGTCCCATTTGAGCAACAAGGTGTAACAAGGTTGTATATTTACTTCCTGTAGTTATGGATGGTGATGAAGTAAAGAATGAATCTCTGAAAAAGAGAGTCTACCAGCTGCGTCACCGTGTGCTGCACCAGCAAATCCAAATGCAGTTCAGCTTGATCTTCACTTTGGAGATGTTCTGTTGAATTATTCAGCCCCGATGAGCCAAATCAGATGGCTTTATTCTCAATAGCGGGGTTTGCAAGAATAAAAAGGAGGAATGGAGATGGAGCCGCTGGTGTTGGGGCCTGGTGAAATCCTAATAGTCTCTCAGAGCACTTCAATCTTTGCTCTTTTAGATACGTACATCAGTGTTGCTCCTTGACTTATTCTCAGCTCGCTGTCTGTGTAGTGATGTTTTCCTTCTCCTGGCTGCTTTTAGGTTGTGAGGTCTATGGGGCAGAAGTCAGTAAAATCATGGGGTACACTGAACTTTCTTGGATGGGAGCGAACTCAAACCAAGAAATTCTGGCTATAAAAAGCTTTCCCAAGGGAGAGTATAGGGGCATGCTGTGTATTTACTATATTAATTGTGGACTTCCCTTAGTCAAATAGTTCCACTTTCCAAGGTGAAAGGAGGAATCGTGTGTGGCTTGTTTGCCTTCTAAACCTCAGCCATTTGGGTTGCAGCAAAAGATATAGTCCAACATTACTGAGCTCCGGAGAAATGTAAATGCATCTGTTTTAACAGCAGGGTCGTTAATCTGAACTCAGCCCAGGTTTCTTGACTGAACGGTGCTACTTAATGGCTTTTGGATCTTATCAGGAGGCTCCTAACCAGGGGTTTTCATGTCACTGCCTGTTAAGGGTGTCTTAAATCTGACCTGCTTTGGTAGAGTTGCAGTGGAGATTCAAGGCACGTTTGGGTGTCTCCTTTTGTGTGTGACAATAAACAAAGCATCATCTTGAAAGCTCCTCTTGCCACTCGTAATTCACTATAAAGCCTGTGTTGGGAGAACGAGTTGTGCTGGGAACCCTCCATAAACACTGAAATTCACTTGGCAATGAATTAAACAGCCTTTGGTAAATGTAGGTATTGCTTTCTTCCCCTTGCTCTGTGGGTTTCTTATTACTCCAGTGTGGTTCGACTCCCTCCTCCTCCTCATTGATTCGATAACTTTTGTCTGATAGGCAGTGCTTTCATAGAAGTATCGCACTAATCCTGTATCACATTGCAGAAATGAGATTTTCTTTCCTAAAAGCAATATACAGGGCAGGGTGGTGGAAGTGATGGAAAGCTGTAAAATGTACAGAAAATCAAAGAGCAGTTCATCACTGTAGTTCTCTTGGAGAAACATGCTCTAATTGTGAGCTCTGAGAGGTGAAGGAAGATTTGTTGGTGTCTCACGAGAAATTAGAATTCAGAGTACATGATGTTGTGAAGCTTTAAGGATTTTGGGGTGAGAGGGGTGTGAAATAGTTTGCTAACGGATTGTCCTTGAAGGATAGAATCATGGAATAGTTTTGGTTGGAAAGGTCCTTAAGATCATCCAGTTCCAGCCCCCCTCCCACGGGCAGGGACACCTCCCACTAAACCATGCCATCCAAGGCTCTGCCCATCCTGGCCTTGAACACCGCCAGCGATGGAGCATTCACAACTTCCCTGGGCAACCCATTCCAGTGCCTCACCACCCTCACAGTAAAGAATTTCTTCCTCAAATCCAACCTAAACTTCCCCTGTTTAAGTTTGAACCCATTACCCCTTGTCCTATCATTACAGTCCCTCATGAAGAGTCTCTCCCCAGCATCCCTATAGGCCCCCTTCAGGTATTGGAAGGCTGCTATGAGGTCTCCATGCAGCCTTCTCTTCTGCAGGCTGAACAGCCCCAATTTTCTCAGCCTATCTTCATACGGGAGTTGCTCCAGTCCCCTGATCATCCTCGTGGCCTCCTCTGGACTTGTTCCAACAGTTCCATGTCCTTTTTATGTTGAGGACACCAGAACTGCACACAATACTCCAAGTGAGGTCTCACGAGAGCAGAGTAGAGGGGCAGGATCACCTCCCTTGACCTGCTGGTCACACTCCTTTTGATGCAGCCCAGGATACGGTTGGCTTTCTGGGCTGCAAGCGCACACTGCCGGCTCCTGTTCATTTTTTCATCAACCCACACCCCCAAGTCCTTCTCCTTGGGCTGCTCTGAATCTCTTCTCTGCCCAGCCTGTAGCTGTGCCTGGGATTGCTCCAACCCAGGTGTAGGACCTTACACTTGGCATCGTTAATGTAGAGTGATGATGGTTCAGAGGTCTTTATGGAGTCTGAGTTTTGGACCTTGGATGAGAATGTAGTAGGGTGGTGTCATTTGTATGGCTTTAAAAAGGACAAGGCGGAACCCAGGGCAAGGCTCTAAAACAGAGTTTTAAAATGTGTTCACTTATTTTCTGGCTCTGTCATGTGCAATTTATGGATTTCCCTTTGAAATTAAAGGTAACTTTTCTTAGAATGGAAAGGGCTTGGAGCAAGCTGCTCCAGTGGAAGGTGTCCCGGCCCATGGCAGGGGGTTGGAACTGGATGGGCTTTAAGGTCCTTTCCAACACAAACCTTTCTGTGGTTGTATGATATTGCCCAGGTAGAGATATCATCAGGATAAAGGATAGTTATGAACAGGGAGATGTGCAGTCTCTGCTTTGGAGGAGTTCATTTGATTCTATTCCGCTCCCTGATTTTTGTAGAGAAGAAAATTATCATACAATCAGCTAGGCTGGAAAAGACCTTTAAGATCATCAGAAGCCCTTTCCACAGGGGCTGGGGGCTTCCAAAGGGTCATTGAAACACCCCAGTGCTCATCTGTGCTACTTGGGATGCAGCTTTTTGCATGCATGAAAGCATTTTAAACTGCCAGTGATTAATATCCTGACACAGCAAGTTATTTGATTTTGAGGCTTGAATATAGCCTTAAATGTACTGGTGTGGACAAATATATATGTATTTGCCTTAGGCCATAAGGATATCAATATGTGCTTACGTATGCCATACAAACATAATACCGTATGTGTATGTATAAACATATATGTGAATATATAATAATTACATAAAAATAACTATATATGGCCATATAGAATTAAAAGCTGATATTAAGTAACACTTTTTCCCCTACCACAATAATTTACATTAATCTGTTACAGTGCACACACAATCCTTTTCTGTAAAGCTTTTGCTTGAGTCCAACCCTGCAGCTCTTCTTCCTTTCGTGTCCGTCTCCCTTCCAAAACCCACTCACCTCAAACCCCAGACCAAAGGCAGCATTTCTCTAAGGTAGCACCTGAAGTGATTGTGTTGTAGAAATCTCCTGTAGGAGTATATCTAAATATAAGTATGAATTTATAAGTGAGTGTGGAGCAGTTTAGAATAACCTGATGCATGTTTTCAGCTCTCGATGTGTAATTACTTACGGGTGGTGGTTGTGTCTCACCCTTGCAAACGTCACAAGCTTGGGTTTGTGTAAATAGTGATTTGTCTGATTTGTGTTGTCCCATGGAGTTGTTTGTATTCTCTGTTGCTTTGCTTTACAAATGACTTCCAGCTAATTACCAAGTGAGCTGTGTAGCTGCTGTACCCTTAGTTAGGAAATCCAGTGATTTCTCTATTAAGAAATTGTTAGTCTATTAAATATGAGTAGGCAGCATATAGCATTATAAGAGTTCTTATTATAGAATTGGAGTATGGTTTGGGATAGAAAGGACCTTAAAGCTCATCCAGCTTGAACCCCCTGCCTTGGGCAGGGGCACCTTCCATTGGAGCAGCTTGCTCCAAGCCCCTGTGTCCAACCTGGCCTTGAACACTGCCAGGGATGGGGCCACCACAGCTTCTCTGGGCACCCTGTGCCAGCGCCTCAGCACCCTCACAGGGAAGAGCTTCTTCCTCATATCCAATCTAAACTTCCCTTGTTTCAGTTTGAACCCATCACCCCTTGTCCTGTGGCTACAGTCGCTGATGAAGACTCCTTCTCCAGCACCCTTATAGGCCCCCTTCATTGCTGTATTATGACTGAAATGACAGTCTTTGTCCCATGCTGTGTAGTGGAAGCAAGGTTAGTAAGTAAAGTTAGTAAGCACAGGTTGTATTTCCTGGCTACATTAACTAAATGAGCCATAAAATAAAGAAATGCATTTGCCAGTGTCCCTCCAAATGCAGTGTTTTTAAATTGACCAAAATGTATTGTATGTGTTTAGCTTCGGCGGAGTTCTGGTGCCAGTGTTTCATTGGAAGTCTTTGCTCGGATGCTCCTGAGTTGCTGATGCCTCCTGAGCATCCTTTCATAAAGATTAATATTTTATTCTTGCTGCACATTCCTGTGACATTAATCACTGGGGGCTGGACTTCAGCAGTAGAGAACAGATGTCAAATTACTGCTGTCTGTAATCATTGTGCATCATCCTTGCGAGCTAGCACAGGGCTGGCTTTAGAGCAGGAGACTAATGTTATAGACTATGGATTTATCAAGGTTGCCCATTAATCAGGGCCAGGAGGGGTTTGTGACAGGCAGGCTGAGGGAGGTTAAACTTTCCTCTTTTGTACATCTAAGTAATCAAGATATAATGCACTTAAAATATGATCTCATAGAATCATGGAACAGTTTGGGTTGGAAGGGACCTTAAAGCTCATCCAGTTCCAACCCCTGCCATGGGCAGGGACACCTTCCACTAGAGCAGCTTGCTCCAAGCCCTGTCTCTACACTCCTCAAAGAACTTTCTTTGAGTGAGAGCCCACTTGTGCATTGTGCTTATGTAAGTCACTTAAGATTGATGAGTATTTCTCTTGAACTACTACAGGTTGGGTGTACTTGTACACTGTTACTTCTCATCCTCAGCGTGTGAGTTTACAAGGCAGAATGAGGATGAGTCTGTTTCAGTTCCTCTCTTAACATCTTATGAAGGTGGAGTGCTCTCTATTCCGCGTTACAGCATGTGTTTTGTTGCTGTTTTTCGGACAGTGACCTTTACTTTTCCCCATTGTGCTCCCGTGGTGGGAGCAGGGTTACCAGATGCTGTGCATCTCGCCCTAGGGGTGAGTTCATGGAGCTGCTCTTCCTATAACTCTCCCCTGCTCTGTAGGAGGCCAAAGGCTGTGATCACCGATGACCTGGGAGTCACAGAATCACAGCCATTGTTTGTGTTGGAAGGGACCTTAAAGCTCATCCAGTTCCAACCCCTGCCGAAGGCCAGGGACACCTTCCACTAGAGCAGCTTGCTTCAAGTCCCTGTGTCCAACCTGGCCTTGAGCACTGCCAGGGATGGGGCAGCCACAGCTTCTCTGGGCACCCTGTGCCAGCGCCTCAGCACCCACACAGGGAAGAGCTTCTGCTTTATATCTCAGTTTGCCCTTTCTCGGTTACCTCTTTCAGTGGGCCCATTCGAGTACTTTGCAGAACTGGGGTGGGTGGGAGAGTGGTTCCTATCCAGGCATTCTTAACCTCATGACTTCCATGACTTCATTTTCACTTGCTGTTAGTTTTTGCAGGTTTTTAGGCTTTTGGTTGAGATGAGAGTGACTGGAAATCTGGAAGTTATCATCTTTTCCCAGATTGTCTAATCTTGTGTAAGCATTGAAGCAGCTTGGCTATTTAGGCAGCGCTATGAAGTTATTTAAAGCTGTGTATGTAACCTTGTGTTTTGTGTGCAGACTGCAGGGAAATCTTGCTGCCAACAATGACAGATCAGCTGAAGTATCACTTGGAAAGACAAGAAGATTTGGAGGCTTGTTGCCAGCTGCTGAGTAACATCCTGGAAGTGCTATACAAGAAGGATGTGGTGAGTATTGTTGCGGTTCTGTGATGATTTAACACTTAAAAGAAATGGATCTTAGTGGAATGAATTGAGCAGGTAACTCTTGATGGCTTAGCTGTTCTTTTATTGTTCTTTCCCCTAACCAGTCTCTTTGAAGTCGTCCTCTTAGGTATCCAGTGATGAGGATGTGTTGTGTGACATCTTGGGGTGGTTCTTACTGTTTGAGGCTCATCCAGTGTACTGCTGTTATCCAATAACACTTTTTCAGATATTGCATAGATAATAAATTGATATTGTTAGAAGTTTAATCTTTCTTTTTCATGGTATCTAGCCTTTGGTAATTGAGCATAATCCAGTGATAAGATGTGGGTTATTACACAGATCCAGGGCAAGAAGGACAGTGGTTAATCAAGATGTTTGGTTCATCAAGAAGCAGTGCAGAGGCACTGTGTGCTTTAGATAATTACCTGGGAAAACGCAAATGTTGGATGTGGAATTGTTTCCCCTTTCCCTCTCATGGACCCCTTTTGAAGTTATCTCCTTCAGACTAATGAGAGCTATGAAGAAGCCTGTTTATAAAGTACAAGTCAGAGCAGAGCTCATCTCTTTCTCTATTCTCATGTGGTTTTGGCTTCAGTTCCCGTAGGCATCATTCTGCATGAGGCTTCTGACCTCGTTCTTAAAAGCTGGTTGAGCTGAATATTTCATGTTCAACTCTTTTAAAGTGGCAGATTGCTTCTAATACACAAATATTAATTTGAAACAATTGACTGAAATTGCAGTTCCTCAACCAAGGTGTTGTGCTTTGCTTTCCTGTTTCTTTTAATGGAGCTGCTGCAGAACAGCCCGAAGATGTGGTAATGCCTGTAGGCTTTGGATGGTGGACACATGACTTGGGAAGATAAAATGATTAGGTAACTGTCCCGGGTTCAGCAGCAGCAGACATTTTTCTCCTTCTCAGTAGCTGGTGCAGTGCTTTGGTTTTGACTTTCCGCCTGGGAACAGCACTGATAACACCGATGTTTTTCAGTTACTGCTCAGTAGTGTTTACTCTGACCAAGGACTTTCTGAGCCTCATGCTCTGCCAGGGAGGAGGGGAAGCCGGGAGGAAGCAGAGACAGGACACCTGACCAGACTAACCAAAGAGGTATTCCATACCACAGCACGTCATGCCCACTATATAAACTGGGGGCAGTTACCCAGAAGGGTTAGATCAGTGCTGGGTCGGGCTGGGTATCAGTCGGCAGGTGGTGAGTGGTTGTGTTCTCTTCCCTTGTATTTGCCTTGTCATTATTATTATTGGTGGCAGCAGCAGTGGTTTGTGTTATACCTCAGTTACTGAACTGTTCTTATCTCTACCCGTGGGAGTTACATTCTTTCCATTCTCCTCCCCATCCCTCTGGGAGCAGGGGGAGGAAGTGGGGGAAGTGAGGGAATGGCTACGTTGTTCTGAGTTACTGACTGACTGAGCTTAAACCATGACAGTAACTAAATGCCATGAGCTTTGCCGTATTTCCAGGGACTTGCTTTTCATTCAAATAACTAACACTACGTGTTAAGTTATCATTAACATGTATTAGTGAAATAGACTTTGTGGTGTTTGTTAAAATGGGAGACTTGATTTTCTGCTTTTGATCAACAGCAGTGTTTTATTTAACTTCCACAAGACAGATATAAAGGCAAACAGAAGTAGCTCAGTTGTATTGGTGTCTGTTGTATCTAGTTACCACTAATTTATTCCTTTTCCATAGGGGCCAACGCAACGACATGTCCAGATAATCATGGAGAAGCTATTGAGGACAGTAAACAGAACAGTCATTTCCATGGGACGTGATTCTGAGCTCATTGTAAGTGTCTCTTGACGTAAACTTAAATACCTCTGTCACATCTTTTGGAACCTGACTGTAATAGGATTTCAATCCCAGGTGACCCAAAGCAATCAAAACCTTCTGTAACTGTCTTTGTGTTCAGTAAGCCGTGAAACTGGCTTGTGATTTTTTTGGTGGTTTACATAGGGGGAGAAAGAGGTACTTCAAAATCTCAGTGGCCATGTGATGAGCCAGATTTGAGATGTCTCTGTTAACCAAAGGATGTATTATTTGTAATTAGCCAGTTGAAAAGTGTGGAAATAAGACTTGTGTGTTTGTTATTAGCAGTCAGTTGACCCTACAAGGATTTTTGTGCCTTTTTGGACTACAACTGAGGTCACCAAGGTAGCGGTTGTATTTGAATAGCTGAAGTATAAAGCCCCAAATTCTTATGTTTTGCAAACCTAGAGGAAGAACTGGTGCATTAGCTGCAAGTTGTCGTGTTCCCCTTCAGTATTCTTCTTTATGTGTCTTCATCTGGCAACTGATGCATAGGGAATTGGTCAGAGTGGACCAGGTTTTTCATCTGTCTGTGTAGTCATCCTTCTGGTCTACATTGATTTGGTTCATTTTGGTTTGATGCAATGATTTCTTTGTTGAAAATGAGTTTATTTGTTAGACAGGTATCTGAGGCCATTTCCACTTTCTTTTTTTGGCCTCCTATTTCTTTTCTAATCGTATTTCTCTCTGTAATTGCACACAGTGATATTTGACTTGTGCAGAGGACAGGGCCTGCTCATAACGTCTTACCTACTGGTGTCCCATTTACTTGGCTCATGGTGGTGCTTGTGTTGGCAAACATCCTGAAGTCTTATTTTTGTCTTTAGTGCGTCACCCACTAACTTTTCTTTCGTCTTCAATCATCAATTTGATTTGTACTGATGGTTTTTCATTGTGAGAAGGTGATAATGGATCACGAGGTCTATTGTCAGAGCAAGAAATGGTGATAAGTAGAGATCATTCCTACAGAATATTCTAGTGCTGGGATGCAGTAACAATGAAAGGAAGTCAGAAGGTTTATATGTTATTGTTACTTTGTGTGTTACCACTGGAATTATTAACAATATGCAGAATAGATACATTAATTCTGTATAAGAGTACAAGACTTTACCACTTCCCTCAGTTTGGCTTGGTTTGGGTTGGAAGTAGCACATAAGGATTAGTCTTCTAAGCCATACCTACAGGAAACTTCATCAATTACAGTGTGAATGTGAATAATTACTGTTTTGATGAACATGCCTTAGATGATATTTAACAACTTTAATTATTCCTTTTGCATTTATCAAATTATATTTGATAAAATCCTGTGTATGTTTTAACTAAGTGCAGTTGTAATTAAGAATATCTGTAGTGCTCATGAATACAGCTTGAACTCCCTCTATCTACACACTCTGTAATTATGGGATGAGTGTTAATGGGGCTGGGTATTTTCAATGAGTACTTACTCCTAGCTTAAAATTCAGTCTGTGGTTGAAAGGATGCCCTGTGATTCAATGGGTACCGCTTCATTTTTGTAGTGTCAGCAAAGTAGGGGGAGTAAATGGAGTGACAATGAGCAAGCAAAATCTGACCCCCCTCTTGGATCAGAATCAGGTTGAATTTATGCATTTGTTTTCTTCTGTCAATGTTAGTAGAGTTTTACCTGGAGCTCGGATCAGGGAATGAACCACAGAGGATGAGTAGGAGGAAGGAATGTTACAAATAAAGGATCTTACAGAGGCATAGTTCAAGCAAGGATAACCTTGTCAAAAGAGGTAAGATACAGGACGTAGCAAATTGTTCCTTCGATAAATATAGCTATAGTGGTGTACCAAAGCTGGAGTGTTTTCACCTTGAAATACTGAGCTTAGGGCATCTGCATCCAAAACTGCTGTTGCGTAATACACTTTAAATATTAAAAAACTACCTTGGATCAGAAATAGTGAGAAATTGGCATTTACTCCTGTAGAGTGAAATATATATATATTAAGATTAAGCTTTCAGCTCAGTTCTGGAAGCATTCCTCTGAGCATCCTGCTTTGAAGAGCTCAAACAAATGGAAGACGTGGTCCTTTTCGACCAAGAGAAGACTTCTTTTCTCTTTGGCAGCAATGCAGGGACACAGATTCACAATCCCCTTACGGTGGCAGTCAACCGTGTTTGATTTCCCATTCTTTATAAACTTCAGTTCTAATCCCTATGGAACAACTGTGGTATTTTGCATGGGTGAACTTTCATGTTTTACCTCTGTAGATCCCAAAGACAGTTGTTGGTAGAATCATTTTGATTTCTGTTTTAGTAATACTCTTTATAGACCCTTCTGAGTTTGGTGCTTGTGTGACTTCCGTCAGTGTCGTTTCCGACTGTGTGGTAGGGCAGCGGGAGATGGTGTTTCTGAGAGGATGGAATTCAATGTGATCAGTGGAGGATTGTAAAGAATTGAAGTGCTCAAGTGAAAATGGTCTTGGAGCAGAGGCAGAGGAGGTGGAGTCCTTGAACACGATGTGCTTTCTGTTCACTAACAGAAGGAGGGGTCACTGCATGCACTGGTGTAACAGGGATGTGATGCTGGATTTATGGTTTCGGGAGGATATGCAGTTAGAGGCTGTTAAAGATACCATAAATAATTCAAAGGACTTTTTCTACATTGCAACATATGGGGAGGGTTCTGTAAGGCTGATCCTGAGTGACTGTTACCAGGTCAGCTTCCTTTGGAGAGCATTGATGAAAGATGAATGAGTTGAGCTAAATCCCTGACCATCAGCAAAAGGCTGCGATGGTGGTACCAGCGCCACAGTCTATTTCCAATGTATTTGCTTCCCTGTGTTATGGATGTTCCACCTTAGTCCAGGAAGTAAGAAAGGATTTGGGTAACTTACCTGACACCTATACCTCAGTCAGAATATGGGAGGCATTGGTATTGGGTACGACCTTCTACAGGATTTTGCTCTTCAGCTTCTTCAAGGCCGTATCTCACATTGGTGGCAAAGTTTCTGTCTGTTAAACCTTTCAATTGCATCCTCTCCATGTTTAATTGCATGAGGGCCCTTTTCCTGCAGTGTTGAACAGACTGGATTCTCCAGTAGTGTCTTTTGACTTTGTACACCTTTACGTATTTGCTTCCTTAAATGCGTTTCTAGATAAAAACCACAAGCTGTTTGTATCATACACCCTCAAAAGAGAATTGGCATGAAAGACCAGTTGTAAGAAGCAGACATAGCCAATAAATAGAGTATACGTGAGAGATTAAAACCTGGTTTGACCCTGATTTTGGTAGGAGTTGGTAGCAAGAAGACTTTCAGCGAACATCTGTGATACTGCTTGCTGTCTTCTAGCCTTAAGAACTTATTAAAGATCCACACCCTCAGTGCCGCCAGTGTGTGTATTAATGAAGATTAAGCACAGTCTGGCCACTTAGATCGTTTCAGTGCAAGCAGTGAACTTATATCCTTGGGAATTAGCATCAGTTTCCCAGCTGCAGTATCAAATGAGTCTTTAACATGCAAGAAAAAACCATGTCACCCTTTTAATACTCATTATTTCTGCCTGATTTTTCCTCTAAGTCTCACAGGTGATTTTTAACTTGATCCATTTCCTGGCTGAGCAGAAGGTTCTGTGTGGAGTTGTAGTTTACTAGATGCAGCCTCTGGGTGCTGAGGTGACTGATGTGAGGTTGGGGTTAGTTGCTGCTCACATCAGTTGCCTGTTGGGCTACTTCTGCACATGCCTGGACCTTGTGGTGCAGCAAGAAGTCACCTATAACATGGTCACAAAATGTCTCCTACTGAACGTGTTTAGAATCTTAAAATCCTGGAATGGTTTGTGTTGGAAGGGGCCTTAAAGCCCATCCAATTCCAAGCCCTGCTGCAGGCAGGGACACCTTCCACTGGAGCAGCTTGCTCCAAGCCCCTGTGTCCAACCTGGCCTTGAACACTGCCAGGGATGGGGCAGCCACAGCTTCTCTGGGCACCCTGTGCCAGCGCCTCAGCACCCTCACAGGGAAGAGCTTTTCCTAATGGAATATTACCTGAAAACCCCCTAAACTGAGCATAATTCCTTGAGTCTTTCTTGAAGGATAATTTCCAACCATCTCTTTCCTTGCTTAGTAACTTCTGCAGAATGCTGTGTTCCATGTGAGTCGGCATATTGCCTTCTTTGGTAAATGAGCATGGACCAGCTGCGATGCTAGGTCCAAAATGAATCACAGCTGCTCCCTAGTTCCTTGTGGCCATCAGCTTGGCATGTTTTTCACTTCCAAAGCCAAGAAAAACAAGCTGGTTGCTGAACTCTTTAATTTCAGAGAGGACATCCGGATGAGGGCTTTGGATCCCGGTGTGTGCAGTGTTCGGGAGATGCTTCAGTTGGCAGAGCTGTGCAGTTCTATGATCACTGTCTGTTAAACAGACCATCTTGGTTCCTTTATGTGGTGGCATACATCGAATTCCATTTTGATAAAGATAAAACAATCCAGCTCTCAGAAGGAAGAGCAAAGATTGCAGGAGGTGGCCTGACTCCCAGGACATCTGTCCTGAATAAAAGCAGCTCTGAAGAGCACACAGTGGTTTATGGTGAACAAAGTGTGAACGCCTCCTGATAAAATGTGGTTTTTGGATACTCTCAGGATGTGTGACTCGGAAGCAGTGGACAGGAGAGGACTTCATGACTTTACTGATGAGTGAAGTGTTTCCCATGTTGCTTATTTCCCCTCCTCTACGCTTTAAAACAAGGATGTGATGAAACCAAGCCAGAAATGGTGCTGAAGTCATCAGAGAGAAAGGGATTTGTGGTGAGATCTGAGGCTGGAAGATTTAGAGGTGCCCCTTGGTGACAGTGAAGGAGAATCTATGTAGGGTGAAGTTGGTATCTGTCAGAGGAAAGAGGAGATGGTGGCAGCACTGGAGAGTGACAAGTGTAAAGCAGAGCAGAGAACAGTGCACTGATGTGGGAAGTGAACACTGGAGTGATCAATCGAAGGCAGTGGTGGATTCTCCATCCCTTGTCATCTTCCCTGCAGGATGCCTTTCTGGAAGGCAGTAAAATACAAGTCTAGGTCTAAGTAAAATATGAGTTATTGATGGTTATTGAAGAGATTTCTGGAGCTGAAGTTATTTAGGAGTTGAAGCTGGGTGTAAATTGTCTTTCTGTGCCTTAAATCTGTGAAGTTTGGGGTCAGTGGGCTCCAAAGTATTGGAAGGAGCCTTATTTTCTTCCCCAGAGCTCTATGGTGTAAAAATGTATACTTTGTTTTAGTGAATTGCATGATTTCTTATCAAAAACATCGAAATTATGTACTGCAACCTTCATTTCCCAAAAGTGAAGTGGCAATTGAATGATGGCAGTGATTTTGTTCCATCACTGACACTGAGCTCTTCTATGGTCACCCACGCAGGGAGTGGGTATGGAGTGTGTCCTACTCATGTTCATCAGAGAACAAACTGCATTCACCTCCACAAGTGGACAGTGAATTTCTGGCACTCCAATTATTTTTACTAAGCCACAGTTGTATTTTGTGGATGCTGAAATCATCCTAAAAACTGTTCCATGCCGTCTGTTTCAGTCTACGGGAGCAGAATGGTGTCGGTGTGGCAGTCATGTTTTTAGTGGCAATCCAGTTAACAGATCCCAGTAGTAACATAGAATCCCTGCTATTCTACAGCTGCTAAAGAAATGGTGCAGCCTAACAGCCTGCTTGATTTGAAGGTGTTCATGAAAAATGAACCTATTAGATTTTGAAGCAGCGATTAACCTTTAAAACATAGAGTGTAATTAAAAGGCATCGACGGTGGTTTTGCATCTTAAGCAAGAAAAAGCAAACACTTTGTACCAATGGTAGGATTTTCCAGTTTTAATCATGATTTTGTTTCAGTTTATCCTGATCTTTAAACTATTTTTACAGTGACTTTTTCTGTCTTGAAGAAAACAAGTGCTACCCACAGGAATAGTGTTTCCTAATAGCTCTAAACCCAAGAACGTAACTGCCGCTTAATGGAAATCATACGGACTCAGAAAATAGCAAGTCATAGAAAATCACTGCAGTATTTATTGACTAAAAATCATTATTAAGCATGAGATGGGAGAGGTGCATATAGCAAATCAGTGTGTGGAGCGCACGGCATTGTCAGTGAACTCGGCAAAGCGACGTTATGTGCCACGTGGAAGGTAAAGGTGCATTTTCTTTGCTGTAACCCCCTACCTGCACTTTGTAAGATCTCCTAATTAGGGTGAAAATAGCTTTGTCAGTCACATGGAACTAAAAGCTCTAAAGAATGAGGGGTTTTCTTTCAGTGTCTATCTAACCTGAGCCGGAGCGATTCTAAATGCAATACAATATGATGCATTTTCCACACTTGCAAAAAGGTTTTATTACAAATCCCATGGGATGGTAGGACAGGACCCGAGATGTTGTTGTTAAAAGCAAGGCTCTAGATGGATGTTGGCTTTCCCAGTCTTAAAAACATGTAGAAAACTAAAAATCTGCAACTTGTTAAGAAAATAACCTGCCCATGTAGAGAACACGCTGTAAGAGCTCCCACTTTGAGCTCGAGACACTTCGCCAGTGACTTCTCCTCTGTCCTTTGAAGGGGTTGCAGAACATTGGTCTCTGTGTGAGTCGGTAACATAAAACCAGCTTTGTGTCACATCAGAACATTTAGAAGAGGCTTATGGGGGAAAAGCTACTGATTCGGTGACACTTAGAACTGATTGCCATTGAGGGATGCATTGATTTGATTAAAAGAAAACCCAGTTTAGGTGGTTTTGCATGGATGAGTTCATGAATCATTAACACTATTTAAAAATAAGACTGAATACTGTTATAGTTTTATGTCCATATTTGCTATTTCTTTCTGTTTAGGAAAAAATATATTCTTTTTAGGAAATATTTGGGGTTCTAAAACATGTTGGATGAGCTGTTGTGTAAACTCTTAAACATTTTCAGGTATAAACAATATAAAGTACATGAAACACATATTTCTTTTCCACATGGAAACAATTGCACTTCCATCCTGGTCCACAGGATCCCCTTCCTAACCCTTCAGCTTTCACAAAAATACGTGGGGATTTTGGTTGCTATGTACAAGAACTTGTAGCCCTCTTGAAGGTTACCTGTAAAGGTAACTTGATTCCATTAAAGCATGCTGAGATTAATTTGGAGCTGGACATAGGCTGCTTCCACACTTCTGTTCCCATTTTAACTTCCTGCTCTTTGCTTTGGGGGGAAAAGCAAGTGATATTCCTTAATGGATTTGATGCTGAGCTAAGAGGAGAAATAGTGTGAACCAAAACGCCTCCAGTGCCTCAGTATGTGCAAACTCTTCTGCTCATGATTCCTTTTCTTCTACCTAAAGACAAGAGTTTGTGTCTTACTGATGCTGCAGGGTATGTGATTTCAAACCAATTCCTAGTAAACCAGTTTGGCATATGACACTGTGACTCAAATGGTCTTAAATCCTTGAAAATGCAGAAGATTCCCATTCCCTGGCCACTTCTAGCATGGGGAATTTTTCCACAAACGGAAGTTTTTCCATAATGCTAGATGGAATTTTAATGGCAATAGCAAATACTTAGAGGAAAAAGTTGCGGTTTTATAATTCTGAGCAAAATTTAAAGTGTAATTTTCAGGAAAAATCCCCCAAAAGGAGGAAAACGATGGATTCCCATCTCTTCCCTAAGTGTGTTGGTTAGCGAGTACAGTTCATGGATTGAGAGATAAATTACGATGCGTTGGAAAACCCATCTGAAAAGCTTAGCAAATAAATAGCATCTAAAATTTACAGTTCCTTCCAAACTGGTTCCAAAGCATGATGCACACTATAAATTCTCTGGTGCCTTCTGCAGTGTTGTAAAGGTTTTCCAAAGGCTGCATTACAAAAAGATACTAAATTAGGGCAAGTGCCAACAATCTGTAGAGCTTTTGGTTGTTCTCTTTGTGGGGTTGGGTTTGTTAATGTGTCAGAATGTGTCATTTCGACATTTTTGGGTACCAAAAGACTTAGAAGTGAGATCTAGGACATATGACTGTCCTGTAGCCATGACCCTATGATGTGGTTAAAGGCTTCTCCTGACCTTGGGAGGTTTCTGGCTGCTCACCCCTTGAAGATGAGCAGCAAATGTGTTCCTCTGGTGATGAGGACAGAGCTAAATAAGAAATGATGGCGCGTTGTCGAGATGCGGTACCTTAGTTGAAGTCTACATCGCATGAAGGCAGATATACACGGAGTCACATCTTGGAGACTAGTCATGGTCTTGGACCACATGAAAAATTGTGCTTTGTCCAGGATAAATGTGCTGAAAACTGCACTCCCCGATCAACATGGATTTGTAAAACTGAAGACCACTGCAAACATAAGGCTTGCTTTGTTATTTCCTCCCCTTGTTGTTGTTTAAAGACAATAAACCAAACCCCCAAAAGGCTTGAAAACAACAGTGATATTGAGCTGTGTACAGGATGACAGCCTACAATTTACCAGGTTAGAATGTGACGCTTTCAGATCTAAGGAGAAGGGGGGGGGAATAGTTTTACTTTCCACCTTTGTACAAATTTCAATTCAGGTTTTACATCCCACATTGGTGAACTGCAAATCAAAGTTGGCAAGGGATTAGGCAAGGGGTTCTCTTAACACCTTGCTTCTGGACAGGAGTCTATAGGTACAAAGGCCTTTTTGGTACACAGGGTGAGAACTGGATGTCACCACGACGGTCAGAACCACGTTGGCCAGTAACTGCTCAGTCTACCATGATCCCGTTATCAAGGATTGATAGAACTCCGAGTGTTTTTCAAAGAAGGCCTTGAACTCCACATGGACTTGGGTTAAAGGAACCAGAGTTTCCATCTTCCATGCTTTTTTGATTCAGTTTTGGCTTTTTGCTTGGGAGTGGAGGAGTAGCTCTCCTGAGAATAAGGCAAAGGTGCAACCTGAGTTTCCTCAATAGGATGAAGTTTTCTCAAAACTGGCTGTAGTTTATCTTCTTGCTGTTTAAAATCCAGTTCCACACTAAAAATGGGAAGAGAGAAGCAATTAGTTATTAATTATGATGACAAAGATTTCAATTAAACCCACATCTGATGCTTAATTTATGACATTCAAATGTAAAGCAAATGTTTCAATTGGGTCTCCACAGTTCTTGTACCGCAAGGGAAAGAGGAAGAGGAAGGTCAAAAAAAGGACGTATTGTGAAAGAGAAAAAGGAATGGGACAGTGTAAAGGTTTTCCTCCCAAGGAGGCCTTGAGGATTATAGTAGATGTGCTGTGCAGTGATTGGAATCGAGAAATACTATTCCTCCCCCTCATTTTTGTGGTGAAATGGTCTTTGAGCGCTCCCAGACTCAGTTCTCTGCCATCTACAAGGCCTGGGAGAACGGGGTGGCAGCCAGGAACCCCAACCCAGGCTGCTGAAACAAAACCGTCTAATGATGTAAGTCCATTTATTTAGCTGACCATATCCTAGAATCCCGGACTGGTTTGGGTTGGAAGGGGCCTTAAAGCTCATCCAGTTCCAACCCCCTGCCACAGGCAGGGACACCTTTCACTGGAGCAGCTTGCTCCAAGCCCCATGCAACCCTTGTTTATGCTACATTTTATATGCATTGCACTCACGTTTATGCTACAAATTGAGTTTACCTTATAAAATGAAGGAGCCACATTATAAACCTCAGCAAAAGGGTAATGCTGTCCCAGAACCGAATCCTGGCTGCTTAGCAATACCCTGAAACGTCATGGGCTCGGTTGTGCTAAAATGGGGATATCAGTTGATCGTGAATCCCCCACCACATAAATGCTTTCAGTAGTACAGTGAAAGAATCTCAGACTGAAGTCAGCTCTTCTTTAAGAGCTCTCTGAATCTCATGTGAAGTGGCATGTAAACCTGGGCAGAACCTGACATATATTACAGTAGGTTTGTATAAAACTGGGGGGACAGAGAAAGGCGTTTCAGCTCTGGCACCAGCACAGTTCATTTTCGCTTCTTTCAGAAGTGATTCTTGCAGGGGAGCTCTTACGAAGTACTCGATGTAAAAGATGAATTGCTTTTAAAGAACCTTGCTGAAGAGAGTAATGTTTTTCATAATCAATTCCTATTTAAGATAGATCTCAAGCGAAGAAACGTCTTAGTTCTAGTCCATATGACAGAACCTATGTTATCATTTTCTACTGTACAAGCCCATTTTCAGCAGTTCAGACTCAGCTATTTACAGCCAAATGAAATATTTTGCCTCTGAAAACGAATGAAAACACTAATTATTTCAGCATTTAGAACTGTAAATTTTGCAGAAGAATTGGTTCTTGTCTATCAAGACGCATTGAGCCAGCTTTGCCGTGTACCTGCTCCGTTCAGGCAAGCAGCTTGTTTGCAAACTCAAGTTTCAGCCTTTGTGCTGCAAAAAGAAGCCAAACCCCTCCTTATTTTGTAATTTTCCACGTATCTTCCTAAATTATCTCTAGCTGGCTTTATTTTTGGTCTTTATATCAAGCATATGCAATACTATTAAAGCCAGCAAGTGTTATGTATTTGTATGACTTCCTTATATCATGTTACAGACCTGCAGATCTTTCCACTTCCTGCATTCATGACCTTGATTTTGTCACCTGTCACAGCTCTGACAGCTCTGTTCTGCTCAGTGCTGGGTTTGTATCCAAACCCTCTCCAGGTTTCCTCTCAAAATGACCTTTTCCTGAAATACTCTCTATGCCATGTGGTTTTCTCCACTTACCAATTTGGTTTGGTTTTGACTCTTCCTTAAGTCTCCCCCATAATAACTCCATAGACTTGCACATTCACAACTTCCTTGGGCAGCCTGCTCCAGTGCCTCACCACACCAAACACTTCCTCATATCCAATCTAAACTTCCCCTGTTTAAGTTTAAACCCATTACCCCTTGTCCTCTCACCACAGTCCCTAATGAAGAGTCCCTCCCCAGCATCCCTATAGGCCCCCTTCAGACACTGGAAGGCTGCTATGAGGTCTCCACGCAGCCTTCTCTTCTCCAGGCTGAACAGCCCCAACTTTCTCAGCCTATCTTCATACGGGAGCTGCTTCAGTCCCTGATCATCCTCATGGCCCTCCTCTGGACTTGCTCCAACAGTTCCATGTCCTTCTTATGCTGTGGACACCAGAACTGCACACAGTGCTCCAAGTGGGGTCTCACGAAAGCAGAGTATAGAGGGACAACGTGGGCACCCTGGGCACCTCGCTCAAGGTATGCACACAAGGCGGCCAACTTCCTCAAGCTGCTTTTCTCTGGCTTATCCCATTTTCTAAATCCTATCACTGTGGATTAGGGATTGCTGTGGAGGATTTTCTGCTTACGGCTTGGACAAACTGGCCAAGCTTGTGAAGCTTTGTTTAGGGTGGGGATAGTGGAAAAAGAAAGAAGAGAGGATTATGAGAGTTTGAAACAGGTCTTCCACAAAGGTCATCTCACTTGTTAAAGCACCTGCTGGAATCCTTGGCTAAGAGGAGGTTTAATTTCTTTATTTTCTTGGGAATATATGTATTAATTTGCTGTATTTGGGGCCAGTTTGGAACACTTGAGCCTGCAGTAGCTGACCTAGCTTATTTAAATGACTTAGAGAATAGATGAGTTTATTTTTTGCACACTGGCAGCAGAGTGAACTCTCCCTAATCCTGTTGCTGCATAAGGCATTGAAAACAGAGTTTGAGGAGTCATAACCATTTGGGTTGAAGCATATGGACTGTGGGTGGGTATCTAGCAACAAGCTTAGAAATACGGATGGGTTTTCTTCTTTATGCCACAGTCACAAGTTATTAACATGAATCATTTTAAGCCTATTAGATGCTAATGAGAGGATATGTTGGTTGTTTGCAAGATGGACAAATTCAGGTTCAGGACTGGGTTGTTGAGGGCCTTATGCACTTTTCTCTTGAAACCTCCAAGGATGGAGCCCTCTGTGCTCTGCCTTGAGGGAAACCCTTTCTCCTATTTGATCTGGGCCTTTCTCATCCCATTCACACCCCTTCTGTTCACGTTTTTATTACCTAGTTTGCAATGTTAAGGCCCAAATCCTACAAGCATTTATAGAACAGCCCAACTCTTTGCATTTAAGTCACTGGGTGAACCAGGATTTAAAGAATGTCCTAGTGTCTCCTTCTGGATAACATTAACTGGATGATATGGCATGTCACAGCTTGGAATAGTGGGATCCAGATAAGCACTGAGCACTCAAAAATTGGCTGACTATGCTTTTGAAGGATCTCATGAATTTCCTATTTCAACCTGCAAATCCCGAAGGCCAGGATCCGAAGCAGTTGGTGTTAGCAAGCCATTAAGACCCATTTTTACTGCTAAGCATCTTAGTCTAGAGAAAAGATGAGAGAGAATGTAAATTAATTAGTGTGGGTAGGAAATAAGAAGATGACATTACTATTCTTATCTTGTAGGTACCTGATTTTGCTATCTCAGGGATTGATGTCTACTTGTCTTATTTCCACCCTGTATTGCCATATTTATGAATATGAATAATTATCACTATATCTAACCTTTACAAGTGAAGTACTTCCACGTGGGCTTGTGCTGCCTAATTAACTTGTGATTGTAATCCTGTTTCATTTGCCACTGTTGTATTGAGAGTTACGTGGCAGAGATTCTGATAATGTATGTTCTGTTGAGTACTTGGAGCACATCTTAAAGTGACTTCAGTATCAAAGACAAAACTGAGGATTGAAAACCAGCATAATCCAGTATTTCAAAGGAGTAAAAAGTGGCCAAGTTAATGATTGAGAAGAGCTTTGAATAATTCTCCCCACCAAAACTCCTCCGTCCCTGGCAGTGTTCAAGGCCAGGTTGGACACAGGGGCTTGGAGCACCCTGCTCTAGTGGAAGGTGTCCCTGCCCATGGCAGGGGTTGGAACTGGATGAGCTTTAAGGTCCCTTCCAACCCAAACCATTTGTGATTCTATAAATACAGCAGTGTATTATTGATTTGTCTGTTCTCCCTGTGCAGAAATTGGCTCATGATTTGGTCTAGTTAAAAGTTCACTTACAAAAGCTAAAATAACCTTGTAAAAGCAATTGAGTACTTGTGATCTTTTTGCCTAAAGAGAAGTCTAGCACGAATACTTCAAGATGCTCCTTCACAGAAATAACTCGCACTAAAGGCCTAAGAATAATGCCCACAATATTAAAAGAGAAGCCTCATTTTTCTCATACAGATTTCTGTTCAAGGATTCCAATTCACAGGGGATGATAATTTAAACAGGAGGGGAAAGGGCAGTTCCACTAAAAGATAATTACAGACTAAAACAGGCCGTGAAGATTTTAGTACATGTCGGTTTGGGTGCTTTAGAATGGGTTCGGTGTCTGCATAGCAATGCAATTGCTTCTTAATAGCAATACTTTGATAGACATCAGTATTTAAGTTGCCTTTGTCCTGGCAATGTACTTTACTACACTGACAATGTACTTTACACTTACCTTCTATCTTTAAAAATGGTGAATGTACTTTAGTTTGTAATAGATAGATGTAAAAGTTTTTGTCTTTTCTTTGCAAATTGTTCTTTTAGTATGGTCAAAGATGATTTGGAAACCTTGGATTATGAGATACTGATAGTAATGGAACAGAGTAACATTTGTCACAGCTCAACGTTTGATGAAATGGTTTATTTTTACTACTTTAATCACATTATTTACTAATATTTTAAATACTGTCTGCAAATACTATAAAGGGATGATGTTGAATACTGTTTTCTGACTGGTTTAGACTATTGCTATGTAGTTAGAACTTCATGCTCAGGCTTTGCAACTTAGTGCGGTGCTGTTGCCTGATACAGAAGTTGTTCTGCTGTTTGAGCCAAGAGCTTTAAAGAGGCAGCACCACTGATCGTGTCCTTACCCAAATCCATTGGCTGGTGAAGCCTTCAGGATAATCATGGACTCAACCAGGTCAGAAAAGAGCTTTAAGCTCATCCAGTCCATCCATTACCCCAGCACTGCCAAGGCCACCACTAACCCATGGCACTGAGGCCTCGTCTCCATGGTGTGTGAACGCTTGCAGGGACGGTGACTCCAGCCCTGCCCTGGGCAGCCTGTTCCAATGCTGAGCACCCTGTGGGGAAGGAATTGCTCCTCATCTCCATCTAAACCTGCCCTGGTGCAGCTTGAGGCCGTTTCCTCTTGTCCCATCCCTTGCTCCTTGGGAGCAGAGCCCAGCCCCTCCTGGCTCCATCCTCCTCTCAGGCAGTTGTAGGGAGCGATCAGGTCCCCCCTGAGCCTTCTCTTCTGCAGACTGAACCCCCCAGGTCCCTCAGGTGTTCCTACCAGACTAAGCCTTTCCCCTTCTAAAGTCCAGGCCTAATTGAGTGTTTAATTGGGAATGGAAGCAGTGAATTGCTGTGTGATGCAGTTAATGTGGTGTGTCTTGTGTGGTGGGAGGTGTCGGGGCCTCCCGTGTCTGGAGTTCCCAACAAGTTCTATAACGTACTTTTTATCAGAGAAATAAGTAGAATTGTGAAGAAAATAGGGAATAGGGGAAAAAAAAACCCCATACCTGAAGCAGTTTAAGTCTTGGTACCTTGTCTTTTCAACAATATTTCATGTTTGATTTGTTTCCTATTTATTAACAGAAATGCGGTAACGTGGTTTTCCTTTTTCCTGTAATACTAGGACTTGTATATAATTCTTTTTAACGTAAAGGCAAAAGAATATAAAAATAAATTTGGAGTCTTAGCAAAATTTTAAATTTCATATGCAAAATAATTGTATTCTCAAAGCTATATTCTTAGAATGTTTACTAACAGTATTGGCATTTTGGATACTGAAAATCAGCTAAAACCCCTATAAAGTACAAGTGGTTTTTGTCTCCTCCTACGCTGTCTATGGCTTTTGTGCTACATATTAATATCCTCCAAAGTCATCTTCAATTACACTGATTGTTTCTGCATTGTAGCTTCTCATCTGTGCTGCACTTGACATTAGAGGCTGCAGTTGGGTAGGCAGTAGGGCAACTTTATCCCTCCTCTCGGATGCTGCTTCACTGCAGTCTGAAGGTTAGAAACTGCTCTGAATGTTCTGTTGTTAATGCTGCTGTGCTCAGAATTGAATCATCGTTAAACAGAAACCAAGTCACTTAGGGAGAAGTTAAGGTTTTCCCTTTAGATCAATGGTTTGTCCTGTTTGTAATGTAAAACATTTATGTTTTCCCTAAGTATCCCCTATGTACTACATGGGTAAAAGTGCTCAAGGCTGAGGAGGGTCCAGAGCAGGAGCCTGTTGTAAAAGCAGCCAGTGGAACACACAGTAGGACAAACAAACAGCCCTCCTGGTCTGACATGGATGTTTACCAACAGCTTCCAAGGCCCAGAGCCCTAAAACATACTCAGGTTTTCGGTTGCACAGTTTAGCCTGAGCTTTAGTATCTGTTCCTAAAAGGTCTTTTGTCCTAAAGAGAAACCACATAATTCCATTCACCATCTGTCATGCAAACCTTTGGCAAAGGTGAGGTGTGCATCATTAAATCAAGGTTTAAGAGTAACTTTAGCATCCTTACTAATGAAAGTAGCATATGTGCCTTGAGGAGGAACAGGAACTCCTACAAGGCAGTCCATTTTAGTGGTAGTTTTATCAGTGAATTTCTCTTTTATCCCTTCTGGCTACCTACCTTGTCTCAGTAATTCAGTTTTGTCATAATGCCCCTGTTTTGCACTCTCTTCTTGCCTGCAGCACATATTCTCCTCATCTGTCAGAAAGCTGAGCTGAGTTTTGCTAAAGCTACCCCTGCAAACCTTGCTTCAGGCAACTGCCCAGCACTGATAGCTCCAGGCCGCTGGTGGGACCCAAGAACTAGACCTGTCTGCTATTCTGTCAGCCTATTGATAGGGAAAGCCTTGAAATCTGCATTTCTGGAGTCACTTCACTTGCAGGGAGTATAAAAGGTAGAAACTGGAAGGTTCCTTAACTTTAAATCTTGTTAATGATTAAATCAGATTTAAATCTGATTGGAATCTTTAAGTCTTTTAATCAAGGCTTTTAAACAACTTCCAATTGGATTTTTTCAGCTAATGACATAAGAACAGTGCAAATGTGCTATGTTCTACCTCCCAGGCTGCCCTGAGCAAGAAACCACGCAGGAGTGGCCTCAGAAAAGGGGAGGTGGGGTAGGCTTTGGTCTGTGTCTGGTTCTTTTTGCTGTCCAGTCTCAAAATCGCTTCCCAAGTCCAGCCAGTGCTGCTATGCAACCAAGCCTGAAGTATGTTGAGTTGTTGGACAGAACATACTAAATATATCTAGCAACGGGACAGTGAAGCTCACACCCTGTGACACTTCCCATCCAGGAGCTACAGCAGTCATACTGACTGTAACTATGTATTTGATCTGGCAGTTTTAGACTTGGAAACAGGCATCTGTTGACTTGAATTCAGTGAAGTATGTAAACTTGTTATGTTCCATTTGTGGTATTGAAAAAGCTAACAACCGATCCTTCATTAGTGAATACAGCATTACTTTCACTCAGGAAAAGTGGGAATAGGAGGATTTTAACCTACCTATAGATAATACATGCACTGTTCCTGCATGTGTCGCAATTAGCCGTGTCTTGACCAGTCCGATATGAAAGCCTACAAAGACAAGAACATGAGGTCATTAAAGAGGAATTTGGTTTAACACAGTTTTACCTTCTACGGTTCTTTCCTAGAAATCAGGGGTTCTTTTTGGTTTGAACTTAACTATTGAATGCAAAAATGGAGCCATTAGGAAACCAGGATCAATATTCAGCATATTCAGGTTCACTGGGCAATGGGAGGATGAAGTAATTTGGCAAATGAGCCTTTAATGACTGCAAGGAGAAAATAAAGCATTTAGTTTGCTAAAGTATAACAGAAATAAAAGGGAAAACAGCAAGGGAACCAAGTGATGTGAAGCTGCCGTGAACCAAGGTGATGAACCATCCCTGTAAACAGGCTGGTTTGCTGTCTCTACTTTCTCAAATCCCTGAGGCTTTTCTCAGTTACTGGTGGATGTATAGAACATAATACTGAAAAATGGCACCTATTTCAGTGCCTCAGCAATGAGGTATGAAGATGTGTTGTAGGGATGTTTATGTCTTAAAAGGAAGAAAGTACCATCTAAATCACTCTTTCTGTACTCACGTGGCCTATGGCTGGCTGTTCTTTGGCACGCTTTGGTTTGTAGTCTGTTAGAGCAGTGTCTTAATTTCCTTACGTATTGTCTCTGAGTTGGTCAATTTGAATTGAAAAGGGTTTTTAAGGCATGCAAGTACTTTTTGTGCACAGGCATTTTATCAGAATAAATCACAGAATCCCAGCCTGGTTTGGGTTGGAAGGACATTAAAGCTTCTCCAGTCCCAACTCCTGCCACAGGCAGGGACACCTTCCACTGGAACAGCTTGCTCCAAGCCCCTGTGTCCAACCTGGCCTTGAACACTGACAGGGATGGGGCAGCCACAGCTTCTCTGGGCACCCTGTGCCAGCACCTCAGCACCCTCACAGGGAAGAGCTTCTGCCTAAGAGCTCATCTCAGTCTCCCCTCTGGCAGGTTAAAGCCATTCCCCTTGGCCTGTCCCTACAGGCCTTTGTCCAAAGCCCCTCTCCATGTTTCCTGCAGCCCCTTTAGGCACTGGAGCTGCTCTAAGGTCTCTTATGCTCTCAGAGGGTGAAGTAGTATCTGTATTTCATTTAAAGTCTTTTCGAAGCTGACATTCAGATTGTCACCACTCTGTTAAACTTGGCCTTGCTAAATGTTTTTTTCAAGGTATTGATCAAATAGTGAGGACTCTTCCTAAGGCTACAACATCTAAAGTTTACAGATCAGTTGATGAAGGCCTTTATTTACTGGGCACAGAAAGGATAGTCAATAATTGCTGTCAGAGGAGCACAGTTGGTCAAGTGCTTCTTTATAGGTAAAAGCATAAACGCACCACACTGGGTACCAAGTTAAGTTGGGACATTACAATTCATCTGCGTACTCCTACAAACTACCATTCAAATCAGTTAATTCTCTGGCTTGTAGGGTAATAACCTCCTCTTCTCTGCCCCTCTTGCCCGTTTGTACATGGTGCTGCAGGGTTTATGTGCTCACATTTGGCTGCCTCTCCACTGCTTAAGGGGTTTAATAAGGTCCTTTCCAACCCAAACCATTCTGTGATGTTATGCTACTCAGAAGCATGTGTGTCGTCACTGCTTTAGTTACTATGAGGCTTTACCAACCAGATCCCACCAGCACCATGTCCATCTCACAAACCAGCATTTTAGTTAGGATAAACTTCCCCAACGCTGGCTGGTACTTGGCAAAAGCCATGCTCTGTTTGGTGTTTATGTGGATGTACTGGTTCAGTCATAAACTATAGTCCTGCTTCTGTAAGCTACAGTGGCTTTAATAGCATATTAACAATAAGGCATTGAATAAACTTAGGTACTTAGGTGTCTTCCTAAAACTTGAGTTTTCCATATTGTATTTATGTTTCTGAAGCATGATGATCTTCAAGTGCACAATAATTCCAGACATTCAAGTACTTAAAACCCTATTTCCTACTTTATGGTACAAGGCAAACTCATTAAGCCAGCAAAAATGGTCCTTTGACAGAAATATTTAATAATGATGTGATTTTTAGATGATCGGTTTGAAATCCTGGTTTCTCAACTGACCACTTGGTTTTAGCACCGGTGTCATTCACAAGCTTTACTGTTTGCTCTGATACATGTATTTTTTCCTAGTTGTATGTAATTCACAATGAACTTAAAGCATCATTTTCCTTATTGAATATTCTTGGCGCTTCAGGGATTATTTTCTTTTCAAGCCTCAGCTTTAGCAGTGTTGCCTCCTCTGAACCATCCTATCAGTCAGACCTCTTTGTAAGCCCCAAGAACGCTGCATGGTGTCAGTGTTTGGTTTCCACGCTGTGCTTTGATAGCTCTTAGCCAGGACTGCGTCTGTGAGTGTCAGATCAGGATAAATTCAATTATTTCTATATAAATTAAACTCTTCAGGAAAGAATTCTGTTGTTGACACCCCAGGGCTTTGGACTCTCGCTTGTTTTCACATCTGCATAAGCACATGCATAGAATTCATCTACTTCACGCCAACATGGATTTCACTATTGGCATAACGTTTCCATGTACATCTTAGGCGGTGAGGTTGATTTGCAACGCAGACTTCCTGAAAGACAGAGCTTCCTACCAGGGTTAACTGCTACAACCGGTTTGCGAGCACACTCTGGGTACCAGGTTCAGGAGAGCAGAGTTCTGGGTGGTTATTCCTTCCTTGTGAGGTGGAGTGTTTTGAATACGCAACTTTCCTCCTTCCCCTTTAAAATGGTTATAAGGGTATTCCAGCGCAGAAGAGCTCGGGTTAGAGACCAGTGACTTTATCCTTCATTGTGAAACCAGCTGTTCTTTCAGTAAGAACCAAACCTGTAAAATGTGATGTTTTTCACCAAACAAAGACTCCTACAGATTTGTTTTCTTTTTAGAGAAGTTAAAGTTGGTTTTGATCTGGTTCAGATCCAAACTGGAGTATTTCACTTTGTACTGAGATGCCTTGGAGCCAGGAGTTCCCCCAAGCTGTGAATCCCATGGGCAATGTATTTCACATAAAAACCACTTCAGCATTAAGCTTTGCAGCTCATTTTACTAATCTTAACATCCCGATTTTGGGAATGCCTCATCAGTTTAAGTAGTATTACATGTTACAATTTGCTTCAGTCGCTCCCTTTTATCCTCCGTTCTTTGCGAAGGTTGAACCTGATCACCATGAGGTTGTGCTGCCCCGGATGATGTCTATGTCAGGCCACCTTCGCTCTGATGCTTTGGTGCATGGATGTGTCCATGATGCCTCATTGCTCCCAAGGAAGACTAAAACCCATCACCTTTGAAGTGAAATGGAGATGTAGTTATGTTTTGGGTACTTAGGTGTGAGCAAAAGAGGTGCATGTTGAAGCAGAGGTGGTAGATTTTGCCCCTCTGGTTGTCATCTCTGTCTCCTGGCCTCCTCCTGGCTCCCCTTGCATGGTGTGGTCCTTGGATGCTCCTAAGGGCTCTTCAACACAGAGGCTGCAGCGTGGACAGCTTGCATCAGGTCTCCTAAAACATGCAGGCTTTGGAATTCACAAACATAGCCTTTTTTGCCCTTGTGTCTGTACAACTGACAGAGAAGCAGTTGTGTACCAGGAACAGGAAAGACGTCTTGAGCTTGAAAGGGGAGAGTGCAATGTCCTGTCTTCAACAGTGCACACCTATTGGTATGAAGATGTGAGGTGCAGTTTGAAGGCAGTGGAAGGTGTCCCTGCCTGTGGCAGGGGGTTGGAACTGGATGAGCTTTAAGGTCCCTTCCAACC
The DNA here is from genome assembly GCA_039720435.1 of Amazona ochrocephala. NCBI lineage: Eukaryota > Metazoa > Chordata > Aves > Psittaciformes > Psittacidae > Amazona > Amazona ochrocephala. The sequence goes on along the minus strand of CM077881.1, from coordinate 3,149,937 downwards.
CAGACCAGCCTGGGATTCTATGATTCTATGAAGACCCCACCAAACCTAACCTCTTCTCCTACTACCCAGCAATTCCTCATTCTTGTTTTGGTGATCTTAATAAGAAAGATGTTTTAGTTCATACTTGGACAAATATTTCTCTCATGGATGCTGAAGGAAATCTTTTGGTTTAAGTAGGCTGCTTTTTGGGTAGAACCTGTACTACCGTATGATTTTTGTTTCCCCCAAAACAATAAAGAAAATAGAGTTGAGTGTGAGATATATATATACACACATACATATACATGTATACACACACATATACATATATACATATACAAACCATGTGGGGGTTTAATCCTATCACTATAGTGAAGTCAACAGCATTAGTCATTCCTAGTTTGATGGGATGCATGCTGATCTGCAAGGAAGGAGCTGAATGCATGTGTTTGTTTAATGAGCATCCCTGGTATTCATAACATTACTGTATTTCATACTACTTAATGTGTTTCGATGTACGCTAAAAGCAGTCATTACTCCAATAGCTTCATTCTTTGATACCTTACATCTTATATCTTCATTTTTCATATGGGTGCGCACAGATGGGCACAGTCAACCTCATGTGTGATGTGGTGCTGTGTGATCAGGGCTGCATTTGGGTTAGTTGTGTTGCTGTGGCTGCATCCGCCTGGCTGAGTCACCTTGGGAGTGATACCTCATCTCCATACTCTGTTTTCCACACATGCCTGTGATCTCCATTACATATTATTTGCAGGAGGCTTTAATTTCTTGCATTTCTTTCAGCTTTCTTGGCATGCCCTGAGCTTAACCTCAATTAACACCTCCAAGTATTAAAATATTATAATGAAGAGCCACCGTTTTGCTGACACGGGCTGGCAATAACTAATAATAGGCTGCAATTTTCAGGCAGCCTGAGGGAATGACACCCTCAGAATCCCTGTGAAATGCAGAATTCCTGAACCGGCTTGAGGCTCTTCTTGAACATACCAACTGGAACATCCAAATCCAAAGGTTTTTTGCTTGTACAAATTGGAGACCCCGTTTTGCTGAGAGGGGGAAGCTCAGGTCTGGGTATGCTGATTTTTCCCTAGTTTTCAGTTGGTGGCTAGAGAAGAGGCACTAACTCAAGTATCCTGAACACAGAATCCTGGAATGCTTTGGGCTGGAAGGGACCTTAAAGCTCAACCAGTTCCGACCCCTGCCATGGGCAGGGACACCTTCCACTAGAGCAGCTTGCTCCAAGCCCCTGTTTCCAACCTGGCCTTGAACACTGCCAGGGATTACAAAGCAATTTGGAGGGATAGATCTGTTCCATCTCGATGTCTTCCGCTATCTGCTGGGATGTAGGGAATACTTCATACTAATTGAGTGACTCAATGGCATGCTTTTACACAAGTGGCTTTGCTTCAGAGCGCCTTTATGCGCTGATGGGTGTGCTCTTTAGAGGATATTGATGTTCATCACACTTTTGATGTATTGCCACCAACAGGAGGATAAACAGACTTCAAGAGTCTTCTTTTTATTGGTGTTTGTGTTAAAATACAGTGAAACAAATTATCTTAAGCAGGCAGTGGGCCTTTGAAGTGGTTTTGAAGTGACAGTTCAGTGCTGAATAGCTGAGGAAGTGTAGACTGTGGTTCTCCTTCAGTCTTTGTGTAGATGGGTATTGTACTTCCTTGCATGGCCTGGTCCTGCTGGGCCTATCTACAGCACAGCTAAACACACTCGTGTTATCTATCTGTACAGAGTAATGGCTCAAACATAAGGACTCTGATGGAAACTTCTAAACCCCTTTGTTTTCTACTGTAAAGTATTACTAATAACTATGCTTCAAGGGAAAATTGTCCATACTGTTAACATTGTCTTTTGGAAGAATGAGATGACTGCACAATGTCTTGCGTGTCTTAGCTATCTTTCTGGCTTGAATAAGTCATGTTTTAGCTATGTAAACTGCAGGGATATCACTTGTATATGTTTTGCAGGTTCAAATCAGCATAGCCATATAGGTTTAGTCTACTCTAAGAAAAATCTGCCCTTCTAGCTCAGTGGAAGGCCTCATGTAACCCCATTTAAATCAGCAAAACCATGTTCCTGTTGGTTGAATATCTGCCTCTTAGCTGCAGATGCGTATCTGTTCCCTTAAGAACTTACATCCTGCCATCAAACCAGCAGGTACGTGCAGGTATAAACATCTCAAGTCAGTGCTTGGCTCGTATAAAGGTCTTCTGCAAAATCACTCGCTCAGTTTAAAACTGTTTTAGCCCTCTTGCTCCTGGGTTTTCATGACATTTGTAGTTACCAGTTTTGATTTGGACGATAGCAGTACAGCCTGATAAAGCTCCAGTCAGTAGTCCTGTGCTTTGAGCAAGCATCTTGAGGCTTCTTTGTTTGATGTCTACAGCTGATGCAAACATTGAATTGTTTCATCCTTTTCACAGGTGCGTTGGGGTTTGCTGTTTGTTTCTCTGCCTTTTTGTTTTCTCCTTGCCTTTCACCTGAAGACATTTTCCTTGTTCTGTTGTTTGTTGGCATTGCTCATTTGCTTCCCCAGTACCAGCCCTGGCAGCATCCTTGGTGTGTCTCCCACTAAACACAGAATCATCAAATCAACTAAGTTGAAAAAGACCTTGAAGATCATCATGCCCAGCCTTTACCCCAGCACTGCCAAGGCCACCGCTAACCCGTGTCAGTAAGGGTCTCATCTACATGTTTTTTGAACACAGTCTTGTGTTTGGAGATCTGCTCTCCTTTATGCGACAGTGTGGGTTAACTCCGCCAGCAGTGTGGACAGCCTTAGACTGCTCCGAGCAGCTAGAGAAACAGGTGCTTCAGTGTGCATTGCATCGGGTTGGGTTGAGCTGACTGATATGTGTAACAGATTGGTTGTGTTACAATTGAGAGTGGAAGCCGGCTCTTTGATACTGCTCTGTAGGTCCTGCAGAGACCCGAGGTGGGCTTGGAGCTCTCGTAGCTCCAGCTCCACACAGCTGGAAGCTGTTGCCAAATTTCCTAGCAGGGTCTCACAGACTTGTAGTCAGGATTTGCTGTCATTGCAAGGGCCTGTAGAGACAGGCCAAGGGGAATGGCTTTAACCTGCCAGAGGGGAGATTGAGATGAGCTCTGAGGCAGAAGCTCTTCCCTGTGAGGGTGCTGAGGCGCTGGCACAGGGTGCCCAGAGAAGCTGTGGCTGCCCCATCCCTGGCAGTGTTCAAGGCCAGGTTGGACACAGGGGCTTGGAGCAAGCTGCTCTAGTGGAAGGTGTCCCTGCCCATGGCAGCGGTTGGAGCTGGATGAGCTTTAAGGTCCCTTCCAACCCAAAGCAGTCTGTGATTCTATGTTTTAACACCCACCAAAATAAGGCAAAAGAAAGGCTGCACAAATCCACTGCCTCATTTTTGGAAGTCTTTTTTAACCGATGGCAGAGGATGAAAGCAGAAATTTTCCGATGCTCTAAAATAATACCCGCATCTTTTTTCCACTTTTATCCCCCCCTTATCTGCCTTGTTGTTCCAGGGCTGATATTATTCACTGCGTTTCTGAAAATACTTTGAAACGTACGGGAGCTCAGTGGTGAGATTTTTCAGCCTGTTTCCAAGACAGTACTTTGTTGTCTCTTACTGAATCCTGACAGTTGGAAGCAGATGACTAATTCTCTTTTTGAGGTATTTGCACTGTGGGTGGATGCCACGACTCCCAAGACACCAACTGAAGCGCTTTCACCCCATAAATACATTTTACATGAGACTCGGGTTAGTCGGGGAGTGAAGTGCTTAAAAAAGCCCCCAATAACCCCCATATTTTAATGGGGGTGTCTAGTGATTGAACAAAAAAACCCCACTGAGAACAGAGCGAATTAAAATGTATTTCAAGGGAAATCACAAAGCCTCACAGGAATTAGGTGCGTGCAAGGTCTAACATCTCTCTTGAATATTTGTGCCTCTGTTGTCTCATCAGAGAAGTCAGGAGGAGAATTAAAATGTCACCGCTTTGTATTACGGATAATTCAGGGAAGTTGTTTGCGCTGGATGAATAGCATCTGTATTCCTGGCGTGTAGTTCTGAGGCCAGCCACTGCCAGCAGTTATCAGGGAGCACACTCCGGTGGCTGTGCTCGGATGAGGTCTGTCTCTTTACCCCTTGCACTCCAAATCTCTTTGCTGTGATTTACTCCTGACCTCAGAGCATCATTACTTGGATGCTGCGATACTCCTGAACCCACAGCTCATCATCATGTCTCCTGCACCCATCGTTTAACTGCAGCTTCAGAGCATGTCACCCTTCCTCTTCCACCTCCAAATCCACCTCATTTTATAATGAATTCTTTCTGCGTGTGATTTTGGGGACCAGCTGGGACCATGTGCCCTGTTCAGTGGTGTAGTCAGCATGCAGAACTCCCTGCATGCAGTTCTTCAGCTCCTGGGTGCTCCTGCCTAGAGCTAAATGGATTCTGAGCTACAGAAAGATTATCCAGCTCTTGCTCTGTGGTAATAGACCTTCATCAGCCACAGCATTGAGATTCATAACAGCACAGTTCTAATGCAGATGAAACCCTCTCAACCGATCAGAGCAAAGGGTGTTTCATAGGTATAAACTAATAGTGTGTCTATGGGTAATAGCTATATTAAAATACACCACCTTGGATTTTGCTTGACTTGGACTTTCAAATTAAGAAGGCTGCTCACAGGCATTGTTCCTATAAAGGAGGGAAGATGGGAGAAATGAGAAGTCTGTGGTGGTTTTTGATCATTTCCAAGTGATAGGGATTTCAGTGCAAGCTCAAATAGAATTATGTATTGCATAGAATCCTATGGCATGGTACAGACAGCTACATTCCCCAGGAGGACAGCAAATCCCATAGAATCATAGAATAGTAGGGACTGAAAAATAGGCTTGTCAAGGGATGAATAACAGTAATATACAGACCAGACACAGTAGGTGCTTAACATGGTCACCCAGCCCAAGCCCAGCTTCCTCACTGCAGGATGGTGTCACTAGAAAACCAGACACACAGAATCCCAGAACCCCAGCCTGGTTTGTGTTGGAAGGGACTTTAAAGCTCATCCAGTTCTAACCCCTGCCATGGGCAGGGACACCTTCCGCTAGAGCAGCTTGCTCCAAGCCCCTGTGTCCAACCTGGCCTTGAACACTGCCAGGGATGGGGCAGCCACAGCTTCTCTGGGCACCCTGTGCCAGCGCCTCAGCACCCTCACAGAGAGAGCTTCTGCCTAAGAATCTGTCCTCTACATCAATAAGCCTATACCAGGTGAGAGTACCAACTACATCAGCCATACTATATGCAAACCAAAGAACTTGTTTAAAATTGTCAATATCGCACAGTAGCATGAGGAGTATGGTGTATGAATTGCTGGCCACTGATATGGCTGATTGTGTGGTAGTTGCAAGAAGGATGAGGAACTGTATGGAGAATGAAAAGCATCTGGAAGGACCATGGAAGTGCTGAACTCTTTTTCTGTCGCTGCTTGAATAACTCTTTGTAGGTACTTTCTGTTCTCTTATTTCCTTAAGTAATGGTAGATTTTATCCAGTCCAGGAGAGCGTGTAGAGCCTCAGTTCAGCAGTTACTTGAGCCCTGTACATGGATGCTCAGAAAGGTCCCATCCCTCGGAGCTCTTTCTGAGCTTGTGTGGCTGACAATAAAGTAAATAAATCTCCTTGCATTTACCAAGGATATGATGTGAGTCATGTCAGTCTGAACTACTACTGAGTGTAAATTGCCTTCTTAACGTCAAAATATCTCTGCTCATCCCTACAGCCCAGGCTCTCGTGCTGATGAGTTATTAGATCACGCTCAGCTTCTATCATTTCTTCTCAGGAGACTGGAACTGAGAGGAAAAAGCTGTGGTACACCCGGTACAGTGCTGTGTGTCCTCTTCTGGTTGGTTCAGGCAGCAACTGATGTGCTGAAAAACATCCTTCAGCATCACCTGATCAGTAAAAGAGGGTTAAGCACAGCTGGGCATGTTTGGTGAGATTTCCAGCCTCCTTTTGCATGGCAGTTTTCCTTCTTGGTTGACCTGTAACGCAGCTGGATCTCTGTGCCGCTGTTCCATGAGATGCAAAGCTAATCACAATAAACTCTCACAAAAAGCTCAGAATTGTCCCATTTTCACTTAAGGCTTCTGTTAAACTGCTGCTTTTCTAAGTGTTTGTTTATAACATGGAAAAAAGGTTCAGCAACAGGGAAGAGTAACCTACTGTTGACTGCAGACAGCAAACCTTGTATTGGGCTGCTCTATGTATCAAACCTTGGTTACCTATTCACTCATCTATCTTCAGAATCCCTCTGTATTTTCAAAGCTCAGAATGAAGCCATTAAGGACTACAAACCAGCGTAGACCACCTTATTTTTATCAAGGTCTGATCTGAGAACAGTTCCTGGATCTAGAACTGAAGAAGCCAGCAGTGATGGAAGTGGCACAGAGCGAGGATGGGCAGAGACGTGCCTGGGAGCTCCTCACTTAAAAGATGTTTTCCTCCAGATACTGAAACAATCCGTGCTTGAACCCAGGTCAAATCTTCACCAGTTCCATGAATGTAAGAACAGGAGCTTTCCTAAGCCTGAACTGCATCTTTATGCCTTAATTCTAGAACCTGGGGAGCTGGGAGCCTCAACAGTTGAAGGCTAAACCACCCACCTCTCTTCAGACAAGTCTTTTTACTAACATTAGCCATCAAATCCATTTTTCCCTAGTCAGGATAAGAGATAACTATCTGTGTGTGCGAACACAGGGGCTCAGAAGTAGGTGTCAACGAGCAATCTGGGGATTAAGCTTGTGGCACAGGAGCAGCAGTGAGAAATGTGACACTGTAAAGCTCCTTCCGTCTCATTTTTACCTGGCTCATTGCTCTGTCTCTTTGGATTCTAGCAGTACTGACAGTCAAAACGCAGTTATTAAAGGATTATTCTAATTGTGTAAAGTGAAAACTGGTTAATTCAGAACCTAAATAACATCCTCTGTCAAAGCCTGATTTAGCAGAAAAACTCTTCCTTGCAGGTATGTGATTTGGACAGCTTGGTGACAGTTGGCAAAGCTTCCCGTGCGATCTGCAGCAGTTCAGATATATTTAGGAAGAACGTAGCCTGCTGACACTGTTTCTTACTGTTCATTATGAGACTTCATCACTGATTCCAGCTCTGAATTGGGGAAATTTGCTGTTCTCGGCCTTGGTGTCACAGCAGCCAATCTGTTGGCAAAGCCTTGAGCTTCGATTGCACTGCAAAGGCTGAAGCGGTGCTGAGCCCTGCTCAAATGGGGAGGTGGAGGGTGGCAGTTCATCTTGGGTTTAAAGTCTATTCAACAGCAGCTTGATACAAATCAAGTTCTTCTGAGTACTTCAAATACTGTTTCTTAGAATTGTGCCTGTATAGTATATGCAGGTAAAAAGCTGGAATATAGTAGAAAAATAAGGGTTTTTTCCCCCAAGGCTTAGCATGCTGCTAGTGTCATTTGAGGAAACATAGAAAGCATTAAGGTCAGGTAATTCTGCTAAAAAGATTGTGTTTCTTCTTTGTTTTGGCTTTATTCCACATCCTGGCTGTTGCGAGCAGTTCACTTTTCATTCGTGTTCACCATCGTTTGCTTGTTGGAAACCTCCTACCACTGTATTCCCAAGAAAGGATGTTTGATGGATGAGCTACTACAGATGGTGGGGTTATTTAGCACAGTGCTCTTTATCTTAAATGTTACTGTGTCTAGGTACTCTGATAACTATTAGATCCTTTCCAGGGATGTTTGTGAACTGTGAAAGTTTGCCCTTTTTATCCACCCTGACAATTCTGTCTGTAGCTTTGGTTACGAGCAAGAGAATAAATCCAACCCTAATGAAAACTCCTACCTAAAACACAAATGTAATCAAGTTTCGAAGGCCGATGAAACACTCCTGTTACCTGTCCTGGTACATCCAACTCCAGATTGGGTCTTAGTAATCAAACTCAGAAAAAGGGGGTTCTTGCAGCCCAGAACCCCCCCATGTGCTGGGCTGCACCCCCAGAGCATGAGCAGCAGCTCAGGGAGGGGATCCTGCCCCTCTGCTGTGCTCTGGGGAGACCCCCCTGCAGTCCTGATCCAGCTCTGGGGTAACAGCACAAGAGGGATGTGGAGCTGTTGGGGTGAGTGCAGAGGAGGCCATGGAGATGCTGCGAAGGCTGGAGCAGCTCTGCTCTGGAGCCAGGCTGAGAGAGCTGGGCTGGGTCAGCCTGGAGAAGAGAAGGCTCCTGAAGGGGAGACCTTAGAGCAGCTCCAGTGCCTAAAGGGGCTACAGGAAACCTGGAGAGGGGCTTTGGACAAGGGCCTGGAGGGACAGGCCAAGGGGAATGGCTTTAACCTGCCAGAGGGGAGACTGAGATGAGCTCTTAGGCAGAAGTTCTTCCCTGTGAGGGTGCTGAGGCGCTGGCACAGGGTGCCCAGAGAAGCTGTGGCTGCCCCATCCCTGGCAGTGTTCAAGGCCAGGTTGGACACAGGGGCTTGGAGCAAGCTGCTCTAGTGGAAGGTGTCCCTGCCCGTGGCAGGGGTTAGAGCTGGATGAGCTTTAAGGTCCCTTCCAACCCAAACCAGGCTGGAGTTCTAAGACATTTTTAAACCCTGGGTGATGCTGGATGTTTTACCTTGAATGATATGGAATCCTTCAGTGATGGATCTTATCCAATTAGCTTTCATTTGGGGTTACTGAGACAAAGAGCAGGGTCATGGGGACTGACAATAGGTATTGAAATAGTCTGCATTAGAAGTAGCAGTTTTGGCACAGAATGATTGTGCTGTGACAAGGTACATTGAGCTCTGAAAGGCATCGGTTTGGGGGGAATACAGAAGGGAGAAGGCTGGAATACTGCTTTATAGCTCAGAAAACCAGGCTACTTACGGTGAGGGCAGGTAAATGGGCTTTTATTGCATCTTAATACTTCCCCTGCTTTCAGGATAAGTGAGTGTCTGAGTGATGGCTGACAGATGAGCTGTAATTGGGAACTGAGCACAGGGCATGAGGGTAGGACCTTTCACAGCTCCAAATGCAAAGAATTTGACTTAAAACTGCTTTAGTGGCATAATGGAGAAGCATAAATGATCACAGAATGCATTTTGCTTGAATACAGCTCCAAGTTTAGTGTGACACATATACCTTTTGGGCAGGGACAAAGCCTGGCAGTTCAGCTTTTAATGATCAGAGGTATCTGTATAGTTAGAACAAGTGAGGGAGTACTTATACAAATGCATGTAAGTCAAGGAAGGGAAGGGTGTCCTATCTGTGCTGGAGCTAGAAAATAAAGACTGCTACTGCAGTAGTTGTATGGTTCACTCTTAAGACTGATATTAAACAGCAGAGAAGATGGTATGTATGGATTAGAACTTAAAACAAAACCAAAGAGCCCAACCACCCACTGGGCCAAAGAGCACAAGATCCCCAAAGCACTTCCACTAAGGAAGATGCATCCAAGGGCATTTCCTGGTCTGCCTTGGAAGGGTGAATTGTTACACTCTCTGAGGTGTTTTGGCGTATCTGTGTTCAGGCACTACCTGTGGTGCCTACTCTGAAATACAGCAACTGTAGTGAGGGTGAAGAGGTAAGAATTTAGGAGGTGATCTCAGGTAAAGTAATTGAATGGGACTGCTCCAAAGGACAGGCAAAGTGCATGTCTGTAGAGATCAGAGCTGAAACCCAAGGGACTCGTGGTAGTCCTGTTCCCCAGGACTGCTGCTACAGCCGCTTAGAGCCCGGCAGCACTCCGTATATGATACAGGTTGTGTGTCACAGTGGAATTTGCTGTGTTCTTTCTGGTTTTCACATATTCATGTGTAGTGCAGCTGTCTTCTGTGGTTGTATTGTCTTCCCTCCATTTCCAGGGTTTCTCTTAGAAATGGTTCTGTTAAACTTCTCCTTTGCCATGTCTGCAATTGAAAAAGCAAATCCAAGGGGGGGGAGATCCCAGATGAAACCATGTCATGTTATTCCTGCATGTTACTTCCAATGCCTGAGCTTTCAGAAGCTGTCTTCCTGTAAACTCTAAAAGCTTCCTTTTCTCCTTATGTGAAACAAGGAGCTCCCTGCGTTTAAGCATGCTGGTTGGTGTGTGTAGATGGATTGAGTTAGACAGCAAAGGTTGTTGCTGCCTTGATTTACTTGGTCTGCTTCATCTGAGCTGAAAGGCTGGGCTGGACTTGATGTAAGGAGAGGTAAAGCGAACCTGAGCACTAATTGCTCTGGCTATCTCACTTTCATTTGCCATCCTTCCTAAGCTGGTGTAAGTTTATGCTCAACTCTTGTGATCTCAAGGATGATTCCTGTGGTATTTTGAAGCCAGAAGTACTTGAGTGCTGTGGCTGCATCAGGTGAAGCTCTCCTCTCCTCTGTCTCCTCTACAAACGTCCATCCAGACACATACAGAACTGCTTTATTTTCTGCTTAAAAATGATAATGAGACACAAATATCCCATATTCCATGAAAACCGGGACATTTAAATTCTGTCCACGAGAACACGTTCTTTCAAAGCCTCTTTGGAGGAGCCTGGTACTGCTGGTTTCATCAGTGTTTGCTGAGAGCTCTTTGAATTCCTGCACCACCATCAGCTAATGAATGAATGTAAATTATCTCTGAAACAGATTCATTTAACTCTGGTCTAATGTGCAGCATTTGGCCTGTCTGAGTCAAAACACACTGACTTACTTTTGTGTGGCAAATTGAGCACTTTGTTCCTTCAAACTGCTCATTTGTTGTGTAATGAGAAGGGCCCCACGTTACCCTTACTTTTCACAGCAAGGATTTAAAGGGCAGGTCATCAGTGTTCAACAGCAGCAGAAACAGTTCTGATTAGCTGTTCATCTTCTGGTCTGTAGGTCTGGTTAGGCAGGTTCTGGAGTTAGTGATGTGCATTTTGGTTTCAATACTGTCGCCCTCAGTGAGGCTCCATACGCAGAGCAGAATTTGGCTTGCTCAGTTGAACACACTGTATCTGAATACAGCCAAACGTGTCTGTAGTTCATAGATTACTAATAGTTCACTGGAAGATAAAGCAAACATCATTTGGAGCATAAAACAGGTTTTAGTGGTAAAGCTGCACCTTGCATCATGTAGGACCCAATGTTTCTTTCAACTTTAAGCTGGAAGACTTAACTGAAGCTGCTGCTGTTACTTTGATTCGTGCATGACTTAACGTGGACATGGAATGTGATGTAGCACATTCAGTGTCTGTCCACACGGACATCTGCTGTGATGTAATCTATTTTTTGGGTAGAATTTTCCACATAGGAAGGTATAATTACCTTATTTAGTAAATAATGATGCACATAAATAGACAGCTAATAATTCTTTTTGATATTGGGGGGGTCGCAGGCAAGTCTTGATTTCTATCCCATCCCCAAATCTACAGTGTGTTATTTCGATGGACTTAATGCATTAAAATGAACGCAGTACCTGATGGTCAAGAGCTGTGTCTCTTGATGGCCTCAGTTTTGCATTGTGACCAATGAAAGGGGCTTGATCCTAGATCAGAGGAAGACATTGGTCATGCTGCAGCCTCAAAGTCTCGGCTCCATCATGTCTTAGAGCTACTCTGAGCTTCAGTCCCTTCTCTCATGGTTTTCCCCTTTCTTTTCCACCAAGTTGAGTGCTGTTTGTTGGTGCTAATTGTAGATACTGTAGTACCGATGCTTTGAAAAGTATACAGAGATGATATTCACCCAAAGCATGATACCACTATCTTCAGAGCTGCTGAGACAATTTTGCTGGCATCGACTCATTTAGTGATGAATTGCAGTAATAGCAGTTCGAGACCTCCAGCATATTAGTGAAAATGAATCCACTGAGCACCAGTCCCATGGCACTACAACAGCACTTAAAGAACACTGATTTCCTTGAAGGGAGAAAAATCTGATTAAGGGATTTAGCTGAGTTTCTTTGTTTGGTTCCTCTAACAAGAGCGTGGCATTTGTATTTGTTTCTCGATGTATGTTATAGTAAGGAATTTAATACCCATCAGAAAGCCAGGAGAGTGCCATAAACACAGGACTCTGTTTCAGCAGATGGATGTCTCCTATGCACTACAATAAGCAGAGATGTAGTACTTAGGATTGCTTTTAATTTCTTGTTACAAAGTGGCCTAACACCTGGTTACACAAGGAAGAAAAGATCAATATGCTAAAATTGAGGAGATCCATAGTAATGTACACAGCGGTGGGTCGCTGTGGTGAAAGTGAGGTAGAAATGAATGCAGTAATTGGAAAGGATTATTCTAATAAAAACCAAGGCTGCCTATTATTGAAATAGTTGTCTAATTTGAGAGAAAGAGGGATAAAGACAGGCTTCATGTTAATAATGTGTTGATGCTGTGCATGAGAACAGAGTGTTCCTTCAGCTCTGGAGCGTGATCAGTGGAGAACAGCAATGTCCCAAGCTGGACTCCTTTGTGTCATCTCCTTTAAAATCACCCAGGCGCTAGAAGATTAGAGGGATCTGGAATCCACGAATTCCTAAAACAGGAGGAGAACATGCAAGTATGCATCTCATCCTCCATCTCTACATCCTTCATGTGTAGCTGGGAGGGGGCATGTTTTGGGCATGCCTAGAACATATATAAGTGTAGCTGAATGTGGTTCCAAGTAGAAACCCTGTTCTGCTTTTGGTAAGTGTTAATGCAGCACCTCTGCATGTGGTGTTCAAAACAACTCCTTTATTTGAAATGTCACTTGGATTTGTAGATATTTTGCTTCCTATTTTTATAATGAACCTCAACCACTGATTACAGTTAATGTCAAAGGATCACGAAAACATTTTAATTCTCTTCCACATACCACAGCATGTTTGTAAAGATGTTCAAAATGTGTGATGTATATTTAGGTGGTGATTTCTCCATTACTTGGGGAACTTATAGGGGAGGAAGTAAAGGAATGCTGATAAATCGGCTCTTCTTGGTCAAATACAGCGTAGTCTTACAGGCTGTATGAAAGGCAGTAAGATATTCTGACGAACTGGGATTTATGGATAGCTCTGCTATTTTAGGGCTAATACAGACGACTGCTTTGTCAGGCTGACAACGCCAGAAGGATTATCTGGAGATACGAGCAATTGACGGTTCAGGCAAGACCTTTTCTGTGCTGAGGGCAGGGATCCACTCCTGGCGATGGCTCCATTAAATGGGTCTGCTGATGTGAGGGCAACAAAAAGAGTATTTGCTGTTGTGCCGCTATCTTTGGGAAAAGCTTAAAAATTGATATACAAGTGTATGGAGGAAGCAGTGGTATTTATAGCAGATGACTTTGTGGGTAGATGTGGGTGTTGATACACACAGGGCTCTCGATGATGAAGAACCGTTTCTTATGTGTTGTGATTTGACAAGCAGCATGCCACTTCTCTCCATCTCGCTTGCAGTTTCTGTAGGTTAAAGTCAGAGGAATACTTTTTCTGAATCAGAATTAACAAATAAATCACGGAATAGTAAAATCATTTAGGTTGGAAGAAGCCTTAAAGATCATCGAAGCCTGTGTTGCTTTCAGCTAGATCAAGAAGCTTCTCAGGCTGAAGATTCAGGACTTGACAAGGTACTCGAATAGTAGTAAACTAAAAATGCTAGGGCTGTGTTGACAGCATCATCCAAGAGCTCAGATGATTTATTAATGCAAAACATCCTTTAAAGATTAACAAGCTGATTTCTACATTCCTAACGAAAGAGCTGAATTGCAAATGTTAAGATGTACCTTTTTGGCTCTGATGCAAACATGTGCTGCTTCAAGTAGCACGAGCTACAGGCTTCTACTTTGAAAATCCAGATTTCTTCAGAGAAGTCAGGATTTAATTACAGAGGTATTTAAAAACACACAAACAGTGCACACCTTGAGGTGCATTCGCTGAATAACAATCAGTGAACCTAGGCAAGTAAGTCTGCAAAATGCATGTTAAGGTAACGTGAGAGGTGGGTTGAACTGTCTGGGTACAGACTTGAGGTTGTACCATGTTATAGTAACTATCTGTAATGCCTTATAGGTTGATTTAAGTAATGTAAGTTAGGGATGAACAACGTTTAGCTTCTTTGTGCTTTTGTCGTGTGTAAAGCAGTGTGAATGCTGCAAAGAAGACTTTGATATGCCAACGTTTCATTTCATTTCCTTCTGAAAGAAATATCAAGAACAATTCAGAAGGTGCAAATAAACCAGAGAAGATTCATACGCCATTAATGGAATTATATCAAGAGTTGGAATAATATCCCTTAATCTTAAAAAGAGGTAAGTCTCTTCCAGAATTAAAGTTCTTCTGCTGCTTTTCATGCTTGTGAGGTATTACGGTTAACACGAGTTGCTGATAGGAAGCATCCTCACTAATCCTGTTTGGAAAGCGGCTTGTTCTGTGCACGTTAGAAAAGGTACAAGAAGCGATTGTATAGGTCCTTTGTTAAATAACTACTTAATTACAGCCCCAAACAAGCAGAGAGCAGATTTGTGAATCTGCTGGCAGGTTTCCCTAGGTCTGGCCTAAGGCAGCAAACCATAGTCCAGGTGAGAAGGTCTTACACCATGTGTAAGGTCTTGGTGTGCTGTGGAGGAATGTGCTTGTCAATTTACATTGGCAAATTCAAGGGCAGAGCTTGCTAGAAAAGGCATTAAAAACATCTTATACTCATTAAACAGCTTCTACTCACCCTTCTCTATGAGCTTCTCCTTTCTCTAGCTCCTGTATAACACCCAACAGCACTTTGATGGTTTCCTGACTAGAGCTGATCAAACTTTCCATCATCTGAAGCTGGGCTTTCAAGTCCACAACTTCGGTGTGAGGCACAATTTGTTGGCATTCCTCGCTGACCGCCACGGCCGTCTGGCAAGGCTGGTTCTCCTCCATGGGCGAAACGTTTAGCTGAAGGGTCTCTTCATTACATTCAGTGGCTTGACACTGCGCCCGCGACGAGCAGGCTCGAGCATCTCCCGCCGCCTGGGGCTGAGCACCGTTGAGGTGCACCGTCCTCTTTTTGTCCTCCTCGGCTGTCGGGCACGGGGACCACTCAGTCTCGGCCGTGAGGTGTGACAAGTCGGGCTGGGAGGCGTTGGAACCAGGCGCTGGTACATAAACAGTGGCCACCTCAGTCTTGAAGACCCTCCTGTGGAGGGCTTGGGTGGCCTCCTCGCTCCCCGCTGCCTGTTTGCCTCGGCTGGGCAGGCGGGCAGCGGTGGTGGGATCCTCCAGAGCGGGGTTGGATGAGTTTGGGAGGGGAGGAGGTGTGCCTGTGGGAGAGCTGTGCAAACCAGTGCTGTCCCAGGCCTCGGCCCCGTTGGCGCGGGATCCCGCGCTGGAGCGCTCGTTGATGTGGGAGATGAACTCTGCTGTCTGCAGGCTCCCGGCCTTCCTGCCCCACTGAACGGCCTCCCCTGAGCTCCCGCTGTCTTTGTCCTTCACACCTATTAGAAACCCGTTGTTTTGGCCCTCAAAGGTGTCGACGGTCGAGGCGCTTTTAAGAATATTCCCTTTTTTCCGGTCCAGAGGAAAGGTCTGGTAACACTTCTTAAGATCAGGTGAAGTCTGGACTCCTGTGCTCTTAGTGACGTTGGGGATTGACCTCCGGGCAGGCACCGTCATGTACTTGCGATAGGTTTTGTAGGAAATGGACTTGGCTTCTCTCTTGTCGGGATCCGGTGTGGTAGAGAGCTCTTTGTCCCTCTGCTCGTTCTGGGCCTCGCAGATATCTTTAAATCTCACCTGGAGGGCTTTGTTGCGTTTCTTGATCTGCCGGTTGGGATCCAGCGCGTATTTCATCTCCAGTGCGAGTGAAGCCGCTGGTTCAACTTCGCTTTCTGAGGTGGTGAGTAAGCATTTGCTGGGCTCCTTACTCACCATGATGCCTGCATTAAAAACAGTTCAAAAACCATCACGTTATGACAGAAATGCTGCTTTTACCCTCCCAAGTTTGAAGTATTTGAGCTAAATTCTGCTTTGACTGAAATGGCTGCCACTCATGGAACGGTTTGGGTTGGAAGAGACTTTAAAGCTCATCCAGATCCAACCCTCTCCACGGGCAGGGACACCTTGCACTAAAGGGTGCTCCAAGCCCCTGTGTCTAACCTGGCCTTGAGCACTGCCAGGGATGGGGCAGCCACAGCTTCTCAACCCTTTTGCTTGATTCTGTCACACTGAGGGTGCTGGCTCAGTGGTTGGACTTCAGTGCATGGCAATATGGGTTCACAGGAGTCAAGTCTTCTGAATTTACTCAATAGTTAATATACTTCATAGCTAGACCAAATCCCAGCTATGGATCAGTAATCGTTAGCAACTGGTAGTGCTGTATGTGTAACACTGATGAACTACTGAAAGTTTGTGGAAGAAGTCAGCAGTGCATCAATTAAGGTTTTGCTTCAAATGCAAACCAACCCATCCTCGACAAAAAGCACTAATATGCGTTTAGAATGGAGCTTTTTATCCCAAAGGATCCTAAAGCACTAAAAGAAAGAAAACAGCACAAAAAACCTGTGATGATTCATAGAAATTACTTAATCTGCTATTGAAATGTAAGCACCTCCTCAAGGATGAGAAGATGCCAAGTGCTTAACACAGCACATGGCAGAAAAAGCCCTCAACAGCTCTATTGTTGTATAGATCATATGGGATCTGTAGTAACAAGGTAGTTAAAGGCCTCATTTTTACACCTCATTTGAAGTAGTCGTTTTTACTCTCTTATTTTACAAATTTCTCCCTAATGCTGTGATTTACTGGATTGCCAAATTCCCACTTAATCCAAGTATTCTGCATGTATCTCCTATTTAAACACTGATGTATCCTCAGAGGGACTCGGAGTATAATGTCAAAGGAGTAAAGGGACTTTCAGGTGTGGCGTTTGAAATAGGTTTTTAATTAAAATCAAATAATAAACGCGAAGTTCTTGAAGAGTTAAGTGCCGCAATAGAGTTTGGTTTATAAAGTCAGCTCAGTGACACAGATGAATCCTTATGAGTAGCTTGTATTTACATTTAATGCAAGAAAACACAAGCAAGGCATTATTATCAATGAGGAAAATGAATCTTAATGGGGTTTTAAAAGTAGTAGTAGCATTTCCCCAAGGTTTCTGAGACAGATGTGTATCTGCACACAACTGCAGGGTTGGACTTTGGGTCATCAACTTGCCTTCAACTAACCTCATGCAAATGTGTCATTACATTTCCAACCTAACTATTCTATGATTCTATGATTAGTATTTTTGTCGTGGTTTTCTTCCCTGATCTCCATCATTTGTGAACAAGTAACTGAAATACTGTAAAATCTGCCTAGTTTGCCCTTTCCCACCTAACTTGCGAGGTTCAGGTAGTGGTGAGTGAGCAGCAGTCACCTGAGAAGGGCAAGGTTTTACGTGAATTGGTATGATGTGGGAAGTCTGCGGAAGCAAGAAGAAAGAGGGAAGATTTAGGACAAAACCAGTCAAATAATGGGATGTGAAGTGAATAGATGCTTATTTTCAAACTAGATATGGATGTACAGGCCTAGTACCTGGTACCAGTGTGACCAAGACTCTCTTTTGGGGGAAAAGAGGTTATGAAATAGAAGTTCTAGAGGGAAACCTGAAGGTGAAACCCAAGTGGAGTAGGGTAGTAAAGTGATCTTCCGTGGTTTGTGCCCTGCTGGGGTTGGGGGGTGAGATCAGTTATCCCTGTGCCTTTAATACATGATGTACAGATACAGACAGTATTTTGGGGAGGGAGAAATAAATTAACTACATGTGAATGTTGGGAATTTTCTGTTCCAGTTGAAGCCCTAAATCAGGAGTCAGTCGTGCTTTGTCGGCAATGTTAGCATTATACTGGCTGTTTTGGGCTGATCTTTTAAGTATTAAAATACATTTATTTATGTACAGGAATGTTAAATTTATATTCATATATGCTTATAGATCTCTTATTTCTTTAATTATATGTTTGCTAAGGGAAGTTATGCCTTTTACTTGAGAGACATTCTGCATGTAGAACTGGTTCACAGCTTCTGAAGATGGTGATGGTAAGAAACGCAGGCAGAGGTGGTAGGAAACGCAGGCAGAGGTGGTAGGAAATGCAGGCAGAGGTGGTAGGAAACGCAGGCAGACGTGGTGGGAAATACAGACATCCATCCATCTGTCTGCCTAGGGGTGGCATTTCGGAATGCTGTAGTGAATAATGAAGCTTTGTATAAAATACAGACCTGATCCATTAGCCTGCAATTGGCCAATAGCTTTAGACAAAGCTAAAATACGTTGTAAAAACGACTGTCAAACCCCCAAACTCTGCCCTTTCATCAGTGCAGAGCTACTGGGAGCCAGTCCTGCAGAACTGTCTGCTGAATTGATGAGTTTACCAAAACCTAAATGCAGTAACACAACGGCCGCTATATCCATTAGTGTTCAAATGTAATGCGAGTTCACGCACTACTAAGAAATTGTAGCAAATACAAAATGCTGCATTTAGAGAGATGTGAGATACTCAGTAATTATGTCTGGAAAGAGGTTTTTATCCATGAAAGAGGCTTACAACAATCAGTTAGGTCTGAAAGTCACTTATTACAAACATCTCTTAGGATACTTCAGAGTTTTCAAGCGAGTTTTCTGGCACTTGGTTGTTTGACAGTGGGATCCACTAAGACGCAATTTGTTTTAATATTGCTATTTCATTAGTGTACTTCTGTCTCAATTTTCAGATTATTTCATGTATCACTTTAATCCCATAATCTCTGGGGCTGCAGCATCACTGGGTGTGTTTGCAGTGGCTCAACAGATGGAATGAATGGAGTCCATAACCCATATGAAACCAAGAGCCTGGCGATGCTCTCCAGAACACAAGTAGATAAATGCAGTGCTCTGCTCTGTGATACAGTTAATTTTAAGCATGTCTTTAATAGCCAATAAATTGATTCTTCAAAAAGGGCTTGTCTCCCTTTCCCAGCTGCCCAGGCCTGATAGATTCAGCTAATTTAAAGTCTCCTATTCCCACTAGGAGCTTGGGCTAATAATTTATAGATCCGTGTGACTAAGAATGACAGCAACCAAAAGAACTGGACTTTCTTTGTAAGCCTTCCTCGGATGCCAGTGTCTCCAAGGAGAACTGTATGTGCACATCTGGTAAAAGAGTGGTTGAGCAAACAATTGTGAGTTAAATATTTAAAAGGGAAGAGTTTTATATAATGCCTTTTGTTTTGTTTCATTTGGTTTGGACAAGGAGCTAACTCCAGTGTTGGCTTACTTAGACTCTAGCATTTGTGGTGGTGTCTCCTGGGAGGCTCTGCTCAGTTGTTCAGTCTCTACTTCAGGTCGACAGTCACACCAGTTCCTGCAAATAGGAGCATGCCACAGGCACAGACTGGACCCTGAGAGGCTGGATTCCAATCCCTGAACTTACTTATCTATAATTCTGCCCATTACTCAGCTCAGTAATGTTTTGTACGCAAACACAAAGCAAGGTTGGTCTGCGAAATATGTGGCTGTGAAATACAAGAGGAGCTGCAGGAGTTTGGGATACTTCAAGTAACTCCTGAGATGGAGTTTCTCAGTTTGAATGAGTACTGCAGACTTTGTGGCTTACTCTTATTTAGTGGCTTATTCTTACTGTGAGGATGCTGAGGTGCTGGCACAGGGTGCCCAGAGAAGCTGTGGCTGCCCCATCCCTGGCAGTGTTCAAGGCCAGGTTGGACACAGGGGCTTGGAGCAAGCTGCTCCAGTGGAAGGTGTCCCTGCCCATGGCAGGGGTTGGAAGTGTATGAGCTTTAAGGTCCCTTCCAACCTAAACCATTCTATGATACTCTGTCACGGGGTTAATACAGGTTTGGAATTTGGATTTCAACTGCAGATGCCACTTAAATACAGCTAATAGATTTAGACTTCTTGTCTGTAGTTACTCAAATCCTGACTGCATGAGCTGAGTTGCTAAGCTAAATATTGAAGTAATCACAGAGCTTATTTGTCAGTTTTTAGCCTTGATTTGTTTATGAACTTCTGGCTGATTACCCTTAAACAGTGTTCCTTTATGTTTGAATATGGAAATAAACTATTAAATAGTAATAATAATAATACGAAAGTGATGCACAGAGAAGCCTTAAGTTAATATGAAATCATCAGGGTAAGTCACAGAAACCACCTCCTTTATTATTTGATGTTCTCCATAGCACATTTTGTTCAGTTAAACAAATCCTTCCCATTCAGTTCTCCATTACTGCTGCTGCAGTGATTTCTTCCCCTCAGTTCAGCAACGCAATGGGCATTTCAAGGAAGGAGACCTATTTTGTGTGATTTACACCCCAATTATGAGGAGCTGTGGGCTCCCAACAGGCCTGTTCCAGTCTGTGTCAGCAGGTAGAGAGCTTAGGTATGTAAGGAAGCCTTTACAGGACCTCCACTTTTAATCCAGACCTCTGCAAAGTCACTGCACTCTGAAGGGAATTATGGTGTTGAATTTCCTGGCTAATTTGTTAATGAAGGGGAAGGAGATGTGTGGCTTGCCTTGTAATTTAAATCCTATTTCTGCCAGGTTTAGGACACAGAAGTATACACTCAAAGACTAAATGTGTTAATAAGCAGAGTGGAGTTAAACTTCCCACGTTCCAAACGCAGGTGAAAGGCGCAGGTTTCCATTTCTGGGCTTTCAGACCCAATGAAGGCTGTAAACCTCTCTGTACCCGCTAAGAGCACACAGGGGTGTTCTGTGCTTGTATGTAATAGCTTAAAGGAAAACTAATGCAAAACACTGCAAATAATTGGACTTCACCACCTAAAAGAAGATTCATTAATGACTGCAGCATCCTCAGGCTTTGGAGTATCTCGAGGCTGTGCTGTCTCATGAGAAATGCCAGTTTTCTATGCCTAAATACTATCATAAAACGCGTATTTGTTGCTAAAAACCTATTTGATATCTATAAGTCATCCTGTATAGGTAGAATACAATATGCTTCGCTTGTTAAAAATAGACTTTTGACAGACACTTTGATTTTTTTCATAGAAACAAGTACATTATAAAAGCCTATTCTAAGTTAATCTTAAATATAGCATCATATAAACCTGTGCGAGCAACCTGAGGATATTTTACATGTAATCTAAATGTTTTTCTTCATTTTAAGTAGATGGCTTCTAATACCATGTCATGTCCTCAACTTTCAGGCATTTAAACTTCATTAGTTATTTTCAGCCCCAGATGAACTGTGTTATGATACAAACTTACAAACCACACAACAGGATCCTAAATATTAGTAAGAAATATCCATGTACTGACAAAGATGTTGGAAAACCTGAAGGAGCTGAGCCACTTATTAGTTGTTTGCAGAAACTTTTCTTATTACACATGTTTTATAGAGTTTTAATGCACAGGGATAAGAAGGAAAGTACAGGGACACCCATGTTTTGTGCTGTAAAAAGTACTGGTGCTTACTATGAGGACCCCACCACCAAAGAATCTGTTGACATAGAAAACTGATGTGCTAGGCCAGTTTGTCATATAGAGTAACAGAGTTAGCAGCGCTGGTCAATGCCAAATGAGTCTTTTACGGGTTTTAATCTGTTTTGAAACACTTAAGCAGTGAATTTGAACTTAATTTCCTTCTCTGCTGCTCAATACTGAATTAATTCTTATTGCAGCATTTCTATATTGTCTGTTATCAAGTACAGGGTGGGCTGCCATAGCCCTACAATGAAGAGAAGCTTTCAAACCTCAGTGCAGTAGAGAGCATTACCAGCATTTCACTACATCAGTGCATATGAGAACAGAAAGCTCCTGTAGGCAAAATTAAAGCTTGTGAAGGAGGGGTTGTATTTTCACTGCAAGAAACTAAAAGATTCCACTGTCCTAAAACAAAGTCTCCTAACTTAGGCCTGTCCTTTCGTCAGTCTAAAGCCAGCTTTGGGATATACAATTTGGAAACAAAGCACTGCACTGTAGACTACAAACGTCTGGTAGGGCTGTTCTTAGTACCATTTCTGGCCATAGATCTATCAATCACCTAGTTCCAGTGATGACGCATGATAGATTCCTGATTGCCTTGAAAGTCTTCCTTTGGAATAAACATAATCATGTGTGATTAGTCTGTTTTCTTCCCCTCTCCCATCCACTGGTAGGCTCTGTACAAATGATGTATAAAAATCATTTCCTAATGGCTGAGAGAGACAAGAAATGCCTTTCAGTGCTCTTGTGAGCCTTAGAACTCAGGGGCAGGAAAATAAAACGTATGATTTAATAAGGCTGCAGAATCTTAGATAAAGCAGGAATCTGTTGTAGGATAAACTACTTGAAATCTTCCATAGAAACAAAACCATTTCCCTGAATGCACAAGCTGCTAGATGCTGTTTTCTATAATTCTGACTTGTTTGCTACAGATTCTGAGCACAGATTTGAATAATGCTGAGGTTTTGGTGCTTCCTCTAGTGTAACATGCATGGAATGAAAAGGAATCCATTCCATGTGGTAAAATTCTGTACAATAGGGGCTACTTTTTGGGCAAGTAATAGTAACACTAACAGGAGACTTGCATTAAAACCAATATAGTTGTGGTCTGAGTGAGTAACTATTAACTTCCTATTGGAACAAATGCAATGTCCAAAGGTATTCCCTGTTATGTGACATTATAACATTCATAGTTATAATGTCAGACATTTGCTAGGATTTGGTTTACTGGGGAAAAAACCCCAACATTAAATGAATTATGTGAAAGGAATTACCTTATTTTTCCTTACTGTGCTAGGCAGCTGCTCTGGAAATGCGAGGAAAGGTTTATCAGCATCATTTTGCCATGTAAATCTGTGCACCTCTTTGTCAGTGTTACAGCTGTACTCGCAGTGTAAGGATGCTGCTGAGGATGTGTTGCTAGGAGAATCACAAAGAGTTCTGCTCATAGTGTACTGTTTTCCAGGAGTCCAAAAGGCAGCGTGCTTTCACTGGAAGGCTTTTCCATTTTTATGGGGCCTTGTGTTAAATAATTTAAATAGCAAGCTGTTAAAAACAAGAGCTTAAAGACAGTCGCTTATCTGCATTGTGTAATAGTAACTTCTAATTGTCCCTAGTGAGCATCAATAGTTGTTGCGGGTGTTCAAGAAGGAAATCAATGATCAAATGACAGGGAAAAAAGCAGTTTTGGTCTGCAGCTTTGGCCAACAGGTTTGTAAAACTGTCAGAGGTACAAAGAGAGGGATTTGGGTGCTGGGGCTGCAAACACCCACATAACTGCAGCTTGTTTTCTTTTTCATCGTAGCTTTTCACATGTTGGGTAAAGAGGAAAGATGAGGTAAGCAGGTTCCTAGCATCTAGTCTAAATCTACCCTCTTCGCTTTAACCTGCCAGAGGGGAGATTGAGATGAGCTCTTAGGCACAAGTTCTCCCCTGTGAGGGTGCTGAGGCGCTGGCACAGGGTGCCCAGAGAAGCTGTGGCTGCCCCATCCCTGGTAGTGTTCAAGGCCAGGTTGGACACAGGGGCTTGGAGCACCCTGCTCTAGTGGAAGGGGTCCCTGCCCGTGGCAGGGGTTGGAATTGGATGAGCTTTAAGGTCCTTTCCAACCCAAACTAGTCTGGGATTCTATGATTTAACTCCATGCTTCGGTCTTGCATCATCAGGTTCGCTGTACCAGTAGTGGAGGGGCTCTGCAGTGTGCTTGGGTGCAGTGCAACATCCGCAGCTCAGCCCTTTCCCTTGGGAATGCAGATAATCTCACTGTATGGAAAACACGTTTGGTTGTCTGTGCTAGAGCTTACTACAAATAGAAGATGACAGACAGGAATGACTTTCCTGAGGTTGTGGTTGTAAGGCATCAGAACACTGTCAGCTCTTTCGACTGGGATTAGGGCTGCCTGCAGACAAGCCTTGGGAGGGTGTGAAGTGCTGCTCAACAACACTGCTGGGTGGTTCAGGTCTAAAGCATCATTAGCAGGATGTTAATTGGAGAATATCAGCCTGGGAGATTGTATTTGCACCCCAGTGCTGTCAGCAGGAAAGAAAGGCAGCGTAATTTTCACCTTCTTTAAGGCCAGGCTGGACAGGGTTTGGAGCAACCTGCTCCAGTGGAAGGCGTCCCTGCCCGTGGCAGGGGCTTGGATCGGCTTTAAGGTCTCTTGCAAATGTAAACCGTTATAGGACTCTCAAGGAGCACATCTGTGAACACTTTCTGGTTTCAAGCAGGTTCTGGCTCTGCTGTAATTGTAAATTATCAGTGTGTAGTCAGACCTGAGTGTGCTGATGTTGGTGAACAATGAGACAAGCGCCCAAACCAGTTTGACTTCTGCTAAAGCAAAGGCCCATACAAAAATGAGCATTAGTCACCCAAAAAGTGTTCTTTGTAGACCAAAAGCTATGTTTTAATTGCTGAACTGCAAGTGAACAGCAGTAGAAGCAAAGCTTATTTCATAAAAGCTGGTTCTAAGATGATTTGAACATAAGTAATGCGATAGAAGAGCTGAACTCTAAGAGGAGGGGAAGTTGTCTTAAATTTGAACAGTGGTGTGAATGCTCCAAACCTCAGCTCCCAAAGCCTTAAGTTCTCATCAGGCACAAGGACTTTGGGAGAAGGGTGGGAGCTGATAGGTGGCACCACGGCACCAGTCCAGGTCACATGGACACCACTTGTGGATGAGGGTGGGAAGAACAGGATGGAGAAGGAAGAGGGAAGGAATAAGTGTGCAAAGATGGAGTGGAGCTGTTGGCTAAGTCGCTTCCAGGTTTTGTGGACCTGTGACAGAAGTAAGATCTCACCATCTGGTGATGGTGTTTTAGGATGGGTTATTTGTGATACGGATAATTAGGAAGTCTGTTAAAGTAGAGATACTCTTAGGGATATTCCTATGTCCCTGTTGTCTGTCGGAGTTAGACACTGCTTGTCTGAAGCTGATGTATTGTGCCTGAGAACTCCCCTGTTATCAATCAGAGTTGCCTGATAACACTCCAGGCACCACAACCATCCAGGAGACATTAATTTGCATCATGTTTATTGCGGTTTTGTGTGGTTTTATACTAACAGGGTGTGAATGCAAGAATGCAACACATCATTCTCACCGATTTGCTCAGCTAGGACTACCTAAACTAGGCAGATTCATCTTGAATTCAGCCACTTAGGCTCAGTCTACAGAATGGATCAGTGTTACTGGTGGTACCGGGCAGTTCAGGTATAATTGCTGCTGAACTGTCTTCAGTTTTGGAACGTTTTATCTATCTCTTTGTCAGCTCCTTAGAGGTATTGCTGTTTTATTTGCTAATGGCCTTGATACACACCAAATGTGTTAAATTTCTTTACTTGTGGGTATGTCCTCATTCATTTCTGATTGTATTTGGAGAAGGGAGTAATGGATATAATAACAACATGGGCATAAGCAACAGATTACTAATGATTTGAAGAAGAGACTGGGCTTGCTGTAAACCTTTTTTTTCTTATTCATATATAAATGCACAAATATTAGTCATGTCACTGTGTTGTTTCTTCTTCCTCTGTCTCCCAAGGAGAGCGGGAAGTAACTAACCAAACTAAAAACGACTTTTGATGTTCCTTAAAATACAGTCCTGAATTTACACACGTGCTTCAGTGGGTTTGTACTGAGCATCACAGAGCCCCTGTTTTAGTTTGTAAGCGTCATTCATACCATGTGTAGGGAAGCTGTGAATGCTCCATCGCTGGCGGTGTTCAAGGCCGGGTTGGACAGAGCCTTGGGCGGCATGGTTTAGTGTGAGGTGTCCCTGCCCATGGCAGGGGGTTGGAACTGGATGATGTTAAGGTCCTTTCTAACCCTGACTATTCTATGAGTCTATAAGGTATGTATGACACGTATGGCTGTCTAACTTGCATCAGCTTTGACCTCACCAGCCTCTTCCAAGCAATAACATCACAGCTCTGCCATGAGTGTTGGCTGCTGTGATGTTCCCGGAAGCACAAATCATGCTGATATCCAAACTACCCTATTTAAAGATAGCTTTGGATGTATGTCATACCCGTGTTCCGCTTCGTGTGTCTCACTGAGTCTTAACAAGGCTTCTTAGTCCTGTGGCATAGGTCACCGTGGAAGTGGGCTGTATTCCACTTGTAAAGGTCTTCTAATACTGGTCAAAGTGGGGTCTAAATACAAAATGTCAATTTTCACGTTGTGCTGGGCATTTCTACAGCTTTAGGTGCTATGGCTCTGACTCCTGTCATAGGTCTGTCTCTTCTACAACTGAACTACTACTAGGTGCCTGCATTTCTCATGGAGGTTAAGAGGAAACGGTGAGGAAGGACACCATAAAACAAGCAGAGAAGGTGGGGAAGAGCACGCACTGAGTAAATCCTTCTTTTGATACTTCCTTCTCACTTAGAGCACATGGAATGATCTTCCTTTGCTTTTGTTATTAAAATGGTTTAATTTTATACCTAAGTGGGCTTTATGTATAAGCATGCTATAGCGATCATGGCCAGGCAAAAATAACACAAACCACTTGCTTCTCAACTCCCTGGATGTCAAAAGCATGAGTGAAGGTTGGAATTGTGCCAGTATAATTTCAGTACAAATAATCAGGAATTCCTGTACCTGATAAAATGGAAGTAAAAGTAAATACAAAGAGAGGGGAAAAGTCTTTGCATGGTGTAGACTGCTAAAAAAGAAGCAGTTAATGGTCTCTTCGGGTTTGAGCTGTGCAGGATGGGGGAGGAAGGAGCAGGGTGTCCAAGCAGAAATCAATATGGGGAAAAAGCGTTCTTCAGCACAGAAACCTGATGCTGAAGAAGGACCACAGAGCTGCAGCAGACAGCACCTGATGAAGAGAAGTTTGCAGAGGGCTCTACAACGCTCTCTCCTGCTGTTCAGAAGCCAGGGTGTCAGGGCATAGGCTGTTTCTGCACATCTTGTTACATCAGGTGAAAAAGCCACGTGTGCCTGTGTGTTTTCTGGTCCGCTGGAAAACTGCATTTTCATCCTTCTCAACAGAACTCGGGTGTTAGATGAGGATTTTAGAGCCCAAAGAGGAAGCATTTCTGCAGGAAAAGCCACCGCAGTGATCGGTTTATCCAAGACTGTTGTCCTCTTGGAAATCTCTTTCCTGTGTGTTGCTGGCTGGTTACTCTGTGCTGCTCTCTTGAACTAGACTATGGGTGAATAGTTTGGTTTGTTTCTGCTTAGGATTCAAATAACCTTCCAGTGCCTAAAGGGGCTCCAGGAAACCTGGAGAGGGGCTTTGGACAAGGGCCTGTAGGGACAGGACAAGGGGAATGGCTTTAACCTGCCAGAGGGGAGACTGAGATGAGCTCTTAGGCAGAAGCTCTTCCCTGTGAGGGTGCTGAGGCACTGGCACAGGGTGCCCAGAGAAGCTGTGGCTGCCCCATCCCTGGCAGTGTTCAAGGCCAGGTTGGACACAGGGGCTTGGAGCAAGCTGCTCTAGTGGAAGGTGTCCGTGCCCATGGCAGGGGTTGGAACTGGATGAGCTTTTAGGTCCCTTCCATCACAAACCAGTCTGTTATTTTACAATTCTATGAATAGTATTATTTTCCTAGTTGTAGTTTCTTGCATTGAAAATTAATTCTAAGGTCTCATTTCAGTTATCAGAAATTTCCATGTAATTTGGCTGCACTGAGCCATACAGTTGAATTTATACCATGTACATGAGCACATCAAGGGCATTTTCCTGGTTACAAATAATTGCTCCGGTCTCTCTGTTTTAGCTGCTGCAGCCTCAGATGTATCTGGACATACTGCGTAGTTTTTGTGAGGTGTTTAACACACTGTTTTATATGGGCTGAGTCTGAGGCCAAATAATCAGTGATGTGCAGAGATTGGGGAACCTGATACGCACAGCTCCAGCATTTCCCTGCAAGGACGGAAATCTCCTGTAAGGATAGATTTAAGAGTTCAGATCTGCACCCAAATATCGCAGGACTTGGAGGCCTTGAGTCCCAGGGCTTTTAAATCCACCTCTGTTTAATTCAGACTAAAAATGGCCCTCATTTTCCTATGCTCCTCTGCACTGAAATCAGTGGAAAAATTATTACTGGAGTGAAATCAGGCCTGGAATCTTTCTGCTGCTGAAGAGGAAGAGAAACAGGCAAAAAGGAAGAAACCTTGAGTTGTGATTGATCACCAAGTTGTTATATGTACATCCACTTCTCTTTGAGGTATGTACAAGTGGAAAGCAGGGTGAGTTTTAAGGCACTGATCACCACTGTGTGCTGGGCAATGGTATAACCAGGTCAAACTTTCTACAGAGCATAGAGGGATCAGCAGAGGAGCTGCTTTCTGCCTGAATGTAGTAAAATTGTAGTAAACAGACTTCAAAGTGGGGATGTGCCACTTAAATAAGGGGCTGCTCTGGTGACACCTTTCGTGTGGTCAGTAATCATTTAAACCTAAATGTCAATACCTAGTGAGTGGTCCCTGGGTCTGTTCAGAGGTTAGACTGTGTTCTGAAGCAGCAGAAAAGCACGCATTGATTTTCAGCAGGCTAAATGTGGAATTCCCACTGAATTTACCATCAGAGGAGTTTATTTTTACCTTAAAATATGCTCATTAGCTCATTTCCTTAAAGCCTATTTAATTTGCAGTCTGATTAGTAAAAATCTAAGGGAGTCTTGGGCTATAAAATAGATTTGTTGCTGACATGGTTTTTAATGTCTTGCCCAAATTTCCTGCAGCTCTTTCACTAGTGGCTGTCACAAAGCAGAATATAAGACCCTTTTAATGGCTAGTTGAAACAATCATGGGAATTCTTTATGTTCTCAGATATTCTGGATTTACTGTAATTCCCTCAAGTATGCATGAATTACGTGACTACACATCCTCAGTTCTCCCTGGCCAACACGACTACGGCTGGATAAGGACCTGCCTTGAGACACTTATAGCTTTATGGAGGTATCCTTGCCTTCTCGCCCTGGTGTTTCTGGCTTTCCCCAGCCCACCAGTCACTGCAGATTGGTGTTGCTGAGTTTGCTTTTAAATTCTCCAGAACAGCATAAACAAAGTGTTAGTGTTAATATCTCATTGTCATTTGGACAATCTGTCGTGGAGTTTGGATTTCTAAGTCCTGGAAATGTGTGCTGTGGTGACAGCGTTTGGTCTCTGGTAGTGCCTGGCTGTGATTTGGCTCTTGGGCTTCTGACCACGTTCTCCTTCTATATGTTAAACTTAGCTACTCTTATCATTTTTTCCTCCAGGTTAGTTATATATACTGTGTGTATCTCATGCCAAAATGCTTCTGTCAGTGAAACAGTTAACATGGGGAGGAGGGGAAAGCCTTATGAGCTACTTGTTTGTGAGCTTCATTAGTAGAAGGGTGTGCTCAATGTGAAGTGCTGTCCCTCTCCATAAGTAACTAACACTTTCTTTTGTGTTGCTGCTGCCCAGCTGGCTTTCCTACGCATCAGTCTGGGGGAAAGGCACTGATTTCATTCAAGATGGGAATTATTTCGAGCATCTTGTTAAAAATACACATCGTTAATCATTACAGAGTCCTAAAGCACACATATTCTTCATCAAGGGCATCATGATGTCCTTAGCAATCATAAACCCCCCATCTTATTTAGTATCAGCCTTCCCTTCCGAACTCATTCTGCTTTAAATGCAACAGCACCTCAAACTCTGGGGCATTAATTTCATTTTACAACTGCTGAGTATATTTAGATACCCAAATCTATGGATTTGGCTGTACAATAGACATCATGTGTTTCTCTTAAACTCCATGACTGTCTGCCATCGCTGTATAGAATATAAACCTCCAGATGACAAATGAACAATCTCTGAGCACTGAGATATTTTCATCTGAGCTGCTCAGACGCATTTATAATACCAGGAACAAAAATAATCCAGCCTTTAACTTAGAACTGTTATTTGTAGTGGAAGAGAGCAGCGTTGCTGTAGTAAGGAAATGCAGGCACGAGCAGACTGGTGGAACACCAACGGGCTTCACACCAAAAGTAGGGAAATAAATTACTCTCCGTGCTTGCATTTCTACTACAGCTCTCTCTGCTTGAAATCTTACGTTACATTATTCTGAGTACATGGCTAGGGCACCTAAATGGAAGGATTTCTTTTATTTTCTCATGATTTTAGTGAGTAGTTTTTCCATCTAGCAGCTCTGTTTTAACCTTGATTCCTGCAGCATTCCTGACAGCACTGTAAAGGGGAACGGTAAGCACTATGGAACGCTTAAGCAGAGGGGATAAATTCCCAGTTTACATTAGGCATGACCTGTTACTGTTTTGCTGCTGCTTTCCAGTATTCATCAGGAGAATAGCTGATTTTCAGAGGCTGGAAAAGCAGGTCTTCCCAAACTTCCCTATCCTAGAGCCCAATGAGTTAAATTTTCCTCTGTGATGCTCGTGCGTGCGGGATTTTAGCTGCTTAGACACACAAGGTCAAACCCACCCGTTCTGACTCCTGACAGAGGAGGGGGGGACCAGTCCTTTGGGACACACACCTCGGGAGATGGTGACATAAGCAGAGAATGCTATTCTCTGCTTTCAGCATTCCAAGATGTCCCTGTTTTGCCGGGGCTGGCTGCACCCCCCCAAACAGACCCAGGCTGGCTGCAGCCCTGCACCCCCTTGCTGCTGCACCTCTGTGCAAACACAGCAGTGAGGAGGGACGCTGGGGTCGCAGGGGAGGGTTTTTCCTTGCCTAGGAAGGCAAAGCGGGAAGCTCTGGATATGCCTCGCAGGAGGCAAGGTGCAGGACTGTGACTTTGGTGCTGGGGCTGTCCTACCTTCTGTCCCAGTTGCTACTGCATTTTCACAGCATCTTCAATTTTGACGATAGGGCTGAGGGAATGGTGGAGTAAATGGGGAGAGCCACTGCTTCCTAACAATGAGGGCTCACAGAACAGCAGCAGCTTCAGGCGCTGGCGAGGGTTTGGGGTTGCTTTGGTCGCTAATGAAGCGCTCTCCTGCAAGTTACCGTGTGGGTGCCCACGTCCGCTGCCCGTCCCTTGCCGCGCCGCACGGACACTTCATTAGGGCAGCGTTTGGAGTGCCCAGCGCTGAAGTTCATCAGCGGCGGTAGTTCCTCGCCATCAATCACGTTGGAAAGCTAAAAGCACTTCGTTCCTCTTCCAAAACCCTTCCAGCTACCCCTGTGCCCCCCCAGCTGCCCTCGGAAGGGCGGCACTGGACGGAAGGCTGGTATCTTTCTAGAAGAAAGTCGCGGTGTGGACGCGTGTGGGGTATTCTCTCCTTATCTGTCATGAAAGTTATTGAATGCAATAGCTGCTCGCAGGCAGGCTCACACACTATTGCATAACGCTGGCGCTCAGCGCGCTGCTTCATGCTCATCCCTGATGAAGTTTTCGGCAGGAAAACCGAGGGGAAGGGGGAATTTGGGGGCTCCGAGGAGGGGGGGGATCGGGTCAGCGCTCCGGGCTTACCTTGTGCTTCCTCAGGCTGAAGTGTCGGGCTGGGCGCTCCCCCTGCGCTGCATCTCCCTCCCTCCCGCCGCCGGGGCGAGCTTGGCCGGCAGCCCCTCCGCGCATCGGCCGCCGGAGCCCGAACCGGAGCCGCCCGCCCCGCCGCCGCCGCTCAGCTGCGGCCGCCCGAGCGCTCGCTAGAGGCAGCCGCCGCCGCCCGCTCCCCCCGCTGCCCTCATGGGCTGCGGAGCCCGGCTCGGGGGGGCGGGAGGAGGCGCCGGGGGATCCTCAGGGCCGGGTCCCGGCGGCACCGGGGGAACTTGTTGAGCGGGACCGGCGGGCGGCCCCGAGCCGGGCGGGAGCGGCGGAGGCGGCGGGAGGAGCCGGGGGCCGGACCGGCGGCGGGGGGCGGGCCGCTGAGGCGGCGGGAGGCAGCGGGCTGGGGGGGGGGGGGGGGTTAGCGTGCAAAGGAGGGGTGGATATAGGGAATTGCAATGGTACCGGTTGCTCCTGTGTTCCTCTCTGTGCAATAGATGCCCCTCTGTGGTGATAACTGATGTATCTGGAAGAGGTGGGTCCATGCTGAGCATCCCCCGGCTCTCAATCAAGCGCATGGAGCAGAGGCCCGAGGGGGCGATGCTGGTACAGTGGGGATCCCACCCCAGCACCCGGTTAGAGCTGTTTTGTACACATACGTATGCATAAGGCGCTGAATGATTGCGTGCTCCCGTTTGCCTTTAAACCTTGAATAAAATGGATGCAAGTTAAAAGCAAAGCAGTTTGACAGAGTGGCAAGGACCGGCAAGCATGATAATGTCCTTAAAACTCCAATCCCATCTTCCCTCCTCTTCTCTTAAACCACTTTATCGTTTTATAGCGGGCTGTTTAGAGATGTTTTTCATTAAAAAGAGTTAGGAATGAAATGGATCATGTGGATTTAAGCAGACCTGCTGACTGACAGATGTCATGAGGGGCATGATGTGATGGGTCAGCCCCTTTCCTATGGAGGATTTCAGTACTACCCCTGTTTAACAAGTGCATGTCACCACAGCATGAAACCTGCTTAGCTCCGCTGAGGACCACATAGTTTGCCTGTAGCAGCACCATCTCCACCATCGGTAGCGTCGATGAGGATTATTGATGTTGGGATTTACAGAAGGGACGCCGGGTTGGAAGCTGGATGAGCCCCAGCACGGAATGCCGCGCTGCTGCCGAGGGAGAAACCCGGCAGGTAGGTACATCCACAGAGCCTGATGCAGCAGAAACCCTGGCTCAGGTCCTGGATGCCTCTTTAGAGTTAATTAGCTGGAGCAGAGCAGTGCGCCACTGACCGGGGCTGCTGCAGCAGCGACTCGACCTTCTGTGCTATCTCAGCTAGAGCCCCACAGCGGGTGAAGGGATGGGTACGGACCTGGCTGCCACATAAGCACCGGCGTGGCAACGTGGAGGTGAATGCCCAGAAACCCTCGCCTTTCAACTGCAGTTCATCCGGAGCCGAGGAGCGTTCAACACATGAGGCAGTCAGCAGAGGGCAGCTGAGCTGCTCTCGCTGTCTGTACCTGTCCAGGTACTGTCACCCTCCTCCTCCCCGTGTCTTTACTGCAGCTCTTAAGAGGGTGCCCAGGGGCATGGTTTAGCATCCCCTTTCTGCCCTGCCCTCGGGCATCCCGCAGCAAGGAGGGAGCTGATGGTACAGTTTTAATTGCAGTTTAGATCTTTCTAGCTTACCAGAGATACTTTTCTTCCCTTCAGACATAGGTGGAAAGAGCTCAGATACCCACTTTTTATAGCAATTACCGGTTTTCTTTTGTTTCTTTCTCTCCTTTTATTTTCAGCACCGCTGACTTATGTATTGCAGGACCTTTGTGGCTTCTCTAACAAAATAAATCAGGTTTTGGCTACAGCCTCTATGCAGACAGGGTCGAATGATACAGTGTGCTGATCACATTGTAAATATACATGCAACTTCAACAGAAGCAAAGCCCAGCGAGGTTTGGATTGGAAGGGACCTTAAAGCTCATCCAGTTCCAACCCCTGCCGCAGGCAGGGACACCTTCCATAGAGCAGCTTGCTCCAAGCCCCTGTGTCCAACCTGGCCTTGAACACTGCCAGGGATGGGGCAGCCACAGCTTCTCTGGGCACCCTGTGCCAGCGCCTCAGCACCCTCACAGGGAAGGATTTTATTACATAGATCCATGGATGTTATTCCTCTATCACAAGATGAAGATGTGAGCTCTGCAGGCAGTAACGCAGCCCATGCAGACCATCATTGCTAGAAGAAAATGCTATTGCTTGATCACCTTAATGAAAGGAAAACCCCTCTGATAGAAGCAGCGCTTAAAAATCATTCTTACCTTCTCCATAATTATGTTTCAAACCTGTTGCCCAGGGCTGTTATCCTTGCACAGCATTATGTCTGTGCCCCATTTATAAAGCTGATCACTTCTGTAGAGTTTTAGAGAATTAGAAAGGACTTTCCAGTTGTGGACCACCTTTCTGCTTATCCAGCAGCACGCGTATAGCTGCTGACGCGATTAGTGTGCATAGAGATGTTTTAAGTTGTGATTTGTGAAAAAGGATGTTTCCTGGTTACTGTGTTTGGTGTTACTGTAATAAAAGTAAATACACAGGGAAAATGGAAGAGCTTCAAGACCCCGTTTGCCGTTTTTTCAGCCTTTAAAACACTGTACCTGTCCTGCAGGGCCTGCTGGTAGCTGCAGGTTAAGTAACTTCTGTTAGGAGAGTAATTTAAGTGCTGGCACTAAATGTATGCGCTACATTGCTAGGGATAGGAGCAATTGCTTACCACAGGCTAATTTAAATATAATTTAAACTATAAATATATAATTTATAAACTTTATTTGCAAACATATAAATTTATAAAATTATAAAGCGATTCAGATAACAAAAGAAGGATGTGGAGCTGTTGGAGCGAGACCAGAGGAGGCCATGGAGATGCTGCGAGGGCTGAAGCAGCTCTGCTCTGGAGCCAGGCTGAGAGAGCTGGGCTGGGTCAGCCTGGAGAAGAGAAGGCTCCTGAAGGGGAGACCTTAGAGCAGCTCCAGTGCCTAAAGGGGCTGCAGGAAACCTGGAGAGAAGCTTTGGACAAGGGCCTGTAGCGGCAGGCCAAGGGGAATGGCTTTAACCTGCCAGAGGGGAGACTGAGATGAGCTCTTAGGCAGAAGCTGTTCCCTGTGAGGGTGCTGAGGCACTGGCACAGGGTGCCCAGAGAAGCTGTGGCTGCCCCATCCCTGGCAGTGTTCAAGGCCAGGTTGGACACGGGCTTGGAGCAAGCTGCTCCAGTGGAAGGTGTCCATGCCCATGGCAGGGGTTGGAACTGGGTGAGCTTTAAGGTCCCTTCCAACCCAAACCAGTCTGGGATTGTAGGAATTTATTACAGAACCTTACCACCCCCTGTTCAGGGGAAAGAAGAGTGAACCTCACTTGCTTTGAAATATTAGAGTTGGAGATGATGTTGTGCCTTTTCTCTCTGTTGTCATTTGGGATCAGTGCTGTTGCTGCATCTTTGCTAAAATCAAGTATCTTCACATTGCTGGGTCTTCCTGCACATTGCTTAGGTTGTTCTTTTCATTCCTTTATGTTGTAGCTGCCCGGCTTTCTATGTTTAATCTGTATTTCATGTATTTACTTGAACATTGGAAGAAAAGTAGAGGAATGTTAAGCATGCTTCTCATTTCCAGCTGAAACGGCTGCAAGCTTGGCAAACGGGTCCTCCTGCAACCATAGGATTGTGGAATCCACTAGGTTGGAAAAGACCTGTCACATCAGCAAGTCCAACCACGCTGCTTGCTTTGAGGAAGGCTAAAATCTGCTGGGCTGGGATGACAAAGGAACAAGGGCTCCCACAGTCAGAAATTGGAGAGATTTAATTTAGTGTCTTGCGCCCTAATGAGTTTTTTACCGTGAGCTTGGACAATTCATTTGAGACTATGCTTATGTCTGTTCTTTATCTGCAAAGCCCGAGAAATTGCACATCTGTTAAATTGGAGGAACGCCGTGAAGATAAAGTTGGATTAAGATGATGTGTTTAATGCTCACAGTACCTGCGTGCAGTTACTGTACTAAATAGCTGATGAAGCGAACTGCTATTTATGCAGCTTCTGCTGTAAGTAGGAAAGTGCTGAGTAACCTCATTAGCTATGATAGTTATTTGCATACTTGGTTGGTGTAAGTAGGAGCAGGATTTAGACCTCTTTCTTCACTTCCCTTTGTACAGAAAATGTAACAGCAGCTCTTAGAAACTAAAGCTCGGATATCGGGTTCCAGTTGAATGCTGTCTCATGAGGTGTCTGAACTGCTGTAGATACTGGTCTCTCATTCATGCTAAGACAGAAGTCCTCATTTTGGGAGGATGGGAGGTTTTATTTTTTAATCTTTTCCCTGTTTTCATATTTTCACCCTTTAAATTCACAAAAGTTCATTTTCAGTATACAGAGGTTTTTGGGAGGGGAGCTAATGGCAAGGCACTGGCACAGGGTGCCCAGGGAAGTTGTGAATGCCCCATCCCTGGCAGTGTTCAAGGCCAGGTTGGACAGAGCCTTGGGCGACATGGTCTAGTGTGAGGCGTCCCTGCCCATGGCAGGGGGTTGCAACTGGATGATCTCAAGGTCCTTTCCAACCCAAACCATTCTATGGTTCTGTGGGGATTATGAACTGGTTTCTTGTGCCATGTACGAGCTGTGTTATCACTTGCCTAATGAAGATCCTCTGTAGAGATGCAGGATCCTGCACTAGTTAAATTATCATGCAGGCTGTACAGTTAGGAAATAAATGAGGGTCTGGAAGACCATGATGTATGATACCCTAAATGCCTGCGTTTTGTTCATCTTTGAAAGGCAGTTTAGCTTGTCGTTGTTACTGATGATTTGTGCTTTTATAGCCCTTCTTTTTGCATCTCAGAAACCCTTTGTGCCCATCTGAATAATAAATCACCAGGTTTGATTTGCTTGGTATGAGCAAATGGGAAATTGCATTCTTATTAAGATGTCTTGAGGAGCTGTAAGAGTGGGGGAAATTGTTTTAAAGGAATATTGTGCTCACTTTGTTAAGATTTTGTTTTGTCTTGTTTATTTTACGACCTTTCCCAATTCCAGGGATTTATCTCCAACTGCTTTATGGCAATTGGAGAAATACAGTTTAAAAATCAAGACCTCAACAATCTGATCCTAATTTTTATTGCTTTCAAACAAATGGTTTCAGATGGAGGTACCTAATGAAATCTGGAATGAGCATGAATTCCACCTTGGAATTCAAGTCGCAGCCAAAGACACGGCGCATGTGACAAATAATGGGGATACTTTCATCTGCTTCATAAAATCATAGCATAATTAGGGTTGGAAAGGACCTTAAGCTCATCCAGTTCCTATCCCCTGCCATGGGCAGGGACACCTTCCACTAGACCATGTCACCCAAGGCTCTGTCCAGCCTGGTCTTGAACACTGCTAGGGATGGAGCATTTACCACTACTCTGGGTGCTCTGTGCCAGCGCCTCAGCATCCTCACAGTAAAAAACTTCTTCCTCATATCCACCCTGAACTTCCCCTGTTTCAGTTTGACCCCGTTACCCCTTGTCCTCTCACCACAGTCCCTAATGAAGAGTCCCTCCCCAGCATCCCTATAGGCCCCCTTCAGGTATTGGAAGGCTGCTATGAGGTCTCCACGCAGCCTTCT
Organism: Amazona ochrocephala; assembly: GCA_039720435.1. NCBI lineage: Eukaryota > Metazoa > Chordata > Aves > Psittaciformes > Psittacidae > Amazona > Amazona ochrocephala. The sequence goes on along the minus strand of CM077881.1, from coordinate 3,112,989 downwards.
CTTCTCCAGGCTGAACAGCCCCAACTTTCTCATCCTATCTTCATGCGGGAGGTGCTCCAGTTCCCTGATCATCCTTGTGGTCTCCCCTGGACTTGCTCCAACAGCTCCATGTCCTTCTTAAGTTGAGGACACCAGTACCTTATGTACACAGTGCTGCAAGTGGGGTCTCACAAGAGCAGAGTAGAGGAGCAGGATCACCTTCATGTTTGCTCTTTGATGGAATAATGTATTATTTGCATATTGATTTCATTAGATGGAGGATTTTATGCAACTTTTCTGTCAAGGTGGAGAGCCATTAAATGTTATGTGGTGATGTAAACTCCCAAACCCTCTGTGAGGTTTTCTCAGTTAAATACTGAACTATTTCAAATATGAATGTAGCATAAAAATGCAGGCTCATATGTGCTTTGATGTGGTGTGTTAAAGTTAGGAGCCCAGACTGTAGCCTGGTGCCAATGCAGAATAACTGGACAGATAAAACTAAGCTAAAATAAAATATATGAAACAAGTGAAAGATGAAAAATCATAGAAAAGAATGAAAGAGGGAAAGAATTGAACAGAGCAAATGGTCTGAAGTGAAGTGAATTGAATTCACCAATTCTATCCTGCTCTTAGCCTTAAGCTAAGTGTTTTGGCTATAATGCCCAGAGATCAAATCTTTTGGCCAGAATGCTTCATCTCTTTAGTGGAGTTTCCAAAATCCCTACGAAGGCACTAAAATAAAATTGCCCACAGGAAGTTTGATCCATGAGAGAGGAACGATGGCAGTGAACGACAACGGATGTAAAGAGGCAGGTTGCAATATCATGGGCACCCCAAACATCTAGCATATGTTCACAATTAAGACCTCCTCCTCCTGTGTTTAATGAGTGGCAAGTTGGAAAGGCCCAGTGGTACGAACGAGGAACCTGCTCTAGTGGAAGTTGTCCCTGCCTGTGGCAGGGGTTGGAGCTGGATGAGCTTTAAGGCCTCTTCCCAAACCATCCCATGACTCTGTAACATGTTCGTGTCATAATGTGGCATGCAGTCTGGCATAATGATGCACCTCCATAGTCCAACATTTGTTTAATAATCAAACCTAAACCAGTTACCACGCTTTGTTAATGCAGTGTGTGATGGTCGTGCATCACATTAGAAGACTTAAAAGAACTTAGGCCGAGCAAACTATTTGTACGTGCGTTGTTTCTGGTGCCAATGTCAAATATTTGTGTAGGATAATTATATGTTAAGCTGTGGGTAGTGCCAGTGCTCCAGCTAATTTTATATTTACTTGTTAAATAAAATAACCCAGGAACTAAAGCATTTGGAAATGAGGATATGCTGAATTTATGATTGACTGCAAAGACTTCATTGTTTTACGTATTAATGTGTACGTGACCAAGTTTTGCCTTAAGAAAGCAATATAAAGTTATTTTTTTGAAGTCTGAAATTCCTAAATGCCCAAAATACTCAAATAAGTTGTGTTACGCAGCATAAATATGCAGATAAATATGGGAAGCCTGATAAAGACATTAAATGAGTTTGTGACTGACAGCAGAGGCTAAGTGAAGTCCTTCTTAAGCCTAGGTTCAATAAACCCAGCTCTGTGCTTTATAAAATGCAGTCTTTGGGATACTCTATTAAAACCCATTAAAAGTAGCAGTGCATTTTAATTTTCTTCAATTTTTAAGCAAGCTCAGTGCTTTAAATATTGATGCTTAGCAGCAGTCGAGGAGCTTTGAATCACGGGTGTCAGTCAATGCTGTAGTGCAGCGCGATGGCTACAACCGCTGTTGGGGAAGAGAGTGAGATGTGTGTGATGAGGAGAGGCCATGGTCAATGGGATGTCCATCAGGCAGGGTTTGTAGGCAGAGGTGGTGAATGGGCTCAAGAAAATCAGGTTGGTTTAGTAACACTGTGCCGCTTCCTCAATTTTCCCACTAGGATTTCAATGTAGTACCCTAATAGTTGAGTGCTTGCCCATCTGTGCCTTTGCCTCTCATTCTGCCCAAGCCTTGATGGGCAGGAATGGGAAAGCTTTGTTTGATGGGAATGATTGCTTCTTGTCTCCAAGTGTTAGTCATCATCAGACCGTCTTGCCACAGTTTGTGCAATCCCGTGGTGGTCCATCTTCTGCTGCTTGTCCCTGCCACGTCTGTAGCCACATCTTCTATCAATTGCTGCATATAAAAAATACACGTCTAAATTAAAACTGCCATCTCATATTTGCTTGAAATTCATCTATTAGCTTCAGCAGCTGCCTCCTGGTTGTAATAGTGGGAAATCTGTGAGCAACAGCTGTGCACTCATTTCATCCACCACCTCTGTGAATTGTCAGATTAATCCCTACCCTACCTTCTTGGAAGAATCTGGGACTTTGTGGCCACTTCTCCTGAGGCAGATTCTTCATCCCCTTATAGAGTCACAGAATGGTTCAGGTTGGAATCTCATCCAGTCCCAACCCCTGCCACGGGCAGGGACACCTTCCACTGGAGCAGGTTGCTCCAAGCCCCTGTGTCCAACCTGGCCTTGAACACTGCCAGGGATGGGGCAGCCACAGCTTCTCTGGGCACCCTGTGCCAGCGCCTCAGCACCCTCACAGGGAACAGCTTCTGCCTAAGAGCTCATCTCAGTCTCCCCTCTGGCAGGTTAAAGCCATTCCCCTTGTCCTGTCCCTACAGGCCCTTGTCCAAAGCCCCTCTCCAGGTTTCTCATAAGCCCTCTAAGTATTGAAAGGCTGTTCTAAGGTCTTCCCAGAGCCTTCTTTCCTCCAAGCTGTCATTTTGGTTGCCCTTTCCTGTACCCTCTGCAATCTGTTATGTCCTCCTTGAGCTATGGTGGCCGTATTTATTTATTGAATTCAGTTTTACTTCTCTGTGAGATGATGTAAATCAAACTTTTCATTGAAGGATAGTAGTGAGCATCAGCAGAACATTATTTGTGAGCTAAGTTTTGACGCAGGGTGATGAGCTGGGATGGGGAGCTAACAAGGTTGGGCTGGATGTATTGATGTATTGTTATTTCCCATCAATTTCCAGGTGACAGATAATCTCTGCAGCAATTGATTATCTAAATCAGGGGCTTGCTCTCCTGTAGGAAGGCAAGGTGATACTAAATGGCCTCCTGTAAGCTGATGCATCTTGTCATGGGTGTTTTGCTGGCCAACACAAGGGACACTGGCTCTTCAATGGAGAGGAGAAAAGGATGAGTTACTCTCATGTGCTTGGGGGGGTCCATGGAAGGAGGGAGGGCTCTTGATCTTGCAGATCTTTACTGATCTTGCATGTGCTTCTGTCCTTTCTCTAACAAACCACTTAATGAAGGATCATGCCCCTTGCTTTTGTCCCTGTATTCCATGGAGGCTCGTTTAGTAGAGAATTTATGATGGGTTTAATAATATTCCAATTAAACAGAGCAGAAATTGAAAATACTTTTTATGATGCTTTTGTATTTTGAATGAAATCTTGTCATTTCAGGTGTTAGCAAACATGACAATGTGAACATTCCCGCCTAGGAAAACCCCAGTAACTGGAAAAAGCAGAATAGTTGCAGATGTTCATTTTCCCGTTTAACAAGGAACCCAAAAAAGAATAAAGTTTTAATAATTCATAGGGATACACTGAGTATTTCCCATTTATTTATGCATATTTATCACTTGGCTTGAATGATAAACATATTAATTCCTGCCTACCAGTTAATGACTTTGGGTAATGTTTGTACTCTCTTTATGCAGAAATTGGCCATGTAACTCACAGCTACTTATAGGAATAGACTTAATCAGCTCTATTTTCATAACCCGGAAAGACATTTTGTCTTACTCCAAGTGGTTTTTGTCAGGCATTTTTAAAGCATCCTTTATTTTTCTTACCGTTAAATCCTTACATTTACCTCCTCAACAGATAATGGGTATTTTTCGGCCATCGCAATGCAAAGTACTGATTGTTTTCAAGACTTATTTTTGCCAGTTGTCAAGAGTGGGTTGAGTGTTGTAGACTCTGTAGGTTGGTTTCTTTTGCTGCTGTGGTTTAAAAATGTTGTGCCCCAAAAAGGAGTAGTTCTGATGGTGTTAAATGCATGGGCATTATGTCTGGAAAACTACTTTCAAAATGATGAAGTATGGAGATAGGCTGAGAAAGTTGGGGCTGTTCAGCCTGGAGAAGAGAAGGCTGCATGGAGACCTCATAGCAGCCTTCCAGTATCTGAAGGGGGCCTATAGGGATGCTGGGGAGGGACTCTGCATTAGGGACTGTAGTGAGAGGACAAGGGGTAACGGGTTCAAACTGAAACAGGGGAAGTTTAGATTGGATCTGAGGAAGAAATTCTTTACTGTGAGGGTGGTGAGGCACTGGCACAGAGCACCCAGAGTAGTGGTAAATTCTCCATCGCTGGCGGTGTTCAAGGCTGGGTTTGACAGAGCCTTGGATATCATGGTTTAGTGTGAGGTGTCCCTGCCCATGGCAGGGGGGTTGGAACTCAGTGATCTTAAGGTCCTTTCCGACCCTAACTATTCTATGATTCTATGATGATACTGTTGCCTTCAAGTAGGAATCAAACAATCCACTCATGTTTTGTGGCCTAAAGACGGGCCAGGGGATTAATTGGGATAATTGGGCTCTTTCAGATATTTTCTCCTATTTTTCATATTTTTAGTGTATCTAAATAGTATGATATCATGTCGAAATAAGTGTCAGATTTGTCTTCTGTGATATTTTAATGACCGTAGAATAATGAAATAGTTTGGGTTAGAAGGGACCTTCAGAGGTCATCCAGGTAGTTCTCTTATTTGAAATATTACATTGTAAACATGCTCATATCTGTGTTATGAGGAAATTGGTTGTGTTGATACCAAATTGAATGTAAATCCTAGTAACTTTTCTCAGGGTAACGACAAAATTCCCTGCTGGTCACGTTACCGGGATGCAGCCCAGTGCACAGGTGGGCTCTGGGCTCAAGCGCACACTGAAGCCCAAATCATGGGGAGCTTCACGTTCAGTCTGTGCTATTAAAACCCTGTGTTGTGTTACCTGCCGTCAGGTTTGTTGCTGTATTACAGCCACGTGAAGAAGTGTTATGCACATAAATATGTGGATTATCATAAAAACTTCAATTAAATGACTGAATAACCACTCAAGGTGGCCATGGAGGCAGCGCTGCTGAATTCAAGTCATTCTGTATAGTTCTTTCTGTAGCCTGTGCACTGGTTTGGGTTTTACTTATTCTTTGTTAATAGTTTTTCAGCTTATATCTAAGGCAGAAGCTCTTCCCTGTGAGGGTGCTGAGGCGCTGGCACAGGGTGCCCAGAGAAGCTGTGGCTGCCCCATCCCTGGCAGTGTTCAAGGCCAGGTTGGACACAGGGGCTTGGAGCAAGCTGCTCCAGTGGAAGGTGTCCCTGCCTGTGGCAGGGGTTGGAGCTGGAGGAGCTTTAAGGTCCCTTCAATCACAAACCGTTCTGTGGTTGTATGATTTCTTATCTGTTTGAGTACATATCAAAGCTGCTGCTTTGCCTCAGTGGTGCTGCTTTGAACGTATTCATGTTGGTGGAGATGTCCAGGACTGGGATATGGGAAACCTTGGATGAGTTCGGGCATGGAGCTTAACGTCATAAAATGTAAAAGAGGTTCTGCTTCATCCTGTTGCTACTGCTCTGCTGGCTGTTTGGGTGAAAAAAGGAGATGGGAGAGTTCATCACAGGGTATTCTTGTACCTTCACCTGGAGTAGCATTGGAAGGATGCCGTGGTATGAGCTGAGCTCCATGGAGCAAACCAGCCCCTTCCCACTGCCTTTCCCTTCCTGGGCTGGCAGTCCTGTGCCTCTTCCTCTGCTGGCACAGCAGCCAGAGAGGTGGGGTTTTCCTTTGGACCATTTGAAATCACGGATTTTAATGTTGTTTTGGATTTATTATTTCTTGGCTTTACAGCGAGAGATGAAGTCTCACTTAGGTGTGGATACGTCATTTAAAAGGTCTCTCGACCTAAGTTGCTTTTGATAACCACGTGCATTGGTTCTTTGTATGTGAAAGCAATTACATAGTTGAATATACATCTAATACTGCTCTTAATGTTAAATGTTACTGTGTTGAAAATGATAAATGACTTCCTATTTGCAAGGGGATTTACTTTTTTCCCTTAGGATTTCTACCCAGACGAAGTTGAAAGGAAAATGAAGTTCAGTTATACATCACGTTTTATTTCAGGGGTGGGAAGCTAGCGCTTCAGAGTGCTTTGTTCTTGCTTCAGTACATTGAGTGTGTTGGGTATCATCAGGAAAATTACCAAAACACGTGCACTTTAATCAGTGAGTTGTTCACTACAGAAGGTATCCCCTGAAAAGCTGTAGGAGGTTTTTGGTGGGCCTGTGAGCACAGAGAAACCTGAATTAGCTTCATCTGGAACCAGCAGAGCTTTATGAGCAGGTATTCCCTCTCTTCCCTGTGCTTAGTGCTGCTATGCTAGGCTAACTATTGGGCATTGCTGTGCAGACATGAGATGCTGCCCACAGGTCTTGGGGTAGCTGGGTGTCCCCCAACAGTCAGTGGATGCAATGAGCTCTGTCCTTCAGGACCTTGGATATTGAGTCCCACATCTTGCCTTCTCATTGGAAAAGGGAAATGAGATGGCCTGGGTTTAAAACAACTTGGTTCTTTAACTTGCAAGGATATGTTGGTATCTGAAATAAACAGAATTAACTGTACCTCAAATTTAAGCTTAAAACCTGTGTGTGTACAAAAGGAACTCCTGTGTTCAGAACCTGGGTTAGTTACTTCCAGTGGTTGTGTTCATGGGTGCTGGCTGGTTGCTTGCTTCAGCTCTGTGGTTCTGCTTTCTTATTCCAACGGATTAGATCTATAAGGTGCCGTGGTTTTCATGTATTCCTAAATACTTTTTAAAGAAACCCATTTCAATTTACTGCTCTTTGAATTCATCCTCTACTGCCCTTCTGCTCTGCTCTCGTGAGACCTCACTTGGAGTATTGTGTGCAGTTCTGGTGTCCTCAACATCAAAAGGACATGGAACTGTTGGAGCAAGTCCAGAGGAGCCCACAAGGATGATCAGGGGGCTGGAGCACCTCGAATGGAGAGAGGATGAGAAAGTTGGGGCTGTTCAGCCTGGAGAAGAGAAGGCTGCGTGGAGACCTCAGAGCAGCCTTCCAGTATCTGAAGGGGCCTATAGGGATGCTGGGGAGGGACTCTTCATTAGCGACTGTAGTGATAGGACAAGGGGTAACGGGTTCAAACTTAAACAGGGGAAGTTTAGATTGGATCTGAGGAAGAAATTCTTTACTGTAAGGGTGGTGAGGCACTGGAATGGGTTGCCCAGGGAAGTTGTGAATGCTCCATCGCTGGCGGTGTTCAAGGCCGTGTTGGACAGAGCCTTGTGTGGCATGGTTTAGTGTGAGGTGTCCCTGCCCATGGCAGGGGGTTGGAACTGGAGGATCTTAAGGTCCTTCCCAACCCTGACTATTCTATGATCCTATCCTTATTCTACACCTGCTTTAGCACTGCTTCCATTTACTGTTTATTCTTACTCTGGGACCTGTTGGTGAGGGTTGAACACAGAAATCACCTCCTATTGCCCCACTGTCCATAGCTGAGTCAGTGCTGGTGTCTTCCTGACCTCTGCTGCCTTATTTTTCTATGCTGCCTCCTGCTCATACCCATAAACTGAGCAGTTCCAATGCAGCTTTGTGTAGCTCTGGCTTTCCTGCCCCACCTCCATCATGCTCCTACCAGGAGCATCATGTTTTCTTTTGTCCTGTTGAATATTGTGATTGGCCTCAAATCAGAAGAGAGGGTTCCTTTTGTCCTTAACCTACCTGATAGCCTCCTTGTGTCCTGCTGGTGTAGGATCTCTGCTGAGTTTAAGTGTGCTAATTTCTACAGCAGGAAATGATAAAGAGCTATTTATCAGTAGCACCCTGTGGGACCATATTATGTTGGACTTTCTGGTCATCATTCCAAATAATAGTGAAAAAGAGATTTAATTACTTTAGTTTTCCGCAATAGAAATGTTCAGCTCTTTTTTGCTTACATTGCATATTATAGGCTGGTTTCATATTCCTTTTTGTGAAGTAACTTTGAAGCTCTTCCTAAGCTTGCACATTGTTTAGCAGTAGGTTGGCGGAGAGAATCCCCCAAAGAATTCGGTGTTACTGCGAGTTTAACGAGAAATAAAATTCACATTTAATAATGTTATGGGGAGGAATTGTGTCATTCTTGGAGATACAACCCACATATTATTGTTGTCAGGTTCTGCAGAGGGTTCCTTCCCTGTTTCCTTTAATTAAATGCAAAGAACTAAATAGGTCTGTGTTCCTTGATAGTGTATCCTTATGAAATATAGATGTGACAGCTTCTCAAAATATCCATAGAGCACCTCCCACACTGCCTGTTGGAAAATACTGAACTTCATAGGATCACAGAATCCCAGCATGGTTTGGGTTGGAAGGGAGCTTCAAGCCCATCCATTTCCAACCCCTGCCATGGGCAGGGACACCTTCCACTGGAGCAGCTTGCTCCAAGCCCCTGTGTCCAACCTGGCCTTGAACACTGCCAGGGATGGGGCAGCCACAGCTTCTTGCTTTTTGTTGGCATAAGGAAACACCACTGAGCTTTTCCCCTGCTCCTGACAAACCTTGCACCCATTTTACCTGAGTACATAAAAGGGCTGCAGGAAACCAGGAGAGGGGCTTTGGGCAAGGACAAGATAAGGGGAATGGCTTTAACCTGCCAGAAGAAGATTGAGATGAGCTGTTAGGGAGGAGCTCCTCCCTGTGAGGGTGCTGAGGCGCTGGCACAGGATGCCCAGAGAAGCTGTGTAACTTAAGATGTAACCTGTCTGCTAATGCCCTTATTTACCATATTGGTAACTGGATATGTATAAATACAATTTATTTTGCTACTATGCTATGAAATATAGCAGAAAATTGATCTTCAATTAGAAATGCCATAGTAAAGGACCAGCCTGTTGTCAGCAGAGCTGTCTTCAATCAGTTTGCCTCCTCTTTGGAGCGGAGGGAAGCAGAACATTGCCTGCAATGGCATTTTCATTTTGATAACATGCAAATGTGAAAAGAGCCTTGTCTTTATTTTTAACACTGATGAGAGCCTGGCTGTGATTGTGTCTGCAAGGACTGAGTAACCTTCTACAGCACTGAACGCTGAGCAGCACAGCGCATCATAGACTGCATTCCCCATACACCTCCTCCTCAGACCCAGCATCTCTTCTGTCCTGAAACCTTGGTATGAGAGCAGCCCCTGTGGTATGGTGGGATGGTTTGTGTGCTGAAGAACCAGAGGTAGATGTCAGTTAAAAATGCAAAACCTTCCCTAAAGAGACCTCTTCTTGCATGTTGCTTTGTAATCCAAGCAGATCTGAACTGCGTTTATCAATTATATTTGATGTCACAACAGTCAAATGAGAAGCACCAAAAGTAGAGGAATTTGTCTTAAAAATGGCTGTTGCCCTTATACATGTATTCAGCTGGCAGGGCCACCTCTCTTGTATGAAGAGGAGGCTCATTTAAAAGATAGTATATCATCTTCCCTTAGTATTCCCATGATTTGTCATGGTGACATCTTACTGCAGTGTGATTTACCTGCTGCAGAGACAATATCCATAATAGGTGTAGGCTGTCACAGTTACGGAAATGACTCCAGCACAGTCATTCTTAACGTGGGATGCTGCTTGTCTTAAATTAGCTTTTTCTTGTATTTGCAAATCTTCAATTGAATATCCCATCCCTGGTGCCCATCGCAGAGATTGGAACTGGATGAGATTTAAGGTCCCTTCCAGCACAAACCAGTCTCTGAGCTTCTGCTCCAGAGCTCATCTCAGTCTCCCCTCTGGCAGGTTAAAGCCATTCCCCTTGGCCTGTCCCTACATCCCTTGTCCAAAACCCCTCTCCAGGTTTCCTGCAGCCCCTTTAGGCACTGGAGCTGCTCTAAGGTCTCCCCTTGAGGAGCCTTCTCTTCTCCAGGCTGCCCCAGCCCAGCTCTCTCAGCCTGGCTCCAGAGCAGAGCTGCTCCAGCCCTCGCAGCATCCCCATGGCCTCCTCTGCACTCACTCCAACAGCTCCATGTCCCTCTTGTGCTGCTGCCCCAGAGCTGGATCAGGACTGCAGGGGAGGTCTCCCCAGAGCACAGCAGAGGGGCAGGATCCCCTCCCTGAGCTGCTGCTTGCACTCTGGGGCTGCAGCCCAGCACCGGGGAGGGGGGTTCTGGGCTCAACTGCACCCTAAGGCTGTGTCATGGGGAGCTTGTTTTCACCCAGCACCCCCAAATTCTCTCCTTATTAACAGTATCCTATTTTTACTCTCTAGTTTCATTTTTGTTTTAGCTCTTTGGTGACCTGTTTGCTCCAGAGAAAGTTCAGCTTTTTTCCCTTGTCGTTTATCTAACAGTGCTAGAACGGATACGTCCTTCATTTTGAGAGTGCTTCAGCAGATGATAATAATAATTGTAGTTCAATTAGCTTCCTAACTACATTGTGAAGGAACTAAGGCATCATTTTGTGCTAGGAAATCTAAACCAAGAAGAAAGTCTTTCTCTGGCTCGAGGAAGGCAGTCAGTTTGTGGGTCATATTAGCATCAGGAACTGCATTATTCCCATGTTAAGCCTGGATCAAGATGGTTTTGCTCTCTTTTTTTGCATGTGTGTATGCACCCGTTCCCTTGGGCTGCTGATTTGTATCTGTCACTCTTTGATGCTTGGGACAGAGGATGTGGAGGCCATCGTGAAGTGCTTTTGTGTCAGTAATTCCCCAAACGCTGGAAGAGTTGATGAGAGTACTGGAGACCAAATGAATGTGTGTGTTTGTGAATACATCTGTTCACTTAGTTTGACTCCAAGCCCTAACTAAGTACCAGATAATGGCATTGGCACTTGAATTGGACAGCTGAGGTGTCCAGGATGCGGGTGTACATTGGAGATAGGCTGCCTCCAATCAGCTTTCAGTATATGGAAGAGGCATTCTGGCTTACAGGAGTTTGAAAGGGGCGAACAAGATCTTTCCACACAGAGATGTCTTTAAGTGACAGCTTTAACCTGCCAGAGGGGAGACTGAGATGAGCTCTTAGGCAGAAGCTCTTCCCTGTGAGGGTGCTGAGGCGCTGGCACAGGGTGCCCAGAGAAGCTGTGGCTGCCCCATCCCTGCAGTGTTCAAGGCCAGGTTGGACACAGGGGCTTGGAGCAAGCTGCTCCAGTGGAAGGTGTCCCTGCCCGTGGCAGGGGTTGGAGCTGGATGAGCTTTAAGGTCCCTTCCAACCAAAACCATTCCATGATTTTATGTCAGGGTGTGTTGGCTTGTCCAGGAGGAGGATCAGAACAGTGGGTTTTTACCACGAGAGTGGAGGTTGACGCTATGAGGAGCCTATGTGAAGGAGAAAGCTCAGATGGTCCCACAGGAAGGGACACCTTGAGGTGCTCACCACCTCTTTTTGCTGCCCCCCAAAAGCGCCTGTGCATGGGCAAGGAAGCAGAGCGTGCTGCAGTAGGGATTAAAAACTCTGTGGCCGTGCAGGAGGGAAGTGGCTGCCGGTTGCTGATGATGGGAACACCGGGTGTGTTACCACATGAATTACTCGGGTGAGTAGCTGGAAGTGTAGCAGCAAAGCTGGCAAAACACCATTAAATGCATTCGAGGGCAGCGTGTAAACCTTCAACCAACCAATACCACTCCATAGTCCTGTGTCTTCATAGATGGTGTGAAAACGTCAACGCACATCCTCCTCTTTGCTGTGAGTTTGCATCCCTGAAGCCTTACTCAAGGTCGTTCCTCTGTGTGGGGCTCCGTGGAAACCATTGCTCAAAAAGGGACTGATGTAGGGACAGAGCGGCTCTTGTTTGTTCTGCATCTCCTTCCTTATCCTTCCCAATGTGTCCTGGTATCACACAAATGGGAGGAATGGCTTTAAGTCACAACCAGTGATAATTACAATAAAAGTAATTCTAATACCAGAATGGTTCCAGTCCCATATTCACTGCTGGGTGTAAAATTCCTTAAACCCCTATTTTGCCCAGCTTTTCCTTATTTATTTTGCTGTTTAAATACTTCATGTATCCATAAATACCGTTGTTTTCTGGGTGTTATTACTCATATTTATCATTTTATTGTTAGTATTAACAGAAGAGTCAACCAACGTAACTGGAAGAGATTTATGGAGGGCAGATCTCTAGATATTCAGTGAAATAAGGTGGGGAAAGGCAATTGCATTTAGGAAACCAATAGGAAATGGACTGACCTTCAGAAATCTTCAGCACAGAGACTTCAATTGGAGGGCATACTGTTTAATACTGAGATTGCAGAGAGCTTTGTAAAGTGAAGCAGTTTTGGTTGAAAATGGACTCCTTTGAAAACGAGCCTTAGAAAAATGATAAATGGTGGTGTTAAAATGTCACATTAATTTTTTGCTTGCTTTCTACGGAAGTTAATACAAAGCAGTTTCAAACTAGGGACACTTTGTGTCTTCTCGCTGTGCAAAGCAGCAGGTTTGTACCAAATCAGCCTTTTACAGAAGGGATTTCAGGGGAGCTATCGTGGTCCTGGGTCCTGGTTTTGATCAGTGTGAAGATCCTTCTGGCTTTTCTTGCCAGAGGGGTTTCCCTCTCTTCAGAGTTCTGGGGCTTTTTTATTACTTTTGGGGATTATAGGATTTTCATGTGATCCCAGCCTGGTTTGTGTTGGAAGGGACCTCAGAGCTCATCCAGCTCCAGCCCCTGCCATGGGCAGGGACACCTTCCACCAGAGCAACTTGCTCCAAGCCCCTGTGTCCAACCTGGCCTTGAACACTGCCAGGGATGGGGCAGCCACAGCTTCTCTGGGCACCCTGTGCCAGCGCCTCAGCACCCTCACAGGGAAGAACTTCTGCCTAAGAGCTCATCTCAGTCTCCCCTCTGGCAGGTTAAAGCCATTCCCCTTGGCCTGTCCCTACATCCCTTGGCCAAAGCCTCTCTCCAGGTTTCCTGCAGCCCCTTCAGGCACTGGAGCTGCTCTAAGGTTTCCCCTTCAGGAGCCTTCTCTTCTCCAGGCTGCCCCAGCCCAGCTCTCTCAGCCTGGCTCCAGAGCAGAGCTGCTCCAAGCCCTCTGACTGTAAAGCCCTGAGCAGCCTGGTCCAACCTGGAGCAGTTCTGCTTTCAGCAGGCTGGAGGAGAAGCCTCCTGATGTTCCTTGCATAGCCATAACCATTATCCCAGTGCTAAATGCTCTTCTTCCATGCCCCTACCTATGAAAATGGCAAATTTCCTTACACTTCTTGCTCTTTTCATGAAAATCAGCTCTTTTTCCATGTTTTTCTGGTTTTGGAAGCAGTGTGGCTCAGCTGGTGGGGGTGTAGCGATCAGCGTTGAAGTCCTGTTAAGGATTTCCTTTTAAAACAAGTTTTCTATTGATTGATAGAGATTGAACTGTCAGAGATCAAATCCGAATGTGGAAAATACGGTTTGAGGTAAAATAAGATCTGCAAGACTAAGGAGGATAATTTTCACCTATAAACTTCTGCATTGTGAATGGGCCCACCCTGAATCAGATCAACCTAAATGAGTGCTGAGCTGCTTAAAGCAGATAAGGTAAAGGAGGTGGCGCATCTTGTGCAGGAGCATTGAGAGCAGAGTGTGTGAGCTGAAACCCCCCTTGGTGATCTTGACTTGCAGAAAGCACAATGCTAATGTTTGTGGCAACAGGGATGATAGCCCAAAGGTTTATCACTCATGTCATTGCACATGCTAACTTCTGATTCTCAGAGGAATAAGGCTCGTGTTTGATTCCCTCCATTCACTTGGAGAAAGGCAGGATTTGGACTAACAAAGTCGGAAGTTGCACATATTCAGTAAGGAAAGAAGTGGTAAATGTTAACACTTTGCACTTGTTTATATTCTGCTGCTGTACCCATGAAAGAGGTTCCTCTCTGTATATGTATCTTTAGGGCTGTTTTGCTTGGGTTTGTTTGTTCTCCCTTTCTTTACTCATAGGACAGCACAGCTAGATGCTGCTGGTAGAGGCTTAGAGAATCTGTGTGTAACTCCCTTTAAGTGCTGTGTGAACTGTTAGGATGCAGTGATTGTGACTCCCATCCTCCAGGCACTGGCCAGAGGATGCTGCTTGGGCAAGGTGCTTTCTCCAGTGCCCAGAAAAGCCCCATTTTCAGCAGAAATTGGGCAGTATGCTCATGGGGAGCTGAATTGTGTTCGTATAGAGTGATCCCCATTCCTGGTTTGGGCATATTTAGGGTTGGGTCTTAACATTTATGTACTTTGACCAGCGCGTGCAGTGATGTCACCAGGAGCCTATGTTGGTGCATTTCAATCAGCTAACCGTAGAATGGTTGAGGCTGGAAGGGACCAGTGGAGCTCATCTAATCCAACCTCCCTGCTCATGCAGGGTTACCTAGAGCACATGGCTCAGGATTGTGTGCAGATGGCTCTTGAATATCTCCAGGAAGGGGGACTCTGCAGCCTCTCTGGGCAGCCTACTCCAATGCTCAGTCGCCCTCACAGTGAAGACGTTCTTCCTCATGTTCAGGTGGAACTTCCTGTGGCTTAGTGAATGCCCATTGCCTCCTGTCCCATCACCTGGCATCACCGAGAAGAGTGTGGCCCCATCCTCTTGACACCCCCTCTTCAGATGCGTATATCCATTGATCAGATCCCCTGAGCCTTCTCTTCTCCAGGATGAACAGGCTCAGCTCCCTCAGCCTTTCCTCACAGGAGATGCTCCAGCCCCTTCATCATTCTCATAGCCCTTCGCTGCCCTTGCTCCAGGAGCTCCATGTCTCTCTTGTGCAGGGGAGCCCATACCTGGGCCCACTACTCCAAGTAAGGCTTATGTGCTGCAGGGTCATTATATACTATATAACATAAAGTATTCTCTAGAGCAAGAAATACTTGGACATCCTCTGCCTCATCCATGTTGGAATGTCATGATATCCTCCATATTTTGCTTAAGGGAGCAAAGTTTGCAGACACGTTGGATTTCACCCATAGCAGGGAGGTCGCTCGTCCTGCAGTGCAAGCTTATGTGGCCGTCAGTGCTCTTAACTGCGGTTGCCAAAGAGTTGAGATTTGGGGCATTTTAAAGCTGGATTTTTATCTTGTGAGCCCATAAGTGGTGACAGATTCATTTGTGGCTTCTAGAAATGATAACAACTTGCTTTAGTCCTTTATTTGTTGCTAATATATGTAGAATACACGTTGTAAACAATGAGAAAACCTCATTTTTCTATCCTTACAGGCTAATTGTGAGGGGCTTAAGCCATTTTCAACAAGTAAATTGCATGAAAATACTCTAAAAGCCACAATATATTGAGAAGTTCCTTCGATATGTTTATCAGTGTTTGGCTTTGTGGTTTTTTCCATTATTTATCTATCAATCCATCAAATTTATGTATAAAAATGTATATATATATATAAACATTATATTAGAAATAGAATTTGTCATTTATTTAGTTACCCCTGTAGTCTTTTAAGGCCACGTAAGGAAATATTTATTGGAAAAGGAATGTAACTTAGGCTTTTTCCATCTCTTCCTGCTCATGGTGATAGAGGCATTAGAATAAAGCATCTCTTAACTTGGTGGAGTTTTGCTTTCTCTTCAGTTTGCTCACTCTGCATAAAGAGCTTAATATTTGCAGCTTCGAGATTCCCTTGGAAGAAGAAGGACAAGACTAGTTTGAAGAGGGTGTTTTACCCCTCAGGGAAAGAAGCGTTGGCGTGTGTTGTCTCTCCTGTAGGGAATTCTCATTATGAAGTATTTCAGTGTTAGTATTACTTGTGGAGATGATTTGATATGAGAATTTCCCTGCCCGTACCTGTTAGAGGGCCAATTTGACATTAATTATCTTATTGTAAAGATAATTAAAGGAAATAAGCACTTTCTCAGCATTCGTGGGCTCCTTCAGCTTTTCCTTCAGGACTGTGTTTTATAGGAATCATAGAATCCCAGCCTGGTTTGTGTTGGAAGGGACCTCAGAGCTCATCCAGTTCCAACCCCCTGCAACGGGGACACCTTCCACTAGAGCAGAATTCCCTTCCGGCAGACTTTCAGATGTCCTGGATCCTATGCTTTTGCTTTGGGAATACTGAATTCCCACTTGCCTCAGTGTACCTTGTTTGCAAAGGAATAACGAATCCAGCGCCTCTGCTTTTGGGCAGGAGAGAAATTCATTGCATTAAGCTGCTTACAAAGTGCATTAAATGCTCTTCTCTAGCATGATGTGTAGTAATTATCTTATTCACTGCGTGACTACTTCATTTCTGAGCTTTGCAAGTAAGGAAGGACGTGAAGGGCTTTCACTCCAAACCTTGGCGCTGTTTCAGTGAATAAATAGCTAATAATTGCCCAGGGCAATGGCAAGACCTCAGTGTTGCCCTTGCAGTACTTGCTGTATACACGTAGGCTGGCAATTACTCCTGCAATTACAGTTGGAATTGATTTCTTTGAGGGAATGAGATGCTTTTTTCCCTGTATTACTTGCAGTGGTACCCTGCAGCAGATGACAGTTACCTCCAAAGCAGGCTCAAGATTCAAAATCAACTTAAGATTGAAATTTAATGCTGTTGGTGGCTAAATAGTTAATAGAGTGTATTAAAAACACCTACAATACCTATATTGCATATAAATAATTGCATGGTTTTATTAGCATTGGAATTAAAAGCGCGCTGCCTGCAAATGACAGCTCAGTGCAGAGAATCATAGAATCATGGAATACTTCAAATGATGGAAAGTAAGCAGAGGACTGATAGTGGACTTTCTCCTAATATTAAACAGGTTTTTCTAAGCATCAGGAGCTTGAACAGTCTTCAGCAGGTGGGAAACTGAAGGTAAATGCTGTAGCAGGGATGTCTGTGTGTGTAACATGATGTTGGCTTGAAGGAACAATATTGCACCAAAGAAGGAAAGGGTTTTTTTTTTTATCAAGATAATACTAAGAGCATGAATTGGGGCCTACAAGGGCGCTGGAGAAGGACTCTTCATCAGGGACTGTAGTGATTGGACAAGGGGTGATGGGTTCAAACTGAAACAGGGGGAGTTCAGGTTAGATATAAGGAAGAAGTTCTTTACTGTGAGGGTGCTGAGGCGCTGGCACAAGGTGCCCAGAGAAGCTGTGGCTGCCCCATCCCTGGCAGTGTTCAAGGGCAGGTTGGACAGAGCCTTGGGCTACATGGTCTAGTGTGAGGCATCCCTGCCCGTGGCAGGGGGTTGGTACTGGATGATCTTAAGGTCCTTTCCAAACCAAACCATTCTATGATTATAGGAATCATTGTTTTATGCAGGGAAAGAGGAAAAAAATGTGGATTTAATGGTCAAGGACCCTGACCCATTCTGCTCAGCGCCACTTCTAGGGCTTGGCATAAGCTGACATGAGGTTTAGCAAGTTTCTGTAATTTTCTTAAACTAAAACTTAAAACACAGAATCCCAGCCTGGTTTGTGTTGGAAGGGATCTTAAAGCTCATCCAGTTCCAACCCCTGCCACGGGCAGGGGCACCTTCCACTGGAGCAGCTTGCTCCAAGCCCCTGTGTCCAACCTGGCCTTGAACGCTGCAGGGATGGGGCAGCCACAGCTTCTCTGGGCACCCTGTGCCAGTGCCTCCCCTAAATGCTACAGAATCTGCTCACATTCCTGTTCCATTCCCATTTGCTAAGCTTGTTCATTTTCCTGTACTTCTTTTTTTCTGTCCAGAAAGCATTGCAGGTTTTTAACAAGCTTTCATATTCTCATATTTTCACTTTCAAGCTCACACGTGGCAGCAGTGTTCAACCACCCCAAATCAAACTTTCATGTTTCCTTCCCGATTCTCACCATGCTAATTAAGAAGATACTCTTCTGTAATTATCTCTCTCTTCAGTGACTCATCTTCTTCCCAGGTTTATGGGGACAGTCATAGCAGCTCCCCCTTAAATTGCTGTGTGGCTCCAAGGGGAGGGTTGTGTTGCCTTGGCAGGAGATGGGGATGCTGGAGCGGAAGCGAGCAGTCTATGAGCAGAAAGAGGAGGGGAGAAGGGTCACCCATAGATGCAGGGAACGTGGCAATCAAATGCATCCGTATCTTTAGCTGTTTCTATCACTAAAAATGAATATAAAACTCATTTGAAAGTTTTAGCAGTTGTCCCACATGCCTTTTTTTCGCACCCAAGATTGCCATGATAATTTGCTCAGATATGAAATTCATCTTTTGACTGTTGCAGCTGTGTATATTAACTTAAATGACTCACCAAGTGGTAGATAAACACAGAAGTACGACCAAAGCTATTAACCACTTACAGAAACTACTTTGTCAGAGGAAGCAGAGGCTGTTGTATGTTGACTGCTGGGCTGCTGGAGAGGGCTGAGTTTGCAAACGTGGGCTTGATGTGTTTATGTATGAGATATAAGGCACAAGTTCTTCCCTGTGAGGGTGCTGAGGTGCTGGCACAGGGTGCCCAGAGAAGCTGTGGCTGCCCCATCCCTGGCAGTGTTCAAGGCCAGGTTGGACACAGGGGCTTGGAGCAAGCTGCTCTAGTGAAAGGTGTCCCTGCCCATGGCAGGGGTTGGAACTGGATGAGCTTTGAGGTCCCTTCCAACACAAACCAGGCTGGGATTCTAAGATATGTGAACGCAGTTGAAGATGTGTTTTTGTGTTTGCAAAGCAGCAGACTTTACAGATAATTTGAGTGAGCATCTATGAAAAGATACCACGAGCAAAGAAAGTTCATCTTCGGCTCTCCTTAGCATTTATGAACCAGCTACAGAGCCTTATGTGAAGTGATGGACTGAATTACTGCCAGAGCCTGGGCTTAAGAAGCTAATTTGAAATATTTATAAGTCTGGCTAGCAATGAAGCATCGTTTTGATTGATGACATCATTAGGGGAAAGAGGACTGAATATGGCCTATGGAATATTTCCTTGCAGACATGGGACCTTTTACAATGTCTGTTAGGTAGAATGCTTATTATACAGTGCTTTGACAATTAACTTTCTGAGATGATCTTATTTACATTTCAGAGTGGTAAACATTATCTTTGTGCGGCCTCTTCTTGTCTTAGTTTGGTATAAAGTTCTTTTGATGTCATGGAGCCGCAGCTCAGATGCTTTTCTGCTTTCATATTCATGCCATGTGCATGTGCTTAAGAGCTCTCTTCAGGTACTTTGCATCATGTAGAAAATACAATACTCTTGCACGGGCAACATCAGCTCTGTAGGAGTTTGGATCTGAACTCCATTACATTGGAGAAAAGCAGATTCAATGAATCCTTATCCTAGTGGAGATTTGGGGATTAGACTGTAAGTAAGAGGGCTCATAAGACATAAAGAGATAACCTTGTGTCATTTTGTGTTTGATCACAATTACTTGGACTGATGTAGAAAGAAATACTATGAATTGAAAGTAATGTAGATCTTATAAATGTAATGATAAAAACTCTGTAGTCTGCTTGGAAAGAAAATTCCCGAGTGTTCTACAAAGCTGGGCATGGCATAGAATAACCATAAAGGTGGCACAGGAAGGGAAGTGCACAACGTTATCAAACCATGTATAGAATCATTTAGTTTCTGAGGAATTCTGCTGGGCTTTCCAACATTATCTTCTTCATTAAAGACCAGCAGAGGTGTGGACACTATTATCATTCTATTACTGTATCAGTCAATAGGCTTTTAGCAGATAGTAAGAAGAGCAGAGGAAGTGATTTATGGGATTGGAATGTCTGGTAGTCATAGAAGTGGGTTTGATTTGTTACTATGATACTTTCATGTACCGTAAGGAAAGATTAAACCTTCTGGGGGCACTTTTTGCTTTTTCCATGGATTGAGGGGTATGTTTGGTGCTGCTGCTCTGGTCTTATGGAGGTTATGTGGTTTGGGTTTGGTTTGTTAAGCATCAGAGTATCTGGAAATACCACTTAATGAAATCAAAAGTTGGGCTTTCACTGCGATGCTCAATACAATGTTTTTTAAAGAGGTTTCCTTCTTGAGCAGAGTATTGACTTCCCAAATGCAAATGCTGATATCGTGGGGTACATGAGTTGTGTTTATTACCTTCCAAGGCCTTTAATTCCTGAGCAGCTTTTCTATCAAGAATATGTTGCAATATCTTCAGTGGAGATGGTGATAAAGCCAGGCAATTGGAAATAGAAGCTTTTCAAGATGCTTTTTTGTTTTCTTGACAGAACTGTGCATATCCATTAATGAATTTAAGTGCTCGGATTACATCCACTGTATTGCACGGTGCTCTCCAGCGATACTCTGCTTTGATAACAAGTATTATGTTGCCCGATCTGAAAGAATTGATTCCTTTGTACTTTTCCGTTTGATAGGGGAGCTTTGTTGCGTGCATGACTGCCATTTTAAGGCAAATGGAGGACTATCACTATGCTCATTTAATCAAGACTTTTGGGAAGATGCGGTCAGATGTTGTGGTAAGTTGAACATGTTTTATGTGTTCAGAAGCTTGTGTTTGTGCTTTTCTTCCTGTTCCTGTTTGTTAAGTCCAGTTTTGAAATGCAAAGAGAATGGTCAAGGTCAGAGGTTTGATATAAAATAGTAAAGCACTGTGATTTCTGCACTATCTGCTTTTGCAAAGGACAGAATTAACCTTCATGCCGTGCTGGAGTTGTTCACTGTTTTAACAAGCAAGCACTGAAACAGTAGATTTAAAGCAATTAGAAGAAAGCATTAGGAAATAATGCTGAGCCATTGCTAAAAATCTGTGTGGTTTAAGGAAAAAAAGGAAAAAACATAAAAAGCTTCCTTGAGAAAAAGAACTTTAAGTGTTAAATCTTCCAGCTGTCCCGATTTCATTTGTTTCAATTACTTTTACTTACCGATCCGCTCACTTTAAATTTCATACCAAACATTTTAACCTTAAGGATGCCCTTAGTTCTTAAATGAGCAATAATCATCGAAATTTGTCTTCCCAGAGTCGTTTGCTAGCCTAACTAAGCCAACAGCACAACTTAATTAGAGCATAATAGAAGAGAGTTTATAGCTAAGGAGATAACTCTGTAATGACCTGAAACTCTCGTTGCCATATGGCAAGTGCAGGATGAGAAGTAGCAACCATACTTGTTGGCCAAGATCCATCAATTAGTGCATGACCTGGAGCCTGAGCAGCTGTGTACTGTGATACCCACCCTGGTGCTGGGGATTCTGAGGTGACTTTCACCTGTATTTTAATCTAAAGGGTAGCCTTTGTTTAGGTTCCCTTCTTCCTTTCAAACTGAATGGAATAAAGCCCAGGGTCTTCCTTGGTGTAATTTATGTTTGGGCTTCCTGGTTTGGTTTTATATATTTAATTCCTGCTCTTCTGCTTATCTTGGGCAAGATTTGAGCTCTCTACCACATGCCAGTTTGATGCTAGAGCCTCTGGTGCTCAGCCTGTTTCACAGAATCATAGAATCCCAGACTGGTTTGGACTGGAAGGGGCATTTAAACTTATCCAGCTCCAACCCCTGTCGCAGTCAGGGACACCTTCCACTAGAGCAGGTTGCTCCAAGCCCTGTCCAACCTGGCTTGATTTTGATACTGATATTTGTACCTGATCTGGCATTACTAAGTAGAAAGTTAGTGATTTAAGAGAGTGAAGACAAAGTCCCACTAAGGACTGCAGATGGGCATCACTACATTGAAAGGGTCACTTCCCAGTGATCTGCTCCAGGATCCCAGAGCACTTACATGGATGGACACCTGGTTTTCAACTGACAACAAAACATTCCCAAGCTAAATGCAGCTAGCAGAGTGAAAATAATGGCTTAGCATACAGAAAAGGCATTAGTATTAAGGTTAATCTACCTAAATATTTCTGTACTTTTAAAGTGCTTCAAACTATTTGGCTCTAGAAAATGCAGATTGGTTGCAGGTCTTTACATGGAAAACGGTAAAACCAGTTTCCTCTTAAACATGTGTGTCCTGGGTTCAGCAGTAGCAGACATTTTTCTCCTTCTCAGTAGCTGGTGCAGTGCTGTGGTTTTGCCTTTCAGCCTGGGAACAGCACTGATAACACCGATGGTTTCAGTTGCTGCTCAGTAATGTTTACTCTGACCAAGGACTTTCTGAGCCTCATGCTCTGCCAGGGAGGAGGGGAAGCCGGGAGGAAGCAGAGACAGGACACCTGACCCAAACTGACCAAAGAGGTATTCCATACCACAGCACGTCATGCCCACTATATAAACTGGGGGCAGTTACCCGGAACGGCTAGACCTCTGCTTGGGTTGGGCTGAGTATCGGTCGATGGGTGGTGAGCGGCTGTATTCTCTTCCCTTGTTGTTTCCCTTGTCATTATTATTATTGGTGGCAGCAGCAGTGGTTTGTGTTATACCTCAGTTACTGAACTGTTCTTATCTCAACCTGTGGGAGTTACACTCTTTCTGTTCTCCTCACCATCCCTCTGGGTGCGGGGGGGAGGAAAGTGGGGAGTGAGAGAGTGGCTGCGTGGTTCTGAGCTTCAGCTGGGCTTAAACCACTGCAGTGTGTCATAGTTTAACCCCAGCCAGTAAACAAGTACCATGCAACCCACTTCCTACTGGGATGGGGAGGAGAACTGGGAAAAGGTGAAACCCTTGTGCTGAGATGAGAACAGTTTAATAATGGAAATAAGGTAGAATAATAATATATCTATGACATACATTGTAATAATATAATAATAATAATAGGAGATAACAAGAAGAGTGAGGAATAAAACCCAAGAATCACAAGTGATGCACAATGCAATTGCTCAGCACCCACTGACTGATGCCCAGCCCATCCCCAAGCAGTGATTGGTGGATCCCAGCCATCTCCCCCAGTTTCTTTAGTGGGCATGACATGCTGTGAGATGGAATACCCTTTTGGCTAGTTTGGGTCAGGTGTCCTGTCTCTGTTTCCTCCTGTCTTCTTGTGCCCCTCCTCTCTTGGCAGAGCGTGACAGACTCAAATGTCCTTGATCGGGGTAAGTGCTATTGAGCGACAACTAAAACATTGGTGTGTTGTCAGCATTGTTCTCACACTAAAGCCAAAACACAGCAGTGCACCAGCTACTAAGAAGAAAACCAACTGTCCCAGCTGGAATGCAGACAACGCACAAGGCATTGGAACAGGCAGTGCTGGAGTCACCATCCTTGCAAGTGTTCACACACCGTGTAGATGAGACTCCCAGTGCCATAGGTTAGTGGTGGCTTAGGCAGTGCTGGGGCACAGTTGGACTGGATGAGCTTAAAGGCCTCTTCCAACCTGGATGCTTCTGTAATTCTATGAAAAAAATGCAGAGAGCAAAATGCTGCTCAGGCAATGTGTGATGGTTACAAATGGCAATATAAATGTTTGCTTGAAATTCTTGCCTTTTTTGTCTAAATTAGCTGAAAGTTGCTTCTGTAGGTCAGATCTTTCTCGGTGAAAACAAGGGAGTAATTATGTAGTTGAAATTTGGCAAGCGGCCTATTTATAATAGCTTGGTTTTAAGAGTTTGATTTATGTGCATGCTGCGCACCGGGACACATGAAGAATCACTTCTTACTTTTGTCTTGACTCTCTGTATATTGCTTCCTTTCTGCCTGTTCTTGGGTTGTGTTTCTGGAATTGCTCTGGACTGTTGAAATCATATTTTCCATCAGCGTGTATGCAGTTGGCCACTTGATACCATCAAGTATCCATGCTGGTATTAGCAGATGTGCTAATCCAGACTTGGTCAGTTGCTGTAAGACTTTGTATATCTGTAATGAAAATGTACCTTTAAAATGCTTTAATATTGTTGATTAAGTGATAACATGTTAATGGAGGCTGAAGTACGTAGTAAGGTGGTAGAACATTAAATGGGTTATATGTTAATGGTAGAAAATTCTACCTTAAGCTACATTAAGGTATAAATAATGCAAGTGAAGGTGTGGAGGGCAATGGCAGAATATTGTTAAACCTGTGATAAAAGGAATATAGCGCGAGTAAATGAGTTTTCCTGGCTTTAAACACAAAACGGAGTCATCAGTTAGGAGAAAAGGAGGAAGACACCCCCAGTTTACATCACCTTTCCTGTGAGAATCAAAGGAAGGAGGTACTGTTCTCACAAGTATTTCTTCACAGATGAGATTTCAGCTCTTGAAGTCCACATCTTGTTCACTATTTTATGCTTCACCATGAGAATTGATGCCCCATGAAGCTCTCCCGGGGGCATTGCCCCCTTGACCTTTATCAGTGCTATGGTTTGAGTTTGCTCATAGAATCATAGAGTCAGCTAGGTTGGAAAAGACCTTTAAGATCATGAAGTCCAACCATTACCCCAGCACTGCCAAGACCACCTCATGTTCCTGTCTTAGAGCTTTTGTTTTCTTCAATCTTCAGTGGTAGGATGAGCTGTGCTGTAGCGAGTGATCCTCGGTACAATGTGGTTGGGCTGGACAAGAACCTTTCTCTACTTCTTCATTCATTTTTCATGCTTTTTCCATTTCCTCTTAGTCTGATAGTCTTTAAGCCAATGCTGCTTGACTCAACCATTAGAGCTTAGGTCCAGACGTGCTTTCGTTTAAGCCCAATTTCCCTATATATGGAGGTGACAACTGCATCTCCAGTTACAGGGTTTTGAGTTTAATCACAAAGACATAAAGATGCAGTGATTTAAGACTGAAACTAGATTAATGCAAAGAATAATTAATGGATTTTTAGTAAAGTAAATTATAAGAACAAGGGGGAACTTAAGCTGTGGTTGCTTCTTCACCATTGGAGACCCTTAAATCTATCTCTGCGTGTGCTCTTGCTCAAGCAGAAGTTATAAGCCCTGTGTTGGAACTGCTAGAGGAAACGTTATGGCCTGTTTTATGTAGGTGTCACTTTTAGATTATAACAATGGTCTTATTTGGCCTCAAAAATCTTAGAAAAGATGAGATGGAATGCAATAAAACCAGTCCTGTGTCTCTCTGCAGAATACATTGTTTAGGTTCATTAAGGTATTTCTGTTCAAAGAGGAATTTCTTACTGTCAAGTCTACTGTCATCCTGAGATAAAACATCCTCTGAGATCAGTGAGATTATTTCTGGGACTAACTGATCTCTCTCCCCTTTTTACTCAGTGAAACTTATATTCAGTTGAGACATGCATGGTATTAGTTGACAAAAATATGTATGTTGATGTTGTACCATGTGGAGCATCTCGGAAGCATTCCTCCCTGAAGGCATTCAAGACAACATCCTGGAGACAGTGCAGTAGGGAGGAAGACAGACTCCATGGGGTGTTTTGGATCACCATTTTCTGCGCCTCTGTTTTCTTCCCCCCTTTAATATTTTGCAGTTCTAGACTCTGGGGTTTAATGTGAGCATTGTGCATCCTTTCATGACAAGGTTTGACTCACTGCTGATGTGAGTGGGCGATTGTAGGGCTTAAACAGTCTCTCCTTTGGGGGGTATGATGTTGAGAGTTATGGGGAATGCCCCATGGTATGGGACCCCACAGAGGAGCCCACCCAGAGCCATTCACAGTGGTGTGGAGCAGCTCAGCAGAGGTGAAGCTCTTGTCTTGAAGAGCTGTACGTGAGAGCATTTGACTTCTGATTGCTGTTCCTCGCGACTCAGCAGAGCTGAAATTCATCAACTTGGCCTAAAGTTTTTTCATATCAAGTTTCTGCATGTTTTTAGCTAATTGTTTTTATTAAACTTGAACATTTATTGCAGAACCTCTTTGAAGTCCAGGTTGTGAGAAACATAAATACTGATACAGTGTATGAGGGGGTGATGCTCAGCAGGCAGGGGCAGATGGAATTGTCTAAAGCTTCTCAGTCACCATCTACCCAGTTACAAGGCTGAGCTTATTCTGATTTCTTTCCATAATTGGATGGAAACTGTGAAGATGTCCTCTCTATCGTGAATTTTGTTTCTTTGGGATGTTAAATAGGATTTGTTTTTGTAGTTACAAGGAAAGGAGGAGTTGCAGCCCTTGCCCCTTCAGTACAGTTTTTTCCTGTGAGGGCGCTGAGGCGCTGGCACAGGGTGCCCAGAGAAGCTGTGGCTGCCCCATCCCTGGCAGTGTTCAAGGCCAGGTTGGACACAGGGGCTTGGAGCAAGCTGCTCTAGTGGAAGGTGTCCCTGGCCTTCGGCAGGGGGTTGAAACTGGATGAGCTTTAAGCTCCCTTCCAACACAAACCAGGCTGGGATTCTATGAAAGATGAAATGGAAGAGAGCAGTATTATGACTATGTAAAGTTCAGGTAAGCACCAGACGCTTTTTATTTGATCAATAATTAACTCAGTTGTTACAGAGCATTATTTAAAGTACCTGTGTGGAAGTTGGATTATTAAAATGTAAGCATCAGTAGATTAAAATGTAGAGCTGAATCAGCAAAGTAGGGCAGATCATACATGGCAGAACCTCCAGGGTCAGTACTGAACCCGAATCATCCACAGAGGCTATGAAAGTTCATCCACCATCTCTTGCAGCTTGATCAGCAGAGTGTGCAGAGGCTCAACTGCTGAAATCAGTGACAGATAAAGTGTAAGGTAGAGTCTGCTTTGAGAAATCAGGAAAGTCTGCATCTGTACTCATCAAATATTAAGGGGAAAGAAGAGCACAGTGAGCTCCAGTCTGCCCTCTTGGGTAGGTGATGACCCTTCCCATGGTGCCACTTCCACTAACATTTCAATTACTGAGCTGTGAAGCAGCATCAGGAAGAAAATCAGCCGTTACCTGCCGCTGTACAAAAGCATGTGCCCAAATGAAGTGCTGTGTAGTGCTTGGGCAGCAAAATATGCAACTGCTGATTGGAAATGCTGTAACTCTGCCACTGAAATACATGAAAAATGAGCAGTAAAGTCTGCAGTTTGATCTCTGAAGTGAAGACACATTTTACTCCTCAGTGGAGTGTGTGTCTGGGGTGGATTTTGCTTTACGCAGTAATAACACATCTTTAACGGTGAGCGGTGTTTCATAGAATCACAGAAGGGTTGCAAGGTACCTTAAAGCTCATCGAGTTCCAGCCCCCTGCCATGGCTGGTGATGCTTTGTGGGCCCCTCTTTGGCCTGGGCATCTCCTTGGGTACCAGCAGGTGGGACGCAAAGCATCCCAAAGCAACCCTTGTGCTGTGCACACAGCAGAGCTGAGGAGTCTGGAAATTCATATCGATCCTGATGGTGCGTGCTCAGGATCTCTGCGGCTCCCTCCATGCCACCCACTGTGAATTTCTGAGCCAGGAAAAACGTCTTAATAGGACAACAGGTGAAAAGATGAACTGTGATGAAGCAGGTGACTCTCACACATGAAGACATACATAGGAGAGCAGTAACTTCCTCCTTGTTTCCCTCTGAAAAGGTTACAGAAAACCCAGCCTTAGTTAAAAGTCCAGTGAAGGTAACATTTAATGGGGTTTTTTTGTAGACATTTGACATTTTAAATAGAGACAAGGTAAATACCATTACTGAGAAGCTGTAGCAAAGGAAGAATATTCTAACCTGGGAATAAAAGCTCTTTTTTATCTCTGCATGAAATGGATGAAGGACTTGTTTCAAGTTCTTTTTTCCCTCCTTTATCTTTCTGCAAGCATAAGGCATTACTCAAATTATCTGATAGCAATTACAGATTCCCAAATTGTAGATGGTGATTTACCTTGTAAAGTACATGAGGTTTGTGTTTCAAAGAGATGTTTGGTTATAATCTGTGTAGAAATAAGTAGGTTTATGCAACTAAATTAACTCTGTCTGAGTCAGGTTTTCATTTGCAGAAGCAATCACTGCTCCCTTTAAGGAAAGTCTTTCCCAGTTTTGGGATGGCCAAACCATTCCGTTGTCTATTCCACGTTAGGGGTGATGCACTCCACCACATCACCTGGATACAGATTGGAGCTGGAGCACACGTGTTGCTTAATACATGGATAATCTTAATTTCAGATAAGAGACAATTTCAGGAGGGGATTCACAAGGGGAGGGAAAATTCATCAACAACCTCCAGGGAGTATTTTTAGTGTAATCATAACACTGAAAGTAATATATTAGGGTTTTTTTTCCCTCATTCCATGTACCAATAATGCTGTTAACAACTTTCCAGCGTACCCCAGGAATGCGTGGGGATGTGTATGTTTCAACAAATGCTGCACAAGAAGGGACTGAGAGATTTTGTGGTATAGAAATAAATTATGGTACAGAAAATAAATCACTTCTCATCAGAAACTGCCTTTGGATAAGTGTTAAACCAGTGCTTGTTCCCAAATAACACCTTGGGGTGTTTGTGATGTGCTATTGTTATCGTTTCTGAAAAGTTTAAATGGAATTAATGTTGGGGACGTGATATCCTCTATAAATATGCCTTAGTAGAATTTCTGCATAGGGCACATGAATAATGGCTGTGTTTTGAAGCGGAACAGCAAAGATACCTTTTGAATCCAGTCATTAATAAGTGACACTATCACTTGTGATTTATTTTTGATCTTGAAGAGTGGCCTTTTCCAAATATTTTCTCTTCCTTTCAGGATTTTCTGATGGAAACATTCATCATGTTCAAGAATCTCATTGGGAAGAACGTGTATCCCTTTGACTGGGTTATAATGAACATGATGCAGAATAAGTAAGTACAGAGGGAAAAGCGCCGTGGCTTTCCGAGATGCCTGGTTCATGTTCGATCTGAAACAACAGTGTTGCTTGGAAACAGGAAAACACAATGCAGCAGCTACAGTGGGGTTTTGACCTTCTGGGATGCAAATAATTATCTAAGAGTTGACTTTGGAGAATGCAGGGCAGTGATTTAGTGACCTGGTGTGGGGTTCTTGGAGTCCAGCATGAATGAAGAGTGGCATCGTTGCGAGATCCAAACTATGGGAACAAACTGCAGATGCAATAGGGATCTATACACATCATAATGATATATATACCTTTGGGGATAAATGGTATATGCATTTGGCCTCAAAAACTAGTAGTTATCATACGCTGTTGTGGAGTTGTATGTTCTGGATATTTTCAGTGGTATTAAGAAGGAATCGAAAGGGCATTTTAAACCTGGATTCTATCAGCCCGGTAATGAACAGGCAGGATGCAAATGTTTCTAATCCTCTTGCTGTTTTCTGCTCAATAATTGCAACTTTATCATTATTTAGGATCCCTTTGTGCAATATTTTGTGTTTGTGACATTTATTAAGTGTGTCAAATGCTTTTATGTGTCCTGTGATGAAAGCATAAGGAGAAAACATTCTATTTACTAGTTGCCTGGAGGAATCTCTCCTGTGCTCACTGGTAGCTACCATGGCTATAAAGTTGTCAGTAGTTTCTTATAGAAAATCCTACACCACTCTTCCTACTCTGGTTATAAAAACACACCATCACTTTAAGCTTGGCTTCTGAAGTCTCCTTCCCCACCTAATAAAATCCATTCTTAACAGGAGTTAGGAGCTTCAGCCTCCTCTTGAGTTATACCCACTAGTTGTGGATGCACACTGTGTGTGGCTGCAGCTTACAAAGCACCTGCTCATGTAAATGATGAGCCCTTGGAGCATGGATGATGAGGAAGATCTGAACCCCCTTGGGTTTCTTTGGGCTTTTTTTACCTTTGAAAGTGGTTTTGCTTCCAGAATTCCAGCTGTCTCCTGAGTCGTGGTGCAGGTGCTTTGGAAGCCCTCAGAGCGTATGGTACCTGGCATCCTTTCCAATGGCAGAGCACTCCCGTGCTCTGCTGAGTTTTTCAAGAGCTTGCAGTATGATGCGGAAGGTCTGTGTTTGGGCACTTACCTTGGTGTCCTCAACATAAGAAATACATAGAACTATGGGAGCAAGTCCAGAAGAGGACCAAGAGGATGATCAGGGGCTGGAGAACCTTCCATATGAAGATAGGCTGAGAAAACTGGGGCTGTTCAGCCTGGAGAAGAGAAGCTGCGTGGAGACCTCAGAGCAGCTTCCAGTGTCTGAAGGGGGCCTACAAGGATGCTGGAGAAGGACTCTTCATTAGGGACTGTAGCAATAGGACATAAGGTAACGGGATCAAACTTAAACAGAGGAGATTTAGGATGGATATAAGGCAGAAACTCTTCCCTGTGAGGGTGCTGAGGCGCTGGCACAGGGTGCCCAGAGAAGCTGTGGCTGCCCCATCCCTGTCAGTGTTCAAGGCCAGGTTGGACACAGGGGCTTGGAGCAGTCTGCTCTAGTGGAAGGTGTCCCTGCCCATGGCAGGGGTTGGAACTGGATGAGGTTTAAGGTCCTTTCCAACTCAAAGCTTTCTAGGATTCAACGATCTTCGTAGTATTCCCAAAGGATCTCTCATTGCTTATTTGGATGCAGATTTGACCTCAGTGGTTATTTTTTAAACTGTGGAATTATGGTCATAGAAATTAAAGAGCAAGAGAAAGAGCCATTCCCTCTCCACTGTTTTTTCTCTTAAGCATAGAGGGGTCATTACCAGGCAGTTCCTCACTCTGAAATCTTGGAGTAATATGAAGTGGGATGCAGAGGTCCACAGTTAAGTTGTGAGCTTCAGTTTTCTGATCCTTAAAAGCAATCTTGTCTTTTTCCCATGCTAAACATTAAGTCCCGAAGAAGCAGAATTGTGTTGTTAAGATCTTTGATTCTTCCTGCATAACCTCAGTACCCACGGAATATCTGAGTAATACTTAAAGTTAAAAACAAAAGCAGTTTTCAAGTCTTTCTGGTGTTGATGAATATCTGCAGAAGTGCTAAAGGGGGTTGTTCATCTCCAATTTACAAGTTCATTTTCATTACACCAGCTCGTTTGTAAATGCTTCTGGATTGATTTAAGCGCTTTTCATTTTTCCTGTTGAAGTTAATGTGGTTTCCGAAAGCAGAAAGCCACGTTGTAAAACACCTTTTTGTTCCTCTGGTCCATTTATTTTCACCCCTATAAACTTTTATTGAAGAAAACTAGGAAAAATATAAGAACAAATTCTGTCTTTTAAAGCGACAGAGTCTTCTCGATGGTAATAGCTTAGAGCACACCACTTACGTCAATCTTGAAAGCACTTCTTTCTGCAGATTGGATGTTTCTGTGCCATGAGCCAAGTTAATTGAGCTAATTTTTAACTATATACAGAATGTTTGTGAGTTCGTTTCCCTGCATGAAATGTAACTGGTGGTGTGAAATGAAGGGGAAAAAAACCCTAGATCATAGATCGAAGATATTGCAAGTCAAATAGCTAAAGGGGCTGACAAGAAACCTGGAGAGGGCTTTGGCCAAGTGCCTGTAGGGACAGGCCAAGGGGAATGGCTTTAACCTGCCAGAGGGGAGACTGAGATGAGCTCTTAGGCAGAAGCTCTTCCCTGTGAGGGTGCTGAGGCGCTGGCACAGGGTGCCCAGAGAAGCTGTGGCTGCCCCATCCCTGGCAGTGCTCAAGGCCAGGTTGGACACAGGGGCTTGGAGCAAGCTGCTCTAGTGGAAGGTGTCCCTGCCCGTGGCAGGGGCTGGAGCTGGATGAGCTTTAAGGTCCCTTCCAAACCAAACTGTTCTATGATTCTATGGCTTTTCCTTTCACTGTCAAATTTTGGTCCAAAACAGCTTCTGTTTTATGGTAAACAACAATAGCCAAACAACAGAGGAAAACCACTGATGGACGGGTGGCAGAGATGAGTAATAGACATAGTGTATATGTTTGAAGCAGCTACTTCTAGGAGAAGAGCCAGAGGCTGTGCTTGAACCAAAAGTGAACTGAAGGCCGGTTACCTGCCAGGACAGTACTTTTAGGGGTGGTTGGTTAAAAACAGCATCTAAATCATATATAATAATTAAGTCTTCATCTATATATTGTGTCTAAATGGCCACTGCTTTTGGGTAGATATAAAGAAGAAAGAAGACAAGGGTGAAAAAAGAGGAAATGGTCTTCAGATGCATAATGCTTTGCAGCAGAGTAGATTGAAGAAGCATTTTCGTAGCCTCATTGAGCTGCAATAGAAGCATTGGAATATGCAGCAGGAAGTGTTTAGGTTTGAGGCTGGGGAACATTCTCATGATCTCTATGGTGGATTGCTCAGGGCGTTGTGAAGTCTCCAGCAGCAGAGGTATTTAAAACCAGTTTGACAAGCGTCTGTTAAGAAGCCTGTTATAAAATAGGGAAAAGGAGAATAGATGAAATAATCTATAGAGAGAAGCCTGGAGCCTTGTCACTCCGTATGGCATGGTGGATGCTGGGCTGGGACTTGGAGATGAATTTCTCAATGGCAGGGCTATAGGGTCTGTGGCATCAGTTTGATAGGGGGTGGCCCCACGCTTCTACCAGGGACATGAGGTCCATGCAGGGAATCTGCTGCCTCATGCTAGTTCTCAGTGTTGGACTACATTAGGATTAAGTCAAGTTTAAATCTATGTAGGTTTTCATCTGTTGGGTTTTCTTCTTCAAAAGGAGTTTTTAAGCCTGGATAACTCCTGGCATGTGGTTACTAAATGTATTCATGACCACGGTGCCTAAAAATAAGGCTGAGCTAAGACAACTTTAAAGTGCTCCTTGTAGTTTTAAATAGGCTGTTGGGTAATAATTTACATTGAATGCTGTCAGATAGGAGTAATAGTAATTCTGTTTAAGATACTTGGGCACCTTTAAATTACATCTGTTGTAAGGTTTATATCTGTTCACATTTTCAGGAAGAGTTATTCTTACCAAGGTACAGGCATATTATCACCGGATTAAAGGGAATGGGGTTTATCAGCTGCCTTGACAGCTACTGTGACAGCTGCTTTGGAGCAATCCACCAGATGCTTGATAATGAAATTTAGGCCTGATATTCAGCCACCGAGGTGTATCTGTACACAAGGTCTCCGTGATAAGCTCCGGTAGCAGTGTTTGATAGCTGCAAGGAGTCAGGAGGGTTCTCTGCGCTTCAGGATTGGGTTGGGGAGCATTTTGGTGGCAGATTCTTCATTCCAGGTCTCTCCCTGTGTGGGTGCTGAGGCGCTGGCACAGGGTGCCCAGAGAAGCTGTGGCTGCCCCATCCCTGGCAGTGTTCAAGGCCAGGTTGGACAGAGGGGCTTGGAGCAACCTGCTCCAGTGGAAGGTGTCCCTGCCTGTGGCAGGGGCTGGAACTGGATGAGCTTTAAGGTCCCTTCCAACCCAGACCAGGCTGGGATTCTATCTCCTGCGGGACCATGCATTCGAGTTTTAACTGCAGAAGCAGTTTAAAAACCCAGCAGGGTTTTGTACTGTTCACATTTTTCCCCTTCCAAATCATGTTCAGAAACGGGTCAGAAACGGTTTGGAAATCGTTTTTAACTTTTGTCACGAGCTGACAAACAAAACTTGGGTTCCTCTTTCACCCATAACTCGGAACATGCAAACAGCTCCTCTTTACGTCTTCATAAACGAAAACAATTTAGTCTTTGGTCTTACTTCTGGCATTTGAGACAATCAGTTCCTTTGGTATACCTTATGATATATTAATTTGTAGCTATTACTTTCACCTGCAGCTGTTCCACTGGAAGCTCAGTTGCCTATGAAAAATGAATCTGATGTTTTCTGTTCCAGTTTTTTGTGTCTAATGTCCAAATTTACATAAAATACCTGGATATTTTGCATCTTGAAGTCGGAGAAAAAGGGATGAAATGCTTCCCAGAGAGAATGAGGTTTCTCTGGCCTACATATTTTTTCCCAGAGGAAATGTATCTTGCCTTGCAGCAGGCATCTGGTGGGTATTAACCTGCTCCCCACCACTGCTGCATTGGTTTTGTGGATGGGTGGAGGTGGGTTTCCTCCTGAAAACCCAGTTGATGTGGTTTAACCCCAGCCAGCAACTGAGGACCACGCAGCCGCTCTCTCATTCCCACTCAGTGGGATGGGGGAAAGAGAACTGCAAAGTAAATGTGAGAAAGCTCATGGGTTGAGATAAGAGCAATTTAACAGTTGAAACCAAAAAAACATAATAATGATGGAATGAAAAAGGAAATAACAAAGAGAGGGAAATAAACCCCAAGAAAGACAAGTGATGCAAACAAAAACAATTGCTCACTACCAGCCAACCAATGCTCAGCTGGTCCCCAAGCAGCTCCCCCCGCCTCAGTCAAGCTGACCCCTACTTCTATTGCTGAGCATGACATCATACAGGGATGCAATAGTTATTATGGAATGTGACAGTGGTTTTACATGACCAAATAGGATGTTGGGATGAAGAAACTCTTTGAGCCATTGTATTTTAGGAGGAGAAGGAATGCATTGATTGAAGAAGAGGGAATGTGGCCTTGAACAGTTCTAGGGTGGGGGAAGTTCCTCCCTGTGAGGGTGCTGAGGCGCTGGCACAGGGTGCCCAGAGAAGCTGTGGCTGCCCCATCCCTGGCAGTGTTCAAGGCCAGGTTGGACACAGGGGCTTGGAGCAAGCTGCTCTAATGGAAGGTGTCCCTGCTCATGGCAGGGGTTGGAACTGGATGAGCTTTAAGGTCCCTTCCAACACAAACCATTCCAGGCTTCTGTGATATGGTCTGGAATATCCCTTGGGGTCACCTGTCCCAGATGTGTCCCCTCCCAACTCCTTGTGCACCCTCAGCTTTCTCACTGGTGGGTTGAGGAGCAGAAAAGGCCTTGATTCTGCAAGCACTACTTAGCAGTAACTAAAGCACCCGTGTGTTACCCATGCTGTTTCCAGCACAAATCCAAAGCGCAGCCACATACCAGCTATTAGGAAGAAAATTAGCTCTACCCCAGCCAAACCCAACACACCAAATCTTCTATAGGCTGAGAAAGTTGGGGCTGTTCAGCCTGGAGAAGAGAAGGCTGCGTGGAGACCTCAGAGCAGCCTTCCAGTATCTGAAGGGGGCCTATAGGGATGCTGGGGAGGGACTCTTCATTAGGGACTGTGGTGAGAGGACAAGGGGTAATGGGTTCAAACTTAAACAGATGAAGTTTAGATTGGATTTGAGGAAGAAATTCTTTACTGTAAGGGTGGTGAGGCACTGGAATGGGTTGCCCAGGGAAGTTGTGAATGCTCCATCACTGGCGGTGTTCAAGGCAGGGTTGGACAGAGCTTGGCTGACATGGTTTAGTGTGAGGTGTCCCTGCCCATGGCAGGGGGTTGGAACTGGATGGACTTAAGGTCCTTTCCAACCCTGACTATTCTGTGATTCTATGATCTTAATGCATTTTCTCTGTGAAAAGCACTAAAAAGTCTTGCAAAGAGGACGAAGAAGAACCAGGGGATACATCTGGTAAACACGTACTTTTTACTGTTGCTGGAGTGTTTCTTTTTGGAGCTTCCAGGGAAATGTAGGCTGTTCTGCTCCGTGGTTGTCATAGCAGTACCTGTCAGATCTGTATTGTCCTTTCAGAATGAACTTCAGCAATGGATGTGACTGTCCATCAATAGTGTGCAAACACTGGAGGAGTTATGAACTGACGCAAGTTTTGCATAACTGTGAGCCTCAAAGTGGAGCAGAGGCTTCAGTGGCCTCAGAGTTATTCTTCCTGACAAGGAGCCCAAAGCCAAAATAGAATTGGGGTTAGATTATCAGGATTTCACTTAATTGCAATATTCTGCAGAGCCAAGCCCACAAATGCTTGCAGTAAATGTATGAATATAGGCTCTTGGCGCTTCCATAATTGGCCAGTCAAGTTTCATCTGTCAGATTAGGTGCAAGTGTAAAAGCTCTTCTTTGAAACCCATCGCAGGCTACTGATGGATGGAAGTGTGCTTTTCACAACAGAGGAAAACAGTCCCCAAAGATGCCAATGATTCTGGATAGAAGACTATAGAAAACGCAGGGCCACAGCATGGTTTTGCAGACTATCAAGTGATACCAGACATATGGGGTGGGGAGAGGAAGCACAAACTCCATTTAAACCAGTGCTTTGTTTTGCAACCCCCCTGCACCCATTAATGCAGTGTTGAATCCTGCATTAATGCCATGTTCAAAGAGATTAATACCAGATGTGACTTGAAGCTTGCACTTATAACTGGGGCACTGGTCATTAAAACACTGACTCAATATGTATTGCTATGGAATATAGTAACTTTTTCACGTCTAACTAGGATATTGGGAGGAAGAAAGTGTTCGAAATGCAATTGTATTTTAGGAGGAGAAGGGATGCGTTGTTTCAAGAGAAGTCTGAACAGCAGGAAAAGCTTTGATTAGAAGGAATTGGTGCTGCTTTTCCTGACTATTAATACATTTCCTGTAGGACTCTCTGCTTGCTTATTTAGGAAGTTTGAAGAGTCCAGACATGCAACTTGAACAACAAAGTAATTTTATTCAGGGATGGAATGAAATGAGACTTCAAATGGGAGCAATTTTGGTTCCCTTTAGTGGTAGATTCCTCTGCATAGAAAAACCTCCCGCTATTCATCATGGATGGGTTGAGGATGAAGATTTTCAAAGCACGTAGCTTTCGTAGGAGCCCAAAAGTTTGTTCTTCATCTGTAAATAAGAGATTAATGCACATTGATGAATTATATAAAGACACAGTTTCTGTAAATGGGAGGAAGTTTTTTGCTGTCCATAAAACCCTGTTGCATAATGTACTGACCTTTTCAAGTAAAGACCTTGCAGGATTTTGGGTTTAGTATTGTACCTGTCACATTAAGTGGACCTAGGAGGAAAATGAATGTATTTGACTGTGTTTAAAATAACGCAGGGGTTTTTTTCTTACTCAAAAGGCTGAGATTACTTAAAGGAATATGCTTCAGTGGGGGTTCTTTTCCCTTATAGCTTCCTTAGCTGGAAGAGGGGAAGCAATCTCCATAGCTGGTTATTCTAGCCCAGCCATGAGGAGATGTTGGGCCTGGCATAGGTGGTATGGTGATAGTGAAACTGTCGTGAGAATTGAGGAACAGGTGGGGTTTGGCACTCCACTGGATTTAATGATCTAGTTTCCCCCTACATATGTGTAATTTGTGATCACTTCATACTGGAGAAGTTGAGTAGCAGCTTCCAACACTGGGGATTTATGTGTCAGATGTCACAGCCTCTCCCAGTACATCTGCTGTTTCTCTGGGTATTGCCCCACCTATTTGTATCATGACTGGTCTCTTCTGGGGTCTAAAGCTGGGATAATAATTTTCAGTATTAAAATAAACACCATTTTAGTCATTATTATGTAGTCCAAGTTATGGGTTTCAGGTATTTTGAGACATGCACTTAAAGGTACCTAAAAACAGCTAATGGGACCAACAGGAAACCTGGAGAGGGGCTTTGGACAAGAGCCTGTAGGGACAGGCCAAGGGGAATCACTTTAACCTGCCAGAGGGGAGGTTGAGATGAGCTCTTAGGCAGAAGCTCTTCCTTGTGAAGGTGCTGAGCTGCTGACACAGAGTGCCCAGAGAGGCTGTGGCTGCCCCATCCCTGGCAGTGTTCAAGGCCAGGTTGGACCCACGGGCTTGGAGCAAGGTGCTCTAGTGAAAGGTGTCCCTACCCATGGCAGGGGTTGGAACTGGATGAGCTTTAAGGTTCCTTCCAACCCAAACCAGTCTGGGATTGTAGGATTCCATGTGTTTGGGTTTTGGTGACAGCATCCTGCACGAAGGAAGCTGGGCTTGTGCTGGGTGACCGTGTCAAGCATCCACTGTTACTCCTCTTGTTCTGTCTTTATTATTATGCTTGCCTTGACAAACCTATTTCTCTGTTTCTAAAGCATTGATGGGATTTCCTCTCCGGGGAACGCAGATCTCTGTATCGTGCCGTCTCTGTAAAATCAGGTGAAGGCTGTTGCGGCTGTATTTCTTCCTATAGCTCAGTGGAGATGATGTGTTTCATTTCAGTGGGGAAAGAGTAATCCTTAGTGCCTGCTTCCGAATTATCACCATGGAGCACTAGACTAACATGCACGTGTTCAGTGCTCAGTAGTAGTTAATGTCTTCTCAAAATATTTCTGATCTATTCCGTGACACTTCAACCTTCTATTTGCCACAAGAAAATGACAGTGACTTGAAAGAAATGAATTGCGTGTTAGGGAACATCTCTTCCTGAACTAGAAGGAAACGCAGAGGGATAAAATTATCCTAACCGCTGGTGTTCTTGGGTTGGAGTTTGATACATGAAGAGGAAAAAGTGAACTGAGGGATTTTAGAGGTTTTGCCTTCTTTTCATCTGTTACAAGGCTATTTTTGGCTCTTTGCAATGTTTTAAGTAGGAAGGGAATCCTAAGGTTCAGACCTGGCAACATTTCTGTTCATTAAGTGCTTGTCCTCCTTTGGTGGCAGATTTAATCCCTGCAGGACATTTTGAATGCCTCGTGTACATTACAGAGCTTGAGAACTGTAAAGAAAGGCATGAATTTAGAAAAGCACTTCTTCCATTGGGCTTCCCATGTTACCGTGATGGGGGTTATGTACAGGGTGCTTCATGGGGCTTCGCTGGTGGGGTAGCTACTAAACCAAGAGTCAGCTCTGCTGGTCATCTGCCTTGATCTGTTTTACCATCTCTTCAGTATTTGTTCTGCAAACAGGGGATGAGCAATCGAGAAGCACTCACAGTCTGTTGTTTCCAAAAGCAGCTCAGAAATGTGGTACTTGAAAAGATAAAATAGGGCATGTGAGCTCCATGCAGCCAAGTGAAGGTGAAAGCTTGGCTTGGCGGTTGCAATAAACAAGGGAACATTGCAAATAGCTTATTCTTCCTCAGTTTGTGGAATCATCCTCAGTGGATGTCTGGTTTCTTTTGTTTTTAACAAGATACTAATAAAGCCAACTCATTATTTTGGATACTCACACGTTTTGTTCCCAACTTGCATATATAGGGTGTAAAGAGCTCCTGGGTTTAATATGCTGCTTTGAAAGAAAGCTGCAAGAGGTTATTAGACCACGTGTCATGATAATTCTGGGTAAGAGCCTAATTGAGATCTGAAGAAGCATTGCCATGTTATTTTCAATTGGAAAAGAATGATTGGGATATTATTTTCCCTCCTACAACCTAAACCTGGGTTGGCATTGAAATACTCTGGGATCATTGTACTCATGAGCATATTACACCAACCAGTGTATTTATCAGTTTGATTTTTATGATATTTTTTGTCATCAAATGGTGCAGTTTGAGATGAATTCAATATAATCCGTGCTGAATAGTGGATAATAATATGCTGTTGCATACTACTGTTTGTCTGCTTTGTGCTTCAGTTGCTTTGGGAGTAGCAGAAGCCTTTAGCAGGTTACATTTTTCAGGTAGATCCTTTAGTGGAGAAGTTCCTTTAATTTAATTTAATTCCTGATCCTAAATTTTCTAATTATAACTAAAAAAAAACCCAAACCTAATTGTAATTTTA
Organism: Amazona ochrocephala; assembly: GCA_039720435.1. Classification (NCBI taxonomy): domain Eukaryota; kingdom Metazoa; phylum Chordata; class Aves; order Psittaciformes; family Psittacidae; genus Amazona; species Amazona ochrocephala. The sequence continues at coordinate 3,073,936 of CM077881.1, read as the reverse complement.
AATTGTAACTTGTACTTTATAATTTGAATACTCTTTTTCCCTTGTGCTGTCTGAACTCACTCAAAAGACCCTGATGTGCATAGTCGAAGTTTAACTGTATATAAGGTTGAGGGGGGTCAGCTCACAATTGAGTTTGCATTATTGTACCTGTGGGTGTTTGGGGTGAAGCTGGGTATGAATATTTGCTTTCTCATCTCATGAAGCCTTTGGGACCAGCCTTGCTCCTCGCATTCAGGTTTGGTGCCACATTCGTCTCTTTCCCTGCAGCACCAAACCCGTGGGACTGCCTGGAGGAGTGATGGCTCTCTAGATACCCACAGGAAAAATCAAGTATCAGTTATACATGTGACAAAACCCAAGACAGAAAACGATGATGGTGTGCTTTGGTGGTGGGAGTCCAAAGGCTGTTGAAGAACGTGCCCCTTCTCCCTCCACCCGTGGGGTTGGAGTAGGTGGTCCAGGGCTGGCAGAGGATAACTACTGCAGGAGTGTGCCACTTGGATGGGTAAAACTAAATAGTGTCTAGTCCTGTCCTTCCCATTCCTTACACTGGCCATTGGCCGAAAAGAGCAGAGCCCTTCCCCGTGTGTGCTGTCCTTACACTCCTTCGAACAGCAGGACCTCTCCCAGACCTCCCTGCACTGCACCAAAGAGCGAGACTTCTGGTAGCCTCATGTTTAATGTAGCTTCAAATTATCTTACTTATGGCAATAGGGAAACAGGTACTATCTTATCATGCAGGAGTGTCCTGGGTTCAGCAGTAGCAGTCATTTTTCTCCTTCTCAGTAGCTGGAGCAGTGCTGTGGTTTTGACTTTCAGCCTGGGAACAGCACTGATAACACCGATGGTTTCAGTTGCTGCTCAGTAATGTTTACTCTGACCAAAGACTTTCTGAGCCTCATGCTCTGCCAAGGAGGAGGGGAAGTCGGGAGGAAGCAGAGACAGGACACCTGACCCAAACTGACCAAAGAGATATTGCATACCACAACACTTCATGCCCACTATATAAACTGGGGGCAGTTACCTGGAAGGGTGAGATCAGTGCTGGGTCAGGCTGGGTATCGGTCGGCTGGTGGTGAGCGGTTGTATTCTCTCCCCTTGTTATTTCACTTACCATTATTATTATTGGTGACAGCAGCAGTGGTTTGTGTTATACCTCAGTTACTGGACTGCTCTTGTCTCAACCCGTGGGAGTTACATTCTTCCAATTCTCCTCCCCATCCCTCTGGGAGCCAGGGGGAGGAAGAAGAGGGAGAGTGAGAGAGTGGCTGCTTGGTTCTGAGTTGCACCTGGGCTTAAACCATGACAAGGAGATGGCCTTGTGATGTGTGTCACATATGCACAAGGACAGCCTTCCAGTACCCTAAGGGGCTACAAGAAACCTGGAGAGGGGCTTTGGACAAGGGTCTGTAGGGACAGGCCAAGGGGAATGGCTTTATCCTGCCAGAGGGGAGACTGAGATGAGCTCTTAGGCAGAAGCTCTTCCCTGTGAGAGTGCTGAAGCGCTGGCCCAGGGTGCCCAGAGAAGCTGTGGCTGCCCCATCCCTGGCAGTGTTCAAGGCCAGGTTGGAGCCAGGGGCTTGGAGCACCCTGCTCTAGTGGAAGGCGTCCCTGCCCATGACAGGGGTTGGAACTGGATGAGCTTTAAGGTCCCTTCCAACCCAAACCAGGCTGGGATTCTGTGGTTCCAAACCCACCTGAAAGTGCTCTTCCAGTTATTAATTGAAATGCTGGTGCTCTGACAGGCAGCCTGTACTCTGGGGCAGCTGCCTGTATTGATCCGTTGTGCACGCAGGACCAGCGGCAGGATGTGCCGCCTGAATCACATATCCCAGTATCCCCTTTTTTGGCACAAAATATACGGCGTGAACAAGAATGTGCGAATACTTGTTTCTTCTAATAGCAGCAGCATGAAGTAGGTAATTAAATGAAGCTGAAGGTGTTAAATCAGAACCCATGTTAGCAGGGCTCCATTTTTGCTGTCAGTAAAAGCTAATGTCATGCCATGACTATTTTTAATACGGAAGGTGTAGCAATTTTCACTTAAGATCACAATTTTTCAGCTTCATTTTAGTTAATACTGTTGCACGGTTAAAAATAGCTGGTGAGTGATGTGCTGCTTTTTCACACTTGAGGCTTATTAATCTTTTCCAGTATTTTTAAAAACACCCAATATTTCACTTCGGGAAATAACAAAATCCTGTTTGTTTCTATATTATAAATGGAAGTTCGGGCTTAAATGCTTCTGGGAGAAGGTTGTATTGTTGCAAAGGAAAACAGAGTTGAGTGTGTGGTTGTCTCCTTATGCATCGCCAAACATCACACGAAATAATGTCGTGCTGATTCCTGTTTACTTTCCGTAGTCGATTCAGTATCCGTAACATTCCCGGGTGATTCCTTCTGACTCCTTCCATCGCTCACCTTCTTGTGCTAAGGAATAAAAAATATAGGGAAATTGAGTACGGGCTCTGGTGCTGTCCCATGCGCGTTGTCAATCTCGAGCTGTCACTCCAGAAATCATACAATCAGCCACGGTGGAAAAGCCCTTTAAGCTCATCCAGTCCCACCATTCCCCAGCACTGCCAAGGCCACCGCTAACCCATGGCACTGAGGGCCTTGTCTACACGGTGTGTGAACACTTACAGGGACGGTGACTCCAGCCCTGCCTGGGCAGCCTCTTCCAATGCCTGAGCACCCTCTGGGAAGGAATTGTTCCTCATCTCCATCTAAACCCGCCCTGGTGCAGCTTGAGGCCGTTCCCTCTTGTCCTATCGCTTGTTACTTGGAAAAGAGACACCTGAGGGAGACGGAGATGAGCTCTTAGGCAGAAGCTCTTCCCTGTGAGGGTGCTGAGGCGCTGGCACAGGGTGCCCAGAGAAGCTGTGGCTGCCCCATCCCTGGCAGTGTTCAAGGCCAGGTTGGACACAGGGGCTTGGAGCAACCTGCTCCGGTGGAAGGTGTCCCTGCCCATGGCAGGGGTTGTAGCTGGAGGAGCTTTAAAGTCCCTTCCAACACACACCAGGCTGGGATTCTATGAAAAGAGTTGATTTGAAGGTGAATGGTATCCAGATGTGCTTGTTGGTATCCAGCCTGGCTCCATGCTGTGCTGTTCCTGGCACCCGGATAGCTCCAGCCTCCGGCACATTTAACACCAATGCAGTTGTATTTCCTACTCTTGCCAATATTGGCCCATTTTAAGGAGAACAGAGTTGCACAAGTACAAACATAATACCAGATTATTGATGATCATTTTACTGCACCATTTCCAATGCTGGTGGTTCTGCTGTGAGCTTTTTCTGCCATGCATTCATGGTGTATTAAATGACCATGAGAGGCGGAACAGCTTAATTTAACAGAGGTGGTGTGTGTGTGATAGAATAGTGTCTTGCTGTTTATCTATGAGTTTTGTTAAACAATTCCCAAGCGTAGTGACCAGCACAGTTATGAATTTAATACACTTCTGGTAAAATATCCCTAAAGCCCTTTTTGCCTTTAACTTGCGAACATGTCCCTCTTCTGCGTTTTTGTCTGTTTAAATGACTGATAATTATGGAGCACTTTGGCTTCTGAGAGCAGGAGCCTCAATGCACAAAAAGCCAGTGAGGCCTTTTCTGGGGCTATTCCATTTTAGGATTAGAAGTAGTTGATGAGCTAGATGCTAGAAAAGAGGCTTTTACAGTTCAAGTACAGGCAGGCAGAGCCAGTGTAGCAGTAACCGGGGTTTAAAGTATAGAGATGATAGTTATTCATGCTCTGATATTTCTGACTGTATCATCATAGAATCCTGCAACGGTTTGGGTTGGAAGGGACCTTAAAGCTCATCCAGTTCCAACACCTTTCCACTTACAGAGACACTTCCCATCATGTGTTATTATAGGACAAGAAGAGACCGATAAGTATAATAAAGAAAATAATAAATATAAAGAGAATAATTTAAATTTAAATATAAGTATAAAATGTAATTTATATTTAAATATAAATATCAAATTTATTTAAATTTAAATAAATTTAAAGAGAAAGTAGGTATCAGATCATTGTCTTTCGCCAGTATAAAGGTTTATAGCACTGCCTATGAGGATTGAAAAGTCATCTTTTGTGTCTCTTAATGGCATAGCAGACATAGGTTTAGCTAAACCGTTCTTGACGGGTGTTTTCCCTTCCTTCATCATAAGGATTTGCACTGCAGTTTAGCAGGCACTGTTGCACCTACTGCAACAGACATATTGGCAGATCTTGGGATGAACACATGGAAATGATAAGGTGAATTTGTTAGTGTTTAACATTTACTAAAAGGAGATTGTCCTTCGTATGCAGTTAATGGATGCATGTAATCGTCTGTGATTGAAAATACTGGGCCACATACTGTCAGATACTTCCGTGCAGCTCCTGTTCTTTGAAAGGGTGAACTTTAGACTTCCAAGATGTTTTTCATTTGGATTCTTAAAAACAATAATATGAATGATATTAAACCCAAATGTTTTCCTTCTTTAAGTTCATTGTGTATGTCCATTCATCAAACGCCTGGTGAGCTGCTAAGGGTGTTCCCTGTTCCATGTGTTCAAGGAGATGTTTGTGTTTGCTCTGCCAGTGCTCTCTCAGCTTTTCATGTTTCTCTCCTGCCACATATGCCTACTGCAGGGAGGTGAAACTAGATGATATTAAGGTCCTTTACAACTCTAACTGTTCTATGATCCTATATGGGAAGAGCTACCCCCTCTGCCTGCTAAAAGCCAGCACCTAACACCTTCCTATCCCCCTCCATCACTCCCTGCACTCACAGCCAACATCCAGGGCTCTCCAGAACCCTCCTGCTGGAAGGATGGAGCTCTGGAAATGCCTTTGTTGGTCCTCCTCTGGCTTTTCCCACCCCCACTTGGTGTTTGCCTTGCCTGAGCCCTCACCTTGAGGCTGGAGAAGAGCATTACAGCCTTGCCTTTGTGGGAGTTATTTGCTGAATGCCAGCAGCATCAGTAAAACCCAGCAATTTAAGTACGTGCTTGCTGCAGAAGGTGTGCAAACCGTGATTTTTAAGGCCACCGTGATTATCAGCAGGACAAAAAGGATGCTGGTGGGTAACTTCAGAGAGGCAGCTGAAGTGGAGCTCATCCTGCTACCTTCGGCTGCCTTGTGACAAGTTACGCTGTTCATTTTAGAGCTACTGCTACCGGGTGCAAACTATCACCTCTGTGTAACACAAAGCACTCCTCTGGTACACCGTCACCCCCGATTCAATTTGGTAATGGTTTTGACAGCTTAATTTGTTTTGGCAGGCTTTCTGCTGGCTCAGGTGTCATCTGTCTCTATGCAGCTGGGGTAGAGGCAGCATTGAAGCACTGGGCTGGCGCAAGGGCTGTATCTCCTGTGCTATGGCTGATAACCAGCATGGGGATCACACCCCTCATGCAAACCAAGTGGCTACTAATGGGCTGTGGTGGACAGTGTGGACTCAGGTAGGATGCTGGCAGGGAGAGCTTGCTCCTCGCATTTCTACCTTCTTCTTATAGCTCTAAACATGTGTAACTTCTGCATGGTGAGCAGTTTGCAAAGGTGTTATGTCTCCCACTGGCTGCTGTCCATGGGAAGGCTGTTGGCCATTATATGGACATATATAACCCTAATCACAGACTGGTTTGAGTTGGAAGGGACCTGAAAGCTCATCCAGTTCCAACCTCCTGCCACAGGCAGGGACGAGCAGGTTGCTCCAAGCCCTGTCCAACCTGGCCTTGAACACTGCCAGGGGATGGGGCAGCCACAGCTTTTCATGCTTATTTCTCATGCTGATGTTTTCCTACTGAGAATTCAGGTGTTCAGTCATCACTGGTTTTGTTCCTCTCTCTTTGGCTCTGATAAAATGTGTTCACAGAGTCATAGAATAGTTAGGGATGGAAAGGACCTTAAGATCATCCAGTTCCAACCCCTCTGCCATGGGCAGGGACACCTCCCACTAAACCATGCCACCCAAGGCTATGTCCAACCTGGCCTTGAACACCGCCAGTGATGGAGCATTCACAACTTCCCTGGGCAACCCATTCCAGTGCCTCACCACCCTTACAGTAAAGAACTTCTTCCTTATATCCAATCTAAACTTCCCCTGTTTAAGTTTGAACCTGTTACCCCTTGTCCTATCACTACAGTCCCTCATGAAGAGTCCCTCCCCAGCATCCTTTTAGGCCTCCTTCAGATATTGGAAGGCTGCTATGAGGTCTCCACGCAGCCTTCTCTTCTCCAGACTGAACAGCCCCAACTTTCTCAGCCTATCTTCATACGGAGATTCTCCATCCCCTGAACATCCTCACGGCCTGATCATCCACGTGCTTCTTTCTGTGGTTTACCTTTTGCTGTCCCGCTCATGTCTGTAGTAAGCAAGGTGTAACTAATATAAAGTGGGAAAAAAGAGTGAGCTGTAGAAGATAGCTGAAGGTGTTCTGACAGTTGCCTTATAAAGGTATCCAAACAGAAACATTTCTGGGATGAACTTCACTTGCATGTCTTTGTCAGTGAGGTGTGATACTAGAGTGCATTTAGACACATTCACTCGCCCTCCCAGTGTTAGCTCATGTTCTTCTTTCTGGACTGTTTTGCCTCTTTTCAGCCTGAAACCATGTTTAATTTTTAAAACCCAAAGTAAAACTGCCACCTGTCCAAAGCAAACATGTTCCATGTAAGCTCTTCTCGAACACTGAATACTTCTCCATTTGTCAAACGTACTTTTTATACTTAATTTTCTTCCACAACCACTTCAGTCATGTTTTCTCACGGAAAAGTAAAATATTTTCCTCTGTGAGAGACATCTCACAGTTATTACCTGACAAATGTATTCATACTGGGATGTACCTTCCTTTTCTGGTGGAGCCTCAAGCACTTTTTAGGCTTCCGAATACACATTCAGCACTTGCCACTGTGTTGTATCCCTGAAAATACTACTTCTTACCTGGAGAGTTTTCTTGGTCTACATAAAGCTGTAATTTTCAGTGGTTCTGACTGCATCCAATGATTTTATTATTGTTTTTAAGAATTATTCCTCATCTTTTCCAATTTGTCCAATTGCTTCTGCCGCAGGAGTGCCAAGAAGCAGATGGACTTTTTCAGGGGAATGCTGATCGAGGGGTGTAGAGAGGGATCGTTGCATCTTCACTCCTTGGCAAGTTCGTTGCTGGAGTAGTTTCGTGTAGCAAAGAAGTTATACAAATGTGTGTTGAGTTTGGCTTTCCTTCAAGTGGTGCTTCTACGCAGGCAAACCAAACCTTCAGAGCTCATTTTTCATGGAACGTAGAACAGTATGGGTTGAAGTGACACAAAGCTCATCCAAGCCTTGGGCAGGGACACCTTCTACTAGAGCAGCTTGCTCCAAGCCCCTGTGTCCAACCTGGCCTTGAACACTGCCAAGGATGGGGCAGCCACAGCTTCTCTGGGCACCCTGTGCCAGCGCCTCAGCACCCTCACAGGGAAGAGCTTCTGCCTAAGAGCTCATCTCAATCTCCCCTCTGGCAGATTAAAGCCATTCCCCTTGCCCTGTCCCTACAGGCCCTTGTCCAAAGCCCCTCTCCAGCCTTCTTGTAGCCCCTTTATGTACTGAAAGGCTGCTATAAGCTATAGAAGGGAGCAGGAGCTTGGTTCTCCTTAAGGAGCTCATTCTCAGCTCTGCTACAACTTCTTTTGAAGGCTGAGGCCTCTCTCTCTGTCCATTTCTTCATTCCTCCTCCCTTAATATACTGTTTTCTGTCTAATCTAATAGTCTCCAAAACTAAAAATCCACCACTCTAGTAAATCCTGTTTTTTTGATTGAGGAAGGTGAAATCCCACTCTCTCATTTGGTGCTGGAGTGAAAGAAAACACAGTTTATAATGAATATGTACCCAGAAACAAGTATTAAATGTAAACCCGAGGGACTTGCGAGATGATCACCAACTAGTCAAGGGTGATGCAGGTTTTCTCCGTATTGCTACAAGGCCTTTGCAGTCTGATGTGCATGTGGGGTGATGTGTGGCATCACCCAGTGCGTGTGAAGCACTATTCAAAGACAGTTGTCTTGATTAAATGAGACTGGCATTTTTACAGCTTCGTATATTTTGGTTTCTGCCAAGACAACTGACAACAAGAAATGAAGAATTTATGAAGAAATCATGAAAAATTTATGCTGGCATATGTGATTTATTCATCCAGCACAGAAACCGTGGCTTAAACTCCAGCATCACAGCTGCTAATAAGGAATGTGAAAATAGGCTTAAACTGTTGATCATTTTCTATGGATATGTAGACGGCTCACTAGATTCCCATCCTCTACCATGTATTTGACTCACAGGGAAGTCGGTGGAGGAGCGCTTGTAACTTAGAAGAGTTTGGGTCCTTTGTAGCCAGGATTTGAAGCTAATTCTTTAAGTTAGAAAAGATGCTCAGGGGCTGGAGCATCTCCCGTGTGGAGCCAGGCTGAGAACATTGGGGCTGTTCAGCCTGGAGAAGAGAAGCTGCATTCAGACCTCAGAGCAGCTTCCGGTGTCTAAAGGGGGCTACAGGGATGCTGGAGAGGGACTCTTCATCAGGGACCGTAGTGACAGGACAAGGGGTGATGGGTTCAAACTGAAACAGGAGAAGTTCACATTAGCTCTAAGGCATTCTATGATTCTAAGATACGTGTAATAAAAGCCCTTAGGAGAGGAGTGGAATATTGCCAATGACAAACTTGCATCAAATCTTTCCATATTGCATCTTTAAAAACACCCCACCAAACAAAACTCCAACCCAGCATTCAAGTGCACCTCTGAGTAAGTGCAGAATTCTTTCAGGGATTCTTTTCTGAAGCTTTACCGAGCAGTTTCTGGATATTATCTTTATAAGCAGAACTCGGTGTGTGGACATAGGAGTCCATAGGGAAAATAACAGCTCTTCCCTCAGCCTCATTTCAGTTAGACTGTTGCATTAATTTCCTTTCTGACTTGTGACATCTGCAGTATGAATTGCTAATGTGTTTGTGTTGAAGGTGGGGGCGGGGGGGGAAATAGCCCACTGAAGCCAGTGAGTAAAAGTGGTGTTGGGTTCATCCAGTGCCTTGGAGACATTCAAGGCCAGGCCGGATGCTCATTGCAGTGGGTTGGAACTAGATGACCTTTGAAGGTCCCTTCCAACACAAGCTGTTCTGTGATTCTATGGTTTTGAGAGTATTTTCCAACTCCTCCGCTTTGTGTTTAACCTGGATTTAAATGTGTCAACGTTCCCTGTGCGGTCCATGGAGTTTGGATTCAGAGCATGCTGCTCTCTCGGCTGTAAAATATCTAATCCCTTTTACTTACACGTTGCTGTTAAAGCTGCTTTCTTGTTCTGGCACAGGAATTCCACCTGTACAAGAATGGCAGATGAAATGCAGCAGTTGCCTTGATTTCACGTGGGGACTGTGGTAGTTCTGTTGTAGCAGATAAATGTTAAGGTTTTGCATTAAGACACACTGGAGCGGGTTCTGGGCAGAGATGTAGGTGTGGGGTGAGCAGTATAGCGGCAAGACTGAGTGATCATGAGAATTGATCTGTGGGTCTATAAAAGCTGTCTTTCCAGTCTGTCAAACAGAGTGGTGAGGCATGTGGCATATGATAGCGATACACTGCAGTTAACCTGAGATAGCTGGCTTGAGATGAGACAAGCTTTGCTGCTATGCACTGATTGTCCAAGTTTTTCAGCTAGTTCAGTTGGAAATCTGGAAGGGCTCAATTGTGTTTTGTGGATAGATGTGTTATAAAGCAAATAAATGCTGGTAAAACTTGGTGGGTGCAAATGGCAGGTTCTTCTGCAGTAGAAGAGATCCCCTGGATGAAGGAAGAGCTAGAGGTCCTCTTCATCTGGGTCATCAAAGAGGTTTGTGTGGCTGTAACATGGCAATTGTTCATCAAGTGGCATGGTCAGGAAGGATGAAAGCCACATACTGCAAGAGTTACCACCAAATCCCAGAATCCCAGCCTGGTTTGGGTTGGAAGGGACCTTAAAGCTCATCCAGTTCCATCCCCTGCCACGGGCAGGGACACCTTCCACTAGAGCAGCTTGCTCCAAGCCCCTGTGTCCAACCTGGCCTTGAACACTGCCAGGGATGGGGCAGCCACAGCTTCTCTGGGCACCCTGTGCCAGCGCCTCAGCATCCTTACAGATAAGAGCTTCTATCTGTGATATTAAATGGAATTGCAGTGGTGCTGAACCAGCTTTAGGTTTAGGGGTTTTTGCATCCTTCCCAATACTGTTTATTAATGACTGAATTCTCTCCATACAGTGACTAACCCCGTTGGGAATGGTAAATACTCTAAGACGTCTTACAGAGCCAGTGCTGGATTTGGGAATGCTGCAAAATCTCCTAGGAGCTTTAGGCTGAGAAGCAGCAATCCCGACAAGCCTTTTCTAAGCTAAAAAAGGGAGATTTACATGTTTTGGTCTTCTTAAGCTTGGTGAGAAAATCGCCATTTAAAGGTTTTATGTTGTGTTATTGTATCACTACATTTGATAGGTCAATTAGAAAGTGAAGTGTGAAAGATCTTTGAGTTGAAGATGCACCAACAGCAGAAGGGGTTTTCTAGTGCTGGACCCCATCATGTTGGTCTTGTAAGAGCTAACCACGAGGATTTAATCTTTCCTTTGCAAACACTTTTCTTTACGAAGGTTGTCCATTGGAACACTGTAATACCCATTTACATGCATTGATTTGATTCTTACAAAGATCTAATTTTTCCAGCACAAATTCTCCTTCAATTTTCACTGGGGAGAAAGAAGAAATTACTTTATTTTGTTGTTTGGGGGTTTTGTTGGGTTTTTCCCCCCCTTCTCCTGATATTTCTCTTCATCCATCAGCTTCCTGGAGCTGCAGCTCAGCTGCTTCAAGTCCTGGGTATGACCACAGCACACGTGCACATCAGCTCCAGGAGGCCGACACCTGTGTTCGGGTGCATCGCATGTGCTGTGCATTTGCTGCCTGTGTGAATCCTCCTGGGTACGCTGGGTTTGTGTTCTGTGCAGCCCATGCTCAGTGTGCGAGGCAGAGATGCAGCAGCTCCAGCTGAGCCCCTAATTGAACAGCTGAATAGAGAGCTCTTCAGGTTTAATAGCACTTCTTTGTTAGGAAAATCAATGTTCAAGGCCAGGTTGGATGGGGCTTGGAGCAAGCTGCTCTAGTGGAAGGTGTCCCTGCCCCTGGCAGGGGTTGGAACTGGATGAACTTTAAGGTCCCTTCCAACCCAAACCATTCCAGGGTTCTGTGATAAGATGGTGCCAGTGAATAAGTTCAGGTTTCAGCTATTTTTTCTCTTTTGTCAGTACCACAATGTGAATACTTTATTTTGCAGCTACATTTCAGTGGGTTACCTTGATGTGAAAGAGACTGAAAAAGCAGCACTAAGTTCTACTAGCAAAACCTGCTCAGCTCTGCACAGATTTATGTCTGTATGTAACTGAGGCTGTTTTCAGAGATCTTTCTTAAGGATGGCCAAGGAAGCCAACAGGAATGTAGGAAAACTGCTAATGGAAGAGTATTTTGCCATGTTAATTCAACGGGTTAAGGAGGACATAAGATTTGTGAAGGTTTTTAATTTTAGCCCATGTTTTGGGGTCCCTCAGTCCATTTTGTTGCCTGTATTATAGCAAGTACAGGAAAAAAGACAGATTTAATGTCAAAATTCAGGTATTTGAAGACCCCAACATAGAGAATGTGTAATCCAGATGCAGGGGGAATGCCAGCAATAAAGTCATGGCTGCATCAAGAAAGCAGCTTATATTTTAAATGCAGTGCAGTTCGTTTCTGAATGCGCTGAAGGCTCTGATAGGCACAAGCTTCAAAGTAATGGGCATCAATTGTACAGAGAAGTGATGGCCTTCAGGCAGAGGAGCTGTTGCAAGGGGATGTACCATGATGTAGATTGGAGAAGGAGCTGGTTTATGGCCTGCTTTGAGGACTCACCAGAAGAATCAGAGTTTACAATCATGTCCTATCCTTCAGTATGCAGAAGAGCAGCAGGGAAGGTGTCATATACCAAAAGCATCTCTTTCAAGGTATATCATCATATACCGGCTTTTGCTGCATTATGTGGTCATAGCAGATGATGTGAAAATAAACACCAGGGCAGGATTTCCTGAGATAAGGATGCAGTTTTGATTATTTTAATGTAATACTTTACGGTGCTTTAGTCGCTGGCTCCCAAGTGGTGGCAGAGTGCTGTGAGTTAGCTGCCGTGTAAAGTCAAACCCACGTCTTGTGCCAGTGTAAGGTTCAAGAAATTCCATGATTTCTTCATCAGGAATACAGTATTTTGTTTTCCATTTCCTATAAATACCAGTCTAAAGTCTGCTAATAGCCTCCTTTCAACAGCACTTTATTATGATACCTGGTTTATCATAGGAAAGCAATCCACTCACTTAACTATTTGATTTAGAGGCTTGAATACATTTTGAAGGTCCTTTGGGCTTCAATACAATTCAAATCTCTTTCTCAGTTAACTACTGCACATACACCATTGGCAAACAGACCCATTTTCATCTCACATGCAAATACATCCGTATCCTGTTGTTCTTACATTTTAATCTGAGCAATCATGTTTTGGATTTATTGCAACAAGTGGCCGTTGTGGGTAATTAAACTGTACTAACTTATCCATCTCCTCTTTGCTAAAGGGGTGCTGTTGTCAAAGATGCTTTGTTTGCCATAAGGAAAGATTTATCCTGATGCTTTTGCATAGCAACAATGATATTAATTTGAATTATCTTTGTAAGCATCTCAGGGCATCTGGGAAAAATCAGCTGCGTTATGTTGACCTTACAGATGTTCAAGTTGATTCATAGAGGAATTAAGTAATTTGCTTGTGCCCATGCAGTGAATAACCAGCAGCGAAGAATAGAACTCAAATCATATATTATTTTCACATGAAATGTTCTCTTCCTTTTCAGTACGTTTTCCATAGGGACATTAACCCATCATTCTAGTTGAGACAGCGCAATTCAGAGCGTGGGTGGGTAAGTGGAAAACTTACTCAGAATGTTATGTAAAATTGAGGAAGGTCAATGTAGCACTTGGTTTTTAAGGTCAGCATAGCTGTAGGCAGCATTTGCCCTGAACAACCCAGAGAGCAGTGCACTTTGGGGAAGTTCAACCTAGATGGTCCTTCCTGATACCCATCTTTCTGCTGGAGGTTATTGCCTCCAGAAGATTCATAGAATCCCAGCCTGGTTTGGGTTGAAGGGACCTTAAAGCTCATCCCGCTCCAACCCCTGCCATGGGCAGGGACACCTTCCACTGGAGCAGGGTGCTCCAAACCCCTGTGTCCAACCTGGCCTTGAACACTGCTAGGGATGGGGCAGCCACAGCTTCTCTGGGCACCCTGTGCCAGTGCCTCAGCACCCTCACAGGGAAGAGCTTCTGCCTAAGAGCTCATCTCAGTCTCCCCTCTGGCAGGTTAAAGCCATTCCTGTCATCCTGTCCCTACAGGCCCTTGTCCAAAGCCCCTCTCCAGGTTTCCTCCAGCCCCCTTAGGTGTTGGAAGACTGCTGCAAAACACCATCTTGTGGAGCCATTCCCCATCTGGATTCAGGCAAAAAGAGCTAGGATGTCTTTGTGTGGCTGAGATAAACTGTGTTAACCTGCTTGGTTTTGACTGGCATGGATGAGAGAGTCCTCAGCATCAGGGGTGGCAAGAAGGTGAAGGATGGGTGCCTCTTCTGTTTGCATAGCTGGATGTGTGGGAAGATGCTTTCTTCACAGCTTTGTTCAGCCTTAAACCTGGAACATAAAGGCTTTGGAATCTGGGCTGTAGACCCAAGGGTGATAAACATCAGCCTCGTCAAAACTTCCTGTAAAACTGTTATTCCTCATAATTGAGATGGATGCACTCTGACATATGAGAGCTGACTAATGACTGCAAGGTTAGCACATGTGCTTATTTCACCTTTCCTATATAAAAAGATGGATCAGGCAACATGCATTATTGAATTACCCTGAGAAATGGAGTGAGTTGCATGTAAAGCTTCAGTTCTAATAATACCGTGCCAAATTAGTAGGAATGAATGGATGCTGAGTAAATAATCCTGGTTTGTTGTTAGCTGAGAATGGATCTGTTGATAGGGAACAACTTTTCTATCTGTTTACATCCTGATAGTTCAATAAGGCATTTGTGTTATTTAAACTGCAGATTCTGTAAGTGCTGGAGCAAAGCAATTTGTAACACAAGCAGGATGTAGGAACCGCTCTCCTAAAGTGGTTCTTAAATTGCTTTGCTTGAAGCTACAGAGTTTGCCATAAAGAATGGTTTCTCAGTCTGAAATTTCCAAGCTGCAGCAGTGGTCATAGAGCTGAGAAAGGGACAGACTGGTGATGTAAGGCTATTTAATGCCCTGCTTGGTGTGGAACAGAGTGCTGTAGACCTCACTGGTCTAGCAGAACATATCACTGCAGTTTCTTAATGCCCTAAACCACGAGACTGATTTATCACCTATTAGGTGTTATTAGATCCCATTCAGAGGGGAAAATGAACTGCTGTAGCTGGATGGCAGCAAATTAATTTGAAATGAATGTTATATAGTCAGACTTCTTCAGTTCTTTTCTCCAAGTCAAGCTCTCTGGCCCGAAAGCTGGTTTTCCAGGTTCAAGATGGTTACTTGCATGCTTTCCATGCATGTGGGAATGCAAGCAGGGTGTAAAACTGTCTGTTTGGCTCAGGTGGAGCTCTGACGTGATTCCTTTACACATTTATAATCTAGACTTTTTGTTCAATTAGCTTTACTGTGCCATAAGATGCCCTCCTCACACATCTCCCTTGGGGCGTGCAGGGATACCCCAATGTCTGGGGAAGGGGCTAAAGTGTAGGGGTTTATTTCTTCCTATAGCACTTCTTCCCCAGAAGAAGTTGTGGGAAGCTGCTGTAGGCATTGTCCTGCAGTTTCAGATACTTCTGAGTTTAAATCTGTTGTTTAAAGCTGGAGTTCCTGTACTGGCTGTTGCCTGCTACACACTAAACGTGGGGCACGGACAAGGCGCTGGGTGGTTTCTGCACGTGATGTGCTGCTGAGTTCCCTACTCAGCTACTAGTTCTGAACTGAGTTCAGTTCAGCTGCTAAGAGCCCTGACCTTGATCTCCCATTTCCTTACTGGTTTTAAAAACTATGCTTACAGATATGGATTGATAACAGCATGCTTTGGGAGCAGCAGAGCAGATTGTCTGGAGCAAGCAGCTTTAACTGCGGAGGCTGGGAGGAGGAATGGGGGGAAGAGAGGATCTTTTCTTCTTCTCACCCCCCTTTTCTTTCAGCTTTGTCTTTTATTACTGTTATCTTTAGTTTGGATAAAGATTCCTTCAAAAGCACTGCAAGAGCTGTCCCTCAAGTCAATGAATATAACTACAAACCACCAGCGATGTGCAGGGCTTTCGCTGACCCCGAATGCCATCCAGAAGATGTCCTTCTTTGTTGTCCCATTCGAGGAGGTAGTTACAGACTGAGGAATAGCCACCTGGCTTTGAAACCTGCAGAACCAGCGTGGCTGTTGGGCCTTCCCTGGGAGTCCCACAGAAAAGAAGGGGCCATCAGCAGGGTCCTTGCACTGGCCTGGCAGCACCCAAAGACTTCTCAGCCCAGGTCCACCAGGTCTTTGACTTTATTCCCCCTCAGTGAAGGGTTTCCTGATGGTGTTCAAAGCCAGGTTGGACAGGGCTTGGAGCAAGCTGCTCTAGTGGAAGGTGTCCCTGCCCGTGGCAGAGGTTGGAACTGGGCGAGCGTTAAGGTGCCTTCCAACACAAACCATTCTATGATTCTGTATCCCTGCCATCCTGCTGCTAAGTTGAATAATTACGTCTCAGCACACGGGCAGTGATGTGCCTATTGACTGTTCTTTATATAAAAGGAGAAGATATTGAATTGAGCTGTGGCGGAGATAGGGAAGCACAGGTTTGCTCCTCACCCTGATTGATCATGCTCTATTGGGTGTTGAGTCTTCTCAAAGAATGAGAAAATGAGGTTTCTGCCATTGTCAGAGGCAGCAGCAAAGATACCTTTGCAATTCCAGATGGATGAATGAAGTCTTGTTTATTCTCAAACACCAAACAAAAGATAAAACACTCATACCGTGGTTTTCGTTTGTACATCATCAATGCCAGCGTTTTCCTCTTGCAGGATTAACGCTGCTTGTGCTTGGGTTTGTGATTTGTAGGTTTCACCTGAGGGCACATTGCCTTTATTGAGTAGGAAAGTCAAAATTGGACTCACACAGCATACAGGGCAGGTCTTTATAGATGGAAAGTCATTTGCTTCTCAGTAGAGGCTTCTGATGTACAAAGTGGGATTGGTTTGATATCTCAAAGGAGTTCAACACCCTGTTAGCTCCAGATCAGCTAGTTGTCTTCCCTTGCTTCCCTTGCCTTCTCCCTATATTGGTCTTTGCCATGTGTTTTCCTTGCTGAGGGCCCCGTGTCGGAGCATGTAACGTGGGACTCGCCTTGTTTTGAGGTTATCATGGAGACTGTTGCCTTATACAGCTGTCCTGCAAAGGAAAGGTCTCCATTCTGTTCAGTCGTTGCTAATTTATATAGAAAATGAGATACATTTTCTCCAAATAACTTATTTCTTCACATATGAACTTTCTTCTCATTTTGCTCGCACCTTGTCTGTGCTCATTAATCTGCTGTTGGATGGTGAGTTGCCCTTCCTTGCATCTTGAGAGCAGGACATCCAGTGAGATTACCGAGGAGATTTTATTCCCTACTGATTTACAGTGCCCTCCATCCTCATCGCACCAAATACAGGTATAGCAAGTCAGAAATAACATAGAGTTGTTCCCTTTGCAGTTCCCATTAGTTTAGGCAAAGCAACGTGCTAAAATGTGTGATAGCTGAGAAAGTTGGGGCTGTTCAGCCTGGAGAAGCTGTGTGGAGACCTCAGAGCAGCCTTCCAGTGTCTGAAATGCTGGAGAGGCACTCTTCTTTAGGGACTGTAGTGATAGGACAAGGGGTGATGGGATCAAACTGAAACAGGGAAAGTTCAGGTTAGATATAAGGAAGAAGTTCTTTACTGTGAGGGTGGTGAGGCGCTGGCAGATGAAGTTGTGAATGCTCCATCCCTGGCGATGTTCAAGGCCAGGTTGGGCACAGCCTTGGGTGACACAGGTTAGTGTGAGGTGTCCCTGCCCATGGCAGGGGGTTGGAACTGGATGATCTTCAGGTCCTTTCCAACCCAAACCATTCTATGATTCTATGAAAAGCTAATCTGTGCTTCCCATATCTGAAAACTTCTTAGGAGAAGTTAATTTCCGCAGCTATGATCATCCAGTAATTATGATTTGTCACAGACTAATATTTACTCTTTT
The DNA here is from genome assembly GCA_039720435.1 of Amazona ochrocephala. Classification (NCBI taxonomy): domain Eukaryota; kingdom Metazoa; phylum Chordata; class Aves; order Psittaciformes; family Psittacidae; genus Amazona; species Amazona ochrocephala. The sequence continues at coordinate 3,056,628 of CM077881.1, read as the reverse complement.
GACTAATTTAAAACCCATCCATTATACTACGTACAAATTAAGAACAAAGTGCTGTGTGGGTCTCTGAATGCAGAATTGCAATTAAGGCAGTCTCTTGCAGAAATAATACGTGTAGGGTTCATTTGGACCAACGGGTTAGTTTTGCTCCTGTCTTCGTGTTTCTGTACAATTAACTTATCCTACTGTGGCACAGAGAAAATAACATTTATTTGTAGCTGGGCTGGAACATGGTATTTTTAATGGGAGTATTTTTAATGAGCTTGTGTAATGAGGGCTGGTTGACTGAGAGCACATTAGTAATGTTTGCTCATTCCGCAAGAGGTGAGAAGCTCCAAACAGCGTTTCTGGCCCCAGTTGTGAGCAAGCAGCTTCGCTAAAGCAAATGAAGTAATTTCTGATGAAAATGTCAACGCTTGAAGAGTCAGAATCACAGAGGGCCACAGCAGAAGTCTCTGTTTCTCCCTTTTTAATGGCATTGGGCTCTTAAACATTTAATGATGTCTTGGGAATGAAAGTGTTGCAATTTTGTCATCTTCATGGTCCCCTTCTAACCCAAACCATCCTCTGATTCTGTAAAAACTCGAGTGAATACAATTTAAATCAATATATTCCCTGTTATATGAAGAGGGTTTGAGGAGTATGAGCATTTGAGGCTGGTTTAGCCTGGAGAAGAGAAAGCTCCTGAAGGGGAGACCTTAGGGCATCTCCAGTGTCTAAAGGGGCTCCGGGAAACCTGGAGAGGGGCTTTGGACAGGGGCCTGTAGGGCCAGGACAGGGGAATGGCTTTAACCTGCCAGAGGGGAGACTGAGATGAGCTCTTAGGCAGAAGCTCTTCCCTGTGAGGGTGCTGAGGCGCTGGCACAGGGTGCCCAGAGAAGCTGTGGCTGCCCCATCCCTGGCAGTGTTCAAGGCCAGGTTGGACACAGGGGCTTGGAGCAAGCTGCTCTATGGAAGGTGTCCCTGCCCATGGCAGGGGTTGGAACTGAATGAACTTTAAGGTCCCTTCCAACCCAAACCAGGCTGGGATTCTGTGATTCTTGGCATCACCATCGAATGCTCTGTTATATATTGAACTAAATCACGGTTTACAAGGCTCACTTGCACCTTTACGTGCTGTGTGGGGGTTATAGAAAGTACCTAACTTTTAAGTATGCTTAAAGTGAGAATTCCACAGTTGCAATTTAGCAGATTAAATATTAAGGTAGATGTAGCTAAAAATAAAGATAATAAAAGCCTTTTAGCCCCTTCACTATCTCCCTTAGTAAACTTTAAATTACTAAACCTAAATAGCAAGGGGAGAGGCTATTCTTTCTAATAAAGCTAGAGAAAAAAGGAAAGACTCTTAAAATATGGGAGGAAATCTTAATTCAGTTGTTTTGGGGGGGGGAAAGAATTTCTTTTTGGTCTAATTTATAAAACAGTTGTAAAGTGTTTTCTTTTCAAATACTGATTTCAGCTGAGAACCTGGGAATTGAGGAGGGAAGCTCAAATAGCGCACACATGAAACGTAATATCCCCCAATTCTTCAGCAGCGACTCTCAAATCTCTGTTGCCTATCGGTGGGATCAAAACCAAACCCTCATTGCAGGCTTTTGTGCTGATGCTGTAATGCTGCAGCTTGGGGCTGAAACCACTACAAATTGTCACAGCTTTGTGTGCCTCTTGCATCCTCTTTTAGTGTCTTTTCTCAGTGATTACAGTTTGGGTATCACTGATGTGAAAGCTGAAATGACATAAAATCTGAACATCCTGTGCATGCCGTTCTGCTTTGAATATGTCTGCTAGTATATGGAGAAAAATCCAGGAAACGGTGCTTTTTACCTCATATAAACCTTTGACTGTGGTTGTTCACTGTTGGCCTACGTAGATTCTTGTTGTTGCCAGACCTCCAATAATGTCTACTGCAGATGGACTTGAAAATGCTGGCAAGTCTTATCTGTGTGAGCATCAATATCCAGTCTAAAAGCAGCCTTGTCCCGGCCTTCCATGAATCACTGCAGTGCCAGTATCCCTCTCTCCATCAAAAGGCTCCTGTTGCTCATCCCTGCGTCCCGCTCCGATCTCTCCTGGCTTAGCGGTGCTGGTGCTTACATGATGTTGTAGCAACAGCTTCATTACTGGGAGCCAGGAAAATCCAGCTGCTTCCAACCCAGCCTTCATCCTCAGGGGTGTCTTGGTCATCTCTGCCCATCCTACACCCAGTAGCTATAGTTGCTGCAAGTCTTGAACGCTCAATCACTATGTCATGGGTCTCAAGTACAACCTTATGCATGTGTTATTGCTTCAACCTCAGTGAAATCGAAGGCTGCAGCAGTTGTGTATTGGCTTAGTGCGAGTCTGTAATACAGACATCATGGTGTGATGAGGCTGGAGAGACTTGTTCCTCTAGATGACAGGTCAGTACAGAGAAATGCTATGCAAGTTGTCATTTTTTAGCATTATTACTAATTATTATTATTATTACTATTATTACTATTACTATTATAACATCTTTTTGCTCATTGGCATTTGGGCCTTTATATCAGGCAACCAAACCACTTGTTCGTAAATACCCAGACTTGAATATGCTTGAAAACTTGCTGAATAAGAAACTTCTGTGATTCTATGATTCTCTACTCTCATGCTGTGTAAGATTAGGAAATGTTTGGATGTTGCTGTATGCCCATTGGTTAACAAAGAAATCAGTGTTAACATTTTGTTGGGTTGTTTTGTTGGGTGGGCAAGCCTAGCACTGGGGCTGCTCTGGATTTTTCCCCACAGCGTTTCTACTTCCTATATGAGCCCATAAAACAATTACAGCCTGCTCATAGAGAAGCTGCTTTCTTTCAGTGCCATTGGCATTATCAATTATCTGTCTAGAGATAGCCAGAATGTGTAATTCAGGCCAGAGGAGAAAATAAAAGGAGCATAAGTGGTGCATAAATGTTATGTGGGCCTTCTGCCCAACTGTGCTTTGACCCAGTCCAGGGAAACTGGTCCAGTGGCATTGATTTTTGTGCTGGATGACTTGTCCTTGTGAGGCTTGGAAATACATTCACAGCAGAGCCCTGTGTGTGAGCGAATGGCCCTGGTGCTGCCCACAGTGTGTTGCAGCATCTGCACGCTGGGATTGATGGTTCTCCTGTTTGCTGGTGTCCAGCAATGCTGCTGGAGGCAGAAACTGTCCAAAATAGGGTCATTTTCAAATTCAAAATGTTGCATTTGGACAAAGAAAATAGTCCTGCCTTAGTATTTGGGACACAGTTATTGCTGTGTCCACATTGAGGTAGACTTTCATATGGCTGTGCTTGAGCAAAGGTGAGGATTCAGCGTATGGCAGCCGTACCTTTAGATTGTTATGCTGTCTTTACTAACTCAGCTGTCATCCTTGGCAGTGTTCAAGGCCAGGCTGGATGGGGCTCAGAGCAACCTGCTTTAGTGGGAGGGGTCCCTGCCCATGGCAAGGGTTGGAACTGGATGAGCTCTAAGGACCCTTCCAGCCCAAACCAGTCTGGGATTCTGGGATTCCATGAAATGAAATATTGGTCTGATGGTCCACTAAGAAAAGGGTTTCTGAGGTACTGATTGTATTTCAAAAGCCAGACAATTTCCTGTAGTTTTAAAAATGCTTTATCCATGTAGCATATTTTAGGTACTTAAAGAGCTTCCCCAGGATTAACTGAAAGAGTAAAATTAACTACTGCTTGAAAGCAACTGCAGAGAGCCAGAATTCACTCTGTATCAGCTGCATGCTGCATCCCCCAGAGGTGGAGCAGATCCTGTTCTGCATGTTACCTGTGTTTGACAGTCAGGGGATGAAGCTTAATGTATTCTGGTCTAGGAATGGGGAAGAATTGGTTAAGCTGCTTAACAAAATGAAAGACACATTTGGCTGTACTCATAAACAATAGCATGTTCACATTAGTAGCATATACACAGATATATCATGGAATCCTGGAATGGTTTGTGTTGGAAGAGACCTTAAAGCTCCAGTTGCAACCCCATGCCACGGGCACCTTCCACTAGAGCAGGTTGCTCCAAGCCCCATCCAACCTGGCCTTGAACACTGCCAGGGATGGGGCAGCCACAGCTTCAACTGTGAGAAGACACATGCCTAGTAAGGGTGAAATCAGTGCGGAAGGTAGTTGGAGGTAATCAGTGTTTCTGGGCTTCTGACATAAGGAGAAGGTACTAGAACAGAAGAAACCCAACCCATTATACATGTTATTGCCTACTTTGCCAGCCTGATTTTTGTGCTGTATCGTCTGTGGCTGTTTGTGTGCAATCCCTCCTTTGCAGGATACATTAACTCTTTCTACGGGAGCCCAAACCCTGCTGATAACCACAGAAGGGCTGGGCTCCTGCTGGGCATCGTGTGGAGAGGATTTCTGTTACTGCAGGTATTGAAGCATCATATTGAAGCCTTTATTCCCCTCCTGTCTCCTTGCTACAAACAGTATCAGACAGGAGCCAGCCAGAGAAATGAAAAGAATAGCAAACCACTGATCATGTCCAAAGGTTAATAGCTGGGTTAGGGGAGCAATAGTCTGTACAGGCAGTGAGAGCTGTTCCCGTCTCGCTTCGCTCCCTCCTCACATACCCCACTGCCTCCTTAAAACGTTTTGTGTCACTGCAGTGTTGGAGAGCCACACTTTGGATCAAATGCAGGCTTACCTAAAGCTCCAGCAAGGGTTTTTTTACTTCACCAGCATTAGTGATCCCTTCGCAAAGCTGTCAGGCACATAAGCATCCATGGAACAGCAAAGCAGAGCAGCTGCTGGGATTTATTGTGCTCATCTGCTACAAGAAACCACATTTGAACCTCTTCCTAGGGAGTCACTTCTTGTGTGTGTTTGTTGGGCGGTAGATCCTGATTTTCTGGGAGCTCAGTGTCTCTGTGATTCTTGGTAGGTGGACAATTAAAGCAATATATTATTATTATACTCTATAATTCTACTATGCAGCAGTAGGGCTATGTATGTCCTATGTATATGTTCATAGGACTATCTAGTCTAGGGTGAGGTGTCCCTGCCCATGACAGGGGGGTTGGAACTGGATGGTGTTAAGGTCCTGTCCAGCCCAAACTGTTCTATGATTCTGTGACTAAAAGCCAAATTGTTTTCAGCTCCTATGGAAGCTCTCTGCCCTCAGGCATCATGATGAACTTTGCAGTTTGGGTGATAGACAAGGACAAGAGATCTCTCCAGCAAACTGAGCTGCTAAGCACACTTGATTTGTGACCCCAGCATCACTGAAGAGGTGTTAAACTAACCCTCAAACACCTTCTTCATCTTTTACATTAGGGCTCCTCATTAGTATTCTATGATGGGCTCAGAGAAAGTAATTAAATGCCCACGGGGAAATAGATATTCTTTTTCAAGTGACATTATGACATTTGTTTAGCCAGATGCAATTGTCTTACCAATTGATTGTGAGATTGAGGAAAATGCCCAGGAATCTAAAACAGAGGGAATCAATTCTATTGATTTATCCATGAGTACCTAAAGTAGCCTTAATCTGTATTCACATCTAGGTATCTGTGGGAATGGGTACCAGAGGACAGTGCTGTCAGCAGAAAATGAGGGAGCTTCCCAACTCCTGAGACAGTGTGAAGTATTGGGAAAGTCTTTACCAAATTCAGTCTGAACTTCCAGGCATTGCAGGAAAATTAACCTGCAGCATCCTTTCCCGTGCTTCCAATGGGTGACTTCCCTCTTTTTAATTATTTCTCTTTCCAGACTGAATGCTTCTTTAAAAAAGCAGTGTGATAGGAAAAACCATCTTCTATTTTATTGATCTTTATCACTGCAAGAAATAGCTGAATTCCCGTGTGAAATCAAAATAAGAACTAAGATGACATCCTGGTCACCTTATCATGAATGTAGGTTTAGGCTGGGTATAAGGAAGGAGTTCTTCCCTGTGAGGGTGCTGAGGCGCTGGCACAGGGTGCCCAGAGAAGCTGTGGCTGCCCCATCCCTGGCAGTGTTCAAGGCCAGGTTGGACACAGGGGCTTGGAGCAAGCTGCTCTAGTGGAAGGTGTCCCTGCCCGAGGCAGGGGTTGGAACTGGGTGAGCTTTAAGCTCCCTTCCAACCCAAACCGACCTGGGATTCTGTGATTCCAGATCTGCAACTGGCTGTATTTTATCTTGCAGGTCAAGCAAAACATGTCCTTAAACATGAGGCAAACACTCGTTTACTCGTGCCACAGTAAAATATAGAAACACTATTGAAGGACAGTCTCCAAAATGCTGCTCACTGCTCTACTTCTAAGATGCTAATTTAGTAGCCAGTGTATTTCTAAAAGAGGTGCTTCTCAAATTTGCAATAGGAGTTGGCTTGACAAGCTTTAAGAAGGAAACCAAATGGTACAGTAGAAGTAGGTCACTACATATTCATGGTTGGAACTGGATGAGCTTTAAGGTCCGTTCAACCCAAGTTGCGTTTTACGTGGCCTACAAGGCCTCTTGCATGGCGAGGGTGCAAGGAAAGCCATCTTCCTTCTCCGTTTGGAATGGCAGAGCCCAGTTCAGCATCCATTTGCAGCCCAGGAGCTGTTAGCCACGAAAGGAGCAGGCTGGGCGAGAGTTGCACCCTCCCTGCCCAGCAGGCTCTGGTTCTGAGAACCCATGGAGCTGTCCACTGTGATTGAGCACTTAGAATCATAGAACAGTTCGCGTTGGAAAGGACCTTAAGCTCATCCAGTTCCAACCCCCCTGCCATGGGCAGGGACACCTCCCACTAAGCCATGACACCCAAGGCTCTGTCCAACCTGGCCTTGAACACTGCCAGGGATGGAGCATTCACAACTTCCCTGGGCAACCCATTCCAGGGCCTCACCACCCTCACAGTAAAGAATGGAAGGGATGTTTTTTAGCCAAGGAAGAGGTGATGATATCTGTACTGCATCAAAGACTTTTTGCATTTTATTGAGCAGCACATGATAATGAAAACTGCTTGTTTAATAGATAACCTGATTGCAGAGATTTCTTCCAGCAGCACTACAACAAATTACATTTGTTTCAAATTACAAGATCTATCTCAAGTTTTTGCCAAGTGCCATAATAGAAACAGTCTCTCAGCAGTCAGGAAGTCTTCTTTCTTCAGAATGTTAACTTCTGGGTTAGGGGAACAATAATGCTGTTCACTCCCAATAGATGCTCCTTTCCTACTATTGTAGCCTTATCTAAAAACTCCTAAATTAAATTGTCTTCTAGCATTTCCATTAGAGAACACTATTTCCAAGCTTCATGGTTGGAGTTACATCTCAGAGAAAATTTCAGAAGGCAAAGTTTATGGTGCTTTTGAAAAAGCCTATAGAAGTCTAAAGCTTCTTCTTTCCTTCACTCTGAAAGTCATCAAGAAACCACAGCCTGGGCTCTTCAGACAAGTAGTTGAGAAAGGCGAGTGAAGGCAGTTAGACCCTGCTAGAGGTTGTTCTGAGAGGCTGCCCCAGAGTCTATGCATCCTTGAGGATAGTGAGAAGAAGCCAACCGGCCGTAGCCCTGAGCAACCTGCTCCAGTTTGACCAGAGACCTCCAGAGGCATCTTCCAACCTCAACATGTCTCTGCTCCTCTGGCTTTACACCAAATCCATTAAATACACACTATACTTCAGTTTGAGTGTTGCGTTTGTGCTTTCCTCATGCTGAGGATGCTTTTTTTGCCAGGAATTTCCATCCATTTTCATAGGATCCCAGTTTGGGTTGGAAGGGACCTTACAGCTCATCCAGTTCCAACCCCTGCCACAGGCAGGGACACCTTCCACTAGAGCAGCTTGCTCCAAGCCCCTGTGTCCAACCTGGCCTTGAACACTGCCAGGGATGGGGCAGCCACAGCTTCTCTGGCACCCTGTACCAGTGCCTCAGCACCCTCACAGGGAAGAGCTTCTGCCTAAGAGCTCATTTCAGTCTCCCCTCAGGCGTCTGGGATGGCTGGTGCATCAGCGAGGATCCATCTGGTTGCCGGATAGGCAGGACAAGGACATTTGGATGGAATGGAAATCCAAATCTTTGTTTATTTGTGTAAACTTTATCATTTAGTTGTTCAGTGCCTGTCCATCCCAACAGGGCTGTTCTGTCAGTTGGATTTTAAGAGTGAGATAGCTGTATTACCAAGGTGGGTTTGAAAAACAGGGTGTTTTTCCTGTTGTTGGTAATGACACCACAAGCGTGTCCTTCAGAACTTGGTAACTAGCAGTGATTTTTCATTCACCCGTCCCCATTGTTCTAGGCAACACAGAGCACAGAATGTCAATGAGGGGAGAGGTGGCAGTGGTTGCAGATAAGATGCTAAAAACGTATCTGAAACATTTATTAGAAAACAGGTGAATAATGTGACACAGTTCACCTGTGCCAGTGTGGAGCAGGGGCTGGGAGGAGATTATACTAATGGAACTATTTAGTAGCGAGTCTTCTTTGGGATTACTCTGTGCTATCATCAGTCAACCCAGGAATTGTGATTCAAAAGAGAGCAAATGATCAAGGGGTTTTTCTTTTTGTTTCTTCTATTTAGTATCTTTTAAATTTGTGGCCGCTCTTTAGACCGATGAATTACAGAATGCTACAAGGGATCTTTAAAACAGTTTTATTTGTTTCGGAGGAGAGGTGTAGACTGGACAGAGGAGTATCATAAACAGACACGGAAAATGAAAAGGGTTTTGGAAACCTTTTGGGCTGGACAGTGTTCAGGTCTGGAGGTTGAAGATGGATGAACAGTAAGAACATCATCAGGAAAGAATAGAGATGGAATTTGGGAAGGGAGAAAACTGGGGGGAGATGCAAAGAGAGCAAGTATCTTCATGCTCACTCATTGTAGTGATTTAGACTTCCATTTGACCTGTACAAAATACACATATGAGGTGCCTACCTATTCTCTATCTTCCAGGGTTAAAATAATTGGATAGTCACCCTACTACATGCAATGCCAACAGAGGAGCACTTATAGGAGCATATTAAATAACCAGGTTTAGTCCATATGTAAGCAAAAAGTTGCTTTAAGCTGAACTGTGCTTTGCAACAGGGAGATATAACCCCCATTTTCAAGAAGGGGAAAATAAGTGTGCAGGGGAACTACAGAGCAGTCAGTCTCACCTCTGTGCCTGGCAAAATCTTGGAGCAGATTCTCCTGGAAGGCATGCTGAGGCACATGAAAACCAACAAGGTGCTTGGTGACAGCCAGCATGGCTTCACTAAGGGGAAATCCTGCCTGACCAATCTGGTGGCCTTCTATGAAGGGGCCATGGAACTGATGGACAGGGGCAGAGCAGTTGATGTCATCTACCTGGACTTGTGCAAAGCGTTTGACACTGTCCCACATGACATCCTTCTCTCTAAGTTGGAGAGACATCAATTTGATAGGCGGACCACTCGGTGGATAAAGAACTGGCTGGATGGCCGCACGCAAAGAGTAGGGCTCAATGGCTCAGTGTCCAGCTGGAGACCAGTAACGAGTGGTGTCCCCCAGGGATCGGTGTTGGGACCGGTCTTGTTCAACATCTTTGTGGGTGGCATGGACAGTGGGATTGAGTGTGCCCTCAGCAAGTTTGCCGATGACACCAAGCTGTGTGGTTCGGTTGATATGTTGGAGGGAAGGAATGCCATCCAGAGGGACCTTGACACGCTTGTGAGGTGGGCTGATGCTAACCTGATGAAGCTTAACCATGCCAAGTGCAAGGTCCTACACCTGGGTCGGAGCAATGCCAGGCACAGTTACAGGTTAGGCAGGGAAGAGATTCAGAGCAGCCCAAGGAGAAGGACTTGGGGGTGTTGGTGGATGAAAAAATGAACATGAGCCGGCTGCAGTGTGCGCTTGCAGCCCAGAAGGCCAACCGTATCCTGGGCTGCATCAAAAGGAGTGTGACCAGCAGGTCGAGGGAGGTGCTCCTGCCCCTCTACTCTGCTCTCGTGAGACCTCACTTGGAGTATTGTGTGCAGTTCTGGTGTCCTCAACATAAAAAGGACATGGAACTGTTAGAACAAGTGCAGAGGAGGCCACGAGGATGATCAGGGGACTGGAGCACCTCCCGTACGAAGATAGGCTGAGAAAGTTGGGGCTGTTCAGCCTGGAGAAGAGAAGGCTGCGTGGAGACCTCATAGCAGCCTTCCAGTATCTGAAGGGGGCCTATAGGGATGCTGGGGAGGGACTCTTCATTAGGGACTGTGGTGAGAGGACAAGGGGTAATGAGTTCAAACTTAAACAGGGGAAGTTTAGATTGGATCTGAGGAAGAAATTCTTTACTGTGAGGGTGGTGAGGCACTGGAATGGGTTGCCCAGGGAAGGTGTGAATGCTCCATCCCTGGCGGTGCTCAAGGCCAGGTTGGACAGAGCCTTGGATGGCATGGTTTAGTGGGAGGTGTCCCTGGCCATGGCCGGTGGTTGGAACTGGATAATCTTAAAGTCCTTTCCAGCTCTAAGTGTTCTATGATTCTATGATTCTGTGAGAATTTAAAGGTATTGGCAGTGATTGCTGTTTAAAGCAAGACTTTGCTGTTCGTGCCTTAATGAGCATTGGCTCACGTTTGGGATTTCAAGGTGTAGTTCTGTTGTTTCATATGCAGGCTGACAAGATAAGAGTAGTCTGTCTCCTATGTACGCAGTGAATTTGTCTCCCAGAGGAACAAAAGCCCAAGCATGGAAATCATGATGATGTGCAGGAAGGGTGATCAGCTGTAATGAAGCATTCATTATCCTTCCATCTGAATTAACTGAAATGACATCATAATAATGCCTTTTATAACTTCATTCCAAATGCCCTCTTTTTATTGAATTATCAGCTAAACATAAGTAATTTCAAGCTGAATCTGTATATTCTTGTTTGGGTAATTATTCTGTCGTTAGGGAAGTCATTCGTTCATTCTTTAGTTCTTCTTTTTTGATGTTCACTTAAGGAAAAATACTGGGAAGTACATTTGTAGCTTGTATTGTTTCTTATCTGTCATAGGTATTTTATATAAGTGCTTATAGTATAAATCTGAATCCCTGGGTACTAGAGCTCCCTAAATGTACAAAATCAATGTACTGTAAGAATGTTTCCAGCTTTCCTCAGCTCCTTTAGCTTCTGCAACTTTCCAATGATGCAAGCAGCTGAGTCAAGGAAGATGGGGCAGAGAATATTATAAACCATTAGTAACGAAGCAAATCAGTGTGCTTGACTAATAAGAGAGAACGAAGGAAATGAAAGCAACATAAGAAAGAGCGAAAAAATGAGTTGTTTGGCACTGCTGTTGCACCTAGAATTTAACTCCCCTTCTCCCTTCTTTACTCTCTCCATTTGGAGTCTAGATTTGAAGTCTTGACTGTAGATTGAGAGTTGTCACTGGGGAGAAATCACTGGAGAAATCATCACTAATCAGTCCTTTTGCTTGGGAGAGGACGAGTGAGTGATGGCCAAACAATCACAGATACTTGCTTAACATGATTTTGGGGTTTGTTTTCTTGAAAACTTCAGCTCTCCATGACCCATCCTTAGCATCGCAAAGTATCTGCTAGTGTCTAACCTGTGCCATGGTTTTCTGTATCTCCTGTCTTCTTGCTTCTCTCACCTGAGAACATATTTTGGTGTCATTCTTGATGCGTGGTGACTTCAACTGGACAATATTCCAGCCAACGCATTGCCAGGGCTAAGTAGATAAGAAGAAGTATTCCACTATGTGTTTATGGAATTCATTATTTCTTCTGCCCTTACGACGAACCGACAAAGGTGTCTTACCAGGAAATACATAAACAGGGATAAAATCCCAAGAAATCCTGCTGATAGTGTTAACACCTCATAGAATCATACAATTATTAGGGTTGGAAATGACTTTAAGACCTAGTTTCAACCCTCTGCTATGAGCAGGGATGCCTTCCACTAGACCATGTTGCCCAAGGCTCTGTCCAACCTGGCCTTGAACGCTGTCGTGTTCCTCATGTACATGGTGATGGAAGCTATCTAAAGACAGAATAAGAACACCGTCCCTACCTCAGAGGACCTAACTACAACAGAAAACTGCTGATGGCACTTGGGTGCAATCCGCAGCATCACTCATCCCCAGGGGCTCAGCACACATAAACCTCATCCATCCAGGATGTTCATTTTGTTATTGGGTAGGTACTTGCCCTTTAGCAATGGTCATTCGTCCCTCACATGTCCTGAAGTGATTTCCTTCTCTAGTCGTATTCCTTCTATTCCACTCACATCATAGGAAATGCTAATTTCCTCTTTTAATTGGGTTGATAAAGTCTTTAGCCTGACAAATCTATTCCAACATAATTGCATTAGATTTTGTTGCTGTGTGTGACATTCTGGCACTGCAGTGGGGTACATTGGGATCGGTTCCAGTCTCTGAACTTCTCTCTTTTTCAAGGTTTAACTTTTGTGGCTTTTCCTGGTGCAGATAATACATTCTTTTGTTAACTGAGAGTGAACTTCAAGAAAAACACTTCTTTTTATGCACATGCAACTGGAAGCTAATCGTCATTATTAATTACAGCGAGATAAAGTGTGCCATTGGAGATTGATGTTCCCCATCAGAGCACAGGAGATAGTTTTGATTCCCTGCCTGTCGGTCCAGTGACATCCAAGTACACCTTTCATCCTTACATGTTTTAGCCGCAGCCAGCTTATTCTTCAGTACAGAACTGATGTGGTTGGTTTAATACTGCCTATTCCAAAGAGCCACGTTCCCTGAGGTTTTTTCAGTTTCTCTGACTTTGATAGTCAACTTACTGGATATTGTCAGTACCTGCTTGGGAGGAGGAAGGTCAAACTAATACCTGGAATGATTCATGGAATTTGTCTGCTTTCTCTTTTGAATTTTCTTTGGGAATAAACCTGAACTGTTTTTACATTCATGAGTTGCAGTTGTTACCACAGGTTTAATGTACCATTCCCTAGATTATAGCCGAGAATTCATCAAGCACAATGCTTTTCTATCCAAATGCTCACTTCAGGGTAACCATCTTTGTGTCTGATTAACCATATGACTGAGTGTCCCATACAAAGCAGGCAGTGCCAACCCAGCTGTCATACTGCTGCTCTGTAGCCTTGGATCCATTGTTACTTGTTCTGATTCTTTTTCATTGAATTACAGTTAAGTCACAGGATGGTGCTTGAATACTCCTTGTAGAAATACTGCTCTTCTTATCTGATATCTCTTTACTATTATAGAATCATATAATGGTTTGGGTTGGAAGGAACCTTAAAGCTCATCCAGTTCCAACCCCTGCCACGGGCAGGGGCATCTTCCACTAGAGCAGCTTGCTCCAAGACCCTGTGTCCAACCTGGCCTTGAGCACTGCCAGGGATGGAGCATTTTCACCTTCCTTGGGCAGCCTGTTCTTGTGCCTCACCACTCTCACAGTGAAGCATTTCTTCCTTAGATCCAATGTAAATCTTCCCTATTTAAGTTTGAACCCAAGATGCACTGTTATAATGTAAACATTGTTCTGTTGACTTGCGCTGGAAAAAGACCTGGGGTTCCTTTGCTAACATGTATTGGGAAGTGCTTCGTCTTGTAGCAGAAGGATTGAGTGTATCATCAAATCAAATCCAAATTAAAATGGGGTTTGACTAATTCAAAAATCAACACTCAAATCTCTGTCTTTTTTGATGTTCTTCGGTGGAAAGTTAGGAAGAACCTTCCAAAAGCAGCTGGGTTAGAGAGGTAGCGCATTAGCACATGGGCTTTGAGGGGATGGTGGTGCTGTTTAGTTGCAACTGCAGCTTCACAGGTGTGCTGTGCCATGTCCTTTTGCAGTTGCATGTACAGTAGATCCTGCATTATTTGTTCTTTGTTGGGATTCGCTAGGATTAATACAGGGCAAAAATTAGAGTTACAATTGAAAGGAAAATAATGGTATATCAAGTAATGAGATTGTTCCAAAGCTTAATTAGATGGAGTAGATTGAATACATTACAGTCATGTCTGGAGGCAACGTAATTAAATTGTAGGCATAATCCTCCCTGTGTTGGAACTGATTTTATCTTGGTAAGGCAAGGAGCATTAGATGGCACTTCCTGCTATGTTAAATTACTAATTCTTCTAGGAAGAGTTAGGAATCTCAGAGTATTATCAGACTTTATAACCACAAAACAAACTAGGGTATAAGTCTATCTATCAAACTGTTGATACTCTGAATACATGGGTAACTTCCGTTTCAATCGCAGTGTATGCTACAGCTCAGTAATTGAGTCATAGATCTAAAATACATGTATCAGCAGTGTAGTAGTGTGTGTGCTAAATTCATCTCATTTATAAAGTATCTTAATGAAGTTGTTTCCAAATGTATGCACTGACAAATGCAGAGATGCGCTGTGCCTGAAATGCATCTCCACATCGGCTGGATGGCTTCTTAGATATAAATACATATAATGACTCTTAGATGTAAAGAGTGATGTAGTGAAACGCATGGATGTGTGTACACCTACATATATTTTATATATTCTTTAATCTCCTCAGTTTTCTTTTGTATTTTCTCTAAGAATTCCAATTTCATTTTTCACATTTGGCTACATTCCCTCTCCATTACACTACTGTGGGGCTGATCTGACTTTATAGCACAGATACATCCCAGTGGCATCCAATTTTTGCCTTCTGTTCTTAATTTAGTATATACAAATAATCTCTCATGACATCCTGGTGCCTATGTTTCATTTCTCTTGGGTTACCAAACACTTAGCTAAGTATTAGGGTTTTTTCAAGGGAGAACACTCGGTACCTTAAATTCAGTAAAAGACCTTTCTGACTGCCTCTTGTGGTTTGTTTTAAATAATCCTGATATTTCATTGTCAGCCTGTAGGAAGATTAAACTTGGTTATTTTGCATTCAACAGTGAGCTCTCTCCTTAAAAATTGGTATGGGTGGGGGGAAATAGGACGTGTTCTGAGTAGTCTTTACCGTTGCTGGGACTTTGAGGAGATATAAATATCTACTACAGTCTGCTCCAAAGACAAGCTCATTTGTCTGGGCATTAGCTGGCACTTTCATTGCATACATTGAAAGTTTTCAGGAGGAATCTAATGTTTATTTTGACAATGGAGATGAGGGTACTGAAGAATAATATGTTTACTGCTCAGCACCATGAATATGTAGTGACCTACTTCTACTGTACCGTTTGGTTTTCTTTTTAAAGCTTGTCAAGCCAACTCCTATTGCAATTTAAGAAGCATCCCTTTTAGAAGTACACTGGCTACTAAATTAGCATCTTAGAAGTAGAGCAGAGAGTAGTGTTTTGGAGATTGTCCTTTAACAACATTTCTACACGGTACTGTGCCATAAGTACATGGAACTGTTGGAGCAAGTCCAGAGGAGGCCACGAGGATGATCAGGGGACTGGAGCACCTCCCATATGAAGATAGGCTGAGAAAGTTGGGGCTGTTCAGCCTGGAGAAGAGAAGACTGCGTGGAGACCTCATAGCAGCCTTCCAGTATCTGAAAGGGGCCTGTAGGGATGCTGGGGAGGGACTCTTCATGAGGGACTGTAGGGGTAGGACAAGGGGTAATGGGTTCAAACTTAAACAGGGGAAGTTTAGATTGGATATGAGGAAGAAATTCTTTAGTGTAAGGGTGGTGAGGCACTGGAATGGGTTGCCCAGGGAAGGTGTAAATGCTCCATCCCTGGCGGTGTTCAAGGCCAGGTTGGACAGAGCCTTGGGAGGCATGGTTTATTGGGAGGTGTCCCTGCCCATGGCAGGGGCGTTGGAACTGGATGATCTTAAGGTCCTTTCCAACCCTGACTATTCTATGATTCTAAGTAAAACAGTGTTTGCCTCGTGTTTAAAAATATGGGGTTTTTTGACTTGCACGTTAAAATACAGCCAGTTGCAGTTCTATGGAATCATAGAATCCCAGACTGGTTTATGTTGGAAGGACCTTAAACCTCATCCAGCTCCAACCCCTGCCACGGGCAAGGACACTTTCCACTAAAGCAGGTTGCTCCAAGCCCTTGGGTCCAACCTGGCCTTGAACACTGTTTCAGTTTGGAAACTTAAGACCAATTTGAAAACAGGTCTAAGTTAGATACAACACCACAATATTGTCACTTTCAAAGTCACTATACTTTTTTCTGATAACCTGAATTTTTAATGATCTCTTGATTATCACAGGATATTTTAAAGACAAGTGATTTTATCCAAAGCAATTCCTTGTGTTTCTGCATATGCTAATTTACTTGATTAATTTGGAGAACATCTACATATAATTCTGTACACTTACAGTGAGATCACACTGCTGCTCAAGTAACTGCTACAGATTTCACTTTCCAGACAGACTCAGAGTTCTGCCTAATTGGGATGGCAAATGTACAAAGGTGCCACAGAAGAAGTGTGTAATTATGTCATTTTCTCTTGATCTTTCAGAGTCTTCCTGCGAGCAATTAATCAGTATGCAGATATGCTGAACAAGAAATTTCTTGATCAAACCAACTTTGAGTTACAGGTAAGGAACAAAGCAAACACGGGTGTCTCGGGGACTAATGTTAATGTTGGAATAAGTTTCTACCCCCAGTGTGTAATTTGGAGGTGTATGTACATCATTGTGAACTCCAGGTTGACCTGTTTGCCAGGTGAAGTCATTTCAGGCTTCGTACATATGATCCTCTTGTGGGTCATGTCCTGCAGTAGCATCATAGAGTTATAGAATAGAAGAGCAACAAGTCTTACCCAAAGCATCACGAGAATCTCCTCCTTTCCTTCAGGAACAGCAGAAAAGGGGTGTTCTCCCCCTTTTCTTCGCCACATGCTTTAGGAGAATTAGTGCCTCAAACGTGGAGCCTGAGACGTGGCATATGAGTGAGAATTTAGGTCACTTGCTCAGGATCCTTTATTTGTGTCTCTCATATTATATATTCACATTTAATTTTCCTTGAATCATCCAAACACAGTCGATGAGGATTTGTAGATGGGAGATGTTTCATGGAAATGTAAACACGCCGGGGAGATGTACTAAGAATACATCAAGAAGCACCACCTCAGTGGTGTCTGCTCTTTTCTCCTTGACATATTTATGTGCATAATTTAGATAGTTTAAAGTTGTTTTGTAGGTGTGCAGAATGTTTCAGAGAATTAATGGTATCTATTCTTGTCATTTTGGGGGCTTTCAGCTTTGGAACAACTACTTCCACCTGGCTGTTGCTTTTCTCACCCAAGAGTCTTTACAACTGGAGAATTTCTCAAGTGCTAAAAGAGCAAAAATACTTAACAAGTAAGTCCTATTCGTCATCTAAATCATGGACAAGAACTTGAGCTCTATTAACATAACTTTAGTTTAATTTCTTAGCTAAACCCATTCAAATTGAGATGCAATCATGGCATAATGAAAGGTTGGTTTTAAAACCATGAATCAAGTATTGCTTGTGCATTTCTACCCTTGAATCAAGATCTAAATTACATGATTCATTACTGATGAAGACAGTATTTTATACCGCAGGATGCTCATAAAGTCAAGACTTTTCAGGAGTATTAACATATTATCAAAGTGAATTTTTAAATCACTTTAGCAGTGTGCTTATTCTAATCTCATTTTACGTGGGCTCTTTAGTGCTTAATCCCTAACGGCCTTTTAGAGGGAATTCTTGTAACTACAGACAGTTTCCCTGCGATATCCCTCAAGAATGGGTTTGTGTAGCTGCAGACTTGTATGCTTCCCTGGCTAAAAGGGATTACATTGCCTCCCTCCAACAGGGAGCTTGAACTACTCAATTCCTATTCAAAGCCCACAGCAAATTAAGACTGTCAAAAGAAAAAGGACTGAAAATAAGAGTGGAGCCTGACTATTTTAATGTATGTATTTTCCTAAATGTCATTGGGGTTTCAATGTAGTGGAGCTTGTGATTAACTAACTAAACACTGAGCACTGAAAAAGCCCACTGCATGTTTTCAAAGACAGTGTCTGTGTCCTAATATTTATAAGAGCGCCTGCAAAAGCAGTTTGTTCCCATAGCCATAGAATCATGGAATCCCAGACTGGTTTGGGTTGGAAAGGACCTTAAAGCTCATCCAGTTCCTACTCCCTGCCACAGGCAGGGGCACCTTTCACTAGAGCAGGCTGCTACAAGCCCCGTTCAGCCTGGCTTTGAACACAAGTCGATTAGGTTACTGCAATTAATGTACAAAAATGGGGAGTTTTTAAGCGTGATTCCCTGAACATATATATTGCATATATATAAATATATATATATATTTATCAGACTCCTTATAGAATTATAGAATAGATTGGGTTGGAAGGGACCTTCAAAGGTCATCCAGTCCAACCTCCTGCAATGAGCAGGGACATCTTCAGTTAGGTCAGGTTGCCCAGAATCAGATATATAGAGAAAAAAGGTGCATTTTGATTAACATCACCTTCTAAGTTCAAGGCTTTTTGTATACTATGATGATGAGAGATCACAGTGATAACAAGATGGCTTTATCACTAATGAAGTGATATGTGATTTCTTAAAGCTTTTTCCTTTTACTGTGTGGGTTGCAGGCTTTGTCCAGAAAAGATACAGCTCTAGGCCCCATCCTGGTTTTTGGCAGCAAAGTTTTGCCCTTCAAACTTTTCCTGACCATTGTGAGTTTTGAGGTGCTGCCTTTGGAAGCTGTGCTTTACCTGAGTGTTGAAACAGAATTTTTAAGCATTGTGTGATTTAATTCATGTACCAACGACTCCTGGGGCTTCCTTGATGAAAAGGGAATATTTACAAGTTCAGTGAAAAAGTGATGTCAAGCAGAGCTCAGGTTTCTGCACTTGTGTTATACATACCATAGAATCATAGAACCATAGGATGGTTTGGGTTGAAAAGGACCTCAAAGCTCATCCACTTCCAACCCCTGCCATGCGCAGGGACACCTCCCACTAGAGCAGGATGCTCCAAGCCCCTGTGTCCAACCTGGCCTTGAACACTGCCAGGGATGGGGCAGCCACAGCTTCTCTGGGCACCCTGTGCCAGCGCCTCAGCACCCTCACAGGGAAGAGCTTCTGCCTAAGAGCTCATCTCAGTCTCCCCTCTGGCAGGTTAAAGCCATTCCCCTTGTCCTGTCCCTACAGGCCCTTGTCCAAAGCCCTTCTCCAGGTTTCTTGGCGGCCACCTTTAAGTATCAGAATCATAAATAACATTATAGGTTATTGAGTTTGCCAAAGGAAATCAAGGTGGCTTTGGTTTTCATTAGGTTTAGAGTCTATGAAACAAAATGGTTTTGTGCAAGATTTGGACAATGGTGCAAGTTCTCTGTGGTAGTTCAGAGAGTAAAGGATACTTGCAAGAGGCACATCACCCCCATCAGTTACCGAGCAGAGGGATCAGCTGTGGCTGCTGTTGGTCCGATGTTGGTTTACACCTACAGTAGCGTTTTAGTTCAGATCAGACTCCTGACCTGAACATAAAACCAGCACCTGAGCTGGAAATTACTGTCACATACATCTGTGGGCTGATATTGCCTCTTTGTGAGGACAGGAACCTTAGGCAGAACTTTTTTCTAATGATCTTCCTATTAAACCAAGCATTATATCTTGCTGGAGAGACGCAAGAAATCAGCAGACATTTCTCACTGCTGATATAAGTAAATAGATGAAGTCATTTGAAGTGGTTACTTAATGAAGTTTGCTAAATTGTAAAACTCTGTTTACAAGTTGTTATTTTCAGATTAATCATGTTTTGGCGACAGAAATCAAGACCATAAATTCTTCAAGATGCAATAAATGTATGGGCTGCAGTGCTAACTTTTATTGCTGTGTGAAACCACTGCCAGTTCTGTGCCAAAGGGCTGTAATGAATCACTTAATTCAATATCACACTCATTTTTAAGGGTATATTTCAATTAATATATCAAATATTTAATAATTAAAATATAATTATTGTAATTTGTAGGTTTTGCTAAACATTGCATTTAAGCATTAGTTAATTCTTAATGATGCAGAAGAATCTCCTTAATCCATCTTAATGACAGGGTATCTCACTATTAGCCCCCAGAAATCCCACAAGTTGCCAGAGATTGCCATTTTGATCATCTTGTTGTTTAAGTAATCATCTTTAACATGCAAATATTCTGTGCAGCAAATACATTCTTGGAGCTCATCATGGTTCTGATCCTGTCGTTAATGACGGCAATAGGATGTTTTCCATTCATTAAGCTTTCCTGGTATTAATGTAGAGAGGGAGTGGGATATAAAAACAACAATGATGGGGTCTCTGTGTCATTGGTGCCTCCAGATTGGTTTGGGGTGGAAGGGACCTTCATCGTTGTCATCATCGTAGAAGGGTTTGTGTTGGAAGGGATCTTAAAGCTCACCTGGTTCCAGCCCCCTGCCACGGGCAGAGACACCTTCCACTAGAGCAGGTCGCTCCAAGCCCCTTCCAACCTGGCCTGCCAGTGATGGGGCAGCCACAGCTTCTCTGGGCACCCTGTGCCACCGTTTCACCACATTTTGATCTGGGACACAAAATCCCATTGAAACATAGAAGCTTTCTCTATTTTGGACGTGAAGGCACAAGACGTCACAAGATGTTCCTTGTTGTATTTTCTAGGACGGTGCTATGTTAAGAGGGTGTATAAAAATAAAACATAGCTTTAGGCCATCCAGCTCTCTGGTACACTTGCTCCAGCCATTACCACTTGAAAATAGAAGCTGCTCACAATTAATGGCTGGAAGCAGACCCATGTGTCCCAAAGGATGATTAGGGAACCTGAAAAGGTGGCGAAGAGGGGTTTTGCACGGGTGAAGGTTTGTGTGTGTTTGCACGTGTGAAGGTTTGTGTGTGTTTGCACGGGTGAAGGTTTGTGTGTGTTTGCACGGGTGAAGGTTTGTGTGTGTTTGCATGGGTGAAGGTTTGTGTGTGTTTGCACGGGTGAAGGTTTGTGTGTGTTTGCATGGGTGAAGGTTTGTGTGTGCTCTCCCTCTGGTAAGTATTGTTGGAAAAATTGGAATTTGGGATCTTATGAATGATAAAGTCATAAGCCAAGGAGCAGAAGCTGATTCAGTCTATCTCATCCCTTTGTAACAGGGAATCTGTGGTGTCTACGGGCACCTGGCTGAGCTGGTGAGGGAACGTGGGTCATCTTATTGAGTTGAATTTGCAGAAGCTCTTCTGTAATTTCAAGTATCTTTGCTGATCAGATTTTGAAACTTCAGTGTTTCTGCTTATTGGTGATAGATTTTATTTCTCCTTTTAATAGTGGTTTTGTTTTCTTTTTTAAGGTACGGCGATATGAGAAGGCAGATTGGGTTTGAAATCAGGGACATGTGGTACAATCTGGGTAAGTAACCTGAGCACCTATTGCTTAATGCTTTCACTCAGTGTTTGTATAAACCAAGGTCAAGATGAAGTGAGCTTGCTTTCCCTCAAAATAGCGGTAGGCTTCCAGAAGGCATTTAAACAGCAGGTGATTGGAGAAATAAAGGCACCTCTGCACACTTATTTCACCATCTGGAAAGATACATAACTGTAGTCAGTGTATCAGTATCTTCTGGTTTTTGTGATATTCAGCCTCATGCTGAATAAAAAGAAATGGTTATGGTAATACCTGTTGATTTTTCCTGCTTAGAAATAGATATACACACATATATGTATACACATAAATATGTACGCACACATCTGTGTGGATGGGTGCTGGAATGGGACTGCAGCAAAATGAACGTATCCAAGGGTTATCAGTAGCTTAGCCTGGAAATTCTGCCAAGGGTTATTGGTAACTTGGCCTGGGAATTCTGCTTAGATTCTGGTGTTTGGCTGCATCATGTGACAAGGTTGATCAGTAGGAAATGGGAACTTGGACATCCTGGAGTTCGCAGGTGAATCAGGACTGTTGGACTCTATCACATCTGTGCTGTTCTGTGGGTATAAATGAGCTCTATGGGGATTGAATTTCATGAGAAACGGGGTATTTCCAATGACCTGCATGTGCTCATCTGCCAGATTGCATTTTCCTGAGCTTAACAGCAGAGACACTTCAGCCCTTCTGAGTTTTATCAAAAGTTCAGAAATAAATGCTTTTGACACTTCACTTGTATCTCATCCTGAACTGTTGTGGCTGAAACTGGAAAGAAATTCAGCATGTATGAAAGAAAGGAATTCAAAGGTTCATAAGAGTTTCTTATCGTGGAGTTTGCATCTGCTCTGCTGGAATGATGAGAAAAGGCTTCTGAGAGCAGCCAAGTTCCCTTTTTATTAGAGGCGTCGTTGGTGAATTAAGTGTCTGGAGAGCAGATTAAAGCATAGTACAGCTGATATGTGACTTGACAGGTAATGAAATCAGGATCATGCCTGATGCTGTGTCATCCAGCTCGGGACGCAGCCTCGCAGTTAGTAATTAGCTTGATCCTTCCCTCTTCCATGCTTGCATTCTTCTGTTACCTTTATAATTCCTTGAGCATCTTTGGATCCTTAAGCTTTTCCTGGAATTTGCTGGCCTGAAAGTAGAGAAGTTTGCATGCATAGTTATCCATCCGGCTGCTCTTACCTGAGGCTACTTCGTTCAGGCTAGGGACAGTGGGGTGCATTGTGCTTCTTACCACTGCTGACCCTTGGACAGGTTGTGGAGTTGGTTCAGGTTTTCACCATCAAGAGGGAGCTGATAATAATTTCCTCTGGAGTTTTGTGGATCGACTGGCACAAGGAGGGGTGTTTTCCTCAATATTTCTTTCTGTGCTGTCATGAAAGCCTTTGATTTTGAATGGAGGCTTTATAAACTGAGATTACCCAGGTAGGTGACTCCGTGACCTCCTCTAGCACCAATATGTGTGGTTCCATAAGTGGTTGGGATCATTAGTGCTGAAATCTCACATACTGGAAGGCAGAAAATTGCTGCTCTGCCCAACAATAGGTGCAGGAGAAAGGTAAACCAGAGGCAGGACCCCAATGCAAGGCAGCCTTTGTACTTCTTATAATGAGCAGCTTGCTTTTTCTCATCTTCTTCGTACTACACGTAGTCCATGCTGCTTGCCAACTTCTGGCTTCTCACCAATCTCATGTGTGTCACAGCATCGATTAAGAACAAATTCTGACTTGCCACTGCAGGGGAATGGATCGGGGAGTACTTGACACTTGTATCTTGGAAGTTGCACTGCATTAATCAAATTATGAATGTCTATCTTCAGAAACAGAATCAGAAGTGAAAAGCTCTAACTCTTGAACATGCATGAGCATCTCATCTTTACGCCTGTGCCATTGCGCATAGGATATGATGAAGCCAAGCGACTCTGACTTTTGATTTATGTATTAAAGGCTATGGATAAGCCTCAAAAATGAATATTTAGTCTCATCAGTTTTTTGTTCATAAATACCATGATTAATGTATAATGCCTGCTGAGTTAAAACTCTCCAGTTGGGAACACAACAGTCCTCCAGCTAAAGTGCACAGTTAGGAATGTAATTTATTTTCTGGAATTAAACACTAGAATTCATATTCTACAACTATGTTATTGTCTATGTGTTTCTGATGCAGCAGTGGCTGCAATATTGATACCTTCCTGCCTTTATAAGGAGGAAAGCAAGAGCATTTACAGTGGGGCGCAACACCAGCTAACGGTGCGCACACACTTTAAGTACCTGTGATTTAGGAATATGATTCTTGTTTTAAGTAGTGAACCATGTACTAAATCGCAGTTGGAGCTGTCCCTGCTCGGTTTGGTTGTGAATGCTTTAGATTTGAGTGCTGTGATGCAGCAGCAGCAGGCATGGCTCCGGGGAGCCTTGTCCCAGTGTGCAAAGCTCCTGCTCTGATGCCCTTCTGAAAGCACTACAGGGCTTTTCTCCTCCTAGGTGCACCAAACCCAGTGTATATCAGTGTTTATAGGCTTTTTTCCTTCCATATCACAACCTGAACTTTACAATAATGTGTTATTTTGAGTTATTGCTTTGTTAAGAGCTGGGGCTCCGTAGACCTTGGTGAGACACTGAGTATCAGAGAAGCATAAAGCAAACGTTGGCCTCTGTCTTGAAAATGTAGGAGCTCAAACAACACGCTCCTAAAAGCTTTCCGTGATGCAATTAGCATATACAAAACACAGTTTGACACTAGGTCATGTGTACCAGGTTTCAGTGGTTAATGGTTTCAACAGTTATATGTCAAAGAAATTGCAAGGACATTTAAAAGCATATCCTCGTGGTAAAGTTGGTCAGGGAAAGCCAGCTCAGAGCACATTGCCTTTATTGTTGACTTCTGAACCAGCTAGAGGGAGATGGAAAGGGAAAGTTCATAGAACCATGGAATGGTTTGTGTTGGAAGGGAGCTTAAAGCTCATCCAGTTCCAGCCCCTGCCATGGGCAGGGACACCTTCCACTAGAGCAGCTTGCTCCAAGCCCCTGTGTCCAACCTGGCCTTGAACACTGCCAGGGATGGGGCAGCCACAGCTTCTCTGGGCACCCTGTGCCAGCGCCTCGCCAGAAATTCCTAAAGATGAAGTGAAGTGGTTGCTGGTGCTGACCTCCGGTGCTTGACGTCAGGAAAGGTGTCCTGACAGATGCAATAATGCGGGAGGGAAAGCCAGCGTTCAAAATAGACCTGAACTTGGACTGCTGTATAAATAGAAGTCATTGCAGATAACGCTCTCTGAATTAATCATGCATGTTCAGGGCTGACCCAAGCAAGAGGTGAGCTTTGCTGGCAAATGATTCAGGGGGTTTTGGAGCCCATATTTAAATTAGAAGGACCTGGGAAATGAAAGTCACGCGTTATCCACTAAAGCAAGCACCTTGGTTTGGTTTGCATAATGAGGTCTGTTCCTGTTGTGCTCCCACAGACTGCTCGCACATCTCACGGCCGGGCAGAAGCGGCAGCAAGGGGAAGGCTTTGCATGTTCTAAAGGCTCCTTGTTTTGCATGTGGTTCTTAAAGCAGCTGCACAGTTTGGTTTTCAGCAGAGAATCCTCTGTTTTCTCCCAGATTTGCTTGTCAGATTTCGGGTCTCTGCGTGGGAGTTCCCACAATCCCAGGGAAAACAAACCCAAAGGGAATTCATTGTTGGGTTGTTTATCAGAGAGTGCTGCCTCTGACAGGCAGCTGGATGGATGCTCTGGGGTGCCAGAGGAAGGCCTTTGCCATCCGTGGTTTGATCTCATGCTTGGTTTCGTGTCGCAACATCATCCTGGATCACGTCATCACAGCAAACCTGTGTGCGTGCATCATCACATTGCAGCATGACAGGGGCAATGTGATGGTGCACACACGCTCAGGGCTCTGTCCTGTATCACCCAGTCAGCGGACAGAGCCTTTCTCCAGGTTACTCCTCATCTATGTTTGATGTAGAAACCCAATGGGAATGGCTTAACTTGTTCATCTGTGCTACCCTGTCTTCCCATGGTTGCTGCCTGCCCAGGCCCCATGCCCGCAGCAGGAGTAGCTCTGGGCAGTGCTGCAGGGCGAACGCTTTGCATCCCAAGCAGCCAGGTCATTCCCATGTTTTTCCTTGCAGCCAAGCTGCATAAATCCAGTGGGAGCCACCCACAGTCCCTCCAGAGAGCGTAAAGGGCTCAGCAGGTTTCAAACAGCGGACGAGGGATTATTTTGCAGTACAATGTACCAGTGATTTTAATAATTTCTGCTCATAACTCACATGTTTCTATTCCCCCCAAGTCATTCTGAATTTCATATGCAGAGGAGCTCTCTGTGCTCTTTGATTTAAAAGCTCTGCTGCTGATTATTTGCAAGGCAGCTATACTAATAAATACAAGCAGCTGCTGAGCAACAAGACTGAGTGCATGCAGTATTGTATTGGTCCATGGGCGGTGGGGTGGCTGCTACCGGCTAAATCCTGCAAGATCAGGAGTCAGTTCATTGCTGGAGGTGCTGGTGGACACCTCAGAGCTGAGCTCTGTGGCTCTCTGTGCCTTTGTCATTTGATCAGCTCTTAGAATCACAGAATCCCAGCCTGGTTTGTGTTGGAAGGAACCTTAAAGCTCATCCACTTCCAACCCCTGCCACGCGCAGGGACACCTTCCACTAGAGCAGGGTGCTCCCAGCCCCTGTTTCCAACCTGGCCTTGAACACTGCCAGGGATGGGGCAGCCACAGCTTCTCTGGGCACCCTGTGCCAGCGCCTCAGCACCCTCACAGGGAAGAGCTTCTGCCTAAGAGCTCCTCTCAGTCTCCCCTCTGGCAGGTTAAAGCCATTCCCCTTGTCCTGTCCCTACAGGCACTTCTCCAAAGCCCCTCTCCAGGTTTCCTGCAGCCCCTTCAGGCACTGGAGCTGCTCTAAGGTCTCCCCTTCAGGATCCTTCTCTTCTCCAGGCTGCCCCAGCCCAGCTCTCTCAGCCTGGCTCCAGAGCAGAGCTGCTCCAGCCCTCGCAGCATCTCCATGGTCTCCTCTGGACTCGCTCTAACAGCTCCATGTCCCTCTTGTGCTGCTGCCCCAGAGCTGGATCAGGACTGCAGGGGGGGATCTCCCCAGAGCACAGCAGAGGGGCAGGATCCCCTCCCTGAGTTGCTTCTCACGCTCTGGGGGTGCAGCCCAGCACATGGGGGGGTTCTGGGCTCAAGCGCACACTGAAGCTGGGTCATGGGGAGCACTTCATCAACCAACACCCCCAAGTCTGTCTCCTCAGGGATGCTCCATCCCGTCTGTGCCCATCCTGTGTTTGTGCTGGGGATTGTCCAGACCCAGGTGCAGGACCTGTCACTTCTTGTGAGTGCAGGTCTCCTGTGTCCCCCTTTTTGCACAAGAAGTTTTTATGCCTCAGAGAAAAGGAAATGGGATCAAAGCTTCAAAAAGAATCTTTTGGGACCTCACTGTTTTTCTCATCTCAAATTCAAACGATGTTATTTACTTTTCTGAGGGAATCCCTGTGCTTGAAGCAATGGAAAGCCCACCGTGGCACACAGAGAACTTTGCGGCATTGAATTTGTGCCTGGTGAACAACTTTTGTCACTATTATTTGTTCTCTGTAATACTGACTCTGACACTTTTCAGGCATAAGACACAAAAACTGTCACCTGAGAGGCCGAATGTAATGACACTTGTAGAAGAGACAGGGAAAAGCTTTATACCTCTCACTTGATATTCCTTCCCAACAGCCAGCATTTCAGCATCATGCAAAGCAGCAGTTTCAGTTGAGTATTAATTTGCCTTAATAGGATTGCTAATGCTAATAGGATTCTGAAGTTTACTAAATCAAGTAACTCAAATTATTTCTTCTAAAAAAGATAGCGTGTTTTGTTAGGAAAGGATTTCTTCTTGATTACATTTGTTGAGGTTTATGTTGGTCCTGGTCAGAAGTGAGACTACTAATTAGACTTCCATGGTTGCTGCCGCACTGGTGTAGTGCAGTGGAATATCAATGAGTTAAAGTCTGTTGGTGGCCGATACCACTGGTAAGTGTAATGGGAAACCAGAGTCCTATAGTGAGGGAAGTTGAGGGCTCCTTAAATTAGCCCTTAAGAAGTTTGTTCTGAACCACAGCAGTGGATGCACGGACTGATTTTACGTATCCATTAATTCTATTTGTGAGAAACATCACCAGTTATGTGGTGAGGTCCAAGTGGATCCCAGCCCCTTGTTGCAAAGGGGATGCAGTTGTAATTTCTAACCTTCTGCCATCAAGTCTTTTGCTCATATAGATGGGGCCCGCAGTGACGTGGTTTAACGGTGGCCTTGGCAGTGCTGGAGAATGGTTGGTCTTGATCTTGAAGGTCTTTTCCAACCTAGTTGATTCCATGACTTTCCAGCGTTGTGCTACACTGCTCTACACCAGCATCTTTGCATGGAATTATTTAACAGATAACTTGCAGAACATAAAATCTGCATTTTCTCCCCTTTAGCTAATAATGTGAACAGTAACTGAGTGTTTTTAGCCAGTATTTATTAGGTGCCATGTTCCTGCTAAGGTCTGATTTCTGTTCCATGCATGGAGAGTGCAGCAGGGAGGGTCAGGCAAGCTGCAGGTTTCTCTTGGGAAGATAAATGTGATATCAGGTTTGCTCTCAAGGAAAAATGATGTATTGTTGGCTTGGTAAGATGTAGCTTCATGGCTCGAGGCTGTGTGAGTATGTACTCATGGTGGCACTTTGATGGACTGACACAGAGAACATTTTGTACGCTGCAGAAGATACAGCAGTCTAAATAAGTTAATACAAGTGATGCCTTTTAGCCTCCCTCTCTGCCAACCAGAAGTTGTATTTAATAAAACCCCTTGTAGCTTAATATATGTGTGCAAATACGGGTTCATTGTGGAAAATCTGGCAGTTCCAGCTTGGCTATGGATCCAACAACTCCTGCTAATTTGGATTTATACATACCACATCCTTCCCCTCTTATGGCATAAATAATAGTACATGTTTTAGTAGTTAGATCTTGAAAAATACTTTCTGATGCTGTGAGCCCTTAATGATACAGCTTTTAGAATCATAGAATCATAATCAGAATAGTAAGGGTTGGAAAGGACCTTAAGATCATCGAATTCCAACCCCCCTGCCATGGGCAGGGACACCTCCCACTAAACCATGTCACCCAAGGCTATGGCCAACCCTGCCTTGAACACCGCCAGCGATGGAGCATACACAGCTTCCCTGGGCAACCCATTCCAGTGCATCACCAACCTTACAGTAAAGAGCTTCCTCCTTATATCCAATCTAAACTTCCCCTGTTTAAGTTTGAACCCATTACCCCTTGTCCTCTCGCTCCAGACCCTAATGAAGAGTCCCTCCCCAGCCTCCCTGTAGGCCCCTTCAGATACTGGAAGGCTGCTATGAGGTCTATAACTGTTATCTTCTACTTACTGTTATCTTCTCCCTATAACTGTTATCTTCTACCAAAGTGGCTGTTCATTAACTCAGAAATGCATCTTTTCTCTTAAAGGTCAGCATAAAATCAAGTTCATCCCAGAAATGGTGGGACCTATCTTAGAAATGACGCTCATCCCTGAAACCGAACTCCGGAAAGCTACAATCCCAATCTTCTTTGACATGATGCAGTGCGAATTCCATTCTACGAGGAGCTTCCAGATGGTAAGCAGTAACCTACAGATACCTAAAGTTTGTAAGAGGGATTCACTTGTTCTTTGACAAAACATAAGAATTTGTTGTTTGCTATGATTATGGGTTTGCTTATTTTGTGTAGCTCTGGAGTGACTATAGAGTTTTCACTTACTGGTCTTAAATTCTTCTGGAAGGAAGAGTTTGCATGAAGAACGTGAAACCTTTTGGTATGATACAAAAGGAGACCAAAAACAGATGTCTAAAATTGTCCCTGTGACTCAGGAGTCTGCTTCAGAGTTAAATCGGACATAAAGGAAGCCTGATAACGTGGCAAAAGAAATTATAACCTGTATGAGTGTCTCAACTCTGGTATCTTGTCATTTTGATACTCTTTATGCTATACAGGCACTGCAAAGGCTAACATACGTAGCATTTTTGTTCTGTTTCATTTTACCATGCTGAGTGAAGGCCTTGAATAAGCACACACAATCTTGCCCTGATAGAATCAACTTCTGAGAGGCAAGTGGAGTGAAAGAATCTTCCCTGACATCATTCATTTGACCTTCTTTCCTTAGGAACTTTGCCTTATGGATTGGGTATAAGAGCAGTATCATAGAATCATAGAATAGTTAGGGTTGGAAAGGACCTCAAGATCAACCAGTTCCAACCCCCCTGCCATGGGCAGGGACACCTCCCACTAAACCATGCCATCCAAGGCTCTGTCCAACCTGGCCTTGAACACCGCCAGGGATGGAGCATTCACGGCTTCCCTGGGCAACCCATTCCAGGGCCTCACCACCCTTACAGTAAAGAATTTCTTCCTCATATCCAATCTAAACTTCCCCTGTTTGAGTTTGAACCCATTACCCGTTGTCCTATCACTGCAGTCCCTAATGAAGAGTCCCTCCCCAGCATCCCTATAGGCCCCCTTCAGATACTGGAAGGCTCCTATGAGGTCTCCACGCAGCCTTCTCTTCTCCAGGCTGAACAGCCCCAACTTTCTCAGCCTATCTTCATACGGGAGGTGCTCCAGTCCCTGATCATCCTCGTGGCCTCCTCTGCACTTGTTCCAACAGTTCCATGTCGTTTTCATGTTGAGGACACCAGAACTGCACACAATACTCCAAGTGAGGTCTCACGAGAGCAGAGTAAAGGGGCAGGATCACCTCCCTCGACCTGCTGGTCACGCTCCTTTTGATGCAGCCCAGGATACGGTTGGTTTCTGGGCTGCAAGCGCACACTGCGGCCGGCTCATGTTCGTTTTCTCATCCACCAACACCCCCAAGTCCTTCTCCTTGGGCTGCTCTGAATCTCTTCTCTGCCCAACCTGTAGCTGTGCCTGGCATTGCTCCGACCCTGGTATAGGACCAGGCTAGTGTAGTAGTTATGTAGTAGTAGGCCGGGTAGTGTTATGCTGTAAGCAGTGTAGATCCTTCACAATGTGGAATGTCTGTCAGTTCAGGATATCACTTTGTGAATATTGCAATCAGGTTTGACATGTGTTGTTTATTTTATTCCCTTTCTATTGGCAGTTTTCTTCCTTGGATGAAAAATCTTCTCCTTTTCCATACTTTTTTTGTGAACCATTATTCATAACCAGCTCTTAATAAATCTGTAGCCAGAGTAAATGAATATCTGCATGAAGAGACTTAAGCAAGGCAAATGGCATCAGCTTTATTACTTTGATTTGTTTTGCGCTGGATGGTGTCTGGAAAGGTTGTGAACTGTGTTTTGGATCCATCCTGTTACTGCATCATCATTCCTTCTTATGCTTGGCTCTGATGCTAGCGTAAAGATTGAAATGCTCACTGGGAAGCTGTTTAAACAGTTTCCTGTCAGATGCTCTCTTTTGTTGCTTGTCATTTTTTAGCTGTACAATTATATGGATCATGAAAAATCCGAGGGTAACTTTATGGCTAAATTTATGACCCTGTATTTTCCTGACAGAAGGAAAGCGGCTTTGTGGGGAAGAATTGGGTGATTTTAATAAATGAATGTCTTAAATATTTCACACAAATCCTTTTTGTCTTTCAAGAAGAAAAATGCCTCGTGCTAAAGTCAGAGATGTCTTGGATTGTAGGTACTCAACATATATTTCTTATGTCAGTATAGCTTCTTTCTTTATGGACATAGCATTGATGTGACAGATGCAGAGGTAATAAAGTGGTTTTCAGTGCATTTGGAGTGAACAGTTAGGTCTGACAGGGAATAATCAATCTGTCCATTTACAGTTTTGCAGATAATGTAGTTGTGTAGTTTGCTGAGCAGCTCCGATTGGGTTTGGGGCAATGGAGATCACAGCTTGTAAAAAGCAGAGAATTATAGAGACGTCGAGGTTGGATGGGACCTCCGGTAGTCATCTGGTCCAAACTGGGCCTTAAATTAGGGTATCCAGGGCCATCTGATTGTCAGTATTGAGTACTTCCAGTGACTTGTTCCATTGTTTAAGTCTTTTCTTCTTAGATCCAGATGGAATTTCCCTGAATCAACTTGAGCCTGTTGCTCCTTGTGTTGTCACTGTGCGTCTTTGTAAACAGAGTAACTCCATCTCCTCTATAATCACCTTTTAGGTGTTGGAAGGCTTGAGTCTGCTTTTCTATAGGCTGAACAAACCCAATTCTTTTACCCATTCTTTGGGCCAGGTTCTCCAACACTGCTCATGTTGTGGGCTCTCCATTAGACCATCTCCAATTTGTCAATGCCTATCTTGAGCTGGGGGAACCAAAGCTGGATGCAGTATTCCAGTCATGGATCGGCAAGTGGAATAATCAGGTTGATCCTCTAGCTGTACTCTTCTTGGTACCAGAAGAAGTGCAAGTGAAGGGGCACACTGCTTCTTCATGCTCAGCTTGCTGTCTACCAGGCCCTTCCATCAGAGCATGTTGTACTGCTGCTTGCAACTATGCCATCCCAGATTCAGGACTTGACGTTTCTCTCCTTAAACACTACAGTTTCTCACTGGTTGTCTTTTAGACTGACAGAGATATTAAACCATCACCCTTTGAGATCACTTTCTGCACCTATCTCTTACTTACTCTGTCTATCCAGTCCATGTCTTACCAACTCGTCACCAAGTATGCTTTGGGAGACCGTCAAACCCTTTGCTAAGATTGAGACAACCACAGCTCTTCACCCACTCAGCAGATAGTTTCATCACAGGAGGCAATCTGGTTGGTCAGATGTGGTTTACCCTTAGTAAATCCATATTGGCTTTTTCCCAGTCACCTTCTCTCCCTTTGTGTACCGGAAAATAGCTTCCATGAGGGCTTGCTTCATGGATTCCTTGGGAACAGAAGTGGGTCTGCCTGGCCTGTAGTTTCTGGATTTTTTTATCTCTTTAAGTGATAGAAGTAGATGTACAATAATTTGTGTTAGTATTAGCAGTAGCTAGGCAAGCTTTCGTACTTACTGTGTCGGTGTAATGCACTGCATTATGTCGTCTGCATGCAACTACCAATTATCATTGTCCAGCCTGGCTTTCAAAGAGAACTTCCAAATTGAATGGTTGGCTGCTGTTAAACTAAATCTGCCAGAAATCCAATTATCTAACCTTATTAGTCACATCAACAAGGGTTTAGATTGGCTCCACTTCTCCAGCAGATGTGTAAAGCTCATGCTTTGTGGGGGAGGAAGTTGAGTTTTCTGCAGAACTTCAGTGCTGTGATGGTTTGGGTAATAAACACACAGCTTTGCCTATGGTGGTTTGAGTTGCAGGACGGATTGGTTTTCCTGGTGAAACCAGTAACACACAGAATGGGGTTTTTTGTTCTTCCTGTGCAAAACGAGACCATAATTCCCCTTGTTTTTACAGCACTAAATTAAAGGCCAACTGAATTAAAAGCTGGAAATGCCCATTTTTGTCCTCTCACTCTTGAGGTGCTTTGAAGCCCATATAAGGCTTCAAAGTAGCCTGTACCTCAAAGCATGAATCCGATTCTAAAGTCAGTTTGGGACCAAGGCTTCCCTATAGAACAAGATGCCTCCGTCTCCACTCTGCTTTATTCCCTTTGCCTGTTTCGCTAGTGAGCCCTCCAGATCAAAGGGAATCTGGCAGGGCCCCAGGAGCGATGAAAGAGAATTGGTTTGATTGTTCAAGGCCTGGTCAGGTGAATGTGGTGGATCCTGTGGTGACAGCAGAGAGAAGGTTCATCATGAAACAATCATCCAGCTGAAGTGTGGAATTCAGAGCGTAAAAAGCTTCGACCTCCTAATTTTGCTGCCTCTTGCTCCCTGCTGTCTCTTGTTCTGGCTCCATTTCCTATGGGCACTCCCATTTGTTTGCCTACCCAAAACTTTTAACTTCTCTTTTCTGGACCTGTGTCATTGCTGATGGGATGTTCTGCTTCTTTTGAGTTGAACCTCGTCGTCGAGAGTTGCCAGTGCAGGAACTGGTACAAAACAGAACATGGAGGAGGCAGTGGGAGGTGTTGGGTAGGTTCTTCCTATCTCATGGCACTGCACCACAGTATGATTTCTTTTAACTGAGCTGGTACATATTGTTAGAAGCAGTTTACTTTGAGAGCCAAAAAACCCTATTAACAGAATAAGGTAAGGGATTGAGTCAGAAGCACTACCCCAGCCTCTTCCCTGACATAATTACATTTCCCATCAAGTGGGAAGGAAGGATCCTTACCCTTCAAAGTAGAATCAAGGAGGTGTTCCCCCCGACTCTGCAGTAATGAGCAAGAAGAAATTAGAAGTCCCATATGTCTGGTTTTCAGGCTGAACTGCATTACCAAGGAGAGTCATCAGTGTCTGGTGGTGTTAGCATCAGTATATAAGCATGCGAGCTCCAGCATGTGTTCTCACCCTGGTAGAGTAAGGAGTTCTGTAAAAGTAATGATCTGAGGAAAGAGCCCCAGAAATGCAACACATCTGTCCTGCTTTCTGCAAATGGGAATGGCACTTAGCATAAAGGAACCATAGCCAAAAAGATAGAAAAATGATATAGGAATGCATAAGCAATGAGTGCATAATGCAGAATCGTATAGAAATGCATAACAAATGAATGCATAATGCATATGATACTAAAATAAGACTATGGGTGCAACTAAAGTACCTCTAGCTGTTGTTCCATTGTGAAGAGAATTAAATGAGTAAAGACAGAAAAAATTAAGGATAGATCTTTTAAATTCATTTCTAACATTTAACAATAAACCTGGAGAGGGGCTTTGGACAAGGGCCTGTAGGGACAGGCCAAGGGGAATGGCTTTAACCTGCCAGAGGGGAGACTGAGATGAGCTCTTAGGCAGAAGCTCTTCCCTGTGAGGGTGCTGAGGTGCTGGCACAGGGTGCCCAGAGAAGCTGTGGCTGCCCCATCCCTGGCAGTGCTCAAGGCCAGGTTGGACACAGGGGCTTGGAGCAAGCTGCTCTAGTGGAAGGTGTCCCTGCCCATGGCAAGGGGTTGGAACTAGAGTCATAGAATCACAAACGGGTTTGGGTTGGAAGGGACCTTTGAAGCTCATCCAATCCAACTGCCTGCGATATGCAGGGACATCTTTAACTAGAGCAGGTTGCCCAGAGCCACATCTAGGCTGGCCTTAAATGGTTCCAGGGGTGGCACATCCATCAGCTCTCTGGGCGACCTGTGCCAATGTTTTTCACCCTCATGGTAAAAAAATCCCGGCCTGTTGGAGACTGTCAGTATTCACCCCTTGTGCCACCTGCAGAGCAATAGGGACAGGCAATGCAATAAGAGACCTCCAAAAGCACCTACTGTTAAATGGCTGGCAGAGCTATTTGCCTACTGGAATACTGTGGAAAACAGATGAAGCTCTTTGGAATTACCACTAATTTTCACGGCAGCTTTTGAAGAAAGTTTTACAGTATTGTGTGCTAGTTCTGCATTAGGACTAATTTCCAGTGCTGTTATCCGTCACTTGCATTTTATACGGCAAATTCATTATTATCCCATATCAAAACAGATTTATAGCAGCTTGGAGGGTTGAAAGTCCTCCTCATCTACAGCTAGATTAAATTGTCAGTCAGTGCTGCAAATATACCCTGACCACACTTGAGGTAAACCTAAATCAAAAAGGGATTAGTTGAGCTGACGCTTGAAGATGCTGGATAGCTTACATTGATTTATTTTCTCCGAATTGGAGATGGTCACAGACAGATGAAGTGGTGGATATACTCTTTGCTCCAGTTCAATCACACGTCCTGAAGAGAAGCTGTGATCTTGATCAGCTGCAAGGGAAAGTTGATGATAATTTCCTGTTATCTTCCTAACATCACCCCTCAAGCTTTCACTGAAGGATATGAATCTAACTCACTGATGGTGCCAGATACACCCCTTAAGCCTTCACAAAGAGCCTCAGCAAGTGTCACTGGCTGTAACATAAATATTGAGTACCTGGGGCTTCTTCACTTCCATCACAGTAATTGCAGGCCTGCTTTGTGCTACTGTGTGCCTTTAAAAAGTCTAAAAGGAAAATTAGAGGCTTTATCAACAGATGTCAAATGAGCTGTCCCAGATCTATTAGCTTAGAATCACGGAACCATGGAACGGTTTGTGCTGGAAGGGACCTTAAAGCTGCTCCAGTTCCAATCCCCTGCCATGGGCAGGGATGCCTCACACTAAAGCAGGTTGCTCCAAGCCCTGTCCAGCCTGGCCAAGGGTGCTTACAGGGATGGGGCAGCCACAGCTTCCTTGGGCAACTTGTTCCCATGCCTCAGCACACTCACAGTAAAGAACGTCCTTATATCGAACCTGAACTTCCCCTGTTTCAGTTTGAACCCATCACCCCTTGTCCTGTCACTGCAGTCCCTAATGAAGAGTCCCTCCCCAGCATCCCTATAGGCCCCCTTCAGATATTGGAAGGCTGCTCTGAGGTCTCCACACAGTTTCTCTTCTCCAAGCTGAACAACCCCAGTGTTCTCAGCCTGACTTCATACAGGAGGTGCTCCAGTCCCCTGATCATCCTCGTGGCCTCCTCTGCACTTGTTCCAACAGTTCCATGTCCTTTTTATGTTGAGGACACCAGAACTGCACACAATACTCCAAGTGAGGTCTCACAAGAGCAGAGTAGAGGGGCAGGAGCACCTCCCTCGCCCTGCTGGTCACACTCCTTTTGATGCAGCCCAGGATATGGTTGGCTTTCTGGGCTGCAAGCGCACACTGCAGCTGGCTCATGTTCATTTTTTCCTCCACCAACACCCCCAAGTCCTTCTCCGCAGGGCTGCTCTGAATCTCTTCTCTGCCCAACCTGGAGCTGTGCCTGGGATGGCCCCAACCCAGGTGTAGGACCTTCACTGGGCTTTGTTGAACTTCATGAGGTTGGCATTAGCCACCTCTCAAGCATTCAAGGTTGCTCCGGATCGCAGAGCTTGGTCAGCTCCAGTGCTCCCGTTGTGGACCATAACCTTCAACTTGTGTTCATGAAATGTTCTTCTGTGGAAGACTGCAGAAGGAATTTTAGCTATGTTAAATACCCTTCAGTCATCTGACTTTCATGATCTGCATCATACCAATGCCTTGGGAAGTATCAAGAATGATTGAAGAGCAAAGATATTCTTAATAGTCCTTAAACCCCCTGAAGTTCCACAAGTCTAGCTCTGACCCAAGAGGGCCGTTAGGGAGATGGCCCATCAAAGCCTAGATTTGCAGAAATCTGAGTGAAATGGATATCAGGAAGATGCTGAAGATCCTCTATGACAAATGTAATTGCTCTTCTTTGTCTGAGTAATCTCTTGCTAAGAAAATGTGTCACCTAAAGGGCTCACGCTGGCAGCGAGTGTCATTTTTCACATTGCTATAGAAAGTCAATTTCTCTCTGGTCTCATTAGAGAACATGAATTTTGTGACTTCTCTGTTTCATCGTGTTGCTTCAGTGTTTTACTTGACACGCCCTTGTACTATGGGAACGTGCTTCAGCTTGTGTTTGCTTCATAGAGGAGGCGGATTGCATTATTCTTCCTTTTCTCATTTCCCTGTCAATTTTGGGATAATAGAGTTGCAGTATTCAAAACCTTATTCCACTTCACTTTTCATTCATGTCTTCACGAGGCAAGCAGTGAGGGAGTGGAACAGGTTATCCGGAGAGGTTGTGTAGTCATCCATCCATGGAGGTGTTCAGTACTTGGCTGAGCAAGTCGCAGTTCATCTGTTGTTGGCAATGATCCTGCGTCACCTGGGAGGTTGGATGAAATGACCTTGGAGGTCTCTTCCACTCAGTGTTTCTAGGATTCCATGGATTATTTGAGAAACAGAAGAGCACCTTTGAAATGATTTAATCTGGGGTTTAGGGGTTTATCCTTCAAACAGTCACGCACAAGAATAAAAATTGCTTTAACAGGGAATATCTGTGTTTGGGAGTTGGTTGATTTTATTGCTGTACACTTGGTACAATGTCTAGCTCAGGTTTCCTGACACCTCACGGTTCAATTGGCTTGTACGTGTTAGGCTGGATCCTCAATTTGCTCTGAGTGGTAGGTGAGCAGGACTTCTGCTGTTATTTGCCATGATAGCTTGTAGTCATTGAGCTCAGAGCAGAGATTTTGTTTCTCTGCTTGTAACACCATTCTGGTGGGCTGCCAGGTACTGTGCAAAAGTGGATCTCCTAACTGGAAGGCAGAGGACAAACAGCCTGGAGTTGCACATGGAGGCAGGGAACGAGGTGAACATTGCTGCAGTCAATGCTGAGAAGAATATGGAGACTTGGAAAGGGAGAAAAAATACAGTCTTGGATCTGACTGAGGACTTTTACATTACCGCTGTTGAGCCTAAGATGTTCAGAGATTGAGTTGTCCCAGCGAAGAGGAGTATCTTGGCGTTGCCACAAGCAAATCCTGCGTGCCAATGTGAATTTCTCCCTAAAAAGGATTTTTTCCTAGGAAAGCAAGAACTTCTCTACAGTCCAGTGCCACAGATTCAGTTTGGCTGTGGGCTTCAGCAGAAAAGGACCTGCCAGGAGAGCAGGCGGGTGCCTCCAGCTATGGGGGTGGCCCAGATGCTTCTCCTCACCCTTTCTTGCTGCAGAGTTTTCTCTTATTCTGACCAGGTTTCCCTCGCCCCACACATGAAGCAGTTATTGCAGGGCAAGGGGATTGTGGCAGAACTAAGGCCAAGTCTGTTTCTGTACTGCTCTAGTGGAAGATGTCCCTGCCCGTGGCAGGGGTTGGAACTGGATGAGCTTTAGGTTCCCTTCCAACCCAACACATTCCATGCTTATATGATTTGGTAGAGGCATTATGATAACCTCTTGGCTGAGGTGGGACTGTGTAGGCAGAGCCTAAAATGCAGCGTATGTTGGCAGAAAGAGATCAGTGGTGGACACGGCTGCTGTGCCTCCTCAAAGTGATGTGAAGTGATTAAGGTGGTGAAAAGCACTCTTTTACTGTCAGCGTTTCGTGATGACATAAGTCTGCTGGCGAGGGTGATCTCACACTTCTTGCTGAAATAAATATGCCAACAGAACTTCACAGCGTGGGCTAAAAATTATCCACTTTCTCTTCTTAGCTAAACCAGTGCTGGCTGGAGGTGACAGCTTCTCTTCCTCAGCTCCCCCATGGGGCTGACTGTGTAGAAAATCATAGAATCACAGAATCCCAGCCTGGTTTGTGTTGGAAGAGGCCTCAAAGCTCATCCAGTTCCAACCCATGCCATGGGCAGGGACACCTTCCACTAGAGCAGCTTGCTCCAAGCCCTATGTCCAACCTGGCCTTGAACACTGCCAGGGATGGGGCAGCCACAGCTTCTCTGGGCACCCTGTGCCAGCGCCTCAGCACCCTCACAGGGAAGAGCTTCTGCCTTATATCCAACCTGAACTTCCCCGGTTTCACTTTGAACCCATCACCCCTTGTCCTATTGCTACAGTTCTTGACAAAGAGTCCCTCTCCAACATCCAAATCCCTGTACCCTGTTATCCCCTGCCTCTTTGCTGATGTGCTAAGCAGTGGTGCCGTGGCCAGGGCAGCATCACCAGTGGGATGGCCACGCGCAGCATCTGGTTGCAGTTCAGCCCACAAATGGAGTTCATCTCCTCTGCACTGGTGTCCGGGATGCTCTGGGATAGTCATCCAATGTTCTCGTTGCCTGTTGGCTGATGGGCTGGCAGGGCTCTCTGCAAGGTTATTTCTTCTTGGTACATAGATTTTGATGTTTTGCCTTTCAGCTTAGATATCAACTACATCTTTAGTGCATGATCTCCACTGCAGCGCCCTTCGAGGCTGTCCTTGCTGCCTCCTTGCTGGTGTTCCTGGGGGAAAAAAAAGGTATAATTTTGCTTACAGGCTTTCAGCAAAAGCCTGCTTTGTGTAGCCAGAGAGAGACCCTCTGCTGATGGGACAGTGCTGGGTGGCTGCAATAAAGGAGCGAATACCATTGTCACTAAAGCAGCCTTCCAGTACCTGAATGGACCAACAAGAAACCTGGAGAGGGGCTCTGGACAAGGGCCTGTAGGGACAGGACAAGGGGAATGGCTTTAACCTGCCAGAGGGGAGACTGAGATGAGCTCTGAGGCAGAAGCTCTTCCCTGTGAGGGTGCTGAGGCGCTGGCACAGGGTGCCCAGAGAAGCTGTGGCTGCCCCATCCCTGGCAGTGTTCAAGGCCAGGTTGGACGGGGCTTGGAGCAAGCTGCTCCTAGTGGAAGGTGTCCCTGCCTGTGGCAGGGGTTGGAGCTGGATGAGCTTTAAGCTCCCTTCCAATCCGAAGCAGTCTGGGGTTCTGCGATTCTGTTATTTTGACCAGTGGAAATGATGAGAAATTCCATATGTTACTGGTGCATAGCAGGAGTTGAAGTGTAGCACTGGGAAGGAAAGCTCATGGCTCAAACAGAGGTTCAGGACCAGGCAGCTCCGTCTTTCTGGAAGTGCATCCTGTGTCTGGAAGTCTGTCAAGCTGCTGACAGTTCATTCTTCTTTCATTGGTGCATTATGTGCTGTTAATATTAACTGCAGACACACAGTACATCTTTTGACATTTACAAAGTGTTAGTACTCTTTGTTCTCATTCAGGTGGCCCCTTGCTTCTCCTCGGTATAGTTGGGGACTGCTAAAGCAAGTGGCCGTGAAAGGACTCACAGACAAGTGTTCTGTCAATAGGCTCACACTGACTAATGGGCTCCTGTTCCCCTGCCGTAGGCTCCCTTCTAACCCAGGCTCTTCTGCTCAGGTCTCTTGACAGTAGCTTAGGGAAGTCTTTGCTTTTTTAATGAAGAACTAGAAATTAGCTGACTGGACAGATTCATTCCATAGCAGCAGGCCTAGAGGGAGACTTCCTTCCCTAGCAGTTTGCATTCATTCCTAACCTGGACCCTAGCGAGTGGAGCAGCAGGTAAAAGCCTCTGTAATCATTAAAAATCCATTGAGTGATCCAATTTGCATTTAAAATACATTCTAATGCCCACTTCAGTTTGCGTTCCCCAGGGAAGTGGTGGATTTCTCAATGTTGGGCACTGTTAAGATTTAGCAGGAAACTTAGTGTTGGGCCATCTACTCTAGGACATACTTTTGCTAAGAGAAGTTGGACCAGATCACCCTTGAGGTCCCTTCCAGCCTGGGATTCTGTGATTCTAATATTGCCTAATATTCTCCTCTGCAGTGACCCATTAACAGGTTTATCAAGTTGTACCCCCCTGTGAGTCAATATCTGTACGCTAAAAGGGATGTTAAGTGATGTCAGGGTGATGGTTGAGGGTGCTGAGGCGCTGGCACAGGGTGCCCAGAGAAGCTGTGGCTGCCCCATCCCTGGCAGTGTTCAAGGCCAGGTTGGACACAGGGGCTTGGAGCAAGCTGCTCTAGTGGAAGGTGTCCCTGCCTGTGGCAGGGGGTTGGAACTGGAGGAGCTTTGAGGTCCCTTCCAACACAAACCATTCCAGGATGTTGTGATTCTGTCCTGGGGTGTGCATGTGCTTGAGCTATCCAGCTTTAGGTGTTACATATTCTCTGTCATAGAGCTTTCAACATTTCTGTATTTAACTTTTGTTGCTGTTGCCATTACTGCAGGGGACATTCTATGCCTGGCTTTGTGTCTTCCTTTCTCCTGCCCTCACTCTTGTCATTAACCTCCTTACTTAGTTTTTCCTAATGCAAATGTTTACACATCATTTAACAACATGCCCAATGACTTCTTCAACACAAAACGTCCTTGTAGGGCAGGACGTCATCGTGGATGCTCTAATATCAGCGACTGCAAACTCCTAAAGTCAATCAGGCTTTAAAATAGTGGCTAAACATCTCACCGAGCTACCCAACCAATCTGTGAACCATCGAGCCTACAGTAATGAAGTGAATGATTTGCCATCTGATTATTTACGCTTGCTTTGTTTAATTATAGTTTGAAAATGAGATCATCACGAAGCTGGATCATGAAGTGGAAGGAGGCCGAGGAGATGAGCAGTACAAAGTGTTATTTGACAAAATGTAAGTGTTGAGGAGCGGCTACATTTATGTCACAGTAAAGGCAGGAGCGAGAGAGCAATTAGACCACAATGAACTTTGTAGGCCAGAAAGAATTAAAGCCTGTTAATGATGCACAATATTTAAGATTGCACCTGAGTCAAAGGGGTTTCTTGTACGTGTGGTTAACAAGGCGAATGGAATTGGTTTTTCAGCCTCTTGGAGCACTGCAGGAAGCACAAATACCTTGCTAAGAGTGGAGAAAACTTTGTGAAACTTGTGGTGCGCTTAATGGAGAGGTTGTTGGACTACAGGACCATAATGCATGACGAGAACAAGGAGAACCGCATGAGCTGTACTGTCAACGTGCTGGTAAGCAAAGAGAAGTCCCCAGCCTGAAATGACTGTTGCATCCTTCATTTTGCACCTTAACACAAGAGCTGTGTAAAACAAGGGTATGTGTTGGGAGCCTCATGAAACTTTGAAGTACTTTTGGGTTTCATTCCTTTTTTAATGAAGGTAAATCTATGAAAGCATGGATTATTCCTTCTTTAATTGATTCTAAGGGAGGATTTAAGAAGAAGTGTTTCAGGGCCTGATCTTTGAGGGCTGTTCGTTGAGATTTACGATTGATGTATGAACAACTTTACGCAGAAAACCACTTTGACATGCAGAACATTGGATTAATACACAGTTTACTACCAAAGTCTTCATGCATTTGCAGTTCCATTTGTGTCATGCTTACTGCTCAGCTTTCATATTCAAATTTTTGAGGAAATTTGAGTGTTACTATTTCATTCACAGCAGAAAAAGCCGGGGTTGTTTTCCTCACTGATGTGAAATTTCCTCCTCTGAGCTCTAGAAATTCTGGAGTATCTACTCTATACTAGAAGCCTTTGTCCATTTAGGCTAGAGTTGGAAGCGGTGAAGTTATCCCCATAGCACTCACATTATGCTCCTCAGTGGAAGCATTAGAGTGTAAGATTTTACTAGCACAAAATCAGCACATATGGAAAAATAGCAAAATGCGTTTTAGAGACCCCCAAACATAGTGCTAGCTGGATTTGATTTTTCCAGTGGGACTCAGTATCAAACTGTTAGCCACTAAGTATTCAGAGCTTTCATCTCCGTATCATTACCAAAGCTTTTATGTAGCTTAAATATGTGGGGCACAGACAGTGATTATCATTTATGTGCTATGGCTGATGGATTTTGTTCAGGCTGGTCTGGAAAGAGCAGAGTAAATAGTTTGTAGCTTTAGTACTTGCACGTAATGCAGACAGCCTCAGCTTGTGTACTGCAACCGTTGTGCTGCACTGTTGCGTAAGCTGCAAGTTAAATGGTGCCCATTAGGATGGGAGAGAAGATGGAGACATTAAATCAAATATTGGGAGTTTATTTTTAGTTTGTTTTTCCTCTCTGAGCACAAAAGAACATTTAGGAAATGGAAAAAAGGAGGGACTTGGAGAGTTGTCTCCAGTTTTTGATCTAGTAAGTGCCATTAGTTTTCCTATAGAAAAGTCATAGCATCCTCCCGAACAGAATCGAAGTAAGAAAAGCTGCCAGTTCTACCAAGGAAATACGAAATCACAGACACCGAATGCTTTCAAACATGACAACAATTTATAAACCTGGGAACATTTCCTTGGGAAGGTGAATTTGGTTCCCTTCATCTTAATACTCTGAGTCTCCTCTGAGTAATCCTCGCCGTACCAAGCGCAGGGGGACCAATGGCACACTTGGGGTTGGTTTTGTTTGCTCCGAGTGTTTGTAAAAGCATCTCCTGATGCTGATTTTTGTCATCTGAATTTTCCAAGTATTTGTGGATGATAAATACTGTGGGCGACTTACTGCTGCCAAGTTAAATCACCGTGAGACAGCCACACATTGAAGTCTGCAGGAAATGCAGGAAAGCATCTCAGGGCAGAACTTCCCTTCGCTTTCAGTAGGCATGATTTAAAACTGGAGCTTGATTTTAAGGTCCCATTTGCCCTCTAGGGCCAACTGAGCCTTTTCATCATTCTCCAGGCGCCTGAAGTGAAATTTATGCCTTTGCAAAAGTCCAACCCAGGGCTGATGCTCGGCGCAATTCCCACCTGAGGTCTCAAAGAGTTATTAATTGGGAAAGCAGAGGCTTTCACGGGATTACGTTTGCCTGTGTTGACTACAGTGTAAGTCAGAGGTTTTAATATGCATTTAAGCCAGTGCTAATGCTAAAAAATAAAATACAAGCTGCCTCCATTCTCTCAGCTGCTTATTCCAACTGCGGACAGTCCTGGTAAAAGCAAAGATGCCATCAAGGCAGCAGAGTTGATCATAGAATCCCAGACTGGTTTGGGTTGGAAGGGACCTTAAAGCTCATCCAGTTCCAAACCCCTGCCGTGGTCAGGGACACCTTCCACTAGAGCAGGTTGCTCTAAGCCCCATCCAACCTGGCCTTGAACACTGCCAGGGATGGGGAAAATCTAAGGAGGGATCTTGTTGAAAGCTCAGGCTCTTCCCCTCTGGTTGCTTTTCATCCTCACCAGTTGCTTGCCCAATAGGCTGCAGAGCCGCACGCGTTTGGGCCAGCACAGCATAAGGGGGATGTAGGATCCCGTCTCCAAAGATGGGGCAGGCACAAAGACTGCTTCTGGGGGAGAGGGAGCTGTGGAAAATGTAACATCAGCCTGCTGCCAAAGCATCTTCCCATTTTGGTTGATTTCAAGTCGCTACTTGAGCTGCATCAAAAGGGCAGAGCAGCTGGCAGCAATATAGGGATAAAATTCAATAGCAGTATTGATCCACCTAACTCAGAAGTCTCCTGTACTTTAAAAAAGCAATCAAAACACAAGTAAGATAAACCAGCAGAAATGTTCATGTGGTTCAGTTTGTCTTTGGAGTTGAAGTCAAAAGCAGGGAGCGGTTATATCAACTAACATGGTATGTCCATGAAACAATACATCATTTCCAACCGTGGAATATAGATCCAATCAGCTTTTGGTTCTTTTTTAAAGGGAACGGTTTTGTATTGAGATTGTGCATCTATTAGAGAGATCTTTTAAAGGAGCATGTAGGGACAGGGCAAGGGCAATGGCTTTAACCTGCCAGTGGGGAGATTGAGATGAGCTCTTA
This sequence comes from Amazona ochrocephala, assembly GCA_039720435.1. Classification (NCBI taxonomy): domain Eukaryota; kingdom Metazoa; phylum Chordata; class Aves; order Psittaciformes; family Psittacidae; genus Amazona; species Amazona ochrocephala. The sequence continues at coordinate 3,012,331 of CM077881.1, read as the reverse complement.
GGCAGAAGCTCTTCCCTGTGAGGGTGCTGAGGAGCTGGCACAGGGTGCCCAGAGAAGCTGTGGCCGCCCCATCCCTGGCAGTGTTCAAGGCCAGGTTGGACAGAGCCTTGGGCAATATGGTCTAGTGTGAGGTGTCCCTGCCCATGGCAGGGGTTGGAACCGGGTGAGCTTTAAGGTCCCTTCCAGCTCAAACCGTTCCATGGTTCGATGATTAGTGGCTACTCAGACTGGTTTCATTTCACATTAAAACATACTTTAATTCAGCAAAGAAATTTCTTTGTATTTTGTTTTCTTAGATATGTTTTAACTTTTGAAAGCAAACTTTAAACTCAATTCAGAATTGCCTTTCATATCTCAACCAATTTATCATATCTTGCATTTCCAATATGTGTCATGTTAACTAGTTTATCTCAGGACTGGAGGCATTCAAACATTACAGAAGAAAGTGATGATAATATGTGGCATATGAAACCAGATAAATAACACTAATCCAACTTTTTATTTCCAAAGAAACTATTAGAATTCAAGGGCAGATGATGTATTGCTCAACTAAGGTTTGGAGTTTTAAATCCATACAACAATTGTTGCTTGGAAATGAGGGGTTTGCATATTGCAAAGTTTCAAGTGCAAATGGTTGATGATGTGTTACTTGCAAATGCCAGAAGCACATTTCTAGCCGTAAAATTCTTCCACATCTTAACCTTTGCAATGAGACATAAGCCCTAATACGGTAAATCATGAAACATCACAGCGTTCGACTTTGTGCGTTAAATAACTTGCGTTCTAGCACTGGAGGCAAATTTCATTTTGCAGTTTTGAGGTCGATGTTGCACAGTTATGAATTTTTAATTCAGAGCATGTTCTGTGTACATCCCAGGCTGTGGAATCAAAGGCTTTGTAACAAAATGATGTTGTTTTTCAGAACTTCTACAAGGAGATCGAGAGAGAAGAAATGTACATCAGGTTTGTAATCACCACCGGTGACAAACTCGGCTTGCCTTTCTATAGCGTGACTGGAGGAAATTAAGCTCATGTTAAGCAGTCAGCTGAGGGAAAAGTGGTTCAAAACCATACCTTGAACCTTAGGTGCATTAAAAACTCACCTGGAAAACAGTGAGCATGAAGAATTAGCGTCGTGATGTATGTTTTGTCCCCCTTCTCCTTCAGTTATATTATGATGAACACTGAGATCCTCAGCAGTATTGTCACATGAAGAGAATAGAATCATAGAGCAGTTAGGGTTGGAAAGGACCTTAAGATCATCCAGTTCCAACCCTCCTGCCATGGGCAGGGACACTTGCCCAATAAATAAGCCCAAAGTAAGCTCAATAGGAAAATAAGTTTGCCTCCTGGTGAGGTCCAAAATATGTGACTTCAGGTAAAAAGGGCTCTTAAATAATGGTATGACTGCTGCTTGTTTGAAATGTAAAGCTTTTAGGAGCCTTTCCAAATCTGTTTTTCCAAGAAGTAAAACTGGTAATAGCTTATTGTGCTTTTTGCAAACCTTAGGGTTCCCTGTCCCCTGTTTGTACTTTGGCTTAAAATTGGCTCGACCGTTGTGCTAAAATGATGAAGCTTGTGTTCTTAGTGCCCTTTTAAGTATCCAAGTATCATTCATGAATTCATTCTCAGGTGCTTGCTACCTTGTTGGAGGAATTTTCACTTGTGAACTTGTTCCCTGCTGCTTGAATTGTTTTAGTGCTGTATTAGTCTGGAAGAAGGAAGTAGAATCTAGCAAAGAGCAGGGCTGGTAACTGTGGACAAACATGTAGAGTTATGCACTGGTGGGCTGCTCTGTTCATCATCCCTATAAAGACAAACTGCCTCTCACTGACAAACCCCCATCCAAATTATCTCCTATTAAAAAACTTACAATGTGTCATAATAAATATCAAAGTTATGTATTTTCATTGGCCTTTCAAAACAGTTTTGATTGGTTTAGAATTGTCACTAGCAAAACCCAAGAACCAAATGAAGAGCATCCCCTTCCAGAGGTGTGATTATATTAAAGGTAAGTAAAAAGACTTATATCTGTCACCATAGCTGAACAATTGAAGTGAGAGCTCCTGCAAAAACAAACCTGCATTTGGTACATTAATCAGCACAAGTCATTTATGTGCATTGGAAGAAGAAAACATTGGAAGTGCAGATGGTCCTAAAGGTTGTCTGCACACAGAAATAGGAGCTTTAACTAATCCCACATACTTTTAGTTGACTGGAGATAGAGTTGAACCATTGTAATCTCCAGACTAAATTATTTAGTAACATTTAAGAACCAACCTTTTTTAAGAACTGTTGTTTTTATTACTTGCAGGTATTTGTACAAGCTGTGTGACCTGCACAAGGAATGTGATAACTATACAGAGGCTGCCTACACGCTCCTTCTGCATGCAAAGCTTCTCAAGGTAAACACCAAAATCCAGCACAAGCTTCAAAAGTCATGTCAGCACTAACCCATAGTGGTATTGTCACCCTTAGAACATCTGCACTTCAAACTGATTAACAGCTGCCTGCTGTGTCAGAGCATGCGTTACTCTTCCTCATAGAATCCCGGAATGGTTTGGGTTGGAAGGGACCTTAAAGCTCACCCAGTTCAAGCCCCTGCCATGAGCAGGGACATCTTCCACTAGAGCAGGTTGCTCCAAGCCCCTTCCAACCTGGCCTTGAACACTGCCATGGATCAGCCACAGCTTCTCTGGGCACCCTGTGCCAGCGCTTCAGCACCCTTACAGGGAAGGATTCAGCCACTACTTTGGTAATGAACTTTTCTGTGCTGAGACGTGTCAGAGAGGTGAAGATGTGAAGAGATGGCTCTGACACCTTCAGTCACACAGACTGGTGCATTTGGTTGCCTGTGGGTAGAAGTTCGAATGAGTAACTCGCTGAGTCAGTGGCTATAAAGATCTCACGTATTCCCACGAGGGACATGAAACAGAACTGCCAAATTGTGCAGTGCTTGCTCATCACACTTCACATGAATGAACCTTTTAGACAAGATAAAGCATTCATTCCTTGCTACAGGTGCTGCGTTGCCTGCAAAACTGATGGCATGAACCATGCCTTAAAATGTCAACCTTTCACCTGTTATGGCTTGATCTTGTTAGTCAATATGCTTTATGAGACATTAAATTAGAGTTTAGCCAGTTTTGTTTTTTCTTAAAGAGTGTTTTGGGAGGCCAGATGATTTAATGTCCTCCTTTAATTCACTGAAAAGAAATACAGTTTTCTTTTCTTACAATGGAAATCAATAGAAGATGGCAAATGTAAGGATAATATTTGTCACAGGTTTTCATCACTAAGTGGGGTTTTGTTTATAAATATGAATAATTTGGTATTACTTTATTCTAAAAGTACATTAATCTGTCGCATACAACATCCTTCTACTACCAGTAGTTAGTGGATGGAGGAGTTTAGTATTCCTTGAGCATCAATACTGATGTGTGTATAACTTTAAGAGCTTGAATTTTTCTGTCCAACCTTGAGGACAGGACTTTCAATGACACTCATCATTGGCATGTATTTCATTACATTGATTTTAATGGGATCACATTTAGGTCAGAACTGAGAGCTTTCCATAATTTCACCTTTAAATGTGTGAGAAGGCTCTCCTGTGGAGGCAGAGCCACCATCACTTCCTCCAGATAAGTCTAAGCTGATGAAGCATGCTCAAGAAAACAGATTCGAATTGTATTTTCATCCCGTTTAGTCAAAATTAAGATGTTCAAAACTAGCAGAAAATAGTGGCTCTTAGGACGATGAAAAAGATGCCATTGCATTGCAGACTCTGGGAAGTTTGTGTTTCTCGGAAACACAGCTTTGTGGTGCAAAGTTGTCCAAATTGTCTCTTTAGCCAAACACATTTTGGCCTAATTAAGAAGCAGTTGGGCTAGATTTAATAAGATACAGAGGTAAACCTGGATAGTATTAGTTTTCATGCTTATTTTCATTCACACAGTCATCTGAACCCATATTGCCCCTTGTGCTTGGATAATCTCACCAGGTCGGTTTTGGTCTGTCAGTGTATGAGAGTTAAAAGAGAGCAGCATGTGACCTTGCCTAATATCAGTTCATTGGGAAAACATTCTTATTTTTGGCAGTAGAACTGAAAGTAGAAAATCCTTCTTTTATTGGCTTTCCTATAGTTATCTTACTAAAGGAAAGGTATGGATTTTCTACACAGGCACACTATGGGGAGAGTATTCAAACAGCAGCACATGATTTGCAAGACACTCAGATCCTGAGATCTGAGACAGGGCCTTGAGCAACCTTCTCTAGTGTGAGGTGTCCCTGCCCGTGGCAGGGGATTGGAACTAGATGAACTTGGTCCTTCCCAGCCCAACCCATTCTCTGATTCTATGATATAACAGTAACTCTGTGAATAAATCTGTGAGTTGCTGATCTCCACATGATCTTTTCTTGTTTTCCTAGTGTGACAGCATTTTATTTGAGCAGGCAGACCTCCTCCTTTAGTAACTTTGATTTTCAGAAAAGCAAGTGAACACTTCTTTCATCGGTTTATGTTTTGGAACTCAGTTTCTGAAGACAACAAGTCCTGTTGGAGCTCCTGTCCCTGACTCTTTTTCAATCTATGAGAAGTTTCATTTGATTTAATGGAGGTTTGTGATGTGATTTGGTTTGGTTTGATAGAGATTGGTGAGTCTATAAGGTACTAATTTCCTGCTAGACTCATGGAAATAGTTATGGAAGGGTTGGCTTTAGTGTTAGTGTCCTGTCTGGGGAAAACTCCAGTATTGCTTCACCCCCAGGTACGTTGTAGGGAACATTAGTGGGAGGAGAGAAGGGCAATGAAGAAGAGGTGATAGGAATACTGGAGTCCTGAGGTTTCCATTGCGTCCATTCCTTACTGGAAACTAGAGTAAAAGGTGCAAGGGAGAAAGATGTAGGGAATTGTTTGGTTCTAACAGGTCTATGAATAAATTCATTTAATATCTGTGCCTTGCTCCTCTTCCGTTAGGCATTTGCTCAAGGAGCAAGAGCTACTAAGACAATCTGTATAAAGTTAGTTGTGCTTTTCTGTGCCTCCAAACATTCTGTGTGTTTTTTGGCCATTTAATTTCTGCCCTGCAGTCCTTTCCATTTATATTGATGCATCTGCTTCAGGGCTTCTCTCAACATAAACCTGAAAATGTTCATTATGCATCCAGCAGGTTGTACCCATCAGCAGGCCAAGGCTGGTCTCCTCAAACTCTCTGTGGAGAGGAAACTAGCTCACGAAGCTTCTCTCCAGCTGATACATTCAATTAGCCTCCAATTAGAGCATTCAAATACATGGTCCTTGAGCCCAAGGAATCAAAGTACTCAGCTGCAGAAAAACTCTGTGTTAGGGCATTAACTGTGGTGCCAGTTCTTTAAACAAAAATGTGTTTTCTTTAGCCTCATTTTACTGACATATTTCATAACTTTTGATTTGCTTTCCCTTTTCCCCTCTTTCTTCAATGATTTAGTGGTCAGAAGAAGCATGTGCAGCACATCTTACCCAGCGGGATGGATACCAAGCTGCTACTCAAGGACAGTTGAAAGATCAACTCTATCAAGAAATTATCCATTACTTTGACAAGGGCAAGGTAAAAAGGGAAGAAAAAAGTCCAAATATGTTTTTCTGCTTTTAAGTTGAATAGTAAATGTAGTTTGCATCCTGTGACCTTCAGGGAGCCTTAAACTTGTTATAAGTTATTTGGAGTGCTTTATGTAAACGGTCCACCAGCTAGCACTTAAAGTAATGGTACTAAAAAAAAAGACGAAAGAGAAATCAATGGTACATTTATAACTGCTGTGTTAAGGGGAAATAGATGTGCATGCGATGCCATGGAGAAAATAAGAAAGTGATGCATGTAGTTTGGGGGACTTAGGTTTTCTGGCAATTACAACAGCTAAGGCAATCCTTCAGCTGCCCTTGTTTTTCCTGTTGTACACAAAACGATTCCCTCAGAGAATGGATGTCTGCGGTTCACGTTAGAAGGCAGAAATGTTCTCAGGTGAATCACAGTTGCATCTTTTATTGCACGATGAGTTTGCGTTGGGCATTGCATGGTGGGACGGGAAGTGTGCTGGTGTTACCTGTCACCAGAGGTGAAGGGTTTGACTTGGTAGACAGGGACATGTCAATGTTTGAGTGTTTTATGCACAAAAGTATTAAATGCAGAAGTAGAAATCTCTTTGACAGAATATTTCAGAGACACAAACTTGGGTTTTCAAAGGCAATCTTTGTTGCTTCAATGTCTTGCAAATAGAAATGTCATTTTTGGGGAGAACTCGAATCTTATCCTTCCAGCTTATGTCTTCCAGTTTTTAGCAGAATCAGATTAGTATTTTGATAGAAACACCCCCTAAAAGGTCAACTTTATACCTTATCTCAATGGAATATTTAGAAGTTGTTAATAAAGGATGCTAAACAAATGCAGTGGCTCGTGCATGTGCCTTGGTGCTTGTGCAGTGGATAGCACTAGATCCCACAGCACTCTCCTGCTGCCCAGCAAGCTTTTACTAACCCCTTATAACAGCAGGAAAGGAGAACCTTGACAGAGGTCAGAACTGATTTGAAAGTACATTTTAACACTGCATTCCTCTCTGGAAGGGAAAAAGCCAGAAGTCACATGTTTTTATGTTGTTGGTTTACATCTTTATGGCTTCCCAGTTAGTGTTTTATGGTGCTTGTATACAGGCGGTGGGAATTGTTCTTCTGAGCACCGGGGCCAATGCTTTTTAGCTGTAAATTAGAAGCTGCAGCATCCTTTCAAGCTGTAGTGAAAACAACCTGGCTTAAAGCTGTAGCCACCCCGTTTCTGCTGATAAAGCTAATGAGCTGTTTATATAAACAGCAGGCAAAATACCTGCTGCTTACTTTCCAGTCCGTGCCACATTACCCAGCACGGCCTCCACGCCTGAGGGACCCGCATTAGGCTGAATAAGCAGTCTTAATTCCTTCAGGCTTTACAGCTAGAAATAAGGCTCTGCCTGCTTTCAAAGGAAATAGCACTGGAAATGCTGTGTTTTCCCTTATAGGTAGATTATAAAACTGAATCTTCATGATTCTACAGATTTATGGTGAACAATGATATTGAAGGGGCCACTGTGATTACTCATTCCTATTCCTTTTATAAGTCATATCATTCTGCATGATGTGTGTGTATGTGAGGAGATGATTCATTTTCAAAGCACTTTTTTTCCTAGTTACAGATCTTTCTTCTCTCATTTTCTGGCTGCTCCAAGTTGGTGATATCTTTTTGCATTGTTCAATGAAAAGGAAAACCAAAATCAATATTCACTGGATCTGAGCATCTAACATACCTTTTCAAATGTCAGGAAGCTCAAAGTCGAGGTTTCCACAGCAGAATTAAGCTAATCCTCTTATTTGGGATGTTCTGTCATTAGGTTAAACCAACTCCTTCTGTTTACCTGTGCAGTTTGCAGATGCAGTCCACCAGCAACTATAATTATGCCATTCCATGATGAGGAACACATCGGAAATAGTATTTGCTGTGTGTTTTTAGGAGACTGTATCAATACACCAACCAGTTTGTCTTTTTTTGCCTGTAATCTCCCATCTGCGTCTCTGGCTGGCAAATCACTCTAGGTTGCTCCCATTACTTTGCTTTCTCTTCCCATCAAGTTAACAAGAGATGTCAAGGAAGGTCGCTTTATCCTGGGCAGCTGTAGAGCTACTTCCAGGCTTTTACAGAATCTCAGGAGTTTTGTTCATTTGTTGTTGTGAGATTGTGCCTCTTCCCCTCCCGCCTGCCCAATGGGAAGCTGTGGACATGTGGATAGGAAGTATATATGGTTAGAATCATTGAGTAGAAGAAATGGAGGAGAAGGATTTCCTGTATCTTAGCAGAGTAAATTGCACTTCTCTTATGGAGCCAGGCTGAGAGAGCTGGGCTGGGTCAGCTGGAGAAGAAAAGGCTCCTTAAGAGGAGACTTTAGAGCAGCTCCAGTGCCTAAAGGGGTTCCAGGAAACCTGAAGAGGGGCTTTGGACAAGGGCCTGTAGGGACAGGACAAGGGGAATGGCTTTAACCTGCCAGAGGGGAGACTGAGATGAGCTCTTAAGCAGAAGCTCTTCCCTGTGAGGTTGCTGAGGCGCTGGCACAGGGTGCCCAGAGAAGCTGTGGCTGCCCCATCCCTGGCAGTGTTCAAGGCCAGGTTGGACACAGGGGCTTGGAGCACCCTGCTCTAGTGGAAGGTGTCCCCGCCCATGGCATGGGTTGGAACTGGATGAGTTTTAAGGTCCCTTCCCACTCAAAACATTCCAGGATTCAGTGGTGATTCCAGTTCCCCAGGGAGAACACACGGTGCACTTTCAACTGAAGACCAACCATGAGGCTTAACCCCCGATTATTAAAATCCACGGTGAGGTGCATTTAGAGGCGGGTATAATCCTCCATACACCAACTGAGATGGAGTAGACCAGAAGTGCTTGAGAAATTTGTCATTTAATAATACAGAGTGTGGGCTTGCACTGGGAGGTGGAGTTTGGGCATCTCATTTTGGCTGAGAGCAAATTACTATCCTTCGCCATGAATATCCCTGTTATTTGTAACATCAAATCCATGTGAGATTCCTCATTTTGATTTCAATTTTTCAATACATTAACCTTCGGAAGCTTGTTCTTTTGCATTATCTTTGACATCTGGTCCTTGAACCAGTCTTCTATAAAGCTGAAGTGCACCTTTCACCTTCAGTAAATTGTCAGAATCAACTTCTGCATTTTGTGGTTCTACTTTATGGAGTTGATTCCTTATTAGCAATACTTTTCAATACTCCTCTAAGCTCCTTGTTTCCAAAATGAAATGTTACTTCCAAGTTTTCCTGCTGTACTCATCAGTTTCTCTCTATCATTCTTCACTGCGTTGCATTTTCCAGTCTCATCTCCATCTCTTGGCTTTTGCCCTTAGGAGCCTTATCCTCATGCTCATCATGGCACTCTAACCTGTCCTTTGAACTGCTCTGAAATGTTTGCTCTTCCTGCTTTCTGCTGAGGCTTTGTGGTTTTCAAGAGCCCTAATCCAGGGATTTTTCCTGAAATTGGTAGGTTGGGGAAATCTCAGGACAAGAAGGAGAAGAAATGGCAGTAATAAAGTGATGAGGGATGGGAGTGAAATTTTGATGTTGGTCAATGCCAATGAAATGCTGAAGCCAAGAAATACTCAGTGTCATTGACAGAGAGAGGGCATTAGTTTTGAAACAGGTTTGTGTGATCACTTGAGCAGTAAAGAAGCAGCAGCATTCTTATCCCTACACAATGCAATGTAGGAACAGCAACGTTTTCCACATTTGCCAGTGGATGCTGCAGTCTATAAATCAGTCCATGTCTTCCACTGTTCTTTCATAAACTGAAAATGTAGATAAGTGCACGCTGATCATTTATTTCTGCTCCTCCTTCCTTCTCCCCCGCCTCAAAAAAAGAAGCTTTTACTGCTTTACTGAGCCACAAACACAAAATATTTGGAACTCCACAGTAAATGCCATGCTTTTGGCTTAAAATGTCTTTATTCCGGCTCACGGGATGGCATCAAATGGCTTTTTCTTCCATCTAACTAGAGAGTGGTGAAATTCACCTGTCTGCCAAAATCAGTGCGAGGCTCGTGGCCAGCTCAAATCCCACGTCAGACTGTGAGCCCGTCCTGAGAGCTGTGAAGGACAGAGATTCCTCAGAGAGGAAAGATACGCTGTTTGACCGCATTCCAAGTGAGGATAGCAAGTTGGTTTAACGGTTTATCCAACCATGGCTGTCACCCACATCTTGAATGCAATGCTGGCAATAGGGAAATACTGTGTTTTAATATTCGACTTAAAATGTTAAGCTTACATGATGGTTAATTAATGCTATCTGAGATTTCAACAGCTTGGAATGTCCCTCAGACATCAGGATATTGCACGGTAATATTCTTATCCAAGACTATTTCATTTTTACTGACCATTAACTCAGCAGGAGCTAAGAAATAACCGAAGATCCTCCTCTGCTGCTATTAAGGAACCTCAGAACCTAAATTGGATTCTGCAGTTCTTTCTGGGCAACAAGCAAGCCAGCTTCAGAACTGCATTAAATTGCTAGGTTTCCCCTGAAAACACCTCCTTCTGCATGCTCAAAAGTCTTTCCCATCACAACTTGTGTGTCTACACAACTGAATTTAGGCCACACACATTTTTCTTACGCCTTCAGCATAAAAGAAGCATTTTCCGTCCCCTGTTGCCAACCTCTCTCTCTGGTACACTCTCTAGATAAATTGTTTCTTGCATTAATGAGTTGTACATGGTACAAATCCTGTGTAGTAGCTCCCTGTACGGCTCATTCCTCCACAAGGCCTGCCATGTCCTGGGCAAACCTGGGAAACCTTCCAAGGCAGCAAATCTGTGAGGGAGCAGATTGGGAGTTATTGACCTTCAAGAATATAGATTTCATTTATCAGGATCCTTTGCCACAGCCGTGCTGTCCTCACCTGAATAAATTGGCTCTGTAGTAAACAGAGAGGTTTTTCAGAGGGCTGTGCAGTGGATTTTAAACACATGGGTCCTGCTGCTCTTATGATGTTGGGAAAATAACCGGCTTTGGCTGAGTTTTAGGGGATGCTGCAGGTGGTGTGATCCAGCTGCACAAACACCAGGGTGGATAAGGGACCACTGGAGCTCTGGAGATCAGGGCACATGATATTTGCCCAGGGAAGTTGTGAATGCTTCATCCCTGGCAGTGTTCAAGGTCAGGTTGGACAGAGCCTTAGGTGACACGGTTGAGTGTGAGGTGTCCCTGCCCATGGCAGGGTGTTGGAACTGGATGATCTTGGTCCTTTCCAACCCAAACCATTTTGTGATTCTATGATATCTTACCAATCAAGCTTTATAATACAATTTCTTCAGAGGGTTGAACCGGACAATTGAATTTTAAAATAGAGATGTTGGAGCAGAGCAGAGTTTTTAAGAGATTGTAGCAACTAGAATTAAGTGTTTTCCTGTAGGACTGATCCTTTGCCTGGAAAGGGACCAAGCCAGAGACTGGCAAAAATTGGAGAATCTATTCCTCTTTATCTCAGAGAGGGACTCTTCATCGTGGGCTTTAGTAGGACAAGGGGTGATGGGTTCAAACTGAAATAAGGAAGATTTAGGTTAGATATAAGGAACCAGTTCTTCCCCATGAGGGTGCTGAGGTGCTGGCACAGGGTGCCCAGAGAAGCTGTGGCTGCCCCATCCCTGGCAGTGTTCAAGGCCAGGTTGGACACAGGGGCTTGGAGCAAGCTGCTCTAGTGGAAGGTGTCCCTGCCTGTGGCAGGGGTTGGAGCTGGATGAGCGTTAAGGTCCCTTCCAACACAAACCATTCTAGGACTCTATGATTGCCACTTAAAGGTAGGGGAATGGGTACTAGGAAATATGCTAGGATAGTGTCATTACTGCATGTATATTGTACATGAACTAAATCTAGATCATATTTAATTTGAGGCTGCATTTTTTTAGTGTCTGAAACTTTTATAAAATGCATATTTTATTCATAATATTCAATAACATCAAAAGGGTTCGTTCAGGATGGCAGAAGCACAGCGGAAACTCAGCCTCTGCTCTGGCGTACTTACAGTCTTGACTTGGGTGCGGAAGAAAAATAGTCAAAACCAAGCTTTACTTCTGCTAAACTCATCATTTAATTGATGGCAATGCTCTATCGGCATTAATGTGCACATTGCACAGGTCTGGCGTTAGAATCATGGATTCCGGGGCTTGTTTCTGTTGGGGGAGACCTTAAAGCTCATCCAGTTCCAGCCCCCTGCCATAAGCACGGACACTTTCCACTAGAGCAGGTTGCTCCAGAGCATTGCAGCAGCATAGATGACTGTCTGGGATGGGCTTGCTGTGTTGTGACCCATGGGCTGCAAAGCCACAGAGACGTGATAGAGCTCCTCTCCTCCCCTCCTCTCTCCCCCTGCTAACCCAGAATCCCTTACCTCTTGATGATCAAGTTCAATTAGTGGTAAACATCTTAGCATTGAGGTCATTCTTTGAGTAGCCAGATGTGCTTTGGAAACAGGTCGCAATGTCTGTGCTTATCCAGGATTCAGTGCAAGAGCTGAATGAGTGTGTTTACACTGTCAATGCAAATCTAAAGTTATTTAGACTTCCATTTACTCCCAGTCTCGTGCAGCTCCAAAGCTGTTTGCTTGGCATCTATAAGTATTTTCATAAAGGAAAAGAGAGTAGAATTGCTTTGGGTTTGGAGAGGGACTTGTTAAGTGTGGAACACACAAGCAGAGAACCAGGGCAGGGAAAATTATGGTAATGCCATTTTCTTTGAAATGAAAACGTGCAGAAGTTATGGATGGCTGAAGTTAAAGAGAAAATGGCAGTCAAAATGAAGAAAGGTTAAATGATTTTGAAAGGTTTCACTTGCTGGCTTACCAAACAGCTCAATATTAGTTTAGGTTTTATAAATTGGTAGAATGTTACTCCTCTGAGTCAAAATTAACTCAGCCTTCTATGTGAAAATGTACTCCATTCTCTGCAAATGTGCCTTCACTATTAAACTCCTGTTAATTTTTGTTTAGAAATGAAACTATGCTCTGTATCATCATTCCAGTTTAGATACATAATAGAGATAAAAGCGTTCAGAGTGTACACTCTGCCTCGTGCTTTCCTGCAGACATGATCCCTCATTACTGTGACTGGATTAGTTGTTGTGATGCGTTTTTCATCTTCATAACAAGCATGAGGTAACTGCTGCTCATTCCAGTCCAGAAAAATAGCATTATGCACCTTGTTGTAGTAAAATCAAGCGAAGGGGTCGAACATCGCGTGGAGCCATAAGGAAAGGTTAATGTAGGTACCAGCCTCTACCCTTTGTGGGCATCGTCGCCTTTCTGTCCTAAGTTAGGTCATTGCTCAGTCTCTGCCCAAGCATCTTCCCATTTGTTTTCTTTAGGACTCCAAAGCTCCTTTTCCCTGCTCAGCCATCCCAGAGTAGCTTTCTGGCCCATATTTTCCCCTTTGCTCCCTTACTTGAAGGGCATAAATCTCTCCTCCTTTCTCCCTGCAATCTCTTGTAACTATTCACTATTCTTCCTTTTGCAGCTCCTCATCTTCTCCACAATCAGCAGCTCCCTGCCTCTTCAGGTTGCTCCTTTCCATCCCTTCCCTCTCAGTCTGACAGGACATTCTTTCATTCCATCCTTTGCTTTGAGGGATGGGTACCATCCACTTGAAAATTGGCGCCTTCTTTCCAGGGAGGAGCAGGGATGGAGAGCAAACCAGTGGGACCCGAGCCACATCTTGGTTTTGTGGCATTGACATGAAGACTTGCTGAGGATTCAGCCTGGCTGGGCTCCATATTCCTAACTCCTAAGGAAAAAGGAAAGAGATTGTAGGTCCCAGCCTTGTGTTTGTGCCACTAAATCACAGGTAGCTGTGCCCTGCCTGCCTCCTCAGCCAGTGCTGGCAGCAGTCTCTGTCTTACTGACAGTCATATGAACCCTTAATGTTTTACTTCTATTTTTATATGAGCATCTAGAACTAGGAGTTTTCCTAAAAGTCTTACTGTTATCCATGTTTTACTGATATACTAAGAATTGTGATTTCAACTTGCAGATCAAAAGGCAAAATTCACCCAACATCGATTTGGGGCTTTGAGTGGTGGAGGAGTTCATTTGTGTTGTTTGAGGGGGCTTTTGGCTTTCATGGGGTCTTGGGGATAAAACACCTCTTTATTTTTATAGTGCTTTTAAGTCAATGGGATTAGGGTTCCATATGGGATATATGCAGGAATCAGTTGTGTGCATGAAGGTTTCTCCAGGGGCGCTGTTCCCCCTCTCTCTCCCCAGCATCCACCTCCTACCACCTTTGGAAGCTGTGGTGCTTCATCACTGACTCTTTATTCCCAAAGATGGATGTCTTCATGGGATGGGTGGGGAATTGTGTGTTCATCCCTTTTCCTCAGCCCTCCTCTACGGAGAGCACCCGATTGCTCTTTGTAGCTGCAGCCATCTCGGTATTTCACCAGGGCAAGGACCATGTGGCAAGGTGCTGAGAGGAGAATTAGGTGGTGTGGACAGGGGATTTAAATTTAAGATGAAGGGTAATACAAACCACATGGATTTATAACTCATCCCAAATCTCATTCTTTTATTAAAGTGAGGTCAGCAGTGCCAACCAAATGTCAGCAGTGGAGGCAGGTCACCAGGTTTGATGTTAGATAGCCTGGGGTGCTAATTGAAGCATCTCTTTGCTTTTGAGCAGTTCTTTACATTTAGAGAAGACAAAAATGAAAAATACATATTTAAAACATTCTTGCTGCTCCTCATGTAGAGTTTTGGCTTCTGAAGAGCTGAAGGAGATTGTTAGATTTCTTTGGGTCAGTTGAGATGGCTGCTGAATTTCACGGTTGAGGAACAAGAGGGGAAAAAGAGCCAATGGAAATACAATGAATATTTGTGCAAAGCAGTATCTGCAAATTGCCTGTCCTGTGTAGCGTAGATTATAGATATTAGAGAGAGTTGGTTATGAACTGTAACCAATCAACAGCATTTATCTGAAGTCCCAGGTTCTGGGTTTCTTTGTGGGCAGACTGAGTTTAATTATTGTCATAATTAAATATAATAAATGAATATAATCATTAAATAAATTATTGCAATAAAAAGCAATGTTATTATTGGACATCTAGTTGAGGTAGCAGGAATCATTTTATTTCTGAAGCAATTTGATCATTTTGCTTGGTTTGTATCAAGTCAATGTGCATTCCCTGCCAGAGAAGGTTACGGAGCACATCATCTTGAGTGCCATCATAGGACAAACAAATGATCAGGCCTAGTCAGCATGGGTTTGTGACAGAGAGGTCCTGCTTAACTCACCTGAGCTCAAAGAGTGGTGGTGAATGGAGTTAAACCCAATTGGTGGCCAGTCACAAGCGGGGAACATGGACAGCTTGTGTCAAGGCAGCTAAGAAGGCCAATGGCATCCTGGTCTATATCAGGGCAGTGATTGTCCCCCTGTGCTGGGCACTGGTGAGGCCGCACCTGGAATCCTGTGTTCAACTCTGGGCCCCCACTACAAGAGGGACATTGAGGTGCTGGAGCGGGGCCAGAGAAGGGCAATGGATCTGGTGCAGGGCCTGGAGCACAGTGTGATGGAAACGGCTGAGGGGCCTGGGGGTTTAGTCTGGAGAAAAGGAGGCTGAGGAGAGACATTATTACTCCCTACAACTACTTGAAACAAGGTTGTAGCAAGGTGGGGGTCTGTCGCTTTTCCCAAGTAACAAATGATGAGACAAGAGGAAACAGCCTCAAGCTGCACAAGGGGAGGTTTAGATGGAGATGAGGACCAGCTCCTTCTGCAGAGGGTGCTCAGGCATTGGAACAGGCTGCCCAGGGCAGTGCTGGAGTCACCATCCCTGGAGGTATTTAGAAGATGAATAGATGTGACACGGGGACATGGGTTAGTGGTGGACTTGGCAGTGATAGGTTAGCAGTTGGACACAATGACCTTAAAGGTCTTTTCCAACCTAAACAATTCTGATTCTGTGGAATAGAGACGTGTCTATTGCTGCCATGGCTATTGGCACATCAGATGCACAGTGTTTTCAGCATGCGACCCAAAGCATTTTGTTGTGTTTATTAATATTCATTTTATTCCAATGTTGTTGCTTAACCAAGGTGTGTAATTCTGTTTTCTTCTTGTGTCGTGACGTTTTTTCCACAGATGTGGGAAGAGGCCATTGCCTTGGGTAAAGAACTTGCGGAACAGTATGAAAATGAAATGTTTGATTATGAACAACTCAGTGAACTGCTGGTAGGTTTTTAATGACACAGACACTGCAACAAATCCTTTCGGAATACGATTTCTAAGCTTTTAAAATCATATTGAAAATCTCTTTTATGACCGAAAGATGCAGGAATAGATGCCCCCTTTGGTTCTGCTGGACTGATGTTGATTAATTGGCTACCACTGGAGGGCCGAAAAAGAGTGGATTTCTGTTCTTTTAGCTGAAAGAAAAGGATTTCAGTAATGTTAAGCTGATTGATTTGGGGTATAAAAGGAAATTTGGAATTTAAATATAAATGGGAACATGAAAAAATCGCCATTCTCTCTCAAGTGTCTTTCCACATTCACGTTTCTTTTTTTAGGTATGAATAATCCCCAAGCATTCATGTCTAGAGTCAGTTATTTTTGCCCTGACGTTATCCATTCATTTTCTATCTCCTGCTCTTTTCCAAAGGGATAAATGGCAGCTGTCACTGTCCCACTGAACTTCTCAACTGTTTTCACAGGAGCTGGGACATGATTCCAGTCCTAAATGAGAATTGTTGACTTTCAGGGTTTTGATACATTTTTTACCTTTGCACTCACCAGTCTCCATCACACATAACGGTGACTTGGGAAGACAAACTCCATCACTCCCAGCACCTCCCTTTTCTTCTTCCCCTACCTCTATACACTGATCATGACTCCATATGGTCTTGAATATCCCTTTGGTCCGTTGGGATCAGTTGTCCTGGCTGTGTCCCCCACAACTCCTCGTGTACCCGCAGCCTGCTCGCTGATGGGGTGAGGAGCATAAAAGACCTTGGCTCTGTGCAAGCACTGTTCATCGATTACTAAAACACCCCTGTGTGATCAATGCTGTTCCCGGCACAAATGCAAAGCACAGCCCCATACCCCCTACTGTGAATAAAATTACCTGTACCCCAGCCAGACCCAGCACAGGTCATTGCACCCTCTTTCTCCACCGACACCAGTGCTCAGTCTGAGGATGGCCAGAGCCATCTCAGAAGCATCGCCATCCCCATTTCCCCAGAATCTCCCTTCTTGGGGAGTAAAGAGTAAAGGTAAATACCACTTCTCTCAGTGATATGGTTTCTTCACTCCCTTACATGGTCTTCCTTTTCTTTTGTCCATGGTTTTGTCCTCCAGCTCTCTCGAGCTGATTTTATATCCCTTCTTGGTATCCTCCTTTTGTGGCATCTTAACTGCTTTTAGTGACAGATTGATTGTATTGATTTACCTAGCAAATCTGGAGCCTGGTGTCATGTCACTGTAAGTGACATAAGGAATGTATACCTGGAGGTCCTGTGACGTGCCAGAAGAGTCTTCCTTGGCCTGCTGCCCGCAGGGCTGCATTCAGTAGACAGTATTCTTCATTTCAATTTAAAAGGAATCTGGTAGAAATTGTTCCTGAGCTAGAAATGATTCTCATGTGTCAGATATGATTATTCACCAGTAGATAGCTACTCTCCAAGTCTCTCATTTTTCATTTTCCATCTCCTTTGTGCTTGCACATGGGAACATGAACAGCTTTGTCACAGAGGCAACCACTGTACTTATCATGCTATCATACCCATTGTGGAGGAGAAGTCTGAATTTGCACTTCATACATTGTAGCTGATGGCCAATAATGCTGAGTTATGTATTTTCACCATTCTCTTGAACAGTAAGTATGTTATGCTTTGCATTAAGTGACATGATTCCAGGCAGTGGAACCACATACAGTTCATCTGCATATGAAAATGGAGTTTTTCCCACTTCTAGTAGGAGAGACCCAGAACTTCCAATTCTCACAACTGAGTTTATCTGTTCTTTATTTATCAGACAAGCGAAATTGAGAGAGATGCCACAAAAATTAGTACCAGCATGCACCGGGCATTGATCCCTACTAAGGCTAAGATTGTAATTCACACTTCCATAGTAGTCAGGTCTCCGCTATCCTATCGGCTTTTCTTGTTGCTGCTGCTGCAGGGCATTAGCATGCTAGTTCTTTTCTTCCTCCCCCATAATAAAATCTAAATGTTTTTGTTTCTTTCTGTTCTCCCTGTTGTCTCTTTTATTCAAGCAATATTAACTATTAGACTCTGAGACAATTCACAAATGACAAAACAGTTTTACAACAGGTAAGAAATAGATGGCAGAGCTGGGTCTTTGTCGTCTTCTTGCCATTTACTGTTATATCTCGTATGGGAGCAGTAATAAACCTCCTCCCAAATCAGGATTCATTCTCTTACAGCAAGTAATAGGCTAAAAATAAGTTAAAGAACAGATTGTCTGAAGCTGCACATTTGTTATTATTTCATCATTTGAGATAAAGAAGGATTCTGCTTCGAAACCAGAAGGTGTCTGACATGTATTCCATCCAAAATATACATTTTGCTACAATTCTCAGCTGCGTGCTTTCCATATGCAAATAAATAGTCGTAAATATGGAAAAGAAGTAGTAGGAAAATGAGAAGTTGGCACCCTCAACATGAGCTGGCTGCAGTGGTTTGTGCTTCGTTGTTCCAGGGTTTCGGCATCAGCAGTGTCACCATCAGTTCTGGCTGCCTTGCAGATTCTTGACCTTCATCAAAATTGAGATATTGGATATGGACCAGTAATGTTCAGCAAGATGGGGATAAAAGTAATGGCTACGGAGTCTAACATATCAAAATGTTAGCATGTATCTGACAGAAAGGTGAAGAAAAAGGGGCAGATGAAACATGTCCACCTTTAAGCTAGAGATGCACATAGAAGAGATCTAGATCTCAAGTATGACGAATCTCCTACAAGTTTAGGTCATTAAAATTCCTCCCATTTCTTTTGCAGAGAAAGCAAGCCCAGTTCTATGAAAACATTGTGAAAGTGATAAGACCAAAGCCAGACTATTTTGCTGTTGGATACTACGGCCAGGGATTTCCAACGTTCATAAGGGTAAGTGTTCACCTTTTTCCACAGTTGATGCAGGGTTTCTTGTGTTGGAAATAGCCCTTGGTAGTGGGGAAAGTACATTATTGTATGTCAGTGAGTTATTTACAATCTACCTAATACTGATGGTTGGGGTTTAGGTGTATAAAAACAAACATTCACAGAATCCCAGGATGGTTTGGGCTGGAAGGGACATTAAGGCTTATCCAGTTCTAAGCCCCTGTCATGTGTAGAGACACCTTCCACTAGAGCAGGTTGCTCCAAGCCCCATCCAACCTGGCCTTGAGCACTGCCAGGGATGGGGCAGCCACAGCACATTGTTTTTTTCTTTTCCAGTTTCTAATATGGAATAATTAAATTTTATTAGAGAAGGTTTTTCTTCAAACATATCCAATACTTTATACTTCTTCAGGGTATTACTAGAAATGAAGATATACCACCCAATCCATCAGGGTAATGACCAGAACCACCTGAAATGGTGATGTGTTTGCCTGACAGGGGTCTCTGTGTGTGCATATAGATATCGATATAGATATATAAAACTATGTATACGCATATGAGTATAGTTATACATTTATATATTTATATATGAGTATGGCAGAGAAGCTTCTGTATGCGACCACGTTTTCATGTGAGTATTCTTGCATCTACTGTCAATTTCAAAAGGCACCATTGCGGAACTAGATCCAACTGAGCAAATGTATACTATTCCAGTTTGCTACCCCTGGTCATAACACCCTTTTTCTAATAAGTGCTGTATATTTTTTTCACCAAGAGTTCATTGTGACATGAGCAATGAGGTTAAGCATATTTAGATGCAAGTTGATGTCAAAACTTACTTTAATATGTTTGATCTGATAAAATCAAGTCGCCTTATAAGCTTTTCTTTGGAACTTTATGTTCTTGTTCAGTGTATAAATGGACTGTATAAAATATTTCTTCATTTTCTTTATTGTTAAAAGAAGAAATCAGAACTTAGAAATACAATATACTTAATTTAAAAGTTATGCAGACAGATGTGCAATGACAAAAGTCGAATAGACTGCTATACAGTCTAGGACGTATGGGTCTTTCTAGAAGTCACAGAATCATAGAATAGTCAGGGTTGGAAAGGACCTTAAGATCATCCAGTTCCAACCCTCCTGCCATGGGCAGGGACACCTCCCACTAAACCATGCCACCCAAGGCTATGTCCAACCCCACCTTGAACGCCGCCATGTCTTTGAACCTTCTCCTAAAATTGGCACCATTTTCTCTTTATTAGCTACTCTTTGTTACTCTTACTAGCTCACTTCATTGTCTTTTAATAAATATTTGTGTGTAAAAAACCTAATTCTGTTTACTTACATCCATTCTACCATTAGCTGCGGAAGGTGGATGAGAGGAACTACAGAGGAACATCTTGAATTTGTCCCTCTGTAGTTCCTCTGAAATTAGAGGATACAATTTGTCTTAATGCATTTGCAGCGGGCACCAATTGTATACATTCTTGTAATCATGTATTTGGATCCTGTTAAATGTAGTGTGGTTTATCCATATGTCTAAAGGTAAGCACATACTTAATGATCTCAGTACTGAACTGGAGGTAGGGAAATCCATTTGTGCTCTATTGAATTGGCATGAAATATTTGTACTCTATTGATTATATCACAGTGTGAGGAATGTAACATTTCTCACTTAACGGCATGGAAGTCAATGGTTCAAAGATCCCAGTTCATTACTGAGGATGCTGGTATTAAGATCAGAGAATCATAGAATACTTTGTGTTGGAAAGGACCTTCAAAGCTGATCCAGTCCAACCCCCTGCAATGAGCAGGGACATCTTCAACTAGATCAGATTGCTCAGAACCACATCCAGCCTGGCCTTGAGTGTCTTCAGGAATGGTGCATCCAGCACCTCTTCGGGCAATCCGTGCCAGTGTTTTACCACCCTCATTGAAAATATTTCTTCTTCACATCCAGCCTCAATTTCCCTCTTTCAGTTTAAAACCATCACCCCCTGTCCCATTGCAAAGGCCCTGCTTAAAAGTCTCTCCCCATCTTCCTTACAGGCCACATTTTAGAACTGAAAGGTTACAATAAGGTCTCCCTGAAGTCTTCTCCAGGCTGAACAAGCCCAACTCTCTCAGCTTTTCCTCACAGGAGAGATGCTCCATCCCTCTGATTGTGCCTTTCCATTTGCTTCCAGAACAAAGTCTTCATTTACCGGGGCAAGGAGTACGAACGCCGCGAAGACTTTGAAGCACGCTTATTGACTCAGTTTCCAAACGCAGAGAAAATGAAGACAACGTCTCCTCCAGGCGATGATATTAAAAACTCCTCTGGCCAGTGTATCCTTTGGTTGTCCAGCAGCTCCCATGGCCATGCAGATTGAGGATTTATGGCCAACACAAGCCAGAGATGGTCAAATTTCTGCCGTCATGGGTGCAATACATTAGTTTTGTTGTTCTGTTCTTCCTTCATGTTTCCATTGAGCTGCCTGTTGTGCATGATTGAAATTTGCTTTTCAGTTCTTAACCCCTGAATTCAGATATTCAGTGCTTTACTGTAAAGCCCAAACTGGATTTGCCATCTAAATTTCACAGGCCAGTGTCGGAACAGATTGTGAGGTGAGATTGGGTTGGGTTTCCACCTTTTCGGTTTCCTTTGAAGAACTTGAACTGGTTCTTCGTAGAACCCTAGTGTTGTTTGGGTTGGAAGGGACACTGAAGCTCATGCAGTTCCAGCCCCCTGCCACAGGCAGGGACACCTTCCACTAGAGCAGCTTGCTCCAAGCCCCTGTGTCCAACCTGGCCTTGAACACTGCCAGGGATGGGGCAGCCACAGCTTCTCTGGGCACCCTGTGCCAGCGCCTCAGCACCCTCACAGGGAAGAGCTTCTGCCTCAGAGCTCATTTCAGTCTTCCCCTGTCAGGTTAAAGCCATTCCCCTTGTCCTGTCCTACATGCCTTTGTAAAACGTCCCTCTGTACAAAGCCAAGGAGAGTAGTAATTGTGAGGACATTTTGTAGATATTCTTAATATTAACAGCAATTCCATCCAACCCATTGGAAAACAGTGATCCCGTAAGCATTTTATGTTTATTCATAAGCTTTTATTCCAGTATTAGAGTTTAGCAGCAATTCCTAAACAGATAGTGTTTGATTTTGATTGTGCTTTTCCCTTTCTTCAGTTTCTACAGGGTGAACGAAGTGCAACGGTTTGAGTATTCGCGCCCTGTTCGAAAAGGAGAGAAAAACCCGGACAATGAATTTGCGGTAAAAAGACGATCAGAGAGTACTCTTGGGGGTTTGCTTGTTTATTCCCTTCCATTTGGAGAATGCGAAGGATTGATAAGGTCTTGGTTGTTGAAAAAATAAGGTTTAAATGTGATTATTTTTCATAGAAATTCAGTTAACCCAATTCATGGTGGTTTTTGATGGACAAAACTCTGTTCTCTTAAAAACCAACTATTTTGATAACAAAGCATAAAATGGCTCTACCTGAAAAGATACACGTCTCTCACCAAAACATATCTTGCCATGAAGATTCCAGTCAGGCATCTGAAAGTCTTTTTGCAGTAATACTTTTATTTGTTAACTAAACCATATGTTTCATGTAATGGTCAATAAAACTCCCTTTGAGCACAGCTTGTATCCATCAAAACGTTTACAGCAGGTTACATCAAGTTGATTGCCTTTTTGGTTTTCATAGACACCATTTTATTCACAGGGGTTCTAGTGGGTGCAGTTAGTAGTAAAGTAGTAGTGGAGTAGTAATTAAAGTTAAAAATCAGTACATATTTCTTGAGCAAGGAACTTGGGTTTCTGTGGAGTAGCAGGCTCTAATCCAACCAGTGTGCCACTAAATGCTGAGTATTTGGTTTCCTACAATTTGAATGGGGCTTGGAGCAAGCTGCTCTAGTGGAAGGTGTCCCTGCCCATGGCAGGGGGTTGGAACTGGATGAGCTTTAAGGTCCCTTCCAACCCAAACCATTCCAGATTCTAGCAGCACCTCTTGTATGAAGACAGGCTGAGAAAGTTGGGGCTGTTCGGCCTGGAGAAGAGAAGGCTGTGTGGAGACCTCATAGCAGCCTTCCAATACCTGAAGGGGGCCTATAGGGATGCTGGGGAGGGACTCTTCATGAGGGACTGCAGTGAGAGGACAAGGGGTAATGGGTTCAAACTTAAACAGGGGAAGTTTAGATTGGATCTGAGGAAGAAATTCTTTACTGTGAGGGTGGTGAGGCCCTGGAATGGGTTGCCCAGGGAAGTTGTGAATGCTTCATCCCTGGTGGTGTTCAAGGTGGGGTTGGACATAGCCTTGGATGGCATGGTTTAGTGGGAGGTGTCCCTGCCCATGGCAGGGGGGTTGGAATTCGATGATCTTGAAGTCCTTTCCAACCCTAACTATTCTATGATTCTATGATTCCTTTAGTGTCTGTGAGTACTCTTGGTGGCAGTTGTATCAAAAATCACTGATTTGCTAATCTAGGTTGGTTTAGCTGAGGAGGTAAGAGACCCTTGTTTTCGAAAAGCATAATGCTAGACTGGAGTGCTACAGTTCCAAATATATTTTGAGTGTAGATAGAAAAATGTAGTTTTATCTAAATCACTTTGAAATCACTTCTTCTGTGAATAGATAATGGCATAATCAATTCTGTTTTACAGAAAGCCTCATAATAAATAAGATGAGCTACGAACATCTGCCAGTTCTAACAAAGTCTAGAATCAGGAGATATCTTTGATATATGTCAAGGAAGACATGTTCAATCACATATCCCTATATTCAAACTAATAAGGAGATGTTACAATGAAGCAGTTGCAGTTTACAGCTCAGATGGAATCACAGAATCACAAATTCAGATCCAGATGGAATCTCGGGTCCAGCCCCTACTCCAGGCAGGACCAGCTTCGGGGTCAGAGCTGCTCAGAGCAGGACTTGAAACCTCCAGGGGTCAGGATGGCCCAGCATCCCCTGGAAGCCCACCTTGGCTCCTCTGCCCTCCTGGGGAGGAAGTGTTCTCCATATTAGTATGATGTGTTTCTGTGGAGGATGGTCCTTAAAAGCTCTCATGGGAAAAATAACAGTCCAAATAAAACCACTGGACCTTTTAGATAGTGTTCTCCTTGGGTAAAAGAGCAGTTGTTCTCTATTAAGTCATGTGTCCTATATAAATCAGTGCCGGTCACTCCATCATCTCCCCAGTCACATACTGTTTGAAATGTCCCCCTGGCTTCACAGTGTTTGTCGTATTGTGGATCCTTTTCCTGATAAGGATGCTTTAAAGCTTTGCTTAAGATAAAAGCTATCAATCTGATAATGTGATGTTTGTGTTATCCTTGCAGAATATGTGGATTGAGAGAACCATCTACGTGACTGCTTACAAATTGCCAGGGATTCTGAGATGGTTTGAAGTCAAATCCATTTTCATGGTAAGATCAATTTGTCTTTATTGGGATCGCATAAAAGAATGAGGCTCTTACACAGCCAGGGAGCAGTTATATTTCTGTATGGCTGTGCTTCAGTTCTGTGAACAAGCAATCAATGGGACTATATCTGGCATCTGAAGACAAGGGGAACCTGTTTGCTGAGGGTGCTGATTATTGACTGAGGGTGACTCAAGTAATGCTTTTCCGCGCCTGAGAGGGGCAAATGTGAGCTGACTCTTCCAGGCCTTTAGGGCAAGGTCTGATCAAGTGCTTGAAGTACTTTTATAAAGTATTCCTGGCTTTCAGCACGTTACAGCCATTACAGCCTGTGGTGTGAGCAGTGTGCCTAAAATGAAGAGGGACCCGAGGTGGTGTAGGGGAGCTCTGCTGCATCAAAGTGAAACTGGTCTGAATTTTGGAAACGAGGATTTGGGTGCTTTGATTGTAATAGTCAAAGTGAACCACAAATTGAATGTATTCTACGTGTCTGCATTTCTTCTCTACTTATCACTTGTGATCAAAGGTTGTTGTTGTTTCCTTTCCATAGTTAGCCCAAATGCACCCCAGCAATCTCACAGAGCAGCTCCAAATTAGGCTTTTCTCAGCTGCCATTTAGACTGTTTAGATAAGAAATATCCATTAAACGCCTTTAAGATTAAGTTATTCTTACGCAGCTGTAATTTTTAAGTAGCAATAAAAACATTGTTACTGCAGTGTTTAAATCTCTCTTGTGAGGCTTATTTTTAAAGGAAAAGAACAATTTGCATATGATTAATTAAAACCTTTTTCATTGCTCCATTGAGGTTATGTTGGACAGTTGTATTTAGATGAACAGAAGTAATGCGGAAAATTACTATGGTATCTATAGTAACAGAATATGAATGTGGTGTTTGACAGTAATAGGCAGCTGAATAAAACACATTGAATTTTTAATGAACTTTGTAAGTTCAATATAATCCTGATAGAGAAGATTGTGTTTATCTTCATGATTGCAAAAAGTGGTGTTTGGGAAGGCTGATGGAAGTCTCTTTTCCTTATGAATTAGGAGCACAGGCTGACAGGCTGCTTTGTGCAGGCAGTTTGTATACGCGCACCTTTAACACTACACTTGTCATTGAAGTGGGCATGAATGCTGGGAGAGGGCTTTCTGTGAGCTCTTTGCAAGGAGGGATTATTTTAGTCACATAGCTGGAAAAATGATACCAGAATGGAGCTTAATAATAGGTGGGAAGACGGCAACGGGTAACTTTTGACCTAGCCCTGGCATAGTTACTCCAAAATCAGTATGACTTTCTTCAACATTCCCGTCAGCTGGAAGCATGATCACGGGGTTTACATGCCTGTGAGGCTAAATTCTGACTGTGGCTGCAGATAGTATTGATGTTTTACTAAACACTGTGAATTAAAGTAGCGTTGCACATTTCATATTTTATTGATGGAGCTAGAATATTTTTAAAGGAGGTGAGATCATAGGAAACCAGTGCTGAGAGAGAAGTGAGTGGTTTGATAAATGCAGTGTATTATGCTACCTAACCCACAGAGGAACAGGCATTATTGCCTCAAATCTATTTGCTTTTAAAACTCCTTCTGATTCCTTTTACCTAAAGCTTTTCAATCTGTTCATTATCTGCAAGGAATTTGTTGTACACATTCATTATTGTCTATCTGATTTGTTTTAGCTGGACACAAGTAGTTGTAGGGTAAACATTTGCTGAGGCCAGGCAGTGAATTAGAAACTGGATTTGGAGTTGCATTTGGTTTTAAAAGGCAAAACCCCTAATCTCTGTTTTGCTTTGATGCTTAGTTTCTTAGTGTTGCTATTGGATGAGGAGTATGTAGTTTCTGTTTGCCGTGAATAGATGGTGTAGTGCCCAGAGTTAGCAAGCTACTTGGAAGACTCATAATTCCCAAATATAGATATTTTTAATAGCTGTCAGTAAGTTCCAAAGCACAGTTTATAGTAGGAGGATGGGAACTGCAATTCTCCATCTGCTTTTAAAAAGATTAGAGGGAGGATTAGAAGAGTAGTAAAAGAAAGGAGAATGCGAAAGAAAGCCATGATTGCTGATACAGAGAAGTCAAAAAAGTCAGCTCAATGAGTGCTAATTTCTGTAGATATTCAAGAGCTTTAAAAGCAATGGTTCATCAACAAATTATTGCATAGTTAGAAGCCCATTAATACAAATGACAGAATCCTAAATTTAGCAGGTGATGCTCACAACAGTTCACGCTGAATCAGATGTTGAATGTGGTCTTGCTTCCCCAAGGCCAAATTGCACTCGCAGCACATCCAGCTCTGAAGGGCAGTCATCATCTGTCCATCTGAGCCCGCTCTGCTCCACAGCCACCACAGAACCATCGTGCTCCTTAAGGTGCCTTGCAGAATAATTAACCAGGCACACTGCTAAAAATGCTAATTAAAGCATCCTTAATGCAATCAGATGGCAGGTGTAAGAGTAACTAAAGAGATTTGATTATAAGTGGTTCTCAGGAATATGGTAAGCAACTGATAGCCAGGTAGAAGTGCTGCTTTGTTTATGAAGCATTTATGTAAATTAGGCTGTAATCAAATATACACTTGCATTTTCCTCACAGGCCTCAATTAACCTTCCTTTTCTATTCCTACCGCATCATTTCTTTGATGTAAATAAGCGGTGTGTTCCAGTGAGGACTGTCTGTGCCCCAGGATGCTGCAAGTTAGTAGTTTTCGTCCCATTCACTAAATGGACATATTTCAGCAATATTTAAATATTTTAATAGTGTTTTTCCAACATGTCATTCTGAAGGACACAGTACCTGGTTGTAAATAATAGTTGGATATTTTACATGGGCTTGTAGGGACAGGACAAGGGGAATGGCTTTAACCTGCCAGAGGGGAGACTGAGATGAGCTCTTAAGCAGAAGCGCTTCCCTGTAAGGGTGCTGAGGCGCTGGCACAGGGTGCCCAGAGAAGCTGTGGCTGCCCCATGCCTGGCAGTGTTCAAGGCCAGGTTGGACACAGGGGCTTGGAGCAAGCTGCTCTAGTGGAAGGTGTCCCTGCCCGTGGCAGGGGTTGGAACTGGGTGAGCTTTAAGGTCCCTTCCAACCCAAACCAGTCTGGGATTCTGTGGTTCTATGATCAGCAATTAAAGTAAAGCAAATTTTACACAGTATGAAAGCTAATTCACCTCATGAAGACATCTGAGGAGCTCCCTTCATCAGGCTATGTGAGAAGGAATATTTCTTCCTTCAGTTATCAATGTTCAGTTGAATAAAATGTGACCTCATGGGAAAGCACGGCAGCTAGCTTAGAAGTCATCTCTTCAACATATTAAACTTCATTTCCTTGGAAATACACCAAAATAATCACAGCAAAATTATCTGCTTGATTTTTGAGCTGCTTAGGATTACATTTTCTGTCAGAAAATCCACATTAAGTTATCATTTCTTTCCCTCCATTAAGCTGCATCTTCTTTGCGCTGCTAAAACACACTGACTTGTAATCTTTCGTGTTCGCCATAATCCTCCAAAAACCTCGCATGGTTCTTTTCAGAGCCTTTCGAAGCATTGTGCTGTTGTGCTGAGGTGTAATCCGTCCTACAGCAGTGAAATGCATTTAACTTATCTCCATTCATATTATCAGGTCAGAGCCCAAGTATCTCAGTGCCTGAAATGACCCTTTCTGTTAATTATTGGTTAAAGCACCTTTGGTTCTGAAATCCCTAATGTCTTTCTAATTGTGGTGGTTTGGTGGCCAGCCACTTCTGTAGGAGGTCAAAAACCTGCTTCTTGATTATAACATCCTTTTGTTCTTATTTTAGGTTGAAATCAGTCCACTGGAAAACGCAATAGAAACCATGCAGCTCACAAATGATAAGATCAATAATATGGTTCAACAGCACTTAAATGATCCAAATCTTCCCATCAACCCTCTCTCGATGCTGCTGAACGGCATTGTGGATCCTGCGGTCATGGGAGGGTTCACAAACTATGAGAAGGTAACATCAGAATTACCTGTCCTTCACCTCTTCACCTCTTTGAGATGTGTCTCTATTTGTACATAAACACTATGTGGGTCTCCCCACATATGTACTTAGTAGAACATTGCTTAAAACCTACCACTTTTGCTTGGACTCGATCGTCTAAAAGGTCTTTTCCAGCCTAGCTGATTCTAGGATTGCATGATTTTAAATGTCTTTCTGGTATTTGTGAATGGATTTTTGACTTCCTGCATTTGAAGTAAGAGTTGATGTGTTTAGCAGCAAGAGTACTTCTGTAGGGGCACAATGGACAACCCGTTACTAGAGTTAGACACTGCCAGCATTTCCAGTGTGGGCTCTCATGCTCTTGGACATAGGAGCTGAGAATTTCTGGGTGAACTTCCGTGGCCAAAGTAGCTGATTGCAGTTCTCTCCTTTGCTTTCAAACAGATGAGTTTTTAAAGGATGAATCCAATGGTAGAGACTCTGAGATAGCAGTCGGTTGTAGATGTGTCTGAATAATCTTAACTGCATGTTTGCAGCATTAGCTTTTAAAGTTATATGGGATGAGATAGTAACATCGGGAAACGATAAACGCTATATCTATTATTATGTTGTGAATATGTGTGGGACTGCAGTGATCGGACAAGGGATAATGGGTTCAAACTTAATCAGGGGATATTTAGGTTGGGTATAAGGAAGCAGTTCTTTACTGTGAGGGTGGTAGCACAGGTTGCCCAGAGAAGATGTGGCAGCCCTATCCCTGGCAGTGTTCAAGGCCAGGTTGGAGAGGGCCTGGGACAACCTGGTGTAGTGGAAGGTGTTCCTGCCCGTGGCAAGGGGGCTGGAACTGGATGATCTTAAAGTCCTTTCCAACCCATATCATTCCATGGTTCTATGAATATTAGTCGTGCTAAGTTGGCATATGCAAACAAGACGTATGTCCTAACATAAATGGCGAATGTATACGCTGGTGTACATGTTGTTCTATCCGTCTGTTGATGTGCTTCTGTCACTCTCACCCATTTCACATACTATAATTTCTGCAACTGCTAGAAAGCATTTCAGAGCCGTGCCAAGTCCTCTGCCCCTGAGATTTGAGCTTGATCACCATCTGCTCATCTGCCTACTTTGCTGATGGCTTAATCTTAAACCACTGTTAAATTCTGCATTTCTTTCCTAGATTTTCACTTTGTATCTGTAGCTCTCATTGTTCTGCAGAACCTTTGGGTGGGTTAATTTCTCTTTGCTGTAGGTAATTCTGCCATGGCAGTAGACGTTGATTCACTCTCTGAAATAACTTCTCATTTCTGCCTCTTACCCAGGCTTTCTTCACTGACAAATATATGCACGAGCATCCAGAAGATCATGACAAGATTGAGAAGCTGAAGGATCTGATTGCTTGGCAGGTAAGATATTTTCAGTCAGGTTGGTCAGGCTCAACTGCTGTACAAAGGCACTTTAGTGTCACTTTTGAGAAAAAGCAGGCATTAAACCATTCACCCTTTGTACACTTCATTGCCATTTAAAACTGTGTTGGAACTTGAGCTAAAGTGCGTCTTTCCAAATCTGACATCGTTTGTCTTTTGATAAACCCTCAAGGAGCGCTCATGATCAACGTCTTTTCTTTCTTACTTTCTTTTTGTAACCGTACTACAGTGGAAATATCCCATCTGGATCAGCTCAGACAATACTTTGCAATGATGTTGGTTGGTGTTACCGGTAGTAGTTTTGCATTTCATTTGAGTTTTCTAAGGCTGATTTCAGAAACTCGTCCCAGGCAGGAAGAAGAAATCCCCAACCCTGAATCCCACCCCTGCTTGCGCACAGTACTTTTCCACATATCCACTTCTTTCTTCAAACAACATATTTTCCATTTATTAACCTTTCTGTCTATACTTCCTGTACCTTTTAGCACAGAATATCAAATGTGAGAGTTGCAAAACTTACCTTCCATGCAAAATACTTAGTAAATTCATTTTAGATGTTATGAAACTTTTGTTTTCTATGTACCTTAACATGGAACAAGAATGGTCATGAGTCATAAAGCATTTGAATTTACCTGGTATTTTTATGATAGTCTTTCAGAGGAGAAGTCATTTAAATGTAAGATGACACAGGCAGTATTACCTGAACTGGGATTGGAACCCAGGTTTCCAACCCTGTGCCTGAGACAAAGCAGGGACCCTCCTACATGAAGAACTGCTTTACATGTACCAAAGGATGTTTTCTTGGGCAAATAAGAAACAATTCCAGTTTTATTCCATAGTCATATCCTGGACATTTTCCAGTGCTCTCAAGGTAATTTTACGATCACTAAAAAAATACCAATATGCTTGGAAGTGTTTTTCCCACAGAAGAACAAAGTGCATCGTTGTCTTTTTACATTCAATTTATCTTTATTATAAAGGGAATAATTTACATTTCTATAGGATTCAGTCTTAGAGGTGGTAGAACCAAAGATACTGAATTTAAGGAAACAATCCCCTGAAGACCATAAAGCTATAACTGAATAAAAACTCTTTTGGCCTGCAAAAACTTATGTATGTATGTGTTTATTTATTTATTTCCTTGTGAGCTTTTATAGAAGATTAGATTTTAGGAGCTTTAAGTTTTATACGGGAAAATAATTTGATCCCAGAAGACTTCACTTCATGTCAGCTCCGTGCCTTTGCCTCTGATAGCAGTACTTCAAATGAATTACAAACACACTTTCCCTCAGCAGAGATTCACTTTGGTGACATTTATGTATTAAAAGAGTGTTAGTATTTGAAAATATGCATGGCAGCTAATCAGGTTCTGTTTTAATTATTCAGTGGTTTTAAATATATAATTAAATACACCCCATCCCTGGCAGTGTTCAAGGCCAGGTTGGATGGGGCTTGGAGCAACCTGCTGTAGTGGAAGGTGTCCCTGCCCAAGGCAGCGGTTTGGAACTGGTTGAGCTTTAAGGTTCCTTCCAACCCAAACCAATCTGGGATTGTATGGTAATTCCCCATCAGTACTGGAGTTTTAAACAATGGGAACCAGAAAAATAGAGAAAAGGAATCAAAACCTACTTTTTATAGCTGAAAAGTTGCTTCAGAAAGGGTGTAGCCGTTTCACAGTGGAAATCAGTGCTTTTCAATTACATTACATATTTCATATACATTCCATTTATCCTAAGACTTAAACCTCCTCACACCTAATTTCACTTTTCCAAGCACAGGCCGCATGAGTGGGGAGCTGCCTGCCAAATATTGGCTGGTGTCAGGAGAGGGAATTGTTATGGAAACTTTCCGGAGTGAGGCACTGGTCTGAATTCATCACGGCCTTGACAGTGATTGAATGCAAAAATGAGTTTTCATCTTTCAATAATGTGGGGCTTGGAGTTTTGTAATCACATGGAGATTTGCCTTATGCTGTATAAATCAATCTGGATATATGAAATAGGAGGCTGACAATCGTGTTATCAGCTGACTAGTGAAATTTGATTCTTTTCTTATCCCCTTACCTTACCTTTCTCTCCACTGTGCTATGGAATTCATGCTCTTCAGGATATTATCCCTTTATAATTCCTGTGAACTTCAAGTGCACAGTTTCATGAAATAAACATCATTAGTAAAGCAGTCTCCATTTTTGTCCATCTTTTTTGCTTTTCTGACTTAGGAAACAAAATATTTCCATGGAACGACATCATTCCAAGATCTTTTCTTTTACCATGAAGATAATGAAATAATTGATTGAAATTACGGTAGCAAAATGAATATTTGATGACATCAATCACTCTGTTTAGCTTATGCATTTACAGCATACCAAAAGTAGTAGGTACCACAGAGCTGAATCGCAGCACACCAAATGAAGCCTTTATTATCGTATTTTATACCATTATTATGAAACTTTCTTTTAACATTTGAGCTATAAGATTAATTTTAATAATTGAAATCCATGTCGCTTTTTTATTTCAGCCAAGCTGATGAAGATATTTTAAGAGAAAAAGACAGAAATCAGACAATTTTAATTTGCAGTGGAGCTTCATAAAACTTTAAAATCAGCAAAGATTAGAAGTATAAAATAAGGCTTCTTTTGAGCTGGTTTCCTTTCTCATTTAGCTCGTGCGTTTCCAGCTCAGCTACTTTGCTTCTTCATCCACTTCTCTAAAGGTGAGGGTGCCCCATAGAGTCTTTTGAAATAGAGCCATAAGCAACCCCCCCACCATTGCTTCAAACCCAAATGAATTCACAATATCATAGTGATGTTGTGATATCTATCTCAGTGACATGGTTTAGTGGTGGGCTTGGCAGTGCTGAGCTAATGGGTGGGCTTGATGATCTTAAAGGTCTTTTCCAACCCAGCTGATTCTATGATTCTATTCTATGAACGTGACAAAATTCTGCCTCTGTCTCTGCATCTGGCACAGATTCACAGAGGTTTAAAACTCAGTGTTGCTCATCACCAGATTTCCTTGTGTCAGTGTCTGGGATAGAGATGTAGGGAGAATTCTGAAGTTAATAGAAGGTGAAGCAGAAGCAGTAAGACAACCAGAAGGTAATTTCTTTCTGCACTTGATAAATGTTTAAAGGATTAAGTGGCCTTGGACAGGGAGGCCAAGCATCCTGACTCAGAAATCTCACACAAGTTCTGTAGCAAAGCCATGGAAGGTTGATTAAATTCAGCTTCTGTTAAGGAATAACCAGTCTTTTCCTTCTTCTTCTGTGATTTCTGGTCTCCTTTCATTCCCTCATAGTTGGGTGCCTTCTCTTACCTGTTCCTCAGTCCCTTGACTTAACAGTTCCCATTGGCCACCAGCCTTTAGGTGCTCATGTTCTCCGAACCTACACTTACTCCAGCAGACTTGGCCATCAACTCTCCTGTTATTTTGCTTCTCAAGCTGGTTGTGTACACTACACTTGGTGTGTATCCCAACAGTGAAACCCTCCTTGGCACCTTCAATTTGGGAAGCGGCTACATCAAAACAGTCTGTCATTATTCTTACTTTGTAGTCTTTTAAGAGAGTCTGTGTCCATTTAAATGGTGCCAAATCACAGAGAATTCTCTGGGTAAGATTGCTTGAGTTTGTTCATCTGTAATTCACCTGTGTATTTATTATACTTAGTAATAACGCTGCTCCTTCTGATTGCTGCTCAGTCCTATTAGAAAGATCTGGTTTTAATCAGTATTATGATTTAATTATGAATTACGAAGAAGCAGCCTCTTAGCTTGATTGCTGCAGAGAAGATCCAAGTTCGAATCAGAGCCCTGTGTGGGCTGAAGCAGACCTGGAAGAGGAAATATTTTTCCTAAGCTGGACGTAGCAAACTCTAATGGTGCGTCTGGATGGCTGTGGGAATGAAAATGCCTCTCTTAAACCATTTTAAAAGGTCAGCTACACCTCCACACTATGGACTAATTCTATAATCCTCTGTTGGCAGGGATATTCTGTGACAGAAGCCTCGAAGATAAATGATTATTTTCAGTTACAACAGAGAATTAATTTCATTTTATTCTCCTCTGTTTTGTTGCCAAAGAAAATAAAAGAGTTTTTCTAAGGAGAAATGGGTAGTACATAAAACTATATGTTTTATTAATAACTACTGCTCTGCAATATGTACACGTCAGGGAATGTAGACCATTACCAGTTATATAAATAGGATTTATTAAACAAAGCATACAAGTATTTTCTCCTTTAAGGTTATATCGTCACGAAGCAGGGAAAAGACTGGTATTAATAACCCGGTGTGAGAGTCAGCATTCATCAGTTTGCCATTTGGAAGTGCAGTGTGTATGGGGGCCTGTGAATATAACGTCGCAGGGATGTTTGTGCTGTCTGATAAATTCAGCTGTGCCTCCAGTGTGTGATTACAGGGCAGAGCTATGGGTGTATTCATTTTAAAGGACTTTAGTTAACAGAGAAAAAAAGGAAATCATTTATAACAGATTTTTAGATCCTTTTTTTGCTGTGTTATGGTTCATAGCTAATGAATTGCGGTGATCAGAGAATCATAGACACATAGAATGGTTTGGCATGGAAGGGAGCTTAAAGCTCATCCAGCTCCAACCCCTGCCACAGGCAGGGACACCTTCCACTAGGGCAGCTTGCTCCAAGCCCCTGGGTCCAACCTGGCCTTGAACACTGCCAGGGATGGGGCAGCCACAGCTTCTCTGGGCACCCTGTGCCAGCGCCTCAGCACCCTCACAGGGAAGAGCTTCTGCCTAAGAGCTCATCTCAGTCTCCCCTCTGACAGGTTAAAGCCATTCCCATTTCCTGTCCCTACACGCCCTTGGTCAAAGCCTCTCCCCAAGTTTCCTGTAGCCCCTTTAGGCACTGAAGCTGCTCTAAGGTCTCCCCTTAAGGAGCTTTCTCTTCTCCAGACTTAACAAGTTTTGTGATTGTTGTTGCTGATTATGTTATTATTGTTGTTATTACTGTTATTGTTATCATTATTATCATTATCATCATTATTATTCTTATATGAGCTCTTTCACTCCTCTTGCCGTATATGTGGGAGTCTCGCCCAAACCTTTCCCTTAGGAAGGACCGGGCAGACTGAAGCAGCATAACTCTGCTTTCCAGATCCCATTCCTGGCGGAAGGCATCCGGATTCATGGGGAGAAGGTGACGGAGGCGCTGCGGCCATTCCACGAGCGGATGGAGGCTTGCTTCAGGCAGCTGAAAGACAAAGTGGAAAAGCAGTATGGGGTTCGCGCTGTTGTAAGTTATCTGCTAACTTTGTGCTTCCTAGATATGTGGGATTCCCTGAAATTCCAGGCAGTTGTGTATTTCTCTATTATAATTCCCATCAGTGGTCATCAGACTATTAAGTACTGAGTGGATGCTATTAAAGATGCTCAGAAAGCCTTAGTGCTTTCATTTCCCAACATGGGAACTGTTCCTAAATTGCCTGAAGTCAAGATAATTCTTCAGTTTTTAAGGAAATGGGTTTTAAATAAACAAAATAAAGTAAAATTGCCTCTATAGCATGGTTCTCCTAGAGCTGAATGTCACCTTTCCATAGATGTAATTCCTTTTGACACGAGGGCTGCGCTGCTCTAGAGTTTCATGCAGCCTTACATACTCTGGTACCACCCTAAATGCAGGCAGGCAATAATAAGGTAGCTGTTACCTAATGGGATTTCATACTGCTGGAGTTCCTGCTTTTGCCATTCCAACAAGCTGTTTTCAGTTGCTGCTTCATCTTTAAGGCGTAACCATGTATCTGGTGGCTTTTCCAGTGGAGATCTGTTTTGCATTTGGGTGTTATCCATCAGGGAGGAAGGCCAAAAGCCAGCGTACAGCTGCATGATTCATAGAATCCCAGACTGGTTTGGGTTGGAAGGGACCTTAAAGCTCATCCAGTTCCAACTCCCTGCCATGGGCAGCGACGTCTTCCTCTAGAGCAGGATGCTCCAAGCCCCTGTGTCCAACCTGGCCTTGAGCACTGCCAGGGATGCAGCAGCCACAGCTTCTCTGGGCACCATGTGCCAGTGCTTCACCACCCTTAATGGTTAGAGTAGCTCTAGGACTGACTACTTGGAGCTGGTGTCCTAAGAATATACTCAGGGCTGCTAGAGTGAGCTTTACCTCTCTGCTGGAAGCTGTGACAGCAGTGTTGTAAAAGTGCCATAACCTTTAGGTTTGTGGAATGACAGCAGTATTTGAGACCTGCATATGCAGCGCATCTCTTCTCACTGCTCCAGAAAATAAAGCACATAGGTTTATGAGAAATGACCCATCTGTTCTCTTACCACAGAGGTGTGTGGTACAGTGCTAGGGTGACTTGGTAGACAGCTGGCTTCCTCCATCAGCCCTGTGATGTTGAGTTCTGGATCCTCTCCTGCCTTATGGCTCTGCAAGTCCCCCCACCTCAGCACAGGGACACCTCATTCACTCCACTCCCGTGGGCAGGAGGATGGCGCCACAGGGTGCCATGGTAGCCGTAGCCTTCCCTTGGCACATTGCAAGTGTAAGGAAGTTCTGGTGTCACCCCTTTGCTGCAAGGGATTTTAGCTGAACTTGGAATCATAGAAACACAGAACGGTTTGAGTTGGAAGGGACCCTAAAGATGATCTAGTGTGTGGTGGCTTCCTTAGGAGAAGGCTAAATTGCATGGTTGCCCCAGTTGGGGTTGGATCATCATTTTTGGAGGTGCTGTGTCAATTCACATGCGTATTGAGACAGATAGTACTGCATGGGCTCAGATGTTGAAGGTTACCTTCTGCAGTCATGAAGCTAAAAACATCTGCAGTTGTGGTTTTCACCTATTGCCTGAAAACAGTGTCTAAAGCACAGTTGCACAGGGAGGTCGTAGAGGATCTTTGCACCCTTTTCATGCCCTTCCTGCCTTCCCATCCTTAAACCTTCCAAGGCAAGAATATCAGACAGGAGCTCCATCACAATCCAGTCATTAATAAATTAAGAAATAAATGATTAAGAAATAGAGAAATGGAAAATTATACCAATTAGAGGTTCTTCACTGTTACTTCTGCCCCTAAGTGAGCAGCAGTCACTAAACTGATTCTAAAAAGAGTGAAGCAACCAAGATGTGCCTAAACAGCCTTCAAACAGCTCCCTCCTCATCCAGTTATGGTTATGGTCACTAGTGGGCACATGCCACTGAGTTTATGGATGTTATGTCAATCACATCCATATAAGCAGGGTGTGAATATGGTTCCAAATTATCTCTGGAAAATCTCACAGAGGTTTATTCTTGGGAATGGATGGGGCAGGATACAGTGAGGGAGGGAACTTCTGCTTTCTGCGCAGTGAGCTACCCAGAGAAGCTGTGGCTGCCCCATCCCTGGCAGTGTTCAAGGCCAGGCTGGACACAGGGGCTTGGAGCAACCTGCTCCAGTGGAAGGTGTCCCTGCCTGTGGCAGGGGTTGGAACTGGATGAGCTTTAAGGTCCCTTCCAACGCAAACCATGGCTGGGATTCTATGAGATGCAGAGATCCTGGGCTAAAGGGTTAGCAAGAAAGATGCTGCAGCAGGCAGGACAGCAAAGAAGTGCCAAGTGATGTTCTCTGAGTGCCCAAAACCTCAGTGGAATAGTGTCTGCCAGTGAAGTATCCGGTTGTATTTTATGACAGGCTTCTTTCAGACCTTAATTTTCACTTTTATCTATAGTGATGACTTTTTTTAATGGGAACAGTGAGATCTTATGGGGAATGTGCGAGCTTTATGGTACCCTTCTAAGCGGTGTTCTGTTTGTAGCCCTTCAAATCCCATCTTGCCAATATATTTAAGAGGAGAAAAGTTCTAATAGCAATTTATTCCCAAGGAGAGCAGGAATAATTGACATTAATGATACTTGTGTGTCAGTCATTTCAATAAAGTATGACTTTCGCTGGAAAGTCATCCTCAGGTGGTGTTATCTTTCTAATTTCACTCTACCCACCAGTAAGAATTGTCAGGATTGATGGAGTATTATCGCTTCTGTCTTCCTTGTACAAGGCCAATTTACCAGTAGCTGTCAGGATGGAAAATATACCTGTAATTAAACAGCATGAGCTTCTTATTTGTTGACTGAAAGAGTTCAATTATTTTATGCATATACCAGTTATTAATGACTAACAAAGCTTGCATAAATATTCAGGACTCTGAAATTGTCTGAAACAACATCAAAAACCTGTCATAGATTTGCTTCTTCACCTCGATGTCACTCTGTAAATTGGCTCTCTTCGCATAAAGTTCTTTCTTTTGAATATCTTTCCTTCTCTTTTTCTTTTTTAAGCTCTATTTCATTTAAATATACTGACAGGGCAGTGAATTCAGACGTGAAGATGGATGAAAAACAAAGTTATTTGTAGACAGCTCCTTTTCAAAGTCCAGATGTAAAAACAGCATGTAAATACCATTGAAACAAAGGAATTATTGGAATATGATTAAAGTTATACACATGCCTATGAGGACCTACATATTTCTTCCTAGTCCTTTAAATGGTTTTTCTTTAGAGCTTTTTCCTTTGTTGTTAAGCACAACGAATAATTAAATCCTATCAAACTGTACATAGAAGGAAAGCCATGGAACATCTCCATGTTACTTTTGGTAACCAGGTGTCAGCTCTACTGTGATTTAAGAAGTAAGATCTTGTGTTTCTTCTTTGCAGCTTTCAAGTCTGGATGACAGACGAGGCAGCCGGCCACGGTCTATGGTGAGATCCTTCACGATGCCATCATCTTCAAGACCCCTCTCTGTTGCATCAGTGTCTTCCATCTCCTCTGACAGCACACCTTCTCGACCTGGCTCAGATGGGTGAGTAAGAAATAGCCATTCAGGTCTTACCTCTGTAAAGCATGGTTTAGTGTGCACATTGATGAGATTTGAGGATCATCACCACCCCACTCCACATCTCAGTGTTACTCTCTCCGATCCCACTGACTGCTCCTGTGTGGCAGCAGGGTGGTGGGTTTCTCTCATAAGGAGCTGTGGGGTGTTTTGGTTGAGACTTTTCCCAGTGTATTTTCTTCTAGACTTGGTTCACGATCATATCCCCCAAACACTGATGTGACACAACAATGTGACTAACTAGTGTGGGGTAGGGATGGTGCTTTTAAGTCAGCCTCGACTAAAAAAAGAACCCAAACTATACAGATGTTTATCTCCAGATACATTCTTTGTCCCTTTTTTAACCATTAATGTAATGCTTTTCTTGGTTCTCTTTATAACAAAGTTAAACAAAATCCCCTGAGTGTTCAAACTAAAAACCCCAAACAAGCAGGAGATAAATGATCCCCCTTTAAAGTATCGCAAGTGTAATAGTTCAGAGTGATCTTGTCTGAAGTCGGTGATGAGATGTGTGTTCAGCCAGCCCTGTCGTGGTGAACAGGTGGATCCTGGGGGAAGGAAGGGATTAGCTACCTGCTCAATCATTTCTGCTCACTTCGGCTGCCAGAGGAAAAGCTGCCTATGGCAAGATTGTACTTCAAGACTTATCAAGATACTTTGAGCAAGAACCAGGAATCCTGTTGATAAGCCCTGTCTCACAGGCACATCCCTCAGAAGAATGCCATAAACTGTTTGCTTTGTGGGGTTCAGAAGTTTTCTTCTCCCTCTTCCTCCCCCCAGGCATTCCCATAATCCACAAACTTCATATTCGACCAAGGAGACAGGTTTTTAAAGCCTTCTGAAGGGCTGCTGACTTAGAGATGTGCTAGAAACATGAGTGTCCCCTGTGAACCTTCAGAGGCAGTTTCTACCTGACCAGTGTAGAATTAAGCACAGCACCTAAGGACCTATATGATACTTCCCTTGATTACAGTTTATTTACCCATTGGGAAGAACTGCAGCTCAGCTCCAGCGCATTACCCTCTATAATGTATACACAGTGAGTCATGGTGATATAAATGTAGGACAGCAGAGAGGATAATGTGTTTTGACTTAATTCATCCACAAAAGTTGTCTTGCTAGATTCATCCCTGGATAGAGGGCAACTTTATCTCAGAAGAAAAATACTGATTCTTTCCTTCCCTGCATCTACTTCTTTATGTATTTCCCTTCAAAATCATTATATACAATTTAATTTCTCATTGGATGCTGTTTTCTTACCTTTCACCTCTCCATCCCAGCTTTGCTGAAGTAGGCATCTCTCAGCAGTTTGGGACCATCTCATGAGTCCACTTGGTATGTATATTAAAACCCTTATGAAGATCACAGTGTGGCTCAGCTCCTACTTCAAGCCTGGAGCAGTACATCTGGGGTACATGTGAGGAAACTAATGAACAACTGTCATCACTGGGAAGACGTAGGGAAAATGCTTATTTGCTTGATCAGTGGAGCAAGAGAAATATCATCAGATGTAAATCACATAATGAAGGACCTCAAAAATTCAAATGACTGTAAAAATCATGTGGGTGCTTTGTCACTACTAACTTGGAAGAAGATCCCCCATGTACCTACCATAGTTGATTCGGTTTATGCTTCTCCTGCTTTGGAACTTTTAAACAGTAAAGACTCAAAGCAGACATTGACATAGTATGTGTTTTACAGCTCCCAATGTATAATGTGTTTTACAACTCTATGTACAAGTGAAACTCTGGCTTTAAAAAAGGACCTTGGGTTTATTCCCTGCTTAAAATGGGACTTAGAAGTACAAATCAGAGCACTTCCAAGCAGTGGTTGGAAGTGGGGAGGTCCCAGTATGCCTGTGTGATCAGCCGTCTGTTGAAAGTCCTAATGTACTTCAAGTAGGAGCACGGTGTGATAACCCATTTTCTCACCCATACATTGCATACAGATTATTAATAGTCCTAATAATAGTAATGCCTGGGAGGGAAGCAATTAATCATTGTCTGAAGAATGGCAATTCCTCTTGTAAACTTGCAATCAGCCTGCGAGGTGGCTGGCACTGCCCTCCAGCCTAGTAAAAGCAGCTAAAATAAGCAATTTATGGGTAAAACACACGGTGTTTGGAGAGCTGGTGTCTTCTGGTCCAGGCTTTGTGGCCCTGGACAAATCATTACCCTCCCTTTTCTCTATCTGTAAAATGGGATGAAGAAAGCTTGCAGTTTAGTCTCCCAAACCACATGGCTTTGGTTATGAGGCATAATGGCTCAGGGGCCTCTGCCACAGGTTGGAGCTTCTTTCCATCAAACGAGCTAACTCAGGATAAAGGCTGAATGGCCTTTAGCGTTTCAAACATAACAAATAGTAATTTTGGATATTGCTGCTGATGGAGATGATTAGGATTACTGTACTGCAGATTGTCTGAAATATGACTCCTCCAGTATTTCAATCATAGAATCACAGGATACCACATTGGAAGGGACCTCAAGGATTACCCTGTTCAGCCTTTCTAGGCAGAGCATGACCTAGACTGGATGTCCCAGCACCTTGTCCAGCCAAATGTTATCAGTGTCCAACACTGAGCAGTCACCACTTCCCTAAGGAGATTATTCCAATGGCTGGTTGTTCTCCTTAGGAAAAATTCTCCTCTTGCATCTAGTTGGAATCTCCCTAGGAGTAACTTGTGCCCATCACCCCTTGTCATTTCCATGGGACTCCTTGTAAAAAGGGAGTCTCTATCTTCTTTGTAGCCACTCTTTAAATGCTGGAACGTGGTGATAAGGTCTCCTCTGAGCCTTCTCCAGGCTTCTCTGAACAATCCCATCTCTTCAAGGCTTTCCTCATTAGCTTCCCAGCCCTTGGATCATCTTTATGGCCCTTTTCTGGACCATCTTCAGCCCATCCACATCTTTTTTGTATAGTGGGACCAAAACTGAACACAGTTAAGGCTGTGGCCTATACATGCACACACCACCATGACATAGTAAATACTTTCCCAATGTTAAAACGTAAGCTGGTTCCATTTTTGGGGGATTTTTGGTTTGGTTTCAGTTTTGTAATGTGATGTTTTAAGACATCCTCTGAAAACCTCTCAGGGTACAATCAGGTAAAATCTGACCAAGGTATGTCCATCATATTTGAAAAATCATGGCAGTCAGGTGAAGTTCCCGATGACTGGAAAAAGGGAAATATAACCCCCATTTTTAAGAAGAGGAAAATGGATGAGCCAGGGAATTACAGACCAGTCAGTCTCACCTCTGTGCCTGGCAAAATCTTGGAGCGGATTCTCCTGGAAGGCATGCTAAGGCACATGAAAACCAACAAGGTGCTTGGTGACAGCCAGCATGGCTTCACTAAGGGGAAATCCTGCCTGACCAATCTGGTGACCTTCTATGAAGGGGCTACGGAACTGATGGACAGGGGCAGAGCGGTTGATGTCATCTACCTGGACTTGTGTAAAGCCTTTGACACTGTCTCCCATGACATCCTTGTCTCTAAGTTGGAGAGACATCAATTTGATAGGTGGACCACTCGGTGGATAAAGAACTGGCTGGATGGCCGCACGCAAAGAGTAGTGCTCAGTGGCTCAGTGTCCAGCTGGAGACCAGTAACGAGTGGTGTCCCCCAGGGATCAGTGTTGGGACCGGTCTTGTTCAACATCTTTGTGGGTGACATGGACAGTGGGATTGAGTGCGCCCTCAGCAAGTTTGCCGATGACACCAAGCTGTGTGGTTCGGTTGATCCATTGGAGGGAAGGAATGCCATCCAGAGGGACCTTGACACGCTTGTGAGGTGGGCTGATGCCAACCTGATGAAGTTCAACCATGCCAAGTGCAAAGTCCTTCACCTGGGTCAGAGCAATGCCAGGCACAGCTCCAGGTTGGGCGGGGAGGAGATTGAGAGCAGCCCTGCGGAGAAGGACTTGGGGGTGTGGGTTGATGAAAAAATGACCATGAGCCGGCAGTGTGCGCTTGCAGCCCAGAAGGCCAACCGTATTCTGGGCTGCATCAAAAGGAGTGTGACCAGCAGGTCGAGGGAGGTGCTCCTGCCCCTCTACTCTGCTCTCGTGAGACCTCACTTGGAGTATTGTGTGCAGTTCTGGTGTCCTCAACATAAAAAGGATATGGAACTGTTGGAACAAGTCCAGAGGAGGCCACGAGGATGATCAGGGGACTGGAGCACCTCCCGTATGAAGACAGGCTGAGAAAGTTGGGGCTGTTCAGCCTGGAGAAGAGAAGGCTGCGTGGAGACCTCATAGCAGCCTTCCAATACCTGAAGGGGGCCTATAGGGATGCTGGGGAGGGACTCTTCATTAGGGACTGTGGTGAGAGGACAAGGGGTAACGGGTTCAAACTTAAACAGGGGAGGTTTAGATTGGATCTGAGGAAGAAATTCTTTACTGTGAGGGTGGTGAGGCCCTGGAATGGGTTGCCCAGGGAGGTTGTGAATGCTTCATCCCTGGTGGTGTTCAAGGTGGGGTTGGACATAGCCTTGGATGGCATGGTTTAGTGGGAGGTGTCCCTGCCCATGGCAGGGGGGTTGGAGCTCAATGATCTTGAAGTCCTTTCCAACCCTAACTATTCTATGATTCTATGATTTTGGTGCGTTAGTTTATAATATAGAATGAATCATAAAGTACTTTGTCTACCTAAGGATGTTTTAGCTCCATAAGAGCAAAATGCCTACCTTGTATTTAGACTAGTCATTAAAAAAGGTAAGATAAGATTCCTTTAAATTAGCTAAAAAGAGCTCCAATATTACTCTAGAATAACGCTTTCCCCACACAATAAAAACTCTTTGAAAAATGAAGTTTTCCTTTAAAAATTCCTTCAACCCCTAAAGATTTTTTCCTTTGTAGCCAGAAAAATGATAGTCATGAGCTGTAAAAATCGCAGAGCTGATGGCAGTAGTACATCAACCTTGCCTGTGTTCACACACTTGAAGTATTCCAGGTGGGAAAACACATCTAGGTTTTGGAAACTAACCTTGCCCTTTGTTAGTATCTGGCTGATGTGTCATTCTGGAGGGTATCTGGAACACCGGAACAGCTCAGCTCAGCCCTCCTGGGTGCCCCTTACCAGGGCATGCTGTAGGGGAGCAGGGGTGTGGGTCTGTCACTATGTGGGCACTCATAGGGATATATGTCCTCAAGTATATAATTACATATATGTAATGTAAAACCAAAATGCATGCAAAACCAAATGTACACACACAAGGTGTTAGAGAATGGGGCTCGTGTCTGCGGTTAAACCTCTATACGTCCTGTTTTTCTGCACTGTATAGGTGTTTCCCTTGCATTAAGGGTGATGTTTGCTTTTCAGAGAGAAGGTGCTGTAATTGTCATGACTTACAAGGATAAAAAGCATTTTCTGTTGTGCATGTTCCACAGAAAATCACTCCACCTCTGCAAAGCAATTTCGGAGCTGTTATTCCTTCTCTGGGGAGTAAATACATCCTCTTTCGCCAGCCAAATTAAGCAAAAACAATGAAGATCCAGGAGGTATTTGGGGACTTGGCATTGGTAGGCACATTGACTGTGTCTACCCGGGGCACAGGGGACATAGGAGTGGCATTTCTTTAAGGCACTGTACATTTACCTGTGCCTATATAGTGCTGCTTTCCAGGTGGGTGCTGGCACGCCTGCCATGTACAGTGGGAGTGCTGGGTGAGAACCTCCCACATACAGTGGAACTCCAGAGTTTGTGTAGCTGTAAACCAGTTAATTTACCACAGAGCAGGGAAACACCCACTGTTGCGTCTTCAGCAGTAGATTTTATTGTAAGGCAATTGTGATTATCACAATCTTCTGCCCCCTCCTTTTCTCTCCGCTGAGTTTTCTTGGATTAGCAAAGCATCGCTAACTCAGAGGATCGTAGCTGATTCTGTGATTCTATGCAAGGGGACTTTGGGAAACGTGCAAATGAAAGTTACATATTGTCCAAATGGTATTTTATTGCTCTAACCATCAGCAATTTCCTTTAGGTTTGTGCTGGAGCCCCTCCTGCCCAAAAAGATGCATTCTAGGTCTCAAGATAAATTGGACAAGGATGACCTAGATAAAGATAAGAAAGAAAAGAAGAAGGAGAAAAGGAACAGCAAGCATCAAGAGATATTTGATAAAGAATTTAAATCTACTGATATCTCTCTGCAGCAGTCTGAAGCAGTGATCCTGTCAGAAACGGTAACTTGATTAGCAAGTGATGCTTTGTCTAATTCTGAGCAGTGTTCTTTCTCTTTTTAAAGAAAAACAGTGATTTTTTTGTGATTTAGTT
Source organism: Amazona ochrocephala (assembly GCA_039720435.1). Taxonomy (NCBI): domain Eukaryota; kingdom Metazoa; phylum Chordata; class Aves; order Psittaciformes; family Psittacidae; genus Amazona; species Amazona ochrocephala. The sequence continues at coordinate 2,967,772 of CM077881.1, read as the reverse complement.
TCTTTTTAGACCAAAACTATCTCCAAGGGAATATGCCACAATGGTAATATATGTGATACTGAATCAAAAATACAGGGTTTATTTGCAGTGTAAAGGAATCACAGTCTCTCATACGAAAATCCTAACCAAAAGCTATATGGGACTATTTGATAAAAGGAACAGATGGTATATCCTAAGTGAAATAAATGCCACCATTTTAGCAGCCTTTTTTATATTTAAGGTTCCCAATAGATCCTGATGGGTTTTCTCATATTTCAGCTGACTACTGTAAGGCAGTGTTTGGTAGGAGGTCATTTTGTGTGTGGCTATTATGTATTCTTGAAGGCTATTTTGAGCAGAAAATCATGAGCAGTTCCAGTGGTGGCTGTGTGTAAGGATATTAACTACAGGGCATATCTTTCTTAAGCCCTCTCTTCTTGGCATAGATTTAGTTCACTGAAACTCTCCTAAAGGCTTAGGTAACAAGAAGTTTTAGCTCTGAAATTGAAAGCAAGGCCATTTGAAGCTGGAGCAGGGATTGTGTGAACTACGTGTAACCTCCAAATCTGTGCCTGGACATCTGTTTGGAGGCCAATAGTTCAAAGTTTGCCCTTCAGAAAGAAACGTAATGTTCCATCAGAGATTTGCACAAGTACTTGTAGAGCCAACATATAACTCAGCAGAGCCTTGCTTTGGTGGCTGTGCCATTTATATTGACTTTCAAAACGATTTCTCCCTGACTTGCGATAACTGGATCCTTGAAGTCTTTCTCTTTGCTATCTGTAGTGGAATGTTACTCAGGTTTTCAGCCATTGTTCCTCTAATTTCTGGGTTTGCTCCTCCTTTTCCATCCAAAGATGAGCTTCCATCTCTCAGATGTGCCTTCTAACAGCTGGGAAGATCAGAGTTGTTCTGTCTGATATAGACCCAGTGTTAGCTCAGCAAAAAACCTCAGATAAAATCCCCTTTGTGCCTCTCAGGCTTTTCAGCCAAACTCCTTTGAATCCAATGAGTTTTCCCATTGAGTTCAGCACGCTTGGGATCAGCCATGGTTTGTTTAAATGGAGCTACCTCCTGTCAGAGCCAGCCAGATCAGCATCATTAGAGTGTTTTCAGACAGAGAATACTTTTGGTGAGATTTCTATATCATAGAATCCCAGGCTGGTTTGTGTTGGAAAGGACTTTAAAGCCTATCCAGTTCCAACCCTCTACCATGGGCAGGGACGCCTTCCACTAGACCAGATGGGAGGCATCCAAGGATGCTGGAGAGCTGGTTGATGTCACTGCAAGGTCACTGTCATCTCTGGGAGGTCTTGAGCACTGAAGAAGATTGCTTATGACTGGAAAAATGCAAATGCTGGCTAGAAAGGACATGTGAACCCTTCAAGGCATATTCCCATTTGTCATCGGAAGAACAAAACAAGCAAAGCCCAACATGGTTTGGCTCAAGTTTTCCACTGTTCCCAGTCAAGAGCTTTCTGTGCATGATTGGCATGGCTGATATTGCGCTGGTTATAGAGAAGGAGGGAAACCAAATGTCAGAATTAGTTAGTTATAGTTACTTTCAGCTTCTTGAAATCCATGGAGCAATAATAAGAAAAGGAGTTTGCTGGTGAGAGAAAAACTCCTTTTTCAGTATCTGCAAACCCCTTGATGAGCTCCAAAACGACGGAGTCAATTTTTAATGCTTGCCGTTAGTGCAGTTTGTTTTCTCTTGCAGGTGGAAGAGGAACCACTCTCTTGAGATCAGTTTGCAAGAGCAGTTGTGCAATTCCCACTGCTGTCTTCAGGAATTTTATACATATCATGTCAGCAGTTTAAAGAGAAAACTTCTCTTAAACTTTTTGGGCTCTGCGGACACATCCGCTGTTAATGATATAAAAGGGAAATTCTTATCTTTCGTGGGTAAAAATTCAGCTTTTCCATTGTTCTACTTTTGTGGACTGAACTCTGTAACAGTTCCCTTTTTAAGTTGAAATTACTCCCAGAGCACTGTTACTTCTCTGTTTTACGAAAAATAAGGCATTTTGATTTCTCTGGCATGAATAGCTTAGAATCATAGAATAGTAAGGGTTGGAAACGACCTTAAGATCATCCAGTTCCAACCCCCCTGCCATGGCAGGGATACCTCCCACTAAACCATGCCATCCAAGGCTATGTCCAACCCTGCCTTAAACACCACCAGGGATGGAGCATTCACAACTTCCCTGGGCAACCCATTCCAGGGCCCCACCACCCTTACAGTAAAGAACTTCCTCCTTATATCCAATCTAAACTTCCCCTGTTTCAGTTTGAACCCATTACCCCTTGTCCTATCACTACAGTCCCTCATGAAGAGTCCCTCCCCAGCATCCCTATAGGCCCCCTTCAGATACTGGAAAGCTGCTCTGAGGTCTCCACACAGCCTTCTCTTCTCCAGGCTGAACAGCCCCAACTTTCTCAGCCTATCTTTGTATGGGAGGTGCTCCAGTTCCCTGATCATCCTCAGAAACAGAAAGTTTGTGAGAAGAAAAGATGATGATGCAGTGGAAGAGGAGGAAAATTAGAGATTAGTTTTTTCCAAAAGAAAAAAGTTGGAATCCAGCTTTTACTAGAAATTGAAATTAAAATTGAAGATTTAAAGAACTTTTAAAGTAAGATTTTAGTAATAAACTACTATTAGTTACTAGATTTTGTGTTATAGTTATTGGATTTGTTCTGTTGAGAGTTTAGAACTCACTTGTAGCATCATTAATTCAGTTAAAAGATTTCAGTTATTTGGTGAATTTTCTAATGGATTCTGAGTCCTGACTAGTCAAATGTTTGAGGGCTTTACAGCAGAAGACATGCTTTCCTTTAGTACAATGACAACTTATAAGTATCTTCAAGAGAATGGCTGAAAGAATAACACTCAGCTTGGATTTGCCAAAACCAGATGGGCCAAGCCCGTCTTTCTTCTTTCAAGGAGGCTGATCTGTGGGTAGGAATGATGTGGCAGACGCCAAACATGCTGACTTCAGTGTGACTTATAGCGCATCTGACACACCATGTTCTCATGAGCAAGACCGGGTGATGAGGTGTGGTCTGAGGTGATGCTGAAGGATACTCAGCAGCCTGGAAAAACAGTGCTCAAAATTGTCATGGATGAGATGGGATAAACAAGAACCTGTGATGGATTTGGGTAGTGAGATATGTCAAAATAATGGATGTGCAGGAGCACAGTGCATGGTCAGCCTCTTAATCACTGGCTTACCTCTGTGTATTAGTAAGAGGGTTCATTGTATGTCACTTCTGTTTCATCCAGGTGTCATCACAGGTTACAACCAGCCCATGCCAGTTGTAGCTGGCAGATAGTAGGCTTGCGCTTTGTGGTTCAAAAGTCCAGTTTCAGATATTCACCCCACCACACACATCTCACAATTAGCTGATGCTTGACCACACTCGGATTCTAAATCGTTCTTCACCTACCACAAATAGGTTGTTAGCAGGAGTTTGCTTTCAGGAGGGAAGGCTGCAACAACCTTATATGTGAATCTGTCCTAGATTCTGTTTACTCACTACTTTGCGCAATGTACTTGCAAGGCTGATACCAGTTTTACAGAGAGTATCAAGTGAGACGTGCAGCAACATGTCAGACAGTGGATATTCCCATTGCAGAGCTTCTGCTATCCTTTCAAAGACGATGTTCTCTACTGAAATGAGTGTTCCCATCACTGTGATGGATTCTCTTATATAGGAATTACTTTTTTTTTCCAATAACATGAATTGCAATGGAAGAACATGGGTAGATTATAAAACTGTAGAATCATTGCATGGAGCTTTTATATATTCTTTAAAAAGGAATATTCAGTGGCTGTTTTGTCTAGTTGTATGGCTTAAATCATAGCATAGTCAGAGTTGGAAAGGTCCTTAAGATCATCCAGTTCCAATACTTCTTTCCAAATTTCACTGTACTCATAATGAATTTATGGACTGATCAAAACCCAAGCCCTAGTTACAGAGATCTTGTACTACTACGATCATGTCAGAGGATAACCTAAGCATTTTGGTATGTGAAGATGGTCAGTAATGGCTTCATAGTTTTCTAAAGATTTATATCTTCTTTTAAGTATTGCATAAACTTCTTTAACATATATTCTCATTGTTAGTTCTTTGATTCTGTGATAGCAAACCTCACATTGAAGCCAGGAAGTGAACAGACCACTCCAAGGCTTGTGTGCGAAACCAGAATAACAGGCTGTTCATTTTATCAACTTAGTGGCATTTAACTTCACTCACTATTGATCTTGCTTTTGTTAGACCAAAAAATATTAGCCATGGGTTCCTCATGGATTAGTGGTCTCCAGAGAGTTCATACTCCCTGGCAGAGCCATGTGAAGCTTCAAGAAGAGGACCAAGCTCATCGCTCACAGAAGAAATTAAGATTTATTTGAGATAAGGTAGCTACAGACCAGGTCAGCTTGGGACCTTGTTGGGTTTTCTCTGGATTCTGGCATTGCTGCTTTCCTAATCAATTCCTGTGATTTCCTGAGCTGCTTTCTTATATGCCTCTGAGAATGTGATTCCTTTGCTTATCCTTTATGCTAAGAATATGCTTTAAAAGATCTTGAAAGAAGAAACCTTTGGAGTGTTAGGACTTGAATTTTAGCATCAGGAATATTTCTGAAAGGTCTTGACGGACTCTCCAAAAGAAGTTACACACATTGTGGTCATTCATTTCCCATAGAAGGGTCTCAGAGACACAACCTTTTATACAAAGCTTCTTAAGGTTTGTTTTGTGAAAGTGAAAGGAAGCACTCCTCCCTCACTTTAGATTTCTCCTTCACAACACACAGAAAAGATTCTGAATGCTGCATAATGTTGTGTAAGGATATAGACTTCCTTGGCCGTTACGAAGCAAGAGTTTGGGGAATTGGCTCATTGCTTCAGGAAAATATGCCAGGCTACGGGAAGGTGTATGCCTTAAATCTCATTCTGATTCCTTGGGGGAAGGGAAAACCATTCAGAGCTGTGAAATACTGCATTAAATCAAAAGTATTGTGTGTGTTATCATTGCCTCATTACTGTTTAAGAGGTAGTGAGGAAAATACAGCAATCCCAAGCTCTGCTCTCCGTAACAACGTGCATTCCTTTAATGTCTCTGTTTTTCTCCCCTGTGCAGATCAGCCCATTGCGACCACAGAGGCCAAAAAGCCAAGTCATAAACGTCATTTCAAGTGAAAGGCGCTTCTCCGTCTCTCCATCACCTCCCAGCTCCCAAGTGACACCACCCCCAATAACTCCACGGACAAAGCTTTCTTTCAGCATACAGTCCAGTGAGTCTTCAATCTGAACTAAATCTTTTCCTAGCAAATTCTATGTAAAGTAACTTGTAGCGGGGAGATGTGTTTCCTGAACATTGCGTTACACTGTGGTTTGAGTCCTTTGAGCTGCTCTTTTTGCCCTCACCATGGGATCGCTTGCAGGAACAAGGACTTGCCTCTTAACATCATGCTCCTGGCATTTGTGAGAAGCAATTATTTCACCATTTTACAAAAGCAAAGTTGTTGCATTGAAAAAGTTGCTTTTCCTTGTCAAATAATCATTAACCATTCCTTACGTATAGAGTAACTGTCAAAAATTAGTGTTGGACTTGATTCTATATTGGATTTGGGGGTTTTTGGAGCATAAAGGCTGTGAAAATAATCTTATAATGTAATTGTACTTGAAACCAACTTTTATTTGCTGCTTAGTGAGTAGAAGCCAGGAGAGGGAAAAAAGCCAGTCTTTTTGATGTATTTTTTTGATGTTAACATCTATCACTCAGTTTTCAAAGAATCATAGAATAGTTTGGGTTGGAAAGGACCTTAAGATCATTCAGTTCCAACCCCCCTGCCATGGGCAGGGACACCTCCCACTAAACCATGCCATCCAAGGCTTTGTCCAGCCTGGCCTTGAACACTGCCAGGGATGCAGCATTCACAACTTCCTTGGGCAACCCATTCCAGTGCCTCACCACCCTTACGGTAAAGAACTTCCTCCTTGTATCCAATCTGAACTTCCTGTTTTCTGTAAAATGTCACCTATTTGCTTTAGTCTTCAGGAATGACTATTGCAAAACTGGGTGTAGCGCAGCACCCATGCCTGTATTGTCCAAAACCTGCTATTCAGAGTTTTCAGTTGCTAGCATGGGATAAAACAATAATGTATTATCATTTGATCTGCTTGATACATGTACCTAAATGCTAGTACAGTTGTCGGGAGTTCAGCGAAGTTAGTAAAGGGGAGAACAGATGATCAGTTTTAAGAACAAAGTCTTGTTTCATCAAGGTCACTGTTTTATTTGTGTCTTGTGGTACTTAAAACCTTTTCCCTTAAATAGTGGTTTGGAAAGTTCTTGTTTCTAGTTGCATATACACATCTTGCGAGCAGGAATGTGTTTATTCTGCAGATCTATAGCAACAGAACTGTCTTCTAAAGGCACGTGGCTTTGCTTTAATGATTTGAAACTGTTGATTGCAGATGTGTGGAAGAGGGATAAGCAAGAGGAAATCAATGCAGCGTTTCCTTTGCAGAGCCAGGCACCTAAGCCAAATATTTTTATAACACTGAACTCTCTCCTTAAGGTTTTGATAGCGAGAAACTACCAGCTAAAAACTGGAAATACAAAGAATATACATGCTCATGCAAAAGCTATTCTTTGAATTGGATTAGTTCTTCCTGTGTACATTTTATTAAAACTAACTTGATTTCTCCCTAAAAAAAAGTATTTGAAGTTATCATATTTTTCTGCACACATATCATAGAACCATAGAATGGTTTGGGTTGGAAAGGACCTTAAGATCACCCAGTTCCAATCTCCCTGTGGTGAGCAGGGATGCCTCACACTAGACCATGTCGCTGTGGGTTCTGTCCAGCCTGGCCTTGAACACTGCCAGGGGTGCATCATTCTGCAAATATTTAATAGATATCATAGATATAATAAGTATAAATGCTATATATCTTTAAATATAAATAGTAATTAATATGTATGTGCTGGAGATTTATGGGTGTTTCATAGAACAGGTTCAGCTTCCTGACAAATCGATGGGTCTTGCCCCTAAATGAGGATTTGTCGTGATAAATGATTTTAGGAATTCCAAGGATCAAGAAGTTGCTTCAATGCATAAATTGGCCAAAAGCAGTTAATGGGTTGCTAAGTAATCCTGTTTGCTTGTTAGCTGGCAGTTTAGGAGAATGGAGTGTAAAATCTGATCATTAGGTTAAGATGGAAAAAAACAGGCATCGAACTGATCTCCTGCCAGCTCAAAGGTATTCTCAGTGGCCCATGTAAGGCAAGGAATAAATATTCTGAGCATATTAGTCTGATGAAACACCTTGAATAATGACAGCCAACCTGAAATGATGAGTAATTATTTGTACAGTGCCTGAGTTAGCAAGGTGTGCTTCAGCTGAATGGAGCAGGAGAAAATGAATAGATCTGTAGCAAATAGATCTTGAAACACAACTGAAAATGACTGAACTTTGTGTCAATACCTGAAGGAGCTGCGAATGAAGTTGCTAAGCCACTGTCCATCATATTTGAAACATCCTGGCAGTCAGGTGAAGTTCCCGACGACTGCAAAAAGGGAAATATAACCCCCATTTTTAAGAAGGGGAAAATGGATGACCCAGGGAATTACAGACCAGTCAGTCTCACCTCTGTGCCTGGCAAAATCTTGGAGCGGATTCTCCTGGAAGGCATGCTGAGGCACATGAAAACCAACAAGGTGCTTGGTGACAGCCAGCATGGCTTCACTAAGGGGAAATCCTGCCTGACCAAGCTGGTGACCTTCTATGAAGGGGCTACGGAACTGATGGACAGGGGCAGAGCAGTTGATGTCATCTACCTGGACTTGTGTAAAGCCTTTGACACTGTCTCCCATGACATCCTTCTCTCTAAGTTGGAGAGACATCAATTTGATAGGTGGAGCACTCGGTGGATAAAGAACTGGCTGGATGGCCGCACGCAAAGAGTAGTGCTCAGTGGCTCAGTGTCCAGCTGGAGACCAGTAACGAGTGGTGTCCCCCAGGGATCGGTGTTGGGACCGGTCTTGTTCAACATCTTTGTGGGTGACATGGACAGTGGGATTGAGTGCACCCTCAGCAAGTTTGCCGATGACACCAAGCTGTGTGGTTCGGTTGATACATTGGAGGGAAGGAATGCCATCCAGAGGGACCTTGACACGCTTGTGAGGTGGGCTGATGCCAACCTGATGAAGTTTAACCATGCCCAGTGCAAAGTCCTCCACCTGGGTCGGAGCAATGCCAGGCACAGCTCCAGGTTGGGCAGAGAAGAGATTCAGAGCAGCCCTGCGGAGAAGGACTTGGGGGTGTTGCTCGATGAGAAAATGAACATGAGCTGGCTTCAGAGTGTGCACTTGCAGCCCAGAAGGCCAACCGTATCCTGGGCTGCATCAAAAGGAGTGTGACCAGCAGGTCGAGGGAGGTGATCCTGCCCCTCTACTCTGCTCTCATGTGACCTCACTTGGAGTATTGTGTGCAGTTCTGGTGTCCGCAACATAAAAAGGACATGGAACTGTTGGAACAAGTCCAGAGGAGGCCACGAGGATGATCAGGGCACTGGAGCACCTCCCGTATGAAGATAGGCTGAGAAAGTTGGGGCTGTTCAGCCTGGAGAAGAGAAGGCTGCATGGAGACCTCATAGCAGCCTTCTAATATCTGAAGGGGCCTATAGGGATGCTGGGGAGAGACTCTTCATTAGGGACTGTAGTGAGAGGACAAGGGGTAACGGGTTCAAACTTAAACAGGGGAAATTTAGATTGGATATGAGGAAGAAATTCTTTACTGTGAGGGTGGTGAGGCACTGGAATGGGTTGCCCAGGGAAGTTGTGAATGCTCCATCGCTGGTGGTGTTCAAGGCCATGTTGGACATAGCCTTGGGCAACGTGGTTTAGTGGGAGGTATCCCTGCCCATGGCTGGGGGTTGGAACTGGATAATCTTAAGGTCCTTCCCAACCCTAACTATTCTATGATTCTATAATAGGTGTTTCTGCAGAAGGGTTGGTGACTCCTGGTTTTCATTAAACTGTGTGAGAGATTAGCTAGTCAGCACAAGTAGGTTTTTTTCATTATAGAGTGTTGTTCTACTAAATAGTTTGCCAGACTGAATGCAAATGTTGTTGTTAATGCATATTATGAGCTATTCATGTGGATGGAAAGACTCTGTCCACATTCAAAGGGATTTATTTATTGCTGTTTTGCAAAAGGATGAGGTAGTGAAGGTGCCACGTACAGGCTGTAGGAACACAGTGGGGGCTGCAGAAAATTAGTGCTGTAATGTAGGGAAAAGGACAGAAGCAGAGCAGAACACAGTTGTACAGATAGTTGGCGACCATCTAGGTTGTTCAGAGTATTGCGGATGTTAAGTATTGCCTCTACACCTTGTTTCGTCTGCAGCTCTGGTGAAAACATGGCTCATCTGCCTTTCCATTGGTCTTCCAAGTGTCTACCTTAAAGAAACAAAGGTTTTGTATCATTCCTAACAGAATCGGTCTTACCATCTTCTTATTAACCCCTATTACTCTACATGTAGTCATAGAACAGTTTGGGCTGGAAGGGATCTTAAAGCTCATCCAGTTCTAACCCGTGGGTAGGCACACCTTCCGCTAGAGCAGGTTGCTGAGAGCCCAATCTAGTGGCTCAGATGGAGCTGGTACATACTGTAATATCCTGTAAGATACAAAGATAAAGTGCTCAGGGCAGTTAAATTCACTTTATCTTTGGGTAATAGTATGTTATTGTATTCATTTTCAGTTTTCACCCAAGGAATGTGTATAGTGAGACCTAAAAACATGGCTTCTTCACAGTAAATCCCAAAAGAAGGTTTCCCTTTCTGAAGCAGGCTTCAAGGTTCTGCTAAAGTTCTGGCTAAAGCTACAGCTCTGAAGAAAATGGCATTCTCCAAGCACCTCCCAATATTATCATAGCTGCATGGAAAAAACAAACACATAGAGAGAGATAGAGATGCATAGTTGTGTATCTATGTCTATCATAGATGAGACACGCAGGCTGTATGTCAAGGAGCTGTTTTGTCAGGTTTATGGTCTCAAATGCCTAATGATCTTTAGATGTATGATATGGCCGGGAAAGTCATATGGAATGAACAGGGAAGTTCATTCCCAGCATCAATGTTTAATTACAAATGTGAGGTGTTGTTTTCCAGTTACGTGTTTGATGACATGAGCTTAGCAGAAATAGATTCTGATGGAGATATTTAAAGGAAAGTATTACGAATGTTAAGGGAATGGAGAAATCCTATTTATATAGAAGAGGAAGGATGTAAAACAGAAGCACTGGGAAAAAGCAATAAGGAATTGAAGTCCTGGAGGACAAACAACTCTTTTCAGCCTGATGTAGAAGAAGCCACTGAAATTTTGACGTCCCAGGGTGAAAAATACTCTTCTTCCAGACATAGTTGAAAGTTCAAGTGAAAGGATGAAGAAGAAAATTACAGTTTTCAGTGACAAATCAATACAGCCACCTCACAGTTAAATTGTGTTAGTGAGAGGCCATTTTGAGGAGCGATAAAAGGATGCTTTTGGTGGGAGACTGAAAGGAACCTTGCAATAAAACCACCTGCATAAACAAATCCTCCCCTTGTTTCACAAATCACCCCAGTAAAATAAAAAGAACCTTTTCATCATTTCCTAAATCAAAATGCTTCCCTAATTTATAAGAAATAAATGAAGTTTCTTATCTCGTAATGCTCACAGCGGGTTTTGCCTGTATTAAAATGACTGAGTTTCCCTGAAATACACCGTGGGTGGATTTCAACACCAAAACCCATGTATCACTCAGGCCTCAATAAACTTTACTGTCCCTCAGGCTATTCGCCTTTACAGCACCTACCTGCTAGGATTTATCTGCTAAGAGAAGGGAACTTTCTACCCAGCAAACAGCAATAATGAATGTTTTGTACTTTCTCTTGCGTGATTCTATTTACTCAGCAACCAGTGACTGCTCATTTATTATAGTTACCTGGACTTGGGAAGTTTTTGAGGGAGATGTAGTTAATTATAGGCTTTCATTTGTGCATTTTATTAACAAGATGCTTTTATTTTACTGAGGGGAAGTAAATAACGCTCAGCGCAATTATATTTTCTTAATGCACTTACCAGAACTTCTGTTGAAGTGTGAAGGTGAAAATGCAGAGCTTACAGCTGAGAAAAATTGCATTTGCTGAGCTCTGAATATTTTGGCAGCAAATCTGAAGTAAAAATCATTTTCTGTTAAAAAGAGGGCATCGTTCAAGTAACAAAGATGAAGACATAGACAAAGATAGAGCGTGTGCAGCGTTACGGCAGTATCAGCGCTATAGGAACTGATGTAGGAATCTGGATCTTTGGATTTGATTCAGTTACTGAATGAACTAACTCAGTGTTGATCTTTACAGACCTGGAGCTGAATGGTATGTCCAGCTGCGACATCCCCGACGTTCCTCCTCCTCTGCCTCTCAAAGGAAGCATGGCTGATTATGGGAACCTCATGGAAAGTCAAGACTTGATCAGCCCGACGACCTCCCCCCCTGCCCATCAAAGGGTAAGTCCCAGAGAGGATGATCATTTTCTGCAGTTTTCTTTGCCTTTATACCCTGAGCAATCCGCAGTGAGATGGAATTCTGCACATGGATGTTTCAGATCCAGATCCAGAGATTCCTGCTGTTCCAAACAAGTGTGTAGAACATAAGGGAGCAGCATTACTGAAGGGGACCAACCTGAAGGGAGGTCAGATTCATTCTGGTGGAGAGGACTAAGCAAAATGCTGTTAGCTGTGTCAGTGAGGGAGCTTCAACCAACGGGATATCGTCTTAGCAGCAAGTTAGACTTAACAGCCTTTAAATCCTCGGGGAAGGAAATAAAACACATATCTAACATCTTTCTTTTCTGGAGCTATTTCCTATCACCACTTATTTCCTAGAGGCAAACACATATGCCTCCTTCAAGGGAAGGAGCTCTGAAACGCTCTTCATCATCAACATTGTTGTCAGCTTTCCAAAGAAAACACGCTTTTTCAGCGTTTTCCTGTATTCTGGAAGCATTTAAAACTAGTTTGGTTCTTTTCTTTAAAGCAGCACTTTAGAGCAGGGCCATTTATTTTCTTTTTTGAAGGAAAAAATATGTGTTTAAAGAGTTGTGGGGGTTGACCCTGGCTGGATGCTGGGTGCCCACCAAGCAGCCGTCGCCCCCCCTACTCAGCTTGATGGGAAAAGAAAATGTATACAAAAGGCTCATGGGTTCATACAAGGACAGGGAGAGTCACTCATGGGAAACAGACTTGATTTGGGGGAATTACTTTAATTTGTTGCCAACCAAGTCAGAGTAGGATAATGAGAAATAAACCCAACTCTTAACACACCTTCCCCCCACCCCTTCCCTCTTCCCAAGCTCAACTTCACTCCCATTTTCTCTACCTCCTCCCATCCAGCAGTGTAAGGGGGATGGGGAATGTGGGTTGTGGTCAGTTCATCCCACATTGTCTCTGCTGCTCCTTCCTCATCAGGGGAGGACTCCTCACACTCTTGCCCCCTCTACCATAGGGTCCCTCCCACAGCAGACAGTTCTCCATGGACTTCCTCAGCGTGAGTTCTTCCCATGGGCTGCAGTTCTTCATTAACTGCTCCAGGTTGTGTCCCTCATGGGGTCACAGCCTCCTTTGGGCATCCGCCTGCCCTGGTGTGCAGTCCTCCATCGTCTGCAGGTTGATACCTGCTCCACCATGGACCACCATGGACCTCCTCCCCTCTTTCTCCACTGACCTTGTGGTCTGCAGGGATGTTCCTCTCACATATTCTTACCCTTTTCTTTAGCTGCAGTTGCTGTTGTGCAGGTTTTTCCCTCTTCTTCAGTACATTATCACTTCAGCAGGGCCATCTCAGAGCCAGCTGGGGGAAGCTTCTAGCAGCTTCTCAAAGAAGTCACCTCTGTAGTCCCCCTGATACCAATGTCTTGCCACGCAAACCCAGTATAAGAGCTTTTCTTCTCTCTCACTTTGAAATGTGCAACTTTGGCCAAGCTGTTATTTTGTGGAAAAACACCCAGTGGTACTGATTCTTATTTGGTTGCAGAGGTGGTTTGCAGCGTTTCTCTGCAGCTCATCATTCAAATGAACTTCTATTGAGTAATCTGCTTTTCAGTCAATGTCATGCTTACAGAAAGCATTTCTAATCTGAGCAGGGGAGAACATGGTGCCCAGAGAAGCTGTGGCTGCCCCATCCCTGCTGTGTTCAAGGCCAGGCTGGACACAGGGGCTTGGAGCAAGCTGCTCTAGTGGAAGGTGTCCCTGCCCGTGGCAGGGGGTTGGAACTGGATGAGCAATAAGGTCCCTTTCAACACAAACCATTCCATGAGTTTATGAGTTCAGTTTTAGCTCTGGAATAGTTCTGTTTAAGACAATCACAGTGCACAGCACTACACAAGTCCAGCTTTTTCCATGATCGAAATCATAATTATGTTGTTGCAGGAATTTAGCGTTTTCAGTCTAAATGGTGAAAAAAGCAAATATAGAAGAAACCTCAGGAATATGAGTAGTGTTATTAAACCCACCATGGTTTACTCATTCTCTATATATATTGATGAATATTCTACTCTCATCCTCTCTTCTCAGTTCTTCTCCATGGCTAGATGGTTTTAGTGAATATTTTCACTGAGGTTTTTTGCAGCCCCTTTTCCTCTAATTCCCATCAAAGTGTTCTAAGTGTACTTACCCATTTCCCAGGCTTCTCTCTCAGGGGCCACCTCTCGCTTGACCTGAATTCAGACCTCTAAGTGGAAAATTACAGGAGGGCTGTGAGGAGTTGTGTCTGAGGAATCCATCTCCATGAAGAAACCTCAGAAATTCAAATGAGGTTTCCAGTTTGTCAAACTGCTTCTTGTGTGAGCTCCAGGGTAGTAAATTCAGTTCGTGTGAGATACTGTGAGTTTTAGGTGCTGGTAGTAGGTCAAGATTGTTAATGTGAGCTCACTCGTCAGCTAAACAGCATTAAACAGTGAGATGATAAAACACGTGGTGAGAAGTGAAATCCCAATAGCCAGTTTCCTTTTACTTGCTGCACCATCCCTGGAGACATTCAAGGCCAGGCTGGATGTGGTTCTGGGCAACCGGGTCTAGTTGAAGATGTCCCTGCTCATCGCAGAAGGGTTGGGCTGGATGAGCTTTGAAGGTCCCTTCCAACCCAAACTGTTCTATGAGGCTATTTGAGGGGCTTCCACTCGTGGCCAAATGCTAGATATTCACTGTACTGCCTGCAAGTGCCATCATGCTGTGATGGTTGGAGCCCAGACCTGAAGACAACTCGGCTTCCAGCCTTGATCACGTTGCTGTTGAAGATGTGACCTTGTGTAGTTCCTGTACCTGTCATGAGCAGGGTTTCTGCATCATTTAATGGAAGTTCATAAAAGTAGAAGCAATACACTTGGTTTTTTGCAGTTTGATGCAGCTCAGTATTTTTTCTCTTTGCAGCCTTCATTGCTCAAATTCCTTCCACTTTCTTTTCATATATTTTGTACTAGAAATGGAGCCCATTGTGTAACATCCAGTGTTGAAGGCCCTCAGCATTTAAGCATACCTTAGAACTGCAATCAAATGCAGGCTATGAATCATTAGCTCACTGTCCAAGCTTTCCTTCAGCATCTCTATTTCTATAAACTTTCCAAGAGGAAGAAACATACTTTCAAAGTCTGCAAAATGGAGCTAAAGCAGATTTGTCACCAAGCCACACGTATGAGTCTTAGAATTAATTTTAGGGAAGGCGTCTAGTCTTATAACAATCACTCTACACATCTATTTCATCAGGCTTATAGGAAGGAAGCTGTTAAAGAACATCAAGAAAATGAGTAGTGCAGGGCATGAAAGATCAGATGGATAAATTCTTATTACTGCTGTGATTAAGTCCCACTCCACAGTTTTTAATGCCTTGTGTTTCATGGGTCAAATAGCTACATATTTCATAACTTTATAACTGTCTAGTAAGCTGATCATCATTTAAATTGCACAGGCTTTGTATCAGCGAAGAAAAATCAGTTTAAAATGTTATAGATAAGATTATCATAGTAGCTTTTAGAGTGGAAACATCTCCCTGTATGAGAAATTACTACACTGTGTGCTCTGGTTGTCTTGCAGTCAGTTATGAAAGCCAAAAAAAGCTGCTGTAGTGAACTGAGAAGCATGCAGTGATATTTGCATCAAATACATCAAATACAGCCCTGGCAGTGTTCAAGGCCAGGTTGGATGGGGCTTGGAGCAACCTGCTCTAGTTAAAGGTGTCCCTTTCATGTCAGGGGCTTGGGACTGGATGAGCTTTAAGGTCCCTTCCAACACAAACCATTCCAGGATTCTATGATCAAATCAAGCTGCAGGCAGTAATGTCATTTAGTGTCTGAGATGGTAATCTTAGATTACTTGGACTCCACTGTTAACTTGGTCCACCTTAAGTCTTTTATCCAAGTGATCTTCTAATTGCAGTTTTCTGATTGTCCTCTACCTGTTGTTAAGTGAAACCCTTATGTATGCATTTTTGCACTTTATGATTTATTCTGCTAAAAACACTCTTAATAATATATGGGATCGTAAAAAAAAGAAGTCTATGACTCCTTCAAGGATTATTATTACATCAAGGGATTCCTTTAGGCAGTTATCATTCTTTATGTGTTCATCCATACCCTTGCATACAAGTCACCCCTCTGCTTTGTATTCACAGAGAGAAGGGAA
Source organism: Amazona ochrocephala (assembly GCA_039720435.1). NCBI lineage: Eukaryota > Metazoa > Chordata > Aves > Psittaciformes > Psittacidae > Amazona > Amazona ochrocephala. Next base: position 2,952,067 of record CM077881.1, on the reverse strand, counting down.
ACTCAGAGAAAATAGTCAAAGGAGCACTTAGATTTATAATATTGGCAATAACACTTACTAAGCTTCAGATAATGGTTTGGATGAGAACATATCGATCAATCCAGCATAGAGAACCTGGCAAGGAGGGACAGCAGAGGCTGAAAGTGGGGACCGGAACGGTCTCGCCTGGCTGATGACAGTGGAGTTTGTTTTGTCTCTGGGATCCTGTTGCACAAGGAGCATGAGACTGGTTATCTGGATGTAATGAAAGTGTTCAGATAGAAAGGAAAAGCCAGGGCGGTTGTTCATGTGTTATGATACATACACCATCATATATCCATATACACCATCATCTATCCATTATATACATCATCTCTCACATTAGCTGCACTGAGCAGAAAGTGATCTTAAAGGCTTCAGCAAATGTGTTGTCCTGATGTGGACAGAGAGAAATTAGGGAGCACTACTTCTGGGATTCCTGTTGTTCCTTCTCTGATGTTATTTCTAAGGAGAAGTTCCTTTCCTTACCTAAATGCCTCACGCAGCCCCTGGCTTCATGTCCTCAGTTCAGGGGCTGGTGGGGAACCCTCTGAGCATCGTGGTGTCACCTCCCAGGACCTCCGATGCTGGTTGGATGGCCCAGGGCTCACCAGCAGCTTGCTTACTGCAGCAGTGGGAGGGCAGTCATTCGGAATGTTATCCCATGGAGCTGCTGGAAGAAGAGAATTTGGAGAAAATGCATTATTAATCATAGAATCACAGAATGGTTTGGGAAGGGACCATAAAGCTCATCCAGCTCCAGCCGCTGCCATGGGCAGGGACACCTTCCACTAGAGCACCTTGCTCCAAGTCCCATCCAGCCTGGCTTTAAACAATCAGTTATATTAAATTAGAAAGTTGACTTTGTGTGCTGCGTTTGCTCACAAATGGAAATAAATGTCTCCTCTCTGATACTCCAGATCTTCAAAACCAGGCTCTCTGACCAAAGGCTTCCCATGATACACAGCAGTATATAATGTGCCCAAAAGAAAAAGCTAAATTGGGGGTGTATTTACCATCTGATCGTTATTTTTGCCTGTTGGACATGGGGAGTACTGCAAGTCCTTCCTCCAGTGCAAAGTCTCCAGCACCTCGCTCTTCAGCCAGGCTTTGGTGGGTTAAGCTTTTTCCCAAGTAAAGGATGTGTACAAAGCTCAGTCACTAATAAGTCTCAAAATCAATGCCCTGCCACTGCTTATTACAGGGATTTGAGTGAAAAATGTGTTCTTCTTCTGTCTGCTCAGAAGCACAGGGCCCGCGATGTGTCCCTGAGCAGCACCCTTGATTTTTTTGGGAAGGGGCCATGGGATCAGCGTGGGATCAGGCTGCAGGGTTTGCTGTGCCCAATTCTCAATCCATTTCTTTATTGCTCTCACAGGACCCAGGCCTTCAGTGAGAAATACAGTTTGAGTCTGGAGTGGAAACCTAATTCTGAGGGTATTGCTTGTAACTCTGGAGGTCTTTATGTACTGTCCAGAGCAGAAAGGCAGTGCTTTTGCAAATCGAGTTAGCCAGCACGGTCTCAAATACTAATAGCCTCTTCATGCTGGGATGTGGTTCAACACAGGGAAAATGGCATTAGCTGTGGTTTAACACAGATGGCAGGCACCAGGAGCAAGGTCCTCCCCTTGTGAGGGTGTAGATCTCTGCTAGGGCAAGCTCTCCTCTCTCATCTGATGCCCTCAGCCCCATTGGAACATCCCTCCAGGGAATGTCCCACTGCTTCCACAGCCAGGGTCCTGCCAAAGAGCACTAAGGGAAAAATCATGGAGTCATAGACTGGTTTGTACTGGAAGGAACCTTAAAGCTCATCCAGTCCCAACCCCCTGCCATGGGCAGGGACACCTTCCACTAGAGCAGGGTGCTCCAAGCCCCTGTGTCCAACCTGGCCTTGAACACTGCCAGGGATGGGGCAGCCACAGCTTCTCTGGGCACCCTGTGCCAGCGCCTCAGCACCCTCACAGGGAAGAGCTTCTGCCTAAGAGCTCATCTCAGTCTCCCCTCTGGCAGGTTAAAGCCATTCCCCTGTCCTGTCCCTACATCCCTTGTCCAAAGCCCCTCTCCAGGTTTCCTGCAGCCCCTTTAGGCACTGGAGCTGCTCTAAGGTCTCCCCTTCAGGAGCCTTCTCTTCTCCAGGCTGCCCCAGCCCAGCTCTCTCAGCCTGGCTCCAGAGCAGAGCTGCTCCAGCCCTCGCAGCATCTCCATGGCCTCCTCTGGCCTCACTCCAACAGCTCCACATCCCTCTTGTGCTGCTGCCCCAGAGCTGGATCAGGACTGCAGGGGGGTCTCCCCAGAGTGCAGCAGAGGGGCAGGATCCCCTCCCTGAGCTGCTGGTCCCGCTCTGGGGGTGCAGCCCAGCACATGGGGGGGTTCTGGGCTCAAGCACACACTGAACCTGGGTCATGGGGAGCTTTTCTTTACCCACATTACCTTCTCTTATGAAAACACACTCCAGGAAGGGCAGCTGATGGCCATGATGCATATTCAGATGAAACTCTGATAGGTGAAGAAGGACAGCAGAGTTTAAACAGTCATTTTACATCCGTTTCCTGTGGTATTTTCCACATAGCTTTGCTCCCTGGGTCAAACAGCCAGTTAGCTTCAACTGTCAACAATTTGGCTCAAATGAGGGGATTTGGGCTGCTTCTGCCGGCACATTATTGCTCCTTCAGAATGGGAGTGCTGTTCTAACATGACTTCACACTATGGGTTACTGTTCATTGCAGATATTAAATCAGCAAGTTGCTGCTTGTCAGGTATCTCGTCCCCACACTAGAAACAACGGTGTAAGTGCGAAGGAACAACTCAGAGCTCAGGATGTGAAAGCATTTACACAGTCCCGTGTACTTGACAGCCTATTTACATCTCATTTCTACTGCTTCTGACCTAATTAGATCTGTTAATCCTTCCAACTAAAGTGCTTTCGATTGGATCTCTGTAGCTTGACATATTGATGACCATTTAGTTTCAAAGAAGAATAGTTACCCAGGAAGAAATCTCTTGCAGTGTCACACGGAGCATTTGGGGGAATCAAATTTTGTCTCATTTTTGGTGGTGGTGGTTTTTAATAGTGTTTTCTGATAGGAAATGAAAAGCATTCTCATATCTTACTTTGCTTCTTCACAGGATAGGAAAGCCTTGCATTTTTCATCTTCTTTAATTGATTTCTAGTGCATCCTGAACATACATAGTGTAGTGCAGTTTCTATCTGTAAGAGAATGGAGACAAATGTTCTTTAAACCTGATTCTTTTTCTGTATCAGGGAAAAGAAAACCAAACAAATGGGAGCAATTTCATGTTTGAAGCAGAAGGAACAGATTGCTTCTGTGTTGCAGATGTGCCTTTTACATAAGGTTTCTGCTTCCCCTGAGGTACCCGTGACTCAAGGATTCTGCCCAAAATAGGTTTGAACGTGAACCAGTCTCTAGCCTTTTGTCAGGAGTGAATGCATGCTTTGAGATATGGTGGGCTCACAGTTAACCATTGAAATACAAACATGAACCCTGCAAAGTTCATGGCCCTTGGACCAAAAAAAAAGGCTATGATCCAAGAAAAGTTTCTTTCCAACCCTAACCTGATTCTTAAGCAGCTGTTCATTAAAGTAACATTGAGGGAAACTGATTTGTATTTCAAAGTTTAATAAGGGGAAGAGTAGCAAAAACGAACTTCATCAGCTTAATAATGATTTTCTGAGCATTTATTAAAGGGAGAGAAAAACCGTGCTTGAATTTCTCCCTTTGCTGGGATAAAAGGGAGCAATGGGAGTGATGGCTGGGTCTGGAGTGGCACCAGGTCCACGGTGACACATTTTGTCATGCAAATTTCTCAATTAATGTTGCCCCAACGAGCATTACCCATCCTACTTGGTATATTCATTGGTAGTTTATTATATAAATGAACGTGTACTAAATTTATCCAACTTTCTAATGGAAATTGTAAATTCAATTATAATAATTATCTACCTCTCTCTGCTCTTTCTTTCTGCCTAATTTCCTTGCAGAATCTAAGCCCTGCTAGGTTTTGTGCTTGTTATTTATAGCCTATATATTTAGCTTATTCTCGTTGTATTTGCATTGTCGCGGTTCTTCAGAAGCAGGTCTTCAGGGGTAATTTGATTGTTCTGTGATCAATATGAAAGGCTCATTTGTTTGAGGAATGCCTTTGATCTAATTGAATTGAGAATTATTGGCAATATACTATTATTTAAATTCAAAATGGATTTTCATAAATGAGGCTTTCAGCAGAGTTAGTTTTTTCTAGTGATAAATAGGAAGTTAAAGATGTCATCTGAGAGTAAAGCACTGAGGAAAGTTTGATGCTTTGTAATGAATTTGTAACTAATAAACCTCATTTATTTAGTTATGGAATTAATGGCACCTCCAGGAGGAGTTCTGGCACCTTGTACACTGATGTGCTGAGGACCACCAGCATTTCCCAAAGGCTGCCTAGAACCCTGGCCAGGGTACCTGGCTGATAAATAAGCAGTTTCTCAAAGGCTTTGCGATCTGCAGTTCATCATTGACTGTGTAAAGCTGAATAACTGATAGTCCAGCTCTTATTTAGGCACCTTAGTAGGGATTCAGGAGGTACCTCAACATGCCAGGTTATCATAGAATCATAGAATGGTTTGGGTTGGAAAGGAACTTAAGATCATCCGGTTCCAGCCGCCTGCTACAGGCAGGGATGACTCACACTAGACCACGTCACCCAAGACTCTGTCCACTCTGGCCTCGAAAAGGTTAAGACAAGTATTTGGTCAGGTAGAGGAAATATTTAAAGGTTCTGACTGTACTACTTCAGAGAATAGCAGCGGCATTTTAATTAACAACACCTTCAGGTTTGCAGAGAGGAAAACGAAGTTCTTATTTTATCTGCTTTTCATATTAGTTTGTTGATTTGGTTTTCTGACTCAGGGGTCACAGTGTCCAACTGAGCAAGCTGCTCTAGTGGAAGGTGTCCCTGCCCATGGCAAAGGGTTGGAACTGGATGAGCTTTAAGGTCCCTTCCAAAACAAACCACTCTGTGATTCTATGAATAAATAGTGCACAGATTGAGCCTGCTCTGGGAGATGAATGCTGCTTACGCATCGGTGAATGCCGCTCAAGCGTCATGCTTTCAAGACTCCAATGTTTTAATAACCTGGTTGCTTCTTCAAAAGAGCAAGGGTGAACTTTAAGTGGACTGTGAACATGGAAGTCTTCATTGCCAATTAGGCCGGAGGCTTCCCTGGGTAGAAAGGGGAATGCCACTTTCTAGGCAGGCACGCCTGGTCTCCAGTGCCCTGCTCTTCGTCCAGAGATCCTCATTCAGTAGCAGCTTAAAGCCAATTTATTTGAGTTGCTAGCTGGGATAGCATGTTGTACTCAAGGAGAAAGGTGAGAGCACACGTGTTACTGCATTGGTGGTGCAGAGGCAGAGGAATGAGAGTTGAAGATCTTCACAACATGGAGAGACAAGGTTAGGGCATAGATTACTTAATGCTAGTTTGGGATCCCTGTTTGTTTGCCATAGGGCAGAACCAGGAGAAAGGAGGGAAGTTGTGAAACAGATTGGAAAGTATCTCTTTCCAGGTAGGATATGGGAAAATATTCCAGGCAAAATCCAGCCTTTCTGGCCCTGCAGTCGTACCTTTCTATTGAGTCTGTGATCAATAACGCTATCTGGTAAGAACTCTGGATTTAGAATTGTCTTAAAACCTGCTTTGAAGAGGGCAGTGAGTTACCTTAAAGATACTTTTTCCACCTATTCTTGCACGTCTCTGAAGACTTCTGGCCACTTCACTGCAGGAGCATTAGAAGGCTCTCGGGCTTCTTCTTCCCTATGGCGGAGGAAATGACCTTGCATCATCCTCAACCACTTTTCTTTTAGGGTATCACCTTTGGATATCTTTTAAAAGGGACAGGTACACTTTCACATGGTTTATCAGTTGCTTGCGTATCAGTTTGTTACTGTGATTGGGCACTCATCAGTTATTTTGTCCACGTAGTATATGCAGTGTAGCACTAAGGCATTTTACATGTTTAGACTGTTCTTGTAGTGGTGATCAAGGAAATTTAGTAGGGTCAGTGTGTGGTGTAGGGTTTGAAGTGTTAATGCATGAGCCAGTGGTTCAGTATGGAGTGGGTAGACTGGGATGGGTACGCTGAGACATGAACAAATGGAAATGAAAAAGCATCCTTATACTTGGAGGAAAAAAAAGGCTGGCGGAGCAGGGAAAGAGTGATAAGAAAAAGCAAACCTAGAGTAGCATTTCTGAGCTGTGACACTGCAGTACAGCCTCATGATGGGAAAACTCTATTGCCTGCATAGCCAAAATGCTGTGGAAAACCCGACTGCAAAGTATATGAGTGAACTGCAGTGTTCTCAAGCTCTTTCTGAAACAGATTTTATCATGTATATGATTGAACATTACGAAAAAGGTCTTAATTTCCATAATGGCTTCTTTAATTTGTCCAATTAGCCTGGGAATCTAACCAAGGGTGCACTTGTTCTGTTGTGTGATATATGAAGTGATTTAAAATATGTATATTTGAACAGCCTGGATTTCTGTTTTGAATATTTTAATTAGAACTGAATCTGTAATAGCAAATTTCAAGTCACTTCTCTCTTTAAATGGCCTCCTTTTATTTTTGTTTAATTATTTGTGTTCTGAATGTGCAGAACACAAGAATTATGGAAAAGCAGTGATGCTGTTGCTTCAACTTGGCTTTTAAGCTTTGTAGTGCACAGAGGCTGAGGGCAATCGATACAGACCAAGAAATCAATATCTTATCATGATATAAAGCGGGGAATTATAAACTTCTCCAGTGCTTTCAAGAGATTTTTCCTGATATACTGAGCTAATTCATCATAAACCCTTAAGAGATGTCTGAAGTAGAAGTTCCATCTTAAGCTAATGGCCAAGAGCATTCCCTACTCGTAGTAGCAATTTCTGCAGAGGAGCTTTCAGGAGGCAGAGGGCTGCAGACTCCCCTGCTGTCTCTCACAGTTATATGTGGAACAGGAACGGTTTCAGAGATCCTTTCATTGCTAACACGCTCTGTCAAAATTGGTTTCTTCCAGCACTTGCCACCTCCGCTCCCCAGCAAGACTCCCCCACCTCCTCCTCCAAAGACAACTCGGAAGCAAACGTCGGTTGACTCTGGGATTGTCCAATGAAGAAGGAAGTGGGTGGTTTTATTTCCAAAGATGAAGCTGTAACAATTCATTTCCCTAAGTATTTTATGGTATATAACGTTTACCTCATTCAGGCGTGCAGTATCTAACACTTAGTGCAATGACTCTAACTCCGTAAGAAACCCATTTGTGTCGGAAACAGCACTACATCTCCCCTCTTTCTGGGGTTATTCCCTCCCTTAACTTGAAAGAAATCTAGTTTTCTACTTGAGACTGGGAGGCTTTTATCAACTGACAGTCCCCTCTTCCTAACCCTCCTCCCTGCTTCTTCTGAATAACTTCAGGCACATAGGTAGCTGTGGGGATTAAAATGCGAGCTGAATATTTTGTCTCTAAAGCGCTTAGGTAGCTGTGGAGTTTAAAATGAGCTGAGTATTTCGTACCTAATCTCAGTGTATATAGGAATCAATGATAATATTCACATTGAATTCAGTGCACGTTGGAGTAGGCTTCCCAGTAAGGAGGAGCTGCCATGGGATATCCCCAAATAATGGTTGTGCCCAGGGCTAAAAATCGGGCACGTGACTTCTCTTTAGTCACAAATAAGCTGATTGCTAATGAGTTTTGTAAAATGAGTCGTTGGCAATCAGCCATTTCCACTCTCATTCAGTTGGCCCTTCTCCTGGGGGTTGGTCAATGGGTAAATCAGGGAAGCCCTTTAGCTCCTGACGGGCACATAGGAAAAGAACCAGAGTAGACAGATAGGAGACTCCTGGTCATTCCAAACCTAGCAGGTGAGTACAGGAACGGGAAAAGCTTTTTCTTTTCTTCTTTAATGTGTAATATTTCATGTGGATTAGGATGGACTGAATGGAATCACTTTGTCCTTGTGCCATCATTCTGTACAGTGTTTGTATATATGATGGTTTTTAGAATGTTTTAATTATTATGGTGCCTGCTTTTCATGTAATAATGAATTAATGTGCCTGCAAAGAAGACCTCACCTATTTTTAATTCCCTAATGGCTGAAAGTGTAAAAAAAAAAAAAGGCTTTTTTTTTCCCCCAGATATTAAGCTCTGAGAAATATTGGACAATGATGGGATGGGGTGTTGGGAGGGAAGAAAGAAACTAACTTTATACGCTAGTGTTTTTTACTGTCATCACACCTTTGTTTTTTACTATCTACAATCTTTTTACTCTTATGTTAGATTGTTTTTAAATATACCACTGACTCGAAAAAATAAAATCCTATTTTGAAAACTTGTCTAAGAAATGCATTCCGTTGGGTTTTTTGGTCCTCACTACACATGCACGCACTTTCTGGTTTTTCCTGAGCAGTTTTGAGGGAGCCCGTCATAAAACTGAAGTCTGTCGTCGTGCCAATATGCTTGTTCCTGCCTATGTAGTACTGATAGAAAACACACATCAGCACTAGAAACATTCATCTTGGTCTGCTGTCAATATTCATAATGCCAGCTTACTTATCTTTATGTTATAAATTATCTGTGGCTGAACTCTTCAGAAAACGTATGAGTTTTAGGTAATATTTTCTACCTCGAGTAGCTGCTACATGGTGCAAGTAGCTGGCAGAAGCATGACCTACACAGCAGTTAAACAACAGTGTTGTCACAAAGGCAGAAAGATTGCCCTTCCCATAAAAAGTGGCTCAAATGGTCAGTTGCAGTCTCCTAATTTTGCCTTGAACATTTGGATCAAAGAAGCACACTTTTTCTTGCAGCATGAGATACCATCAGCTATAAGGGTGTCTGAGAATTTACTGTTATTGTCCTGCACTTCCCTATTCGTTTGGTTATTAGTATAATCTCTGTTAAGAGGAACAAGCTGGGAAGGCTGCTTGGCTATAGTCAATCAGATATTCTTTCTGCAGACAATCAATAATGTATTACAACTTTAATTCTGTAAGTCTTTAATTGAACATTGCTTTAGAGACCGCTCATGCTCCTGCGCAGGAGATCACACAGGGATGCTGGTGAGTTTTCCTCTTTTCTGTTCCATTTGCTTTCTAAAGGATGGGAAGAGGCTTTCACATGGACCTTTAACTGCCTGCTTGTAAACCTATTGCTGATAATGTGTTTGTTTTCACATGTCCTTAGCAAATGCCTGTGCTCATGCAAGTGTTATAACTCGGCCCTGAGAGACTCCTCAGACAAGGGCTGGGCTTTCAGATTGGTCTTGCAGTACAAACTCTAAATCTCATCTGCGTGTGTGCTTTACAGATGTGCAAGCTGAGACTGGGAATTGAAAATCACTTTTAGATTCACATCCAGACCCAAATTGTCACCGTTTTTACAATCTAACAGCTTCTAGGCTGTAACTCGTAGGAAACCCAGCCGGAACGAATCATTACCCTCCTCAAAGTGTTGTAAAAACACACTTAAGCAAATCCAGAAACTAACGCAGTTCCAGTCTCTAAGCAGTGAGCAATCCTGCGAAGGCTGTTATTTTTCCTGTTGTGTGCTCTCTTCCTTTGTACTCCAAAGAGTTCTGTATAACACAATATGGATTTCTTGTGGCAGTTTGTCACAAAGCCAAGCACAAGAGGCAGCACAGAAAAAGAAGGTAATTTGATTTTAACCAAAGTGGTATCACTTGTACTTTGTCATGCTGACATCCTCACAAGGGTCCAGATACGTGTGTCCATGTGATGGCTCTGCAGTTGCTGCTGGGGCAGGAGAACAAGAAATGCCTGCTGTGAAGTCCACATCACATCTCTTCTGCTGCGCTGGTTGTTGAACATGTGCTTGCTGTTGGATGTGCCCTTGGTTCCCTTTGGGAGTTGGTGATGATCTTGTGTCTCTTCAGTCTGTCCTATTTCAGTGGGAATTCATTAGCAGCACTTGATGTATTCAGTGTCTGTTGTTCCCTGCCATGTGAAGATGCTGAACAGTTCCAGTTCTGCTCTTCCTCTTCCCACCATCATCCCTTAATAACATCAGTGAGTCTTTTGCTTTCTCCACCTCAGTACCTTGAACAGTTGCCTGTGAGTGTGATGAGACTGGGATGACCAGGTCCAGCTGCCACTGCTTTGTCCTGCCAGCATTCCTGGTACCTCCATACCCAAAGGTCCCCATTCAGACTTCATTCACATCAGTATTTCTGCTACAGGAGGGAATCTACTAGGAAAGGTGACCCCTCTGTTTCTTCCATAGTAGACCTTGTCCTGGGCATTAGAAGGATCCGGATGGGCCAGGTTTTCACCATTGAAGACAAGTTCGGGGGTTAACCTCCCTCCAAAAGCCATCCCTTCACTCCAACTTGAGAGCAATGGAACACATCAATTCCCATCAGCCCTGTGCAAAACCACAAAGATTTGTTGGGCAGCAATTGTTTGTTTTCTAATCTCATTTCTTTTCAGGGGGAGGCTCCATGCAAAGGTCAGCTCTTAAGCCAGTGTCCGTAATTGACATTTACGATTACTGAGATGTCTCTGGTGATACCATGACTTCTCAGTGTAAAAATGATTTTCAGTTCAGTTTTGTCTTCACATAGGTTATTTTTCTTGACCAGGAGTGTCTGACATGTGACTTTACAGAGAAAAATGATAACAAGTTTGTAGTGCATTTATATGTTTAAGATGTATGAGTAGATTCACATGCATGTGCATACATGTGTGTACATGCACAGACATTTAAACATGCATTTTTAATGTAAAATATCTCCTTGACTAGTTGAAGGGTCCACCTCCTTGTTTCATGTTAGACATCATACCTGTCAATTCTTGTGAACTTCTTAGGTACCATTCTGTGTCAGGAGCTCAATGTAGCATTGCTGATGCCAGTTTTCCCATGATGAATGTTCACAATTGCCTATTTTTAGTAAACGTTTTTTGGATAAACTTGTCATATCTTGTGTACATATTTGACACAATCAGGTGAGATATGCAGAAAAACTCCTTCCAGAGGTTACAACTGGTTTGATGTTTAAATATATGTGGACCAGCCTTAGTACAGAAGAGAAGGCTCTGGCGAGGCCTTAGAGCAACTCCAGTGCCTAAAGGGGCTACAAGAAAACTGGAGAGGTGCTTTGGACAAGGGCCTGTAGGGACAGGCCAAGGGGAATGGCTTTAACCTGCCAGAGGGGAGATTGAGATGAGCTCTTAGGCAGAAGCTCTTCCCTGTGAGGGTGCTGAGGCGCTGGCACAGGGTGCCCAGAGAAGCTGTGGCTGCCCCATCCGTGTCAGTGTTCAAGGCTAGGTTGGACCCAGGGGCTTGGAGCAAGCTGCTCTAGTGGAAGGTGTCCCTGCCTGTGGCAGGGGTTGGAACTGGATGAGCTTTAAGGTCCCTTCCAGCACAAACCATTCTATGATGAGGATGATGGTGTAGCAGGAGGCATCTTCTTCTGATTCAGCAATTACTGTCCTGTATTGGGCTTTTCAATATTATTGTATGTGTTTCGAAGAAGATGTCAAGCACTGGACCAGGCTGCTCAGGGTAGTGATGGAGTCATCTTCCCTGGAGGTGTTTAAAAGCCATGTAGATGTGATGCTTAGGGACAGGGTTTAGTGCTGGACTTGTCGGTGCTGGATTAATGGTTGGACTCGATGATCGTAAAGGTCTTTTCCAATCTATATCCTTTGATTCTAAGACCAAAGTATTTTATCCCCAAGCTGAAGGTGGAGGAGGGCAAGGCAGAAATTGTTTTTCCTGGGTTGTTACTTGTTCAGAGGCTGGAACAGATCTTCCAGGAGGATGGGTAGCAAAGGTGGCCGAGCTTTATACCCACTCAATGCCAAGCTGCCACCGGGTCAGGGCCAGGCTGTGTTTGCCTGCATCCCTTTTCACAAACCGAGTGATGTGTTTTCCAGTTTGCATCTGCACCTTTACCTTGGGATGCAGCAATAAATTGTAGCATGTGTAGAATTTACCCGTGAAGAAAACACTGAGCACTTGAGTGATGGTGAACACTGAAATTCAGGGTTTTCCTTTAGCCTCAGCTTCCAGCATTAACACAGCAATGGGAAGCGTGGGGTCCAGCTGCTCTGACAGTTCCATTTCCTCTCATTCTCCTTTTGTACTTTTCATGGATCTAAACTGAATTTCAAGCTTGCAATTGCCATCTTCTTGGTGATGCAGAAGCGTGTGGATGGGTATAAATACTTTGGTGTTGTATGGGATATAACCAGCTGTTCTCCAGTGAGGCTATTGATAGGATTTATAATTTCCCTTGGTTTTGTCATATGTATTCTGCAGACATGAATAATTATGGTAAATTAGGTTTCTCTATCAAAAGGCACTTAATTTTTTATCATTTCCAGTGCTTATGGTATTGTATTCTAGCACTTTAATGCGAAGTTGTTGGGTTAAATAACTGATTTCACACCTAACCAATCTGGCCCTGGAAAAGTGTATTGAAGGACATGTACTGACCTCCTTATGAGGCTGAGTTGGGATTGTGACTCCATTCAGTCTCATGTTGTGCTAGACAAGCACTTTCCGTTCCCTAATGCTGTCTTGTTACAGCTACAGGCTGATGTATGGCTTGCAGAATGCAAGCTGACCATCTCAGATTCATTGCTACCCAGACCCCCTGTCTGCCATCCCAACCTTGTAGAGATTTTATGGTGTGAAATGTTGATATTTTGGGGTTGAATCCACATTGGTTTGGCCATTCACTCAGCTCTTCATTACACAGTTTGGCTCTGATGCTGTTGAACTTGTGTGTTTGGAGCCCAAACTCTTGCAGAGCTGGGGAAATAAAGAGAGGAACATTGGTCATAGCAGATTAACTGCCCATATCCATGTGTTCTCCTGGTATTTAACCTCCTTGGTAGACACTTCCATTTCCATTATTCAGATGTTTTTTCTCCTTAAAGTGCAAGAAACCCAAATGGTGTTTCAATCTTCTTGTTTCTGAAATGATTCCTTAAAAAACACCTCCAAAAAGGCCTTTGCTTGGTCCCCAAAGGCAGCGTGTGGTGGCTTTTGCTTTATCACGACAGAAGTGTTCTCGCTATGAGTTGTGCTCAGTGTGTGACTCACCTCATGTAAAAAACCTTGGGGCCTGTATTTGTCCTCATTATAACCAAGAATAAGTATTTTTGCTCCCACCCATTTCCAGACCATAACAGATGCTTGGAAAGATGCTGGTTCTGCTGCTACTGTAAGCTGTGGCCTTCTGCCAGTTCACATGAGAGGAGAATACATGGTGTCATCAACATTTGAGGGAGACCTTCACAAAGAGGAAGCACAGACAAAACCAAACGTGACGCTGTTTTCCTATAGATAAGGCATTTTTTGTGTGTGTGCTCCTGTTGGCTGTTCGTCCAAGTTTTGTATGTATTCTCTGGCCTGCTTTTCCTATGGCTGTACTTACATTTCCTCAGCACTGTAATCCAGATTTAAATTGAGTTTTCTTCCTCCATCATTTCTATGAGTAATGATGGATCACTGTACCAGCAATGGAGAACTGAGAAAATGGAGTACAAAGCCCATCTTGACTAAGGAAGAAAGGACTTGGAAGAATACTAAGCAGCTTGTGGAAATGAACAGATACCTGGGTACCTTGTAGAGCAGTTTGACATATATGCTGTGTTGAATGGCAAGTGGCTAATGTAGGATTGTAACAGTTTGAGAGGTGAAACAACCCCATCAGCTTCAGTTTAGGCAAAATACTTCCCAGATTAGCATGGATTGTGGAGTTTAAGGTAGAATCATAGAATCATAGACTAGTTAGGGTTGGAAAGGACCTTAAGTTCATCTAGTTCCAGCCCCCCTGATTATTAATATTTGACACTATGAACATTGTTTTGGGAAGTGTGTTCTTGCAGTAAGAGAACCCCACCACCGCAGAGTGCTGGAAGTTCCCTGAAGCTGTACTTAATTGTTGTTTCTCTGATAGTTCTACTTATTTTCCTGCATTTTTACCCATGTGCTCAAAACCTCTCAGAGAAGAAAGTCCAGATCAACCATAAATCCAAATAATTCAAAAGAAAAATGCTTTCTTCCGAAAGATGAGCTAGTTATCTACTACCTACTAGTGTTGCAGGAGGCCTTTCCTGAGGTAGCTTTGCAATCATGTTGAGATCTGGCTGTCAATACCTCAGTCGACTGGTTATACCCTTCTTTCCATGAGTTTATTCCAGTGTGCATTTGGCAAATAGATTCATTGCCATTGTTCTGTGCAGCACATTATTGATAGCTTGCTCCTCAGAGGGAAGTAGTAGGAAAAAACCCCTAGAAATAGAAGATTCATTTCCTTAAATAGGTCAATTTCTGTCTTTAATTATGGAGCTCATGGTCTGTGTGGAGGTTTGTGGAAGGTTACACCATGCTTTTGGGCTGGACCATCCTTCCACGTTGCGTGCAGTGTCAGGACAGGCATTTGGGAACATAAATAGGTGTAAAAACACAGTGATCCTTGGGAAGAGGCACTTCAGATACTTGCATGAGGAGGGAAATCAGTGCTTGTTCCTGTTGCAGCTGCTCCATGGGGCTCCTGACATGGTGGCAGTAAACTGGCTTTGGGAGAAGTAATTCCCTTTTCTCCAGTGTAGGTTGTCTGGGGATGTGGTGTTTGTGTAAGCAGAAATCATGGCTTAAGGTCGGCTGGGTCTCTGAAAGACCTGGAAAGCATCGGGTCCTGTTTTGTTTGATGGCAAGCACAGTATTGCTCTCACAGTGTTTGCAGCTCTGCTCTTTAAAGGCAAAAAGGAGACACCAAGGGCTAAATCCTCTCCAAAGCTACAGCTTGGCTCTGCCAAGTCCACTGAAGTCGCCTCTTCAAGTATCACTGCAGGCCAAACCTGGCACCATTCTCCTAGTATTTAATCAATGTGAAGGTGTCCATTAAGCATCCTCAGGATAAGGCAACTGCAAGGCTAGTACTGAGTTCATGCCCGTAGCACTTGCACACGTCCTTCCTGTACTGCAGTATTGTTGTTCTTGGTACAGATGTAATACCTCTTCTAAAGGCAATGAAATTGCTGTTCTGAAGTGTTGGTAGAATGAAGGAGAAGTCTTGCAATAAAAGCTTGGTTTGTTCCTCCTGTACACTATAATAATATAGTATTTTAAATATGCCTTTAAATAATCATAAAGCACATGTCCAGTTTTCCTCAATAATGAATTTTCATTCAAGAGGGTTGGATCAGTAGGCTGTACTTCTTTTATTTTATTTCAAATACAGCACTGCTGTCCAAGAAATCAGTCTAACGCCCAAGGTACAAGTAGATGTAAGCAATAATAAAGTTTGGCTTAGGTTTAAAAGTCATCTTTGAAGGATGATGAATCAGTTCTAGATGAGCTAAAGTCTGTATTCTTGATGTTGATAAGGCTGGGGCTTAACTGCAAGTTGCCTTTATTGGAAACCGTCATATAAGAAAATGCTATAATAATAATAATAATAATAATAATAATAATAATAATGACATCATTGAGAACAAGCCTGCTTTCAACTTGGCTGCAGAGACTTATTGAGGTAATGATTATGTCTTTATTATCCAGCCAGGTTGGATGGGGCTTGGAGCAACCTGCTCTAGTGGAAGATGTCCCTGCCAATGGCAAGGAGGTGGAAGTGGATGAGCTTTAAGGTCCTTTCCAACCCAAACCATACTGGGATTCTAGGATAAGTGTCGTAAAGCTGAAGCCACGTTTGCCATGAGCACTGTGGTGCTGAGCCTCCATGGCCATGGGGAAGGAAAAAGCTTGCCAAAATACAGCAGGAGCTGACAGTTTTCTGCCTTGTTTTGGTAAAAAAACCCAATTTGTTAATGGAATTTGCAGGCAAAGCATCCTTTTGGGGCTTTGGCCTTTGCAGGCAAAGCATCCTTTTGGGGCTTTGGCCTTCTCTGAACTGAGGGGTTTGGAGGTGTGCTTGGAAGTGATGAGCCAGCGGGCTGGGGAGGAGGAGCCCTGCTATGACAAAGGGGTTTATTTACACCTTGCAGGGACTGCTGTACATAGGAGGGTTATTCAGGGAAGAAAGGCGGGCTCTTTGGAGCTGGCAGCATGTCTTGTGTCCATCCTTTTCACTGGGGAGTGTAGCTAAATCCTGTCTAAAGCATCCCAAGAAGTGCTTTTTGCTAGGACCAGAGCTGTGCCCAGCCCTGGCAGCGTTACCTAATGCAGTTACCCGGGTTCAGCAGGGATGCTTTCCTTTCCCACAGGCCATTGTAGTACCACTAAAACAAACCCCAAAGTTTCTGCATGGAGCTTCTTTTTCTCCAGTGCTTCTGTTTCTGGCTGACAGCAAGCATTAGGCAGTGGTAGGAGCTAATTGGAAGTGACCAGTGACCGCAAAGCCCATGTGGGAGCGAGAGCCTGTCTTCCTCTTTTTGTTAAACACTGCTGTTTGCATTTAAGATGTTCTTTTTTTCCTCCTCTCCTTCCTTTCCCTCCTTGGTTTCTGGTATTTAATGAGGGGATTTTTTTCCTAAGGGAACAACTGAAATGAATGTTTCATAAAAATGAGGCTGTGTGGTTTTGCTGTGATTTCACCCACCCCTATTATCCTGCAGGGAGGAGCATGGGGACATTGGGGTTTCCATGGGATGAGCTCTCTGTGCCTGGCTCTGCCCTTGCTGTGCCGTACATCACTCCTATGTTCCCCTCTTGTCGCAGAGAAAGGGCTAAGCCCACAGCATGGCCCCATGCTAGAGCATTCATCAGATTGGAGATGGCATCCTCCAGCTTGGGCATGGCCCTGAAGCCATGTGGACTCTCCCAGTGGAGATGTGGGGCTGTAGGAAGCTTTTTCCCTGGCAAAAAATGGGGATAGTTGGGGGGTGGAGGGTCAGATGAACCTCAAACTGCATGGAAGAGGGTTTTACCATTCAGACAAGGATTTATGCAGGCATATCTGATATCAAATGATACTCGCATTACACTGTGCTGATAATAATAAATCAGAATACCCATTGCATCTTAGTTTCACTGTAAGAAAAATGAAAGGGAGGAAAGCCAAGTGCTTACCTGTTTTACCAGATAATTTACTTGTAGTCAAGCTATAAAATGAATGTCTCTTGTATTTCTCTTTTCTCTTAAAACAAAATGATGGAGCAGAGGAAGGCACCTTCAGGCAAGAGCAGAGCTAGTGGGAAAACAAAGTAGAGCACATGCTCCTGTTGTTTACTGAGAAATGATGTGAGCATTCGGCAGCTCCCTGTGAGCTGCTGTGGTACCCAGGCACTGTATAGGGGAGTGGGGAAGGATGGGCAAAGGGGGATGGGAAGGAAAGGATGTTAGTTAAAATTGGGTAGCAAAAAGGAGCTGGCAAATTGATCTCTATTTCCTGAGCTCCAGAATTACTTTCAGATGGGGAAGTTGAAACTGTAAGGTTGAAATTCCATTTGTTTTGCAGGATTTCTGCCTGAGTGCTGATTCTCTCATTTATAATGAACTGGGAATGGTATGAGTGTGCCATCCAAAGCACTTCATCACCAGCGCTAGTCATGGTCTTTCACACATTTAGCTGTATCCCTAGGATGATGGGTCAGAAATGATCTATAAAAGAATTAATGCATCACCCACTGCACAGAAAGGGGAGCTTTGGCGATTCAGTGGGTTATGTGTGCTATTAAACATTTTCAGTACATTTTGTACAGTTTTGCTCATGTTAATCTGCTGGGTAACCCCATCTCTGTGTGTCCCTGCCTGTCCCTCCTTGGGCTCAGTTGGTGGTGGTCCAGGGTGGGGTGGGGCTTCTGAGGCTCTGCATCTGCCTCTCTGCAGCACAGAAGAGTTGGCAATGCAGTAACCTACATACAAGGTAGATTTAGTTTTCACTTAAATGGATTTGATTTTATCAGCCTAGATGACCTCCACTTCCCAACACATTGCTCTTATCAGGCGCTTTGTAGCTGTTAAGAGAAATGGGATTCAACCATTCTGACAAAGTCAAGGGGAAAACTCTGAATTTTGAATATTCTGGGGGTTGTTCTAAGCATTAGATCATTTTTCCTTTGCTCCTTTATTTACAGGGAAATATTTGTTTGATACTATCCTGATAAAAGAGCAACACCAACTTCACGTTGAAATTCAGAACCCAAAGTAGATCAATCTTACCGTTTCTCTTTTAACTTTAGACTTGTCAGGCTCTATTATTCTCAATACAGTTTGACAGTTCTAGGTTAAAAAAGACATCAATTACCTTTTGAAATTACCCTCTCTGCTGTAGGATTAGCTCAGTTTCTGCTGGCTTCGGAAGTTCATTGTGCATAGCAGATATTTTGAGGGTTGCCTCAAAATGCTGCCTATAGCGGTTGTATTGCACTTGACTGGCCAGCTTGGTGATGGCTTGGAAGTCACTTGGAGGCAACTGTGTGTTAGTCCTTCATGACCCCATTAAGCAGCCAGTTTAGTTTTGATTAGCTATATTTCGCTATATTTAGTTAAAACTGGTTTCTGTGGATTTACTAGTGCTGTTTCAGGGGGTTCGAACTGGATGAGCTTTAAGGTCCCTTTCAACCCATACCTATGCATTCTCTGATTTCACTCCTCTTGCAATGTCTCCAGCCTATAAATGTGGTATTTTGGTATTGCATTTATTCTATGAAACAAGCAGAAATGGAATCAGTCCCAAAGACTGTCACTACTGTATAGCTACAGGCAGTTCTGTTACGTGCTATGCATAAAAACCTTTCCGGATGCAAAGGTGACTTCCATATTTTCTCTTCCCTATTGGAATGTGACCAAGACCCTTGCAAGTATTTTAGTTTGATTGCTTTGGTTTTTGGTATTAAATGTTTAAAATTGCCTCTAGTGCATCTCCTGGGCCTAAAAAGGCTTTTTTAATCACTACCCCTATGCTTCTCTGGGGGTCTAGGTGGATAACAGAGACAAATCAGCCTTGTCTAGTGGAAGATGTCCCTGCCAGGGGCAGGGAATTGGAACTGCATGAGCTTTAAGGTCCCTTCCAACACGAACCATTCCAGGATTCTGTGATTCAGTTTATAACAATTAGTTGAAGAGGTCTGGGCTTGAGCAAAAGCCAGAAGTTCTCAAGTTCCCCCATTTCACGGGCTCAATGACTGTATTTGACCTGCATCTAACACGTCCTGCTGTTACAACCTCCCCTTCCCAAATCCAGCCAGGCTTTTGTGCATACTTTCGGTGACAGAGCTCCAATTGATGCTAGAAATGTCACAATTTAATTTAGAACTGGAAAACAGAGGATGTGGCTGCAAAGTAAATGCTGTGACCGACAACAGAGCTGTCCTAGATTCACACGTCTTGGTTTGGAATTTTATGACAGGCCTTGTTGCCCAAGGGTACAACATAATCACTGCAGTTCACTGATAGGCTTTCTTGTAGCATCTGTACTAAATGTGGTTTTATCCCTGCCGCGTGCAAGAGCGCTTTTCAGTTCTTCAGATGCAAAGGAAAAAAAAGCCCATCTCAAAGTGTGTAATGGGCAGAATTGAGTTCATTTTCATTTTGAATGTAACTATGCTTTGAAAATTCACAATCTTTCCACCCCTTCAGCATCCAGATTCTTTGTTCCCGATACTGGTTTTCATAGGCATTAGCCCTGGATGACACCATCGTAGCTTTCTCCATCATATTATTTGCCAAGAAAACCTCTGAGCATCTAAACCACAGGGTCGTCATTTGCAAAACTTACCGGTGGCACCAGCAGAGGTAAGAAATCATACCTAAAGAAAACATGAGGATGGGCTTTGGACAAGGGCCTGTAAGGACAGGACAAGGAAATGGCTTTAACCTGCCAGAGGGGAGATTGAGATGAGCTCTTAGGCAGAAGCTCTTCCCTGTGAGGGTGCTGAGGCGCTGGCACAGGGTGCCCAGAGAAGCTGTGGCTGCCCCATCCCTGGCGGTGTTCAAGGCCAGGTTGGACACAGGGGCTTGGAGCAAGCTGGTCTAGTGGGAGGTGTCCCTGCCCATGGCAGGGGCTGGAACTGGATGAGCTTTAAGGTCCCTTCCAACACAAACCAGGCTGGGATTCTCCTGAGGCTGTAGGATCTTTCTGGCATTAAATCAGATCCTGCATGGAGCATTTTGGGAGCTGCAGTATCAGCCTGATAAGACCTGACAGGGTAGATATAGTAGACTATATCTACATATTCCTATTTACTTTTGTGTGCAACTAAAATAAACAGATGGTGCTCTGCTTTTCCATTAAAGTCATACGTGCAAAGTCTGAAAACCAGTGTTTCAGTCAGCGGTCACTGAAGGGCAGGCGACTAAAAATACAGTCTTTATCCTGAAAGGTGCTTTCAGTGGCACATTTTTGAATCATATTAAACAGCTTAGTAAAATAACTCTGTAGCTGAGTGAAAAGGAGATGATCTTTCTTTCATATATCATAGAATCCCAAGCTGGTTTGTGTTGGAAGGGACCCTAAAGCTCATCCACTTCCAAACCCCTGCCACAGGCAGGGACACCTTCCACCCTTTTTTTCCATGAGGATAATATAATGGTGACAGAACTTTAAAGCTCCTGGCACCCTTTATATCCAGAGCTCTGGAACTGATGGAATGCATTGCAGACTTGCTATTATTAAGGCACGTTGACTCTTGTCTCCCACACTGGAGCAGTTTTGGTGCTTGCTTCCCGTGCAAACAAAGTGCCTTTCACCTCCGTTTTGTTGAAACCTTGACCTCAGTTGAGCTCCTCTAGCCCCCCGCTGCTGTGTGTGGAGCTGATGGAGAGTAAAACGGACTTTGCTGACAATTAGGAGCACCGCTCCCGAGGAAACAAGAAGTCCCACTGCATTTGCTGCCGAGATCGTATCTGACATCTCTCTCAAACGTGGCCGGTATGAGGCAACACAGGGAGATAGTGTCCCAGCAAGACCTTTTTCTCCTTGTCCCAGGCAGACCTCCTCAGAGCCTCTCTGGTGCTATCTCTTTGCTGATAGATTCGACATTTGCCAATACACTGCTGTGTGTCTCCACCCTGCCCCGGGCTGTCAGCGCAGTGACAGCCTTGGACTGAGGTTATAAATGAGCTGTGTGCCCTGCACCGTCTCACCTGGCTGTCACCCCATGCTTCCTAAGGCTGTCATCCAAGAGAGGCTTTTATGTCTCAACATTTCTATTTTCTGTTGCCTTGAATAAAATAGGGCCTTCACATGGCCATGACCAGCGCTGCATTTTCTCATCTTTTCTTGATGCTGGGCTTAAATGCAATGACAAAAGGATATTTGTCAGTGATTTGCAGTAAGAAAGAAACAATTGACCTTAAATTAATTAGTAGAAGATAAGTGATAAAATATGGTGTTTGCAGCAAAAGGTATTTATTTCTTTACAGAAATCATACTGTTGCTTTCATTTACTAGACGTCCAGTTTGGGGAGCATCACCACTGCAGGCAGAGCTGCTGCAACCCCTCTGGAAGCCCCTTTGCTGCAGATGAATGTTGATAATCCTCATACACCACAACAGATCATATAAAGATACAGATCTCCTGTTATAATACCAGGAATGCCATTAATAGGCATGGGAGAGTAGACTGTGGATAATCTCAACCTTTTGTATTCCATTATGTTCTCTTGTTTCCTATCTGTGGTTTTAATGCATCAGCTTATCTTTAGCTACTACATTTCTCATCATTTATCTGAATTTCTGATTTCAAGTTTTGTGAGAGACGGTGTACCTGTTATTTTCCATATTCTTTCCTTTCTGCTTTTTCTTTCCAGTATCTTCTTTGTAGTTTATACATTGAAATAGATTGTCTAAGAAGAGTAGGCCTATTTCAGTTTTAACCTGTATATTCCATGCCCTGATTAGCTAGACATGTTAAGTGATTTTAAATCTTCCGATTAGCTCTTAGATTGCATCCAAACAATTGAAAAGGCTTTTTCTGTGGCCTTCAGGTAAAGGGCAGCATCAAACCTGACAATTCCCTTTGCTCCTGGAACATCAGGGGCAAATTTAAAGGAAGATGTAAAGCACTTCAGAAAGGCCATAAGCAGAGACCCTTTCTTTAGCTAACTGATAATAGTCCTTTTTTCAAGGGTGCTTATTCTTTTTTCTTAGGAAGGATTCAGAGAGGAGCAAGTTATTTATCATGCGTAAATAGTTAGATATTAATGACAACACTGTAGAGTCATTGAGACCCAGACCGGTTTGTGTTGGAAGGGACCTTAAAGCTCATCCAGCTCCAGCCCCTGCCACGGGCAGGGACACCTTCCACTGGAGCAGCTTGCTCCAAGCCCCTGTGTCCAACCTGGCCTTGAACACTGCCAGGGATGGGGCAGCCACAGCTTCTCTGGGCACCCTGTGCCAGCGCCTCAGCACCCTCACAGGGAAGAACTTTTGCCTAATGTCTATTCTGTAGTTACCATATCCTGTACGGTCCCATCCTGAGGGATGTACTGCATCCCAGCATTTTTGAAGCTTTCCATTTCAGAGGCATTTTGCCCAGAGAGCATCCTTCAGGTTTATTTAAGATCTGTTTCTCCTCTTTGTCCTCCATTTGATCAGGTTTATACTCTCCCTGTCCAGCGCATCACATTTGTCTGTGTCACAGGCCCTGTTTGCTGCACTTGCTCAGGAGATCAGGAACCTGTTGAGCAGCACTTGACTCAACTTGCAGAGACAGGATTTCCCTTAGACCTTTGTGTGAGCAAATATCATCTTCTCTAAGCAATGAAGCAGCTCTGACCAATTGTCACATTCCAGGCTGCACCTCCAACGTGGTGTTTCTTATTCAACACCCGGTCAGAAGGAGCAAGCATGTCTTTCTGGAAATCAAATTAAATGCTCATATAGACATTGTTGTTACCAGTGTTTGAAGCACATAGAAATTCAAGGTTTTTCATGCTGGTTTTTCTTTCCCAGGCTGTTAGTGCATATGAACTATATTCACATTGTTTTTAATGTCACAGCCCTGGAGTATGATGCTCCTAACATAGTTTGCCACTATTTTGAGTGCAGTCAGAAGACACCCTCATGCGATCTCTCATTTATGCACTGCATAATACTTCCATCAGGAGAGGTTTTCACATTAACCTCAGTGGGAGAACAACCTGGCTCAGAGTGCTCTTGCACAGGCACACTCAGATGCATTAACCACTCATGCATGTCTTGGATTCACCTGCCTCAGTACTGCAAAAATACCGATTTTGTATGGTATGTCTGAACACCAGTGACTGTAACTGTCTGGTAGAGGCAGGGAAAGGGCATTTTGGCTGTTGCATTTCATACCATCACTGATGGCATCTAAAATCCTCACTCTTTTCCACCACCTTGAAATGAATGGTGTGTATTAAAGTAAGTTCAGGGGTCCTAGAGTAGCCCAGGGTCTGATCCTGCAGGCAGCACCTGGGAATAATGAGCTGTAGGCATGGGCTAAAAGGAAGCAAAATAGTCCAGGTCAGGACTGGATTACTCAGTTTAAAATGTACTTAGAAAACACTGTTTGCATCTGCCCTCCCACCACCAGGCAGCTGCATGGTGCAGGACTGCAGCTGGAGAAAGCCCTTGGCAGCGCTGGTGGGACTGAGACCAGCCCAAGACCATCTGTGCCTTCAGTAGAACCACAGAATCCCAGCCTGGTTTGTGTTGGAAGGGACGTCAAAGCTCATCCAGTTCCAACCCCTGCCATAGGCAGGGACACCTTCCACTAGGGCAGGTTGCTCCAAGCCCCGTCCAACCGGCCTTAAACACTGCCAAGGATGGGGCAGCCACAGCTTCTCTGGGCACTCTGTGCCTCAGCACCCTCACAGGGAAGAACTTCTCCCTTATATCCCATCCAAGTCTCCCTTGTTTAACTTTGAACCCGTTACCCCTTGTCCTATCACTACAGTCCCTCATGAAGAGTCCCTCCCCAGCATCCCTGTAGGCCCCCTTCAGATACTGAAAGGCTGCTTTGAGGTCTCCACACAGCCTTCTCTTCTCCATGAAGAGCTTGAGTGTCTGCTCCAGAGCAACAGACGTGCTGTCTTGAGAGTGAGCAATGGCCCAGGTAAAGTAATTGCTTGCAGAGGGAAAGGAGTAGAATGGAAAAACTAGAAGGAATTTGAATTTTCCACCCCAGAGCCATTTCTAAGGGGTTTGGATGCGAATTCTACCCTAGAAAGAAGAGGGAGTTGTGGCAAAGCTTTTTCCAGTTGGGAAAAAGTTACTGGAGCATTGTAAAGCACAGATGCTTCATCACAAAAAGGTGAGCTACCCCAGAGGAGGGCTCTAATATTCAAGAGAGGGAAGGAGAGGTGGTGGATCCAAGCATCAGGAGAGGAAGCTTTGCTGGGTGCAGAAACCCATTTATTTACGAGCAGGTAATTTTGACTGAGTGGGCTTCTACCCTATTGTGTGACATCTGCATGAAGATTTACCTCCTCAGTGAGATTGAGTCCCTTTTCTGTCTTCATTCATGATGTCCCCTGGCATTTCACTCACTGCTAGTGAGAAATGTCTCCCAGGAAGGGAGATCCTGTCACGCAGACATGAGCTATGTTGGGTTTGGTGTGACCTTTGGTGAAAGCTGGCAGGAAAAGGACCATTATCCGCAGCTGTCCGCACGTTAAGAACATTCCTCTTCAAGCTGTGAAATAATTAGCATTATGATCAATGTCCATGCAGTGCTTCCTTTCTGGGGACACCTGGGGTTTGACAGGGCCTTTCTCAGGAGTGTGTGCGACAGGAACGGCTTCAGATATCCTCCAGAAAAACCCAGGAACAGCTAAGGACAGTACTTTCTTATTTCTCATGATGCAAAGTGCAGCCTGCTCCTCATACCTGACTGGGATTCCCAGGCACGCCGCCTTGAGGTAATGACTAACAACAGTACCAGGACATGAATCCGTCAGCTGGCAGCAAACCCCATCCCTCCTGGATTGCAGGATGCTGCCCTTTGCAGGCTGCTATGATGAACTGACGCTCCCTGCGTGGCCTTGGTGACCACAGGCATCACTGCAGCACTGCTGGCTTCATTATGCCACCACATCATTTCCATCACAACATAGTGATCACAGGGTAGTTTTAAGGCGTTTGTGCCTTGACTCACTCTCACGTGATAATACTCTCTCGATTGTTAACTGCAGCACAAAACAGATATTAGCTTTTCCTGATAATGCCTCTGATACAAACCGACTTATTTTGTCCATGATTTCTGCCCTCATGGACTCTTCATCAGGGACTGTAGCGATAGGACAAGGGGTGATGGGATCAAACTGAAACAGGGGAAGTCCAGGTTAAATATAAGGAAGAAGCTCTCTCTGTGAGGGTGCTGAGGCGCTGGCACAGGGTGCCCAGAGAAGCTGTGGCTGCCCCATCCCTGGCAGTGTTCAAGGCCAGGTTGGACACAGGGGCTTGGAGCAACCTGGTCCAGTGGAAGGTGTCCCTGCCTGTGGCAGAGGTTGGAACTGGATGAGCTTTAAGGTCCTTTCCACCCAAAACCATTCTGTGATTCCATGTTTGTTCTCTGAGCCTCAGAGTTTAATACCTGAAAGGCTGAAATATTGCACTGCAGCCTCTGCCTTCTTGTTTCTCCACTTCTTCCTCATTTGCTGTGTGAATTGACTTGGGAAATGTCTACAGACAGCAATAAAGACCTTTCGACACTCCCATTACTACAGCGTGGAGCTGGCAGCGCTCAGCTCATGGAAAACTGTCTGGAAGCCTCAGTTTTGTTTCTGCAAATGGCCACAAACTTCGTATATCCACAGGCTATTGTGTTGCTGACTTTGCTGCAGACATGTTGTGAAAGCAGACGTTTGGCAAAGTGATTAGAAGATGTGAACTTTATGACTGTTGTTCCAGGTAGCCTGTTGTGCTGTTTGACTGTTTCATTCAGTCACTGTGGAAAATGCCTTCATTTTCCGATAATTCCTAGAATAACTGGTGGTGTTGGTACTGAGATAGTTTGAAATCTCTCTTTATGGACACTATTTTGCATGATTTTTCATGCTCGTGGAATTAGTCTGTGGCACAGTGCCGTGTTCAGGCTGTTAATCATAAGGAAATGCAAACTGAGCTGATTCATGTATCTGTAGGTAAGTTTGGGGCAAAACACCCTTCACCTCTCATCTGAGGACATTTTTCTATGTTAATGCTTTTTCTAATTGACCCTGTCATTGTAGTGATTTCTCTTAAATTATTTGGTAGGTTTAGTGAATGTCCAGCTTCCTGCTTCCACTACTGAAATCCCAGACTTTTCCATCATTAAGTCTGCAGAACTGAAGTTCGTCTCAAAAGTTACAAGCTCCCACGCCATAATGCTGTCCCAGAAGCTGTTTGCTGTGTGTTCCAGAAGAAAACTGGAGGAAGACTTGAAAACTGCCCTTTCCAAGGTAATCACTTTAATAGATACTCTTCTAGCTGAAATCGCAGGCAGAAAACGTGTCCGTCCCCATTTCTGTGGTCAGGGGCAATGCATTAGAGACAGATAGGAATGGTCAGTCCCTGCTTGTTGCAGACAAATGGAGCCCTTCCTGGAGCCTATTCTAGGAATAAGTTCAAACTGGTTCTCAGGACATCTTACTATTAAAACTGATGAGCTAAAATCTTTATGAGAGTGTTTTTTCAGTCCTCTGCCACTGCAGGACAGGGCTCTATTAAATAGAGTTGTATTGGCTCAAAGGAATTCCCAGTGAACAGATGCAAATGTTACAGAACAAAATCAAAACATTGCAGTGATCCTAATTATGGAAATAGATGTAGGCTCTGCTAAGAGGTATGTGCTAGTGAAAAATAGATGATGGATTGAAGATAAATCACAGAGTCTTAGAAGCAAGTAGAAAGGACTCTATCATACAGAAACCCTGATTGAAATTATAATCTCAAATCATTTAGGCACTTTGTTTACAATTCCATGCTGGTTTCAGGCATTCCCAAAAACTCCTGCAGCAATCAGCTGCTTCACAAAACAATCTGCTTCATAATGTACGTCTAACATACATGGCCCATGTGTTCGTTGACATACAGTCTTGCTGGCTAGTGAACTTAACTCCTTTTTGGGGCTAAACACAGCACTGAGTTAGCCACAATGACCGCAATAAATATCGATTCCTATTTTCCACAGAGCACAGAATAAAACAATTGCATAAAGTTCTGAAGTCTGAATTGCTGATGGATTTTTCCGTGGGCAAAGGCAGGCAAAGGAGCACGCAGAGTTTTCCGTCAGCATCCCCCCAGTCAGTAGCATCACCACTGTTTTTCCAAGGACATTTCAGTCCAGGTAGTTTTCTGCTCCACGTGCAGCAGAAGAGGAGAGGGGAGCAGCTGATGTGATGTAAAGGACACCTGTGACTCTTTAGAGATTTCAGCCAGCATCCGGGCTTCTCTCCAGAAACTCCTCAAGTCTTTGACCTTCTCACCCTGGCTGCCTGTAAATGAGCACAGATTGCAGCTTCATTATTGCTTGGTGTTTCACTGCTTAGCTCTCCCTAACAAATGTTATCTGCAGAAAGGCTCAGAAGAAAACATGGCTACAAGAAAGGAAAACCCATGTCTGGTCCCACAGTACATGAGAGTCTTATCTGGTTACATGACATTCTCTTCTTTGACTCGCTTCATCACAAAGTATTTCATAAAGAATTTCTACTCTGCTTCACACGTTTGCTTATTTGTTTTACTCTTTGACGTGGGATCTGGTACTCCTGGGGAAACAGTCATTTTCTCCTCTGCACTGGGAAGCTTTCTGGTGAGATCTTGCCTGCTGGTGGCGTGGAGCTCTTATAGAGTGTTTCAGCTTTTTGCCTTCAGGAGAAAAGAAGGTAAAATTAACCTGCAGGGCCCAGCTGTGATTATGCTCCTGGTGCAATGACTCCTGCAGCAGGACCAGAAGTAGTGCAGGTTCCCCTTGCACCTGCCTTGGCAGCGGCCTGTGCTGCTGGGTGTTTTGTTTGGAGTGCATGAATAGATGGAAATTTAACCACAGGGTACACGATCAGGTTTGGTGGCATCACTGGCATCAAAAGGAGCATGACCAGAGGTGATCCTGCCCCTCTACTTTGCTCTTGTGACACCCTACTTGGAGCACTGTGTGTAGTGCTGGTGTCCTCAACATAAAAAGGACATGGAACTGTTGGAACAAGTCCAGAGGAGGCCACGAGGATGATCAGGGGATGGAGCACTTCCCGTATGGAGGCAGACTGAGAACACTGGGGCTGTTCAGCCCGGAGAAGAGAAGCTGCGTGGAGACCTCAGAGCAGCCTTCCAGTATTTGAAGGGGGCTACAAGGATGCTGGAAAGGGACTCTTCATTGAATAGCTATAGGACAAGGGGTGATGGGTTTAAACTGAAACAGGGGAAGTTTAGGTTGGATATAAGGAAGAAGCTCTTCCCTGTGAAGGTGCTGAGTCACTGGCACAGGGTACCCAGAGAAGCTGTGGCTGCCACATCCCTGGCAGTGCTCAAGGCCAGGTTGGACGTGGCTTGGAGCAAGCTGCTCTAGTGGAAGGTGTCCCTGCCCGTGGCAGGGGCTGGAGCTGGATGAGCTTTAAGGTCCCTTCCAGCTCATTCTTTGATTCTATGATAAGATCTTACATCTGCATTTGTTTTTAAAATGAGCCTTTGCAGCAGGTTGGTTATGTCCAGGCACCAATGGCTGGTATCGATTCCCTCCCCCCAGGTGGCTAATGCAGGGCTCCAACCCCATCAATAGCAGCTCTTTGATGCCCAGCTTGAAATCAGCTTCTTCACCTGCAGAAAAGAAGCCCCCATCACAAGGCCCAGTGTCACTCTGCTAATTTGACAGCCTTATTGACAGCCCTTGCTGCGAGGCCAAGGAGGTCTCAGAGCATGGCTGCTGGAATTGCCTTCCTAATGCCTCTAAGCTATCCCTTCGGTTCACTGTCCTCTGCGTCGTCATCCCCTGCTGACTGGTCACTCAGACTGGCACTACTTTTACTAAACTGACTAAAACTTAATGCTAAACCCGGAGGAAAATGTGCAGAATAGAATTTTCCTTTCTATTTTTAACCATAGAGGGAGGCTGGCTGGTAATGAGACACCTAAAATCCTGTGTTCTCCCCACGATCATCGGATGTGAACTAAAATAGTGCAGCCTCTTCTCCTCTGATGGGATTAATTATTTCTAACATCGTCT
This sequence comes from Amazona ochrocephala, assembly GCA_039720435.1. Classification (NCBI taxonomy): domain Eukaryota; kingdom Metazoa; phylum Chordata; class Aves; order Psittaciformes; family Psittacidae; genus Amazona; species Amazona ochrocephala. The sequence continues at coordinate 2,922,965 of CM077881.1, read as the reverse complement.
CCTGAAGCATTGCTTAGTGAAAACCTCAGTCAAATCAAGCCAGAGACACGCTACTAAAAAAGCCCTAGAAGCTGTTGCACTTCAAATACATGGTAGGAATCAACGGCATGCAATTTCCTGGAAGTTTAATTTTGTTTGTGCAGTTTGGAAGGCCCTGACTGTGTTTTTAGACAGCATGTTCTGGTAGCTGGATGGAACAATCTCTGCACAGGCCTGATGGTGACCTACCAAAAATCACAGCTCTGCTTTACAAGACTGCTATATTCGGCTAAGGCTCCAGTTGATTTTCTGATGTACAAAAGTCTACGCACGTCTGTTTTAGCAATAAAAGAAGAGCACCGTTAAGAATGGAAGACTCAATTATATTTTGCTGTTCTGTTTAACAAGGAAGGTACAATATAAATTAGCAAGAATTTGTATAAACACAATTTAATAAATATGAGAAGAAAGATACTTACAGCCTCCAGTATGGGGAGTTTATAGCCTTGTGCAATGTAATTATGTTTATACGAGTATGAGCATAATAAACAACAGCAAATCACACCGCAGTGACTGATAACAGTGTATGTAACCCTAATGATATACAGTACCACAGCTGAAATACTGAATAATTTGTGTAACAGGACAGAAGTGGAATATTACTTTGTTTTGTGGGTGTTTTTGAAGTGAAGGACTGGGATGCTAGCCAAAGACTGGGAAAAACCCAAACCGAGATGCTCCCAGACTTGTGCTATCACAACCCGTCATTTAAGTACCTTTTTTTATTCCATTTCAACATGCATGTGAACTTCACGATCCAAGTGATTCCTTTAACATCCCCATTTGCTTCCTTTTGACCCTTGGAATAGGGCAAAGCTGTGAGCAGAGCATCCGGAGTGCTGCTTCCAGCTTCGAGCTCCCACAGGGTACCAGGCACTTAGACTTAAAAGCAGAACAGATTCTCTGCTGGCCCAGCAAAGCAGCCTCAGAGCTTGAAGCCAGACCCTAGCAGAGGCCTGGTAACTCAGGGTTTAAGTCCTATAGGGATTTCAGCCTCTCTTGGCTACAAGACTCAGAGCCCAGGAACACATGCAGTCGATGCCGTGGGATCCTCGAGCACAGGATGGAGTTTCAGCATCTGTTGCAAAGTGTGAAATATCTCTCTATTTCCTATGTTGCTTCCCAGCCCATGGTCTAAATTATAGTAGAAGATATTAAGCTTGGACTTTAACCTGGGAGCTGACTACACCCACAGGAGACAGTAAAGCACGGTGTTGGTTTTTGATTGAAGGTAAGCACTGAAATTATTCTGGATTCTTGGTTTAAACTGCTCCCAGAACCAGGATGTTTTCAACAATATGCTGCTCCCTATTGCTCTTTCTTCTCTAAAAACACTCATACCCCCATCATATTTAGACACAGCACAGTCCTGGTGGTTTATGTTGTAATAAAAGACAATCTAACCTTAATTCCTTACTCTTTCCTGCTTGCTGTTAAACCTGTTTTCCCCGAACTAGCATTTTCCAGCTCTTACTGGAATTTCTTAACCATAATATCTATGGGGCTTTGTGTGCAAAGTCAGGATTGTGGTAACTGAGAAACCATTGCAAAGGAATGTGGCAGAGCTCTAACTTCTTGGTTAAGAGTGAGTCCTGAGTTGCTCATTGCTATGAGAGAGTGCAAACAGAGACTGTACCCCACCATCATTCTGTGTCTGGTGTGTGGCTACCAGTGCTCCTTCTGTTAGTATTGAATGTGTTCTTTGTGACAATAGAAAAGTAAATAACCAAATTTGCAAATATTAGGTGTAAATAAATATCCTCAGGCTCTGAGTAGTCCCATCTCCTTTGGCTTTAGATCCTTCATCTCTCCTCAGCCACTTCTTTCACCTGCTAATCAGCAGACCTCATTGCAGCCTTCCAGTGTCTGAAGGGGCCCTATAGGGATGCTGGGAAGGGACTCTTCATTAGGGACTGTAGTGATAGGACAAGGGGTAATGGGTTCAAACTGAAACAGGGGAAGTTTAGATTGGATATGAGGAAGAAATTCTTTACTGTGAGGGTGGTGAGGCACTGGAATGGGTTGCCCAGGGAAGTTGTGAATGCTCCATCCCTGGCGGTGTTCAAGGCTGGGTTGGACATAGCCTTGGATGGCATGGTTTAGTGGGAGGTGTCCCTGCCCATGGCAGGGGGCTTGGAACTGGATGATCTTAGGGTCCTTTCCAACCCTGACTATTCTATGATTCTAATACCAGTGGATATAAACCTTGTGCCCTTTGCTGAAGAATGAGGCGCTCTAACTGTAACTCACCTTTGCTCTTTCAGGGAAGATCTGATTGATGTGAGACACTGAGGCACTTTATGTTGGGTTTAGCTCTGTGAAATTCCACCTAATGCCGTAGAAGAGTTAATTGATTTCTGCAGGTTACGGTCTGGGTTTATCCCGTGTCAGGATTTTCTTGTGACACTGCTCACAGACAAGTTGATAATCTTGTATCTGAAGGCAAACATATCGAATACATTTCCATGATCCCATGGAGCCGTTTCCCAGGCAACTGTAACATCTTCATCCACAGCAGGGTGCAGGGCTTCCCTGGCCAGCTTCTCTTCATGCCTGCAATCAGCAGACATGCCTTGCCATGCCTTGTGGGGGTTAAAAAAGCAGAGGGTTGGATGAGTTTGGGATATTTCTTCCCAAAGTTAAGAGTGTCTGTTATTGTCCAGAATAAAGAGGTCTTGACCGCTTGGGTTGGAAAGGTAGCCTGGCCTCAACCTGGCAGCTAGGGTTGGATGGATGATAGATTCTGTGAACGCAGTGAAACACACTGCTTGAGGTCCAGAGATGGGCAGGTGAACCAGGAACTACCTCTTTCAAAGGAAAAACATTAGCTATGCAAGAGAGAAAACCCCACATGGCTAAAATTAGGAAGGGGAAAATCAAAAGATTGCTTTATGCAGGGGAAAAAACCACATAGTTAATACATTTTGGTTTTGTACTGCCTTCGGTCTTGTGGAAAATAGGACTGATCTCAGGAGGATAGTGGAGAACATGAAGTCTGCATGAACATAGAATCACAGAATCCTAGAGTGGTTGGGGTTGGAAAAGATCTCAATGCTCATCCAGTTCCAACCCCTGCCATGGGCAGAGACACCTTCCACTAGAGCAGCTTGCTCCAGGCCCCATCCAATCTGGCCTTGAATACTTCCATGTGGTGTTCCAGCTCTATATTGTGTGTTCCTCTTCACAGTTCATCCGCAGCCCCTGCTTATGCTACACCACCCCAAATGTGTCAGCAGGGCTCTGGGAGAGGTTATGGGTTAGATAACAGCCCTGGGAAATTCACAGTTATCCCTCACTGTTGCCCGTCTCTGACATTCAGAACGGAAATAACCGCTTTCCAGCTTGTGAACTACAGAGATTGTAAAGCAATTTGATGTGGCTTAAGAACATGGTGTGCAATTTGGCACTGAGGACTCACACGTTGACTCTGAGATGCACAACGAGAAACCACAGTAGGGCTGAACTGTGAATCGTTCCAGGGAAATGGGAAATCTTTGGGTTGCACCTCTTGGTCGCGTCTTTGATGCGCAGTTATCAGTTTCTGGGCTTGCTATGCCCACAGTATAGAAGTGCCCTAAGGCCACAAGCTTCAACACTTTAAAAGAGCACATGTTAAGAGATTCTGCCCTTATATCAGAAGCCTGCAATGGGTATTTTTAGTCCCTGTCCTGTTGGATTAGATGATGCTAGCATTATGAAATTTGGCAGGGCAGAGAACTGTGGGGTTATTTGAGTTTCAAGGGATCTCTTCTATGTAGCATGGTCCCGTTGTTCCTGCTGCGGTAAAAGAGGCTGTGAATCGTGTAAGCTTCTCTTTCTTCGTTGCTCATTCATTATTTCTTGTGCTGGTCTGGAGCATCTCAGATCTCCTGAAGTAATGATGAAGGGCAGGCCCATGCTGGGCAGAGATCCCTGAGCTGGCAGACATGGTGTTTGCTACAGCAACAAGAGAAGCATCACCCTGTGCCTGGGCATGGTCCCTACACCTCTGTTACTCAGCACTGAGGACCAGGTGAGTGGTGCATGTACTCCATCCAGAGTGTTAATTCAGGTGTGCTCCTTGCTGCTGCACAGTTGAGTCCTTCAGTGCTTCTTCCCTTTAAAAAGAGGCCCTCAGCCCCTTTGCAAGTTACACCATGTCTGTCTCCTCTCCTCGCAGCTGGGTCTCACTCTGTCTTTATTGAGAAGTGCAATATTGAAGTCCATCATGTAATGTACTCAAGCAATGGGAATTGGGTTTAAAAGCGTGAACCTTTACAGCTCAAATGAAAGAGCTGGCTGTCAGCAGGCAGGCTTTTTGGAAGGGGAAAAAAAGGAGTTACAGGGTTTTTTGTGGGCTACATGTTTGCTTCTGGCAGTCAGCGCAGTGTCAAGCTGAATGCAGACCTGATCCTTTTCATGTACTGTGCCTTCAGCACTTTCCCTGTGAGACTGGAGCAGTGAAACTCTATAGTGAGTGTCTAGGGAATAGCCCCTGTCCTGTCTAGAGACCAATCCCGATCCTCAGCATCCGTGGCCTTTCCTGTTCCCCAGAGACCGAGGTTATATTAGCTTTGCTAATATTGGATTTTGTGTTTATTCACACTAATCTGTGCTCTTGATTAAGGAGTAGCAGTTGATTACTCCCAAGTTAGCAGCTGTGGGGAGAGGTACAAATCAGAGCAGACCCCAAAGACCCTGAAGCTAAAAGGGGAATTCACAAAGTGGAGGCAAAGGAGAGAAATGAGCTTTGCAGATTAGGTGTTGATGCAAGTAATAGAGGAATAAGGGAGGCAGATAAGACTTCTTGAGGAGTTATATCACACACTAAAACATAATTGGGTATGAAGAAATGCTTGCACAGAGCAAGAAAAATCCAGTCAGCTGCAACAGGTTTTCAGTGAGAAAACCCAAACTTCTTCTGTCTTTTTGGCATGTGGTTTTTTTGGATGAAGCCTTTTATAAGAAGGAGAGAACACGAGGGGGAAATCAGGCTCCTTGGTAGCTTATGTTCAGACAAAAGGCATGTCAGCTTGGGCACTGAATTGTATGACAGCAACATCACCCCTCTCCAACCTGAGGACCTGTATAAGCAATGGTAGTCACCAAGTAATGATCCAGGGCTGCTACTTTGCAAGGTAGGGTAGCTCCTTGTTGTCAATCATGGAATACCAAAGGTACTGAGCAGTACTTGATGCCTGGATACCACTCCTGTGTCTCGACTGCCTGTTGGGCAAGACAGCCTCATAGTTTGATTTCATCTTCCTACCCGCAAACTTGAAAGCATGAGTATGTTCACAATGTGAAGCTTCCTCCAGGGTTCAGTGTCTATTTGTTTGCTGTTTGTTAGGTCTCTACAGAGAAGACCCTTCCTATTAAAAGGCTTTTGTGGAAAGGGACGGCTCCTTTAAAGAGGCTGCAATATGCTTGTTTGTTTAAGTGGCACAGACAAGTAGAAGGAAAATAGCAGGGAGTTAAAAGAACATGAAGAGCAGATGGAAAATGCTCTGCATTTCGGAGAAGAAAAGGTGTGTCCTCTCACGTCCTCCCGATGATGAGTGCTGCTCCAGATGCAGCCTCTTATTTCCTAAAGGTACTTTAGGTCCCGTGTCACAAATTTAAACTGGCATCTTACCCTTCTCCAGAAATGCCAAGAGCTAATCTGTGGAACAGCTGAGATTTCTCCCTCGCAAACGTTGCCTGCTCAGAAGGAAATGAGCCTCCCCTGTGTTGTGATTTGGATATTTTCTCATCATTCCGTGCCAAACGAGAGGGAAGTTTGCTTCTCTCCCAGCAGATCAAACCAGGACTGTCTGTAGAGGAAATGGCACCGCTGACAGATGTTTTGCATCCAGATGACCTGGTTTGCAGCCTGAAGGTCGTTCCAGATTGCATAAAAACCTGCTCAGGTGTTCATTTCGCCCCTTTCTGTCCAGTCTGTAGATGGTGAGTGTCCTGACGACCATTTTGCATCCTCTGTGTCCCTCACTGACCTTGCAGTTACTACAGGTCTGAAGGTTTGTGTCCCACTTTTTGCCTCCCAACCAAAACTGTTTCATTAGCTGTGCTACCAAGACTAACTTTTACCCCACATTGCTCTCTTTATCCATTCCTAAATGCCATTGTGCTTGTTGGTATGACACCTCAAGGACTTGGAGAGCACAAAAAAATGGGTTTGTGCTGATTCTCCAGCCAAGAATAAGCAAACTTGCTGGATCTGGAATATTCTGTTGGCGTCTTAGCGTTGGATACATTTTTCTTGTCTTTCTTCGCCTTACCCTTTGGACGACGGAGGTACAGTGCAATAACATACATAAAACATGGCCTTCAAAGCCATTTCTCCCTGTTCCATTCTATTTATATGATTTTTGTTAGCTTTCCTCGACTCTTCTAAAGTTTGGTCCCTTCAGAGTTCAATCTCTTCCGAAGCCACATCAGACTTTCCAACATCCTTTCCCCCTCAGTCTCCTCAATAAGACTTTGCCTTCTCTTGTCTGTGTTTTCTGTCTCCGGCTCTTCTCTGCCTGGCTTCTCCTTCAGCAACTCTTCAGACTTTCTCTGATCATCAAGATCTTTGTTGCGTCTGAACCAAAATTGGGTTTCAGCTTTGACAGGTGTCTTTTTAGATCAGCGCTGGCATCTTTCCTTAGGCAGCAACTTCCTGTAGGATCCATTTGAGGACTTTCTGACTGCATTCATTATGTTGGTGTGCACAAATAAGCGTAGCAAAAATGTTAATTGCAGGCACTTTTCACTTGCTGAGTCTCCCCTTAGTGGGTTGAGCAAGTTTTGTCTGCTCTGCTTTTTTGTTTTCCTTCAGATGTATTATCAAATGGCTTTAACATTCCGTGGTGGTGCAGAGAATAACGAGAGCTTGTTTTTCATGTTGTGCTTCATGCAGATTGTTTTTTTGAAGGCATGCAAAGGAATCTGACAAAAATCTATAAATGGGACTCTTTTTTTGCCGTATTTAAACATGGGTTTTGCCAAAAGCATTATTCTTGTCATTTCTCGTGGAGCAAAGCGTGAATGTGGTCGCGTCAGCAGAAGTTGTGTGCATGTTTGTTCAAGGTGCCGCGTGCTGCGGTCTATAGGAGATGATATTTGGCATCACAGGCTCAGGTTTTACAGCACTGAATGATTTGATGCAATCAACAGCTCTGCCCCGTGCCAGGGAGCGGGGTAAGGAAACTCACGCTGTCTCTGCCCACATCATCCCTGTATACGTTGACTGTAACCAGGAAAAGGATATATATAATTATAGATGATGACTTAGACTTTAAAAACCTGAGGATGGTGACGATGACACAGCCAACAATTCCCTTCTGAGGTAGGATGGAAAACGTGACTTTAAAGCTAATTTCTGCTTCTGACATGCGAGGATCAGCCTGCATCTTCATCCCCTTTGCTGTGACAGTGATGTGCACTGCTCCAATGATGCAGAAGCGCTTCAGAACCGGTTGCAACCCAGACCCTGAGATTCATATTTCCTCTATGTCTACAAATCTTATACCTTGCTCCTTATTAGTCTAACATCACTTCCTTGCTGCACATCTGTATCTCTCCCACCAAAATGAGCTGACCACAATACCATTACAGAGTGGGAGGCAGGAGCAGCGATGCTGCTTCTTACTTTAATGCCTTTTTGATTTCCTCTTTCTCATAGATCAAACCTGTGCATTGCTGGAGCCTTAACCATTGCTTACGCAGGCTTCCAGGGGAAGGATGTCTGAGTAGAATCGCATTGAAAGTGAGGTTTTGGAAGGAGCTGTGTGTCTTAAATGAGGGCTGCAGTGCCACAGCTCAGTGTAGGAGCCATCCCCATCTGCAAGGAGCAGTGCATCCCTTGCAGGACTTGCCTCCGCGGGCACTTTGCTGTGCAGGCACAATGAAATTCAATAACTGAGCCTCTCCTTCTGGTGAACTTGTGCAGTCGGAACAGGAACTCAGAGCTGTTTATCCACCGTGAGCCTCCACGGGCTCGGAAAATATGCACCTGACCTTTGAGCAGACTATTGCATCCTCCACAGAGAGCACCTCTGTGCAAACACCTCGGCGGCACAGGAGCAAAGTAAATAACACAGGCGGCAGGCTCCAGCCCGCAGGCATGTGGGCTTGTGGAGACATCAGAGACGCTCAGTTGCTGCCCAGTCGTATATCTAAGGGCAAGGGGGGAAGCAGGAGCTGTGCTTGCCCCCAGTTGCACCATTTGGCCATAAAACCCCTTTCACTGTCAGCCAGACACATGCTGTTTATGGATCATAACCAAGTTTAAGGGGATTAGGAAGAGTCATGGCAGGGAAATGTGCTGAGCAAGTCAAGTGAGCGTCTACAGCAGCTTTTTAGCTACTTCGTGCCTCTGTAGATGAGATCACAGTGGTCTGGTTGTATCCCTTGCTGGAAGTGAGAGCAGAGCAATAATGACCAAAGGGATAAACTTGCTTCCTGAGTTGTTCTGTTTTATTCCTGTCTTTTCTTTCTGTTTTCCTTCTCTCTTCGTGTCTTGCTGGGATTTTCTATTATCGCTGAGTCAGAAACAGATTTATCAGCTGCGAGTATGATTACTTTCCAGTTTGCACCTTGCTCTGATCTCAACGCAAACCATCCTGCCTCTTTGGTTTCCTGATGTTCTTGAAAGCAAGAGAAAATCTGAGCTCGGAACAAAATATCCAGGCAGCTTTCTCCAGAAGCAGCTATGCTGAGGCTTCACCGTGAGCTTCCTAGAGGGGAAGGACAAGATTTAGCACCTTCCCTTTCTCCAGACCGCTAACCTGCTATGGTTTTACAACGGTTGGGGCTGTACCAATGGATCATGCAGACAGGTCTGGGTGTATTCTTTCATCTTTTATTGTTCTGATCCCTTAGCAAAGGCACACAGTGGCAATTTAAACACTTTTAGGTTTACTACTGTGTTGGGGGAGGGAAATATGTTTTAAAGCTTATAAGCCTAGTAACTTTATTAAGATTTTCTGTTAAGTCTTATTAAGGCTCTTTAGGCTTATCATTAAGTTTTGTGTTGCGTTTCATATGTTTTTTGTGGGGAAACCAAACCAGAGCAACAGCAAGGCGCAATACACTGTTCCTTTAACAAAGCAAGCAAGAGGGAAGAAGTGATGTTATTGGCTTTGCAGGGAAGTGAAGATATTGCTACTAATTTATTCTCATAAAATGCAAATTTTATGGATGCTGGGAATTTTTATTATGGCTCTTGATGATTTGTATGACCTATGATACCTGCCAGGAACTTTACCTGGGAGCAAAGCCTCAGACTGGATGTTCAGCAGATAGAAGCGAAGACAGAAATGTCAATTGCCACTTGTTCTGTTAAACCTGATTCATCCAAACTTGAAGTGGGAATATCTTGAATGTACCTAAATCTCCATATACACTTCATGCATGCAAATCACAGTGGTGGTGAGTTAAACTGCATCCTGAATAGCTAGAGAAAAATAAACTCCAAGAAGTGGGAGTCAAATATGTGAGCTTGAATGTTCACTCTGTTCAGATAACTCCACTTCTGTGTATCTCAGAAGTGGACAGACCCCTTGAGCCCAGCCCTGGGTTGGCGATATCTCAATGACTCACACTTAAGTGCCATCTGCATCCTTCTTGTGTGGAAGCTGCTTATGGCTGCCCAGCTGGTCAAAGCCTTTGAAAAGACAGAATTTCCTCTTGGATTTTTGGGGGAAAAACACAAACATTACTTGCTTGTCTCCTCTTAGAGTCAGGTCCTAAGGCCAGGTTGAACAGAGTCTTGGGCAACATGGTCTAGTGTGAGGTGTCCCTGGCCATGGCAGGAGGTTGGAACTGGATGATCTTAAGGTCCTTTCCAACCCAAACCATTCTGTAATTCTATGATTCTATGACCACACTCTGTCATAGATGAGGATTTGGCAGAACTGGAAACAGAAAGCAGGTGAAAGAATTTTGCTAAGAAAGATGTTACGTGATACATATCCATATATATAAGATGAGTGTGAATGAAATCCATGCAAACCCTCAGGTTAACCATTATTTATTTAGTGCTCAGACCAGATGCAATTGCTTTTGCAAAGTGCTTGAGAGATTTGCTGCTACATTCACCTCTTTCCTTTTCCCACCCGCTGTTTGAAACATCCTGAGCAAGTGTATTTGAGCATCTTCTTGTCCTTCCTTACCAAGTTACACAGGAGTTGTCTTCCCATGTTGTTTGAGCTTTCTGTAACCTGCTGCTTTGTTCCAAGCTCCTCAAAGCTTCATCCTGCCTGGGCCAGCATGGCCATGTCCTTGTGAGCTGCTTGGTGGCCTCCTTGGTTGTCCTCTCACCACCTGCTCATGCTGAAGTTGTCTACAGAGAGTCTCTGGGCGTCTGTCATGTCCAGAGATTGCAAGCTGAAAATGTGGCCAAATCCACTCTTTTAGAGAGATAAGATAAAGGTAAGAATAGGAGTTATTGACCAGGCATAATGGGAGGTCACCAGTGACACAAACAACTCAATCTGGTCTAGAACAAGGTGTCCCTCCCCGTGGCAGGGGGTGGAACTGGATGAGCTTTAAGGTTCCTTCCAATCCCAACCAATCTGTGATTCTATGATTCCATGATTTTAAAAGCCTAAGTCAATAATGCATCAAAGGTTACCCATAGAGTCTAAGGCACAAACTCCAACACTGGACCTTGAAGTCCTGAACTTTAATCGCAAGCCTATTCTTGTCCCTCATCTTCCACAAATAATGTTGTGTGAAGGTTAATTTTGTATGAAAATGGAGTGAAATGAAATGCAGATACAATGAAAGCTGACACTAAACTGTGCTCAAGCAGAATTCAACCCTAACTGCTTTTCATTGCAGAAGAAACAGGGGCTAATCCGCTTATCAGTGGGAGTTGGAGGTCCTGTTCAAGTTGGAATGGGATGTTCAATTCAAGCAAAAGGATTTTCTCTCTGAATAAGAGGACACCTACTGAATATGCAAATAGTCAAATGTTCTCTTGACGGTTCTTATAAATGGATTGCTTACTGTGGTGTTTAATTGAGGTTAATTTCATCTTATATTTCTAGACTGCTGTTGGGCCTGCAGAATCCTGAAGTACTTTACCAGCAACTACAAACGTGTTCTGTTTAGAAGTAATTTAAGTCATTGGACTATATCCATTAACCACTGATATGATCAGCACCACCATGTACAGTGATGACAAAAAACTGTTCAACCATATTCCGAGATTAAATTATGAATTCTTCTACGAAAATTGATAAAGGCTTTCACATAGAATCACAGAATAGTTTGGGTTGGAAGTGATCTTCAGAGGTCATCCTGTCCAACCACCCTGCAATGAGGAGAGGCATCTTCAACTAGATCAGGCTGCCCAGAATCACATCCAGCGTGGCCTTGAATGGCTCCTGTACATACATACCACTATATTTCTTCTGGCCTTACTTGAAGGCTTTGCTGCTTTCTAGTTCCTGGAGTTAAATGCATCTACATCAAGAGACTGAATGTTCCAGTTAAGTTGCTGCAATTTCTAACAGCTCATGTCTCTCAGAAGGCTCACACAGAGTTCCCGTCTGGAGCGCTTGTGCGTTGATTTTTCAGGGTAAGCACTGATGGAAAAGCAATGTTTGAGGCTGCTGAGTCACTGGTGTGTGTCTGACACTGTGTCACTGTCAAAAAGAGGGGAAAAAGAAGGAATTTCGTGGTTTTCAGCATTCCCTCGCCTGTGCTGTGTGACATTCACAGACTCTGTGAGACTTTCACTGCTTTTACAGACCCTGTTTAAAGAAACTACAGGATGCTCTGAGATATTAAGCAACTAAATTAAATGTTGCACCATGAAATTGGTTGAAGGCACAAATTATGCTCTTGGACATTAAATATTTGCTACATTGATGGAAATTAACAGAATTTATTAATCCTATAGGAGATCTGATTGAGTAAATTTGACATAGGCTAAGATAGGTCTACATGCAAGAGAAGGTATTAATGTCCAAAGCACTTAAGTTCCAAGAAAAACACTTAAAATTTAGGTGCACTGAATCTAAGCATGTAAAAAGAAAGGGTAAGAAAAGGAAAAAGCCATATATATTGTTTTGTGTTTAGATGTTTTATGTTCTTTACCATGAGGGTGGTGAGGCACTGGAACAGATTGCCTAAAGTGGTAAATGATCCATCCCTGGCAGTGTTCAAGTCAGACTGGACAGAGCCTTTGGTGACATGGTCTAGCGTGAGTCATCTCTGCCCATGGCAGGGGGCTGGAACTGGATGATCTTAAGGTCCTTTCCAGCCCAAACTGTTCTATGAAGCTATGTTTCTATGTACTGTGGCTGCTCTGAGTATAATTCTTTGAGGAGCTTTCAATCTAAGATGCAGTTTTACTCTTTTTCCCTTGCAGATAGGCTTTACAAGGTCATGATCTGTTATATTGGAAGTGGTAAAACATTCTTGAAATGTGTTTTTGAAATCTTTAGACCTTTGACCACATTTGCTATGATGATACAGACTTAACAGTAAACCCACTTGAGAGGCATTTTAATGCAACACTTTAAATGAAATCAATGGGTAGTTTCAGAATGGCAGCTGAATGTGTGTTCTTGCCATTTTCCCATTTAACAAGAAGAAAAGGCCAAACAAGGACCAATTAGTCATAATAAAATAAGCTTTGATGACATTTTCACTCCTGAACTCTGGTATAAAACAGTCATCTAAGAAAGAACTGAAAGGATATATGAGGAATTTGGTAGTATAACTGCATGTACACACACATACAATCCTGAGTAAAAAATGATCAGGTAAAGGCACTGTGGATTATTTTGTATATGGAGAAAATGTGCTAGCTGTGTGTTTATGTGTATGCATGGAGCTTTTTGCTTCATTTTGTATTAACTTAAACTGATCTCAATCTCCCTTTGAAGTCTATGCAGGTTAAACTCTGTTTTCATTCTTTGGATCTCCTTGATGTTCATGTGCTCGAGTTATCCAGTCGTCTCTTCCATGGTAAGTCAATCTCCCCACTTGCTTGAGGATGATGAGCTCCATTTCTTCTAAATAGCTATTTTATTTAAATTAGTGGGGTTTGGTTGCTTATTTCCTTGTTGTTTTATAAAATGAAAAAAGTTTCTTGTATTAAAGCTATTGCTTAAATATTATTACCTGATTTTCCTGGAGTACAGCTCAATTTTTGCTCTAGTTACTAATAAAATATGCAAGCCTCTAAAATAATCATGTGAGAAATCTATTGCATATTTAATGTACAGTGTGGGGAGCTAAAATATTGTATGGAAAAGAGAAAAACAACGATTACCTCTCCACATGAATCCCTTGTCTACATCAAATAAGTGCAAGAAGATATATGTATTCATTTCACTTATTGCTAGCTAGTTTATAAACCAATGTATTTATCTGTCACTCTTAGTGTGTGAGTAAGGAGGAATTTTTATATAAAGTTATGAAAAATTATTGCATAGGATCAGTAATACAAATGTGATTGAACTATGAAAGTAGCACAGCCTATAGAACTAAAGTGAACCGGTTGCTTAAATAATGCTGATATCCTTGCAACTGCTGATCTTGACCGGTTTATTTACCATGACACATTCCTGGTCAAAGCATGCATTTAAGACTTTGCCGCTGTGGAATGAGATACTTTATTTCTACTGATATTCAATTTCCCTGTTTTGGACAAAGTCTTCTTTAGATTCCTTGTTTCTTTATTGCTGTAAAATCAGCCCTAGGAGCCATGGTTCAGATTTCTTTGTCTCCTCTGATGTGTTTTCCATCATTAGCTTTTCATTAAGGTGATATGTCGCTAGCAGAGATAGTGGCTACTCCTGAAGCTCTTTTAGTGATATGAAATTCCTGTTAGCCTTAATCTACCCATCACCCAGTCCCTCTGTATGTTTTCTGCTGTAAGTGCTGAGTCATCTTCCATTTCTGACCACGATAGTTTAGATGTAGCTTGATCTGAGTAGCCACATTTCTTAATGTCGATGATACCACAGCTAAAATGAGTTTAATTATTTCAGTGAATATCTTGCGTGTCAAAATAACAGCAATTTATTCAGCAGTAAAGTCCCTGTGTAGGTTGTGAGATAAGAGCCAAAAATTCAAAGGGGAATTTCTCTGTGCCTGTTTTCCTTGCATAAAATATTTCTTCTTGTTAGGGAGAGCCTTCAGCCTGGGGAACAAACCCAGACCTGGTGCATGCTCGTGCTTGAAGAGGAATCATTAATCTACCTTTTATATGCACAGAAAAGGCAAAAGAAATATTAAGCACTAAGCAGTATTAATAAAAGTAATAGCATACTGAGTTAAAACTAATCTTAGTGAAGCTTAATGGCAGTTTTGCCATCAATTCCAGTGAAGGCAGATGTTAGCCTTGTGGCTTTGCATGCAACCGTTTCCCAAGCAAGAATGCTTTAGACATTTAGACAGCTTTGGTAATTAATAGTTCTTTCAGATAGATCATCTACAAGCTTGTAAATCACGATGTGCTGCGAGATGCACGCAGCAGCTATAGACATGCCAGGAAATGTTTGAGTTTAAATTCAATGTTAATTTCAATGCAATTTAAATTCGTGAAGGTTTTTATGTAGTTTACCTTTTTATACTGTAAAGTGCAAGTAAAAGGCATGTGTACATAAACCTTTATGGATTTTAATCTAGACTTTTTAAAACTCCCATTACTACTTTGTCATTACTGAACTTAGTTATACCTAAGTTTAACGTATTACCATAACTAGGTTGTAACTACTAGAAAGCTTCTCCCACAAATTTCTGCTTTGCGGCTATTATTATATTCTCTTACCCATCATTTGAGCTACATGACTCCCCACAAGTGATGATAAGATGCTGTTTCATTTTACAGCAGTAAACATACATGCTACTCTAGGGAAACGGTGTGACGTGCTATAACTGGTCAACATCATGGAAAACAATTCATTTCATACCGTAAACACACTTGTGGCAGTATGAGTAATTTATACCAGAAATACCACTGTGAAGTCTTCTGGAAAGCTAGGAAAGATCTGACTTGGAATATGAGGAATCTTTAGCAAACAACAGTTCATCCTTGGCATGAGAAGCATGAAGTGTTTTTCTGTTTCTGCTTTGCTTTTTCTACTGTCGGGGTCCTGGCAAATGCACAAATTCATGATGTTACCTTTCCTTAGCTCTCTTTTTCTCTTTCTTTCTGTTTTACCTTCAGAGCAGCAATCCTTTCTATTTGAATTGCCAGCTGTATGGGAAATCTGATTACTGCCTGGTCCTGCTGAATAACTGCTTGGCCAAGGTGGGCAGGAGAGAAGAAGCGGCTGCTTTAAAGCCTTACCTGGAGATGCCATTCAATAAAAGGTCCTTTCGCAACGGGGTTGGATCAGGAATTAAAAAAACCTCCTCTCGAAGAGCAAAGTCTTAAACAAGTGTTCGAAACCACAGCCCCGGTTTTAGATCTGGTGTTTAACTTTGTGCTCAAATCCATTTGAATGCTTTCCGATGATAAAACCAACAGAGGCAAATGTACCCGTGTCTTCAGTGTCTAAACAGATGTTGATTTCAAAGACCACGAGCCAAGGGGAGCAGATGGGATTGCTCAGAAGGGGCTTTGTTTCCAAAAGTTATAGGATCATCAAATTTTGTGTTGAATGTTTCCATTCGGTGAATTCTCCTTCTTTGTAAAGCCTCAGCTTTAATCAGGTTGCTCTCGATTAATACAGACAAAATCCTGTGCTTTGAATAGATGGAGGACTGAAGGTGTTACTCCCATAGAGGCAAACCCACTGGCAATGCAAATCATGCCTGTACCTTCCTGTCCCAAATCACATTTACTTGAAGACAACCACTCTGGCAATTGTAAGACAGATTTAAAGTGCATTTCATTTGAGATTCCCCGACGTATCAAAGGGCACTGGTGAAAGAGAGAATCAGGCCCTACTTGTAACTGGTAGTTTCTCTTTCATATAGTTATTTAAAATTGCTTTAACAGGAAGCAATCCCTTAAGATGCATCATTTCATTTCCAGAGAAATCACTCTAAGGCTGGGTATCAATGCAGCTCCCTTTGCCTCAATTAATTGAATTACATAGGAAACACACATCTGATGAAATGTGCCATGCGTGGTTTCTGTTCATCTGCTGCAGTTGTGGTGCAGTAGTTAACAATAAGAGGTTTTATTAATATCCCGGGGGGGGAAAAAGGTCATTTGGTCTGAAAATATGGAAATGTGGTGTGTAGGAAAGGTCATCTGCTGAGTTACATCTGTGTGAGTTTTACCTTGTGGCTGTCTCCTCCAAATGCAGTGTAACAAACTGTGACATTGGCTTGAACATGTTGCATGTCCATGGGATGCATTCTGGATTCCAAGCTAAGATAACAATAAATCACTACGTGGATGCTTTCTAATATTTCCCTGTTAAATATCATAACCCAGGAGATCAGTATTAAACCCACAATATGGTTAATTGGTGTCATCACCTCCACAAAGCCCATTCCTGTGCTTTGCACCCCTAAGCCCGTGGTGAAATGTGGCTCAAGCTCGGAGCTGTGCTGGTGCCATAGTGGGTTTTGGGACTGCAGCTGGCTAATACTTGGCTGGTTCCAGGAGATCAAACACACTCCTGTCTGCATTTGTCCGTGCTGAAATGTTTAAAGCATCATACATTTAAAAGCTGCTTAAACACTTAGACTCCTTCTGGGTACCGCTGGTGTCTAGGTTGCTTAGCTCTTGAAGTCAAGTGACATCTAGAGACCTTTAAAAATGCATAAGGAAGATGTTAGATAATTATTATTCTTATGCACTCTGTCCTGTGTAATGTCTGGAGGGGGAAGCCCAGGCCAGCACGCAGTAGTGTCACTGCAGCAGGGCATTAGCCCTTCTTCATTCTCGGCCGCTGTGATTTCAGACACGGCCCATGTCCTGCAAATGCAATTTTTTCAACTCAAACCCTATAAAGCTGTGTCCAGAGCTGCCCAAGAAGCAGGTTTTTTAATGCCTTTGGCCATGGAACACTAAAGGCCCGAGCATGTGTGCCTAAAGGAGGGCCACAGAGATGCTGCGAGGGCTGGAGCAGCTCTGCTCTGCAGCCAGGCTGAGAGAGCTGGGCTGGGGCAGCCTGGAGAAGAGAAGGCTCCTGAAGGGGAGACCTTAGAGCAGCTCCAGTGCCTAAAGGGGCTACAGGAAACCTGGAGAGGGGCTTTGCACAAGGGTCTGTAGGGACAGGACAAGGGGAATGGCTTTAACCTGCCAGAGGGGAGACTGAGATGAGCTCTTAGGCAGAAGCTCTTCCCTGTGAGGGTGCTGAGGCGCTGGCACAGGGTGCCCAGAGAAGCTGTGGCTGCCCCATCCCTGGCAGTGTTCAAGGCCGGGTTGGACACAGGGGCTTGGAGCAAGCTGCTCCAGTGGAAGGTGTCCCTGCCCATGGCAGGGGTTGGGACTGGATGAGCTTTAAGGTCTCTTCCAACCCAAACCATTCTGTGACTGCTGAGCATGCGGGTAAACACCCCTGAGAGGCATCAAACCAAACCCTGTGTGCAGGGTCCCATCACTGATGCTTCTTCCTTTTCAGCAAAGGTAAAAAAAGGTGCACAGGTTTAATCATGCCCTTGTGGAGGCACAATGTGTGTCTTCTGCATCTGTCTGTACTCAGTGAGGTGGAGGTGTTCTGTCGCAATGCAGCTACCTGGAGTGGCTCTGTCAGGCTCCTTGCAGCTCCTATCACCCTCCAACTTATTTTTCAGGAAAGAAAAACAGACCAAGTCCAGATTTATCTTTGTCTTGGGCTTTCACATCCATTTTAGTGAACTTTTTTTCTACATAATCAAATACATTTCTGCCTTGGTAACCTGTGATAAACAAGACTGTCTGGAAGCCAACAGAGCTATATGTGCAGCTTTGAAAATCAGCCTCTTCATTTATTGTGTGGGATATGACTAAGTTGTTTAGTGCTTTGGTAATTGCCTTTGAGCAGGGTGTATTCAGGAGGGATGGAGAGTCGGTATCCCCTTATTTAAAGTGTGGACTGCAAGAAAAATAGCTTCTTGGCTACAGAACAAAAGCCCATTATTTATGATTTAGTCATTCCCTGACAAGCCACTCCACCTTGAGGGATCTGCATATACCAAAAGGAAGGTATGAGGAGACCACCAAGAGCCGTAAGTCTTGCACTCACCCGAATCACACCAAGCAAGCCTGGAAAATGTGGGTTATCCAGCTGACTTACAGAAGAGGTTCTGTCACCACTGGTCTGATCTTGCCATCGCCACCCACTGAAAACTCACAGTAGTTACGCTGCCTTTGACGTGTGATGCTGAGCTCTGTTCTGAACTTTAAAGGTGGCTTTATTTTGGAAAGATCAGAGAGTAACCTTAGTGATCTCTGTCAGAAAATAAGGATTGGAGGGTGCCATTGCTCAGCACATTAACTTCAGTGCTGACAGGAACTGGGAATGTGACATCCTGGGTCTTTTTTCAGTGCCAAGAGGACAACGGAGCAGCTGTAGGCACGCTAGCCTACAGCATGCTTAATGCGCTGCAGTGAGTTATGGTCCTTACTGGAGAACAGGGATTCATTGCTTGGGCTTGTTTGGGTGAGCTGAGTGCAGGATTGCCTGCACAAGTAAAGTGCCCAGCTTAGCCCTGACACTGTTAGGGTGACGAGGCACTGGAATGAGTTGCCCAGGGAAGTTGTGAATGCTCCATCGCTGGCGGTGTTCAAGGCTGGGTTGGACATAGCCTTGGATGGCATGGTTTAGTGGGAGGTGTCCCTGGCCATGGCAGGGGGGTTGGAACTCAATGTTCTTAAGGTCTTTTCCAACCCTGACTATTCTATGATTCTATGATTCTATGACTTTCCTTATTATTTTTCTTGGCTAACCTAAAAGAAAGGATAAACAAATTTAGAAGGTAGGAACAGTAATGCTTTGTCTGGGGATTGAGGAGCAAGCTGGGCAGCTGGGAACACCTTGTTTCTTGGCCTTAGATAAGCCACTTCATTTCTACTTGATTTCTCCATCTGAAAAATAAGACATTATCTTCATTAAGCCCTCTCACATAAGCAGTGTCACGAGTGGTGGATCTATAAGGTGACTTGGAGGTGCTGGGACAAAGAAGGGTGGTCTGTCCGTTACTCCAGGTACTACGGAACAGAGAAGCTGTGGCTGCCCCATCCCTGGCAGTGTTCAAGGCCAGGTCAGACCCAGGGGCTTGGAGCAAGCTGCTCTAGTGGAAGGTGTCCCTGCCCGTGGCAGGGGTTGGAACTGGATGAGCTTTAGGGTCCCTTCCAACACAAACCATTGCAGGTTTGTATGATTCTATGATGCAGGTGAGATGCTTATTTCTTGATGAGTCTGAGTGAGATGTGTCCTATACACCTGCACTTTCAAAGTCCAGCTGCTATAATTTATTCAACCTTATGCTAATAATATTATGTCTTTTCTTCTTTCTTGTTCATGCATCCTTTGGTAAAATACATTAAAATGCATTTAAAGGACATGCAGACTCCCTGAATCCATAGGGATTTTTCTTTTAGCCTACTTTGCTCTAACTTCTATCTATCTGTGGAGGCTTTGGACATAAGTTTCCGCTAATAAGTCGTCCTTGTCTTTGTGCTGTGAGAGCCATCTTCAAGCACAGCAGTCACTATGTTTAGCAGCCAGCCTGTCCTGAGCCCTGGGCTTGGGCTGCTACTGCCCTGCAGGAGCCTGTGCTGCATCCCCATCCCCACCTTGCAAAGGCTTCTGCACATTACTGCATGTTGCCTTCTGCTGCTGTGCTCCCTACAAAGGATCTGTGCCTTTGGAGGAGGTAGCTAAGGTTATCACTAGGTGAAAAAGTAAGGAACAAATCCAGTAAAATACGAACAAGGGAAATCTGCCTGCAGACAGGAGGAGGAATTAACATTTCTCTTTTTATTGGCAAGAAAGGCAATTAAACCGCCTAATGTAAGAGCATCTCATTTACTTGAAAGACTGAAAATTAGTTGTTGTAATGGCATACCAATACTTGGTGTTCTGATTACCAAGCATATATTAAAGCATATATATATCACATTTAGATTTCCTAATTTGCTATTATTTGCCTGTACATGCTAATTTATTGCCTTAAAGTACTGTGAGGATGAAAGGAAGAAGTCTCTTGCTGCTTTCAGCTCTGGATATAATTTTGACCTTAAGAAAGAGCAAGACAGATATGAGAGAGTATATTAGATGTTATTATGACTGTAATAAAATACAGATAAAAATCATAGTGCAGAAAGACTCTAAGACAACTATTAAGCATTTGTCATAGAAAGAAAATCAAAATTTAACTTATCAGGTATTCTGGCACTTTAAAGATTCATCATGAAAAATTACTTCTAACAGCGAAGCATTTAGGCAATATGTCATTGATGAGCTGCCTGCTTAAACGTTTCCAGAGTTTCAAAAAGATAAAGAAATGTCAAAGATAGGCTTTTTATTAGTCTGACAGAATCTTCCCCTAGATTTACATATCTTTTTAATAGCAAACCAGTACGGCATTGCATTTATCTACTAAGAAAACAAGCCGAGCTCATTGTCCTACCCAAACATACGATGCTTGGTGAACATAACCCAACCAGAATGTGGCTTGTGGACTGCAAAAATGATCCAGCTCTACATCAGACTTCACTCTGGTATTCATGTTTAGAGCCAAGGGGGGATTTTTCCACCTTTGTGGTGATAGAAAGACTTTTTCTTCTAATACCTTACTGGATTTGAAGTCATTGGGTTGATTATGCTTAAAATTAAGCATATCTTAAAAGCTCGATCAACTGAGACCTGTCTTTTCAAAGCCTTCGGTATGAACCTTTCTGAGGACATAAAAGGGCTCAATGCGATAAGAAATGAGCTATCAAGTGCTGCTCCCGAGACATCTTCCACAACTCATTGAAGCCAACAAGAAAGCTGCTGAGCACCTTCAATGGGCTTTGGATCAGATGCTCAGCATATTAAGGGTAAGAGTATTTTGTGTTTTCTGCTTACAGTCGATCGAATGAATCCAGTGAATCTCTATGGCAACCCTCGAGCACCTCACAGCAGCTTCGTGCACTAATAGACTTTTCTTCCCAGAAAGCATCCTCATTGATTTCTGTAGTTTGTGCCTGCTGTCTCTTTTAGTCCGTCATATCTTCATTTGGGGACCGTAGCATCGCTGGCATTCCAAAACCGCAGCCAAATGCTGGAGCTGGGAGCTCCACAAGGAGCAGTTGGCTCGGTCTTCATTAGCAGCCACTGCTTTGTAATTAGTAGCATGACACTTGGGTGAACCGAAGGTCTACAAGGATGTGTGTGCACATTTAGTGCTAACCACAGAGATGAAAATACAGGAGTGAGCATTATTCTAGAGTGATGTCAGTTCCACTACCACTTTATTTCTTCTTATTATAGAATCATAGAATCATAGAATAGTAAGGGTTGGAAAGGACCTCAAGATCATCGAGTTCCAACCCCCCCGCCATGGGCAGGGACACCTCCCACTAAACCATGCCATCCAAGGCTATGTCCAACCCCACCTTGAACGCCACCAGGGATGAAGCATTCACAACCTCCCTGGGCAACCCATTCCAGGGCCCCACCACCCTCACAGTAAAGAATTTCTTCCTCAGATCCAATCTAAGCCTCCCCTGTTTAAGTTTAAACCCATTACCCCTTGTCCTCTCACCACAGTCCCTAATGAAGAGTCCCTCCCCAGCATCCCTATAGGCCCCCTTCAGGTATTGGAAGGCTGCTATGAGGTTTCCACACAGCCTTCTCTTCTCCAGGCTGAACAGCCCCAATTTTCTCAGCCTATCTTCATACGAGAGGTGCTCCAGTCCCCTGATCATCCTCGTGGCCTCCTCTGCACTTGTTCTAACAGTTCCATGTTTATATTTTAAATGAAAAGTCCACTAGCAAATAGATGATGGTTCTATGTGTTGCAGAGGTTTGTTGACTTTGTTTTCAAGTAAAAACCATAAAGCAAATGTAAAGAACAAATGGATCTCAACTTAATTCAAAATACAGGAGGGAATCATAGAACCATAGAACAGTTGGGTTGGAAGGGACCTTAAAGATCAAGGGAGAATAAGTGCAAGTAAAAATGACCACTGGGGGAAAAATCACTGTCAGTCAGTAGTTTTGCTCTTCTTCACTGACTATTTCTTTACAATGCTGTTATGGAATATTATTACAGTAAACAAAGACCTGGAGTCATGATGTATATTGGTAGGAGCCTGCTTGATGGAGCTCATTTTCATAGAATGATTTGGGTTGGAAAGGACCTTAAGATCATTTGCTTCCAACCCCCAGTGCCAGGGTCTTCATGCTCATGCACATCCGCGGTGTTTGATGTGTCTTTCTTAGCACCGGGTGCCTCTGGATGGTGCATCTCTGCATGGGTGTGGGAAATCCATTGATACAGCAGATGGATGAGATGTACCATACTGCAGTGGGAGGTTAGACACATAGTTCTCATACAGACATCTCCTTTGAGGCTATAAATTAAGCTGTCTTAACTTTAAGTTGAGTCCCACTGTTTCTGTTAATGATTTTCTTGAAGCTACTAAATGGCAGTTGTGGTAACCTGCCCCACAATGTAGAAATATGTCAGAGATATCACGTTCCCAGTTTCAAGTCATAAGGGCTTTTGCTACACTTTTTACGTATCTTAGATATATACCATGTTATAAAAATGGACATTTTTGAGTCTGCTGATCTTTTTGCTTTCTAGTTTTAGCCAGATCTGCAAATTATTCCTTCCTACTGGCAATAAGAATGTTGTTAGCTTCCTGGATGTTGGGAGCAGCACAGTCACGAGCATATTTCTTGCTGCTCAGTGATGCCTGACAAAGTGCATCCTGTGAAATGTCACTTCATTTCATGTTTCTCAGTTTTAAATTCATTTTTACATTCAAAATATGGCAAAATCATTGTTGCACCGGACACCATGGCACGTCAGGAAGGAAGCTAAGTCATAGAATGGCTAAGTCATGCACTTAAAAAATGCTGGCTTGACAGCACCATAATCATAGAACCCTAGAATGGTTTGTGTTGGAAGAGACCTTAAAGCTCATCCAGTCCTGACCCCTGCCATGGGCACGGACACTTTCCACCAGAGCAGGTTGCTCCAAGCCCCTTGAGAAGAAGCAATGTGTAAGTCAAGAGATAAGCTCTTCATCTGTTCATTATTGACTCAGTGTCATGGTTTGGCATCTGAAGTCATGCCAAGTGTGGGCTAGCCCTGAGAGCTGGACTCTAGCTGCTGTCATACTTCCTGCCCCCACGATGTGCATGAGAATTTCAAGTGCTATATTTCCATATCTTTTAATAAAATGGCTAAAATGGCACAATAAGAAAAAAAAACCTTAATACACAATTTATAATTTCTTTTATCATCGATTACTTTTGGTTACTCTTTGGATAAGAGAGAATTTATGTTGTTGCTTATCATTGGTACTTTTGGTTACTCATGTCCATTTCTTAATGAGGTTCCTTACAGCCACTTGAGGCAATGTAGGAAATTGACCAGAGGAGCTTACAGAGTGACTTAAGGCCAAATCCTGATGGCTGGACATAATGAAGTATGCTACCTGATGCATGGAGATCCTGTTGGCTACTTTAAACAACCTTAAATGAAAGAAGACAAATGACCTACGTGGGTAGAATTAATGTAATTGGTCTATGAAAACGATACTCATAAACCAATAAGAAATGTTATGGGTTGGTATTCATTTTCTTCTTTGCCTATCTGCAAACACGTACAATAATGTAACTAGCTTTCCTATGGATGTTTCTGCCTGCTAGCAGCCAGGCAAGCCACTGTGTCAAGCACAATCTCCATTGCAAATTGACGCAACTCAAGCTCCAGGTCACTAACACACTTGGAAAACCCAACTGTTTTCTCTGTTTTTGCATCATGCCAGCATTTGTCTCTACTCCCATCACCAAACTCTTGCTTTTGGTGCACAAGTGCTTTGTGATGCACTGTTGTCTTTGCGCAGTGTGGGAAAAGGGTGTGCATGAGAATGAGACCTACACAAGATGTTTGGTTCTGCTCCCTGGCAGTTTAGCTAGCTTGCTCTTTTGAATGTAAAGCATCGAGTCAATTTGCATATCTGGGTACTTAAACTTTACAAATGACTCCTTGTGATCAACAGATAAGGTGTCATTTATGTGCTTGTGTTAAGGAAATGAGTTACATTTATCTTTGCTTGCTCTCAGAATGAAGTCAGGTACTTCAGCACCCTGAGAGCTTGTGCTGTTTGCCTGTCACCCAGTCTGTACCTTTGAGCTTGCAACACTAATTAACAATACCATAGATGCCTTAAATTGAAAACTAGATGTTTTGACCACCAGCCTAATGTTATTTTGCTATACGATATTTTGCTAAGCCATATTTATTTCACTTTTTATTTGTATAAAATACATTGTGATTTAGATGGATACAGCCATATCGCATGAAAAAAAACACAGCATTTTTAAGGGTCTTGTGGCTGAAGACAGTTTCATTTGACATACTAATTGGAAAGTGGTTGTTTAAGTGCTTGCTGTTGGGGAATGTATGATTTGGTTATTCATTAACATCATATCATTAGAAGGACTTTTTACAAGGGCCTGTAGGGACAGGCCAAGCGGAATGGCTTTAACCTGCCAGAGGGGAGACTGAGATGAGCTCTTAGGCAGAAGCTCTTCCCTGTGAGGGTGCTGAGGCGCTGGCACAGGGTGCCCAGAGAAGCTGTGGCTGCCCCATCCCTGGCAGTGTTCAAGGCCAGGTTGGACACAGGGGCTTGGAGCAAGCTGCTCTAGTGGAAGGTGTCCCTGCCCGTGGCAGTGGTTGGAACTGGACGAGCTTTAAGGTCCCCTCCAACACAAACCAGTCTGGGATTCTGTGATTAGTGTTAGTTCATTGCAGCTCCTTCGCTGTGTTATAGGGAATGGGTAGGGACAAGGTCCTGCTGTCCGACACCTGCCTTTGTGCTGCTGGAGGACAGAATTTCACTCTATGTTTGACCTCCCAAACGTATGTCCTTTTCCCTGTGAACCAGTTTGATACCGATATGTCTGTGCCTCTTCAGTAGAGGCCAGTATCATTTTACTTGATGGCAATATAGTTTTTAATGTGTTTGCAACAAATGCAGAGATTTTACGTTGTGCAAATGAAAACAAAATCGTCTTCCCTATTAGATCTCCACAAGCCTTGTCCTGGCCACCATTAAAATCCTTGCATTTACCAATATTCATCACAAATGAGGTAGTAGTTTTGCATTATGGGGTTTTGAAGTGATCCCAATGCAGTTGTCTTCTGTTCCTCAATGTCTTGTTAAATGCAGTACTGGTCAGTAACAGCAGCGAGGTAAGTACTCGTTCATGACTAACTGAACAAAACAGGGAAGGGAAAGCAAACACAACCACTCTCCAGGGGACCCTGTCTCACAGTGAATAAAAACTCTTATTTCTAAGAGTTACTTTTAAGATCCTTGACCTTCAGGAAACGGTTCAATTTTTCCATCAATAAACAATGAGTTTCACATGCCAGCGGGGGACAGCAAAGAGATGCCTCTCATTCTGCTCATAGTTTTATGCTGTGGAGTTGCAGAGGCACCAATCCCGGATTGCTGAGCCCAGGCAGGAATGCAGTGAGCCTGATGTGGAGCCTTGCTATTAAAATGCACTGATTGTTTCCTACAGGAAGCTTCCCCACACTCCCTATGGCACCTTGGGCGGGTAACTTACTATATCTGCTCTTGAATCTTACATCCGCAAAATAGAAGCTTGTCCTTTTTCCCTTCCTGTCTTACACTGATGTGATTCCCTGCTGCTGGGGCTGGCACACACTCTCTAGTTGGAGTATGCACAGTACTTAACCAGTGCAAATTAATTATGTCAGCACTGTGGTAGTGCAAACAACCATAATTGTGGGCATGGTGGGTAACCAGCGTGTGATGGCATGAAGGAGACTGCAGAGAAAGGACAGGCTAAAATTGGATCTCTGAGCAATTTCCCTATTTTGAGGGTGTTTTCTTGCCCAGGAAAGTTACCAGAGAGCTAAAAGCCTGTGATGTGTATATTTTGCTTTCTTCATATTCATAGCTTTAAACGTGGTTGGAGATGGGAGCTGGAGATGGGAGCTGGAGATGGGAGGCGAGGTACTTTTACCTCTGTGAGCTGGAAGCTGCTGCAGGTTAGCATTCCGTAATTACTTTTGTCATCAAGATGAATGCCATCCTACAAAAGTTGGAAGCTAACAGCACCTCGGCTTTGATATATGAATATTACCACTTTGAATGTTGAATGGCATTATAGATGGTTTATGGTTTTATGACTATGAGACATTTCTTAGTCTCTGATTCAGAAATACGTTTACTACATATTTTAAAGTAACTTTTGGGTCTGTGACGCCTCTTTTGGCAAGCCTGTGGTTTCAGAACAGCTTCTTGAAGTGAGTTGAAGGGATTGGAGGATTTTAGAGATATCCATCACTAAACTTAGGTACAGAGTAGTCACCTTAACACCTCTACTTTAATACCCTGCAGTGTCAAGGAACGGCTGTGTTGCATTAAGTCGCTCCAATTCCTGCTGGGAAATCACCCAGCCTTCATAGATAGCTGTTGCAATGTGAAATAGTTAATGCCTGTTCCCTTAAATTGTATACCCTGCTAGCTATGCAAAGATCATGCAAATGTCACCTCACAGAGAACACATTCACAGAACTGCGTTAGTTTTTAGAGTGAAAATAGCATCATTTTGGTTTGAGCGTGTTTCTCCCCTCACCCCTTGCCTGCCGCAGCCCCGTGGTTCTGCACAAGGCAATAATCACCACTTAAAATGTGGTTGAAAAAAGGCAGAAAAATGGAAGAGTGCCCTCTAACGACAACAAATCCAGCCAAAGGGGGCTGGAAAGGCAGCGAAAGGCTGAACCACGACAAAGGGTCGTAAGGGTTGGCCATAACTCGTTGGTATGAACAGTGTTTTGAGGAGAAAACCAGACAGGAACACTGGAAAACTTGAGTATTTCAAAAGCATCAAATGGATTTGAGATGCCAGCACCCAGGAAAAGCCAGATCTGAGCCTCAAATGCTGTTCAGTTTGAAAATCCTCTCCCAGATGAGGATTCAGCCTTTTCCTCACTGTCTTTTGGTGGTATGCACATTTAGTAGGGATTGAGTCTGACTTGTGGGTAAGTAGGTCTTCAGGTTTATGGTAGCAGCAAAACTCAACTGGCACTGAATGGCATGGAGCAACTGGACTGCTCTGTATCACCATCATTTTGGTGAATAGCTTACAAAAGAGGACCCAAGGTTTCCTGGCGTTGAACACTCAAGGAAACCAATGAGGCGATGCAGGTCCTTGAGGAATGTGGTAGTGCAAATATCCCAGCAACATCATAACCTCACATTTATGGGATGGGAACTGGCACTCAGACTATCTGGGGTACAGCAAGGACTTTGCAGAAGGGTTCTGATGTTTACAGCAGCTTCGTGCAATTCCGTTACTCCATCCAATTGCTGTCAGCTCCAACAGCTACTTGTGTTCTTACAGGAGGTGCTTCAGAAGGCAAAACAAAGCAGTACCACCAGCAACAGGAAAACACTCAGTGTTCATTTGTGGCTGGCTGAGAAGCTGTTCTCCCTGAAAAGGTAGGCTCTAAATACAAAATGTTTCATGTGATTATGGCAATTGTCAAAATACACAGATTAAGTAAAGTAAACAAGTATTGGATCTGTTACAGCTTCCCATTGCAGCAAGTACACTACAAAAATATTAAAAGATCCACGATAAAAACCCCAAAAAAGAGGAAAAATCAGTTTGCCCCATTATATGCTAGTGAATAAATATCAAAGATTAATGAACACAAGGCACAAGTCCTGATGTGAACACCCCTTTGGTTTACACGCCCATCATCTTTCCTGCCTGTGATTTATACAGCAACATATTGTGGGAGATTGTTTTCCATTGTCGACTGGCAGCAGATTCCTGTGGATTTCATGCTGGGTCATTTATGGTGCCACTTCTCCAGTTCACCCTCTGGCTTCTCTCTCACCCTGGGATCGTGGCTACTTAACCATAGGGAAGTATCTGGGGAATAAGCACCAAATGTGATTCCACACACACTCCTGGCTGCAATGCCTGATATTGTGATCATTCAGCCAGCTCCTGGGAATACGCACAGGGAAAGAACACCAAGGTGGATGCAAATGCGAACAGGATTGAAACATCTATCACTCATTCACTGAGAAATATTTACAGTAGTTTCTAACGTGAGAAAGGATTAATGAAACGTGCATCCTAAGGGGATTTTATGGTCAAATTTGATTCCAAACATTTGCAATCTATGCAGAAATTGCTCGCTCGTTAAGTATTGGAAAAGACCAGGAATGAAACAAAGCCCCAAAAGGAATTGAAATTGGGTTGCCCAGAAATCTCATCCAAACAGTTTTCCATTGTGAAATGCCAGATCATAAAAAAATGAAGCGATCTGCTGAAATCAATCAATCCTGACAAAGTCAGAGGGAGGGAGATTCCTTGCCAGCTCACCCGTTCAGTTCCCTGGTCCACTCTCCTCCCAGTATCAGATTGATGATGCTCGTCCCCCCAAGCACCTGGACCAAGTTCCCCTCAACCCTGGATGCACTGAGTTACTTTGGAGCCATTGAAGTCAAGCATCACTTTGACCTTTCTGG
Source organism: Amazona ochrocephala (assembly GCA_039720435.1). Classification (NCBI taxonomy): domain Eukaryota; kingdom Metazoa; phylum Chordata; class Aves; order Psittaciformes; family Psittacidae; genus Amazona; species Amazona ochrocephala. Next base: position 2,894,308 of record CM077881.1, on the reverse strand, counting down.
TAAATTGAATGACACATTTCCTCTTTTGACATGGCATATACATGTGCATTTGGGTTTTTCCATTTAGTAATGTGGGGTTTTCATCTCAGGGTTTGTTGCACTGTAGTTTCTGGTCTACTATGGAAGCAAACTGAAGCTGAAAGCTAACAAGCACAGCCTATAGACAAGATCTCCCAGTTCAGCAAAGCACCCAAGTGCTTGTCTCTAAGAGATTAGCACATTTATTGGAGTCAGTAAGTGTTTATTCTTTGTTTTTCAGTGATTCTCAGGTAATCCAAAGCAAGCTGAGCACTCATGGTGCTAAAAAGAGAGAGAAATGCCCAGCCTTGGAGAGCTGCCATCAAAATTGACCATTTCCAAGCTGCAGTGCAGGTATTTACAGTGGGTCATGAGGCTTTCCTAAACCTCATTATACCCTACATAAAGGCATTAGCCCTGCAGCTACTGCACCTGCACTAATTTAGGTGCAATGGGGGGGATGTAGGGAGAGCATGAGCACAGGGGTGCAGCAGTTGGACCTGCAGTTAATGGCTCTGCTGGCTCTGCATCCAAGCTGCTGAAGGTGTTTGTGCATTATAATAAGCATCTCTTGTTTTTCCATTTTAGCTATAGCATGATGTGATTCCCAGACATAAAGGAGGTGTTCCGACACATACTGGCATCAGTTTTGGGTACATATGTGTAGGCTTAAGATGCCGGTTAGCAGATGGAGGTAGTGCAGATGGCATGGCTATCACATATGGGGAGGAGTGTTTGATTCCTCCGAGTAGGAGTGTGATGTTATTCTCAATCAGAGGGGTCAGAATAGCTTTCCCTTGCCACTTAGTATTCTTGGTACCTGTTATTTCAGGATGGAAAAAGTCTGTAAATATAGCATGTCAAGGCTCATTGCTGGAAACTTGGGAGGGATGGGTATGGGAGAGGTATTTCCAGATAAGACAGTCTGTATTCTGCAAGCCATCTCTGATAAATGCTGATTAATTGTTATTTCTTCTTAACCAATACCATAAGGGGAGATGAAGCTCTCCTTCACAGAGCAATGGCCTGGTTTAAATTAAGATTCAGGAGAATGATGGGTGCACGCCACTGCTGAATGCGTGGGGAGAGCAAGGTAATATTGCAGTGCTTTGCTTTCCCAGAAACAATTTCTAATGCTCTCTCTTAAAACACAATGCCCACTAGTGGGTAGAAACCAATATTAAATCTGTCATGGTTTTATTGCATTCTGAACGTCTCGGTTTGAAATCTAAGTTAACTTGCACAGAAAAGCAAGGGTCCTTCTAGGAAAGCAGCGTTCTGGCAGCATAAACTACAGCCAAGGTCGAAAGGGAAATGAAACATATCTGTGCTCTCCTGACACTAGAGAACCTGTTAAAAGCAAAGCATTCTGCAGCAGTGACTGAGGGGTTTTATTTCTTGTACGGATTTCCTTAGAATTTTAATGGGGGAAGCCACGTAGCGAGTATGATTCTTCCACTTTGATAGCTACAAGAGTGGATTTTATGGAAAACGAGTGCCTCTTACCTCTTCCTAATGAAAACACTGCCACCAGCTGGTTAATAAATGGGTTTGACTGGGGTTTTACACAGAAATGCACTTTTTCTTGAAACCCACAGCTGAGCTGGAAGTGATGGTTTAGGTCAAGATCTTTCAGAATAGAGAGAACTGATTATCTGTACCTAATGTACTCTATTAATATTTTCATTATAAATATGTGATGATAATGCAGTTAATGCTTCCTACCTTAAACGTGTTGTTAAACAGACCTTCGGGGCAAAGCTGAGCTCAGCACAGGAAGGTGCCCGCTACACGAGGTACAAAAGGCTCCTTCTACCTCCGTGACCTGGTGCGACCATCTCCAGGTTTTGTAACCGATTATTTTAAAGTTAATACTAAAATTATTTAAATCAAGGTATTTGGAATGTGTCGAGATTAATTTGCCTTTTCAGATTCACCTTTTTTTTACTGATGCCCAGTGTTTTGTGGAGTCACTGCTCACAGGGGTTGGAATGAAACCTGGCAGCTCTATGTTGTGACAGCAGTTATGGGGTTTGAAGACAAGACTTTTGCACTGTGCCATGAATGTCATCAGCTCCTCACTCCTCATTTTTCTACACATGGCTACTGGTTAAGACATTGGGCAGCGCTGACATTTCAATTGCCATGCTGGTTTTCACTTCTATACTTGAGACAATTCGCGCGCTCAGAAGGATCATTGCAGGTTCTCTGCAGACCCAAGGAAAATGAAGTTCAGCTTTTTGAAGTTGTCATAACAATCGCAGGGAAAAGAAATCTTGTAAATGGAGGTTGAGGCTCGGAGGTGTAATTCTCTGCTCAGGAGGGATTCACATTGATCTTGTGTCTGAAAGTGGATATACTGCAGTCTCAGAAGTCGCCAGTTGATAGTAGGTATGTTTCATATTGCATACACCATCCTCCTTACTACTGACAATCTCCTTTGCCCCCAAATTCAAGTGGTGAGTTTTGGGGGTTTTGGTTTGTTTCTAAGCTCTTTCAGCAAGTTGAAGCCATCAGGAATCTCAGGGCCCCAAACTCTTCACCAAGCTTTGACCTGAAGAAAATGTTTGATACAGGCTGCATACAGCCTGTCTTCTGTGCCATGAGCGAAGGATGCTCCTGGGCTTTGCCACAATACTCAGTTTAGGGCAAACCTAAACCTCAAGGGAGTTGATCTGGGTGTCGCCGCTGCTTGCAGCTGAAGAGCTTGAAGAGGCAAGGGAGATTCTCCCATTACCTGTGCAATGTATGAATCCTTCTGGAAGAGTAACAGCGGCAGTGACGCATCCCTGGCAGTGTTCAAGGCCAGGTTGGATGGGGCTTGGAGCAACCTGCTCTAGTGGAAGGCGTCCCTGCCTGTGGCAGGGGTTGGAACTTGAGGAGCTTTAAGGTTCTTTCTAACCCAAAACATTCTATGGTACTATGATTCCATGATTTATTTTCCTCCTGTGTGTTTCAGCAGTGGCACACGGGATAACCTTATCCATAATTAAGGCTGAATTAATACTCCCACCGAAGCCAGCCTGAAGTTCCCCGCATATCACATTCCAACAGTGGGTTCTACTTCCAGCTTTAGCACAGGGAATATTTAATGGATAGTTGTTTTTTCTTTGTAAATCTTCAAAGAAGTGATTACTACTTTGCTCATTGCAGGTATTTGAACATGGTCTCATTTGGGGCTTGGTGCATGGGGTGGGAGCTCCCCTCCACCACCGTGTAGTATAAACAGCAGGGCTTTTATTGATTTCTTCTGAATGTCAATATCACAGTAGAAACACTGCAGTAGAAACAACTTATTTTTCCTTTCTTAACATGCATACAAGCAGAGAAGAACTCAAACTAAAACCTCCATCCTCCTATTTGAAGCACAGCTTAAAGCAGTTTGTACTGGACACAAAAAAGTGATCCAAATCTGTAAATACTCCTGCAGATGAAGTGAAACCTTCCATCCATGGATAAAAGCTCATCTGCAGATGAAATCTATCTCGCATTGCAGCAGAGAGCCAAAGAGCCAGGACACCTGGGGCTCAGGTATTGCTATGCACTTTTAAGATGATATCTTAAAACCTCTCACAGGCAGTTTATCAGTCATTAAAATGTGGTTAATTGTTGTCCCACGAGGGCAGCCTTAATGAGGAGCAGATTTCTGCCTGCGGTGTCTAAAAACAAGCTGATAAGCATGTTGGTTTATACCAGAGTTCAGGTTTGTGCGTGATTGTCTTGAGGGCTCATTAGTCTTAATCTAATACCACCTGTAGTCAGCAGAGATCTGAATTAGCTGAGGGTTGGTTCAAGTCTTCACGCCATGTAAGTAAACTCACTAAAGTTATTGTAGATATTTCCTGAAGTTAAAAGTAATTCCAAGTTTGCATGAAAAACACTTACTGCTTGTGCTAACAGATTGGGATCTTTATGTTCTAGTTGTACGTGTTTATTTTAGGTAAATTCTTCCATTAGTAAAGATAAGAACCGAGAAATTAAACCAATTTAAACCCCCTAAAATGAAACGAATTAGATACATGAGCCATTATGGGGGGGAAATCAACATACTCCACTTTTTTCTGCATAGACTACGAGTTTCTGCCAGGTTTTTCCTCCTGCCTGAATGCCACAAGACTTAAAATAATTCATGTTATTGGTTTTAACAAGAGCTGGTGATATGATTTTAAATGACTCCAAGCCTTCTACAAGCATTACAGTTTCAAACCAGCAGCCCACAAGTCCTGCTTGGGGCTCATTGGGATGTACTGTTCTCCCCAAACAAGCATGTGCTGTTACCTTCTGTGATATGAGACCAAATTAATTGCTGCTGTTGTTCCTCGGAAACCAGGGGTTCTCTAATGATCCGATATCTCATTAGGCAACACGAAAGCATTGGTTTCTGCTAAAGAGTGGTTTGCCCAGGGAGGGCCTCCTTGGCACCTGATTTTTCATGGGCTGACAGTAGGCACAGCGCCTTAAAACATCACAGAATTGGAGTTACTTTGTCTCTGCTCCTTCCACACACTAAGCGTGTTCTATTCTCCATCTCTACCTAAATGCCTAAGTGGAATATTGCTGTTCAGCAATAACAACAGAATAAATCAAGTCCATTGGTATAATTGGCTGCAAAAATTCCCCTCTGGGATGAAATTTGGGATGTACAACATTTTACAACATTGGGCCAGGTTATGCCTGGTATTCCAATTTATTTCAGTAGACCTCCTGAAAAATAAGGAGAGAATAGGGGAGCCAGCCCCATGCCTTGCCAGGGATGCTGCCAGCAAAGGCACAGGGGCTGCACAGTGCAGGGTTAGTACAAGAGAGTTAAAACATGTTAAACTCCTGTATGGAATCTCTCATCCAGGAGGAGAAATTTCTTAGTTCACTGTACCGTAATCCTGCCTTAGAGAGGAGGATTAGAGGAGGATTAAGCTACAGTGAGCCAAGGTCACTCTATTCCCAAATGACAGACTTCACACAGAGATTTAGTATCATTTGGAAAATGCCCATTGACTTCACATGGCCGTGTGGTTTATCCCATCTTCCCAAACCTGCCTGCATAGACATGACCTGGGAGTTTCAGATACACAGCTTGGGGGGATGAAACTTTCTGATTCCTAGGAGTGTTGGATTTGGGATGGCTGCAGGACAGGGAGCATCTCCACTGGCTACAGAGGATGTAGCCTCACCACAGACAGCTATTCCCATGCATTACTGCTCACCAGAGGCAGGATGCAAATACAGTAACCTTCATGGGGTAGGAGTGGGGAGCAATGGTAGTTTGATTGAAAACTGAGATTTAAAGATTTTACCTGGGTGTTTGTTATTCACTCTTTCTATTGTTGGGATCTATTTTGGGATCTGATATATAAGAGAATACATTCTCCATGCAGCAAATAAAGATGCAGATCTGATGATGGAATGAAGTTATTCCCTAACTAAACAACAAAAATTATGTATTTTCAAGGTGAAACTCATTCCAGGGAGATATTTAGACATGGGTGCATCCATAGAGGCCATTCTAGATTCTGACGTGACTCAATCAGAGGGTTGCTTATCAACAAAAAGTAACTGAATAGTTGTAGTTAATCATCTGAAGCCTAACTCAGTATATGAAATGGCCAAATCTGAACTGAAAACTGTGTATATTTGTAACCAGCTGTTATTTTGGGTCAGACATGTGCTTTTTGTTATTGTGAGTACTTTCCTTTTGCTGGACGCTGGCAGCCAGGCTGGTCTGAGTTACCTGGTAGCTTGAGAGGTGTCTTTTGAATTCATGCTTGTGTGTGTCTCTGACTGTCTGGGTACATCTATCTTCTAAACTACAGATCACCTGGCACATTTGAGAGCTCTGTGTTATACAATAGTTTCTCATGAGCTACCCAGTAGCACTAATTGCACTTATAATTACCATAAAGTCTGACAGAAGAAATAGAGCATTTAAATGATGATAGCGACTGTTCGGCAAACACAGATAACCAATGAGATGGACCAGGTTTTGTGTTACAGCAAAGCTGATGTGTCCCAGGAGGGATGTGCTGGCTGGGGCAGGATCACATGGGCTGGGAATAGTGCTCAGGGCTGGTGCAGCCATCTCCAACCCTTCACTTTAATCACGAGTCTGCCCAGAAAGTACATACATATATAAGGCTGATCCAAACTCCTTTGGATTGAGGGAGCTGATCCTTGAATCAATCCCAGCGGGGTTTGGATCAGATCCCAGGACAGCAACATGAGTTACGCAATATTAACTGTTTAATATTCATGTTTCTGTACAGCTCTCATTAACTGTCCTTGCCTGAGCTCCCCGATGTACAGGGTAATTGGGTACTTCTAATTTCACCAAGGGAATACATTGACCTTCAGTCAAATTCAGATACTTCAGGGTAAGATTCAGAAAGCTCATCTTGGGAAAATGAAAACTCTGATGTTTCAGGCATTCCAAATATCTTTATTTTCTCTCTGTCTCTTTCTGAGCCTCAACTTCTGATTCAGCACATCAACACCTGCAAGAAAAGCTGTTTCTCCAATGTTCTTGGCAGATTTCTGCCCGGGATTATTTGAGATTGCAATGTTTTGCTCACTGATAAGGTGTAAATAAACCCATCGGCTCCTATTCCCATTGATAAAGGAATTAATAGAATAAAAGATGAAACAGTTTCTCTTAAAAAAGTAGTTTGCATACATTACACAGTCGTGTAGCTTTCTGAAGGTTACTCATGCGACAATCAAAGTGAAGTAGTATTCACTGAGGTTTTGTGTTGCATTTTAGCTGTTGCCAGCTAAGTATCAGGTTAGGAAGTTTTCCAAGTGCTCCTTACTTGGTCAATTTTAAAAGCAGAACAAGAAAACACCTCCATATTTTAAACAGATGATGGGCTAGAAGCCCATTGGATCAGGCAATTAGAAATGCTGGTAGTGTTTAGCAGAGACTTGTGCAAACAGAGCTGTTACTTCTACAATAGACACCTGACAAATCCAGCACAAATATTCTGACAGCAAATCGACTTCTGAATTATGTGAGCCAAATACTTTGTAAAATGCTTTGTGTTGACTCAATCAAAGGTTTTCTACATTGTTAACAAACTCAGCTCCTTCAGTCTTCAAAAGAGCCGTTTTTGTGTTGTTCAGCGTATCCTTTGTCTTCTCATTGCAGGAATTTGTTAATTGGTTAACTCTTATGCATTTAATTCTGGTGAAAAGCCTTTGTAGACTACAATGGGCTTTGGATCAGCACCTTAAAATTATACCTTGGGAATTAAAATGTTTTCACATAAGAAGTTATTCAAGATCTCCCAGGCTAACAATGCCCGCTGGTTCCTGTCGTGTTTCCCATGGTAACATGAGCCTTTAGAGAAGAGGGAAAGAACTACCCTGAGGGGGGAAAAATAACATGAAGAATGGAAAATATAGGCTTATGAAACCACTTGTTTCCCAATGCCTAAACAAAGTGTGTGTTTTCATTATGTCTTTGTAATCCAGGCCACCGTTGGCAAGGGGATGGCTGCAATGTTCCATGTGTCAGCACAAACGTGCTTCAGAAGATGTTTCTTCTTCTCCCCAGTGACTCTTGCCTGACATACAGCATTTCTACATGAACAAATGTGGTGGGTTTGATGTTTTGAGTCAGAAAAAAGAAGAAATCCTCCAAAAGAAAAGCTGAAAGAGACTCAGGAGATGGTTCAGCCCCAGATCTTGTGTTGCCTCCCAGCAAAAAACACATCCTTCTAAATATCAAGTTAGGCAACCGTTCTGCTGTGACAACAGCAAAAAACAACATGCGAGGCACTGAAAATGAGGTCTTGTCTGTATAGAGTGCTCCTGGAAGGTCAGTGAGGACTTCTTTAGATGCTTCTTGTTACTATTGAGTTGGTCTCAGTTTGACTCGTTTTCAATGGCCAAGAACAACTGGCTGCTGGCTCTCCCCTCCTGAAACAGCCTCCCTGGGTTGTCCCTTTCTTATATAAAACAAAATCAATTCTTTCAACTCTTTCTCGTGTTTTCTTGGAAGTCTGTGGAGTCTCCCTGCTCTCTACAGTTCATCTGTGACCTTTCTGAAGTTATGTCGTCTCTTTTGCAGCAGCAGCCACAATACTGACTCATATTCTCTACCTCATCCTCCTGCTCCCAGTCTGACTCGTTGCCACTGCTACTCCCCACCTGAATTTCACCTTTTTTAACATTTAGCGTTTCCTAACTTTACTACATGAGTTCTGGTTGTTTGGTTTTGTTCTATTTTGTGGCATTTTATCCTTTACAGACAACTCTTTATTGCTGTATCCAAGTCATAAATGAAAGTACTTAATAGAATCAGACCAAGGAAAGACTCCTGTGGATGCACATTGAATTATCCCCAAGTGTGAAAGCAATTGATGAATTACTTTCTGTGGCTAGAAAATACCATTTTTTCCCAATAAACATCCTAATAATTAAAATCTTGCCATTACTGCCAAGGATCCTGTAGAGCTGGAGTTATTCACTATTCACTCAATATGTTATTTATGTGTGCGTTGTGGTTCCACATCACCGGTGCTAATCTGCTTGCTGGGCTCCTGTCACCTTCATGAATGTTTGAAAATGCATGGAAATAGTGCTGTGCTGATCTCAGCACGCAGACAAATCCATCTTTATAGAGAGCTCCATAAATGCCACATTTTGGTTAGCAGCCCCAGTGCAGCCCAAGACAAGGGGCTAACACAGATTTTCCCAGCTGTATTATAACAGATCAGTGGTGGAAGCTCAAGTCTTTCCCACTCATGCACAAATAGCATTTGCCACAGCAGCAATCACTTAAATTACTCTGTCATTCAAGGATGAGACAGATTACCTGTGCGAACTGTGAATGTGGGGTGGAATCCATCACCCTTAAGAGAGCTGGATGTCTGATTAAACAGATAGTCTTGCCCCATCTCTAGTCAAGAGAGGCCAAATAGACGCCCAAGGGCAGCTCAACCCCATCTGAGTTAACACCTCAAGAGGATGAATCATCATCCTGAGTCACATCTATCAAGGTATCATGTAAGAAAAGCCTATGTGACAAACACTCATCCCTGGATAGTCAGCCTGGGGCGAGACGAGCCCAACCTTCATCGCTCACTCTTCAATCCCATGCAGCCCTTATAGGACATGCTTTTATCGCAGACATTAAATAACCCAACAGGTTTGCTTATGGCAGGGGGTTGGAATTTGATAATCTTAAAGTCCTTTCCAACCCAAGCCATTCTATGATTCTGTGGATGGACACAACATTTTTGCTTGGTTGGTTTATTAAAGCCCTCAAAAGCTTATTAGAAAGTTCAGTAAATGACACGAAAGAAAACAACTTTTCACTTCCAGATTTCACTGCTGCTTCAAAACAAACATGATGTGAACTATGTCATTAGCTTTGCTCTTCTCGCCTTCTCTCTCTGGTTTTTAAAGCTTTGCACATAAAGCAACTGGAATTGCCACCATATTTTGGGGCAGGTGACATTTCTTTATCAGATGTGCTAGACAGTTGATGAGTCTGGTAATGCTCTAATTATGTGTAGTGAGTTGTCTACAAGTGTTGTATGAAAATGCTTACTGCATCATTAGCTACCTTGTTGTTTACTAAATGTCTTTTATAATACTACAGGGGCCCACATGAAGGTTGTGTCAGTGATTGCGTGCTGGATTTCTATTTTTAGGGATTTATGATTCAGCCATTTATTTTCACTTCAGGCTGCAACCTGGCATCCTGCTTCTCAGCTGAGACTAAACTTCATTACTAAATTTAAAAGAAGAGATCAATGTGGCTGGATTATACAAGTGGAGGTGGAGGGGTTATAACATTAAGGGAGGCCGCATTTTCTAATACTTTTTGGTTTTGCATAGAGGAGAAGACTTTTAGAGGGAAGGTTTTAAAGCCTGAGGGTACAGATAGTAGCCTAGATGACTGAGGATGCCTGAGTGTAGGTAGGCATGGCTTAAGTGCGGGATGCCGTAGGTTTGGTTTATAGCAAACTACTCAAGGGATGTGTCTATAGCCCATTTTTTGGCCGTGGTAACCAAGGATATTGGAGGTCCCCATGATGGGGTGGGCAGGGGCAGCCCTCTCCTTTCACCCAAAGTCACTCATAGAATCATAGAATAGAATCACAGAATGGTTTGGGTTGGAAAGGAGCTTAAGATCATCCAGTTCCAACCCCCTGCCATGGGCAGGGGTGCCTCACACTACAGCAGGTCACCCAGTCACGCTCGTGTTGGTGACAAACAGCTCCAATATACACTCAGTACATTCTCATCATCAACTCAGCGTCCTTAGACATTATTTTGTTTGTGGTGCATGTTGCTGGGGTTGTGACAGCAATTTAAATATAGGAAAGAATGAGGTTTTCTTTTGCTGTGTCCCACAAGGGACCTACAAGGATGCCAGGGAGGGACTCTTCATCAGGGACTGTAGTGATAGGACCAGGGGTGATGGGTTTAAACTGAAACAGAGGAAGTTCAGGTTAGATCTTAGGCAGAAGCTCTTCCCTGTGAGGGTGCTGAGGCGCTGGCACAGGGTGCCCAGAGAAGCTGTGGCTGCCCCATCCCTGGCAGTGTTCAAGGCCAGGTTGGACACAGGGGCTTGGAGCAAGCTGCTCCAGTGGAAGGTGTCCCTGCCCGTGGCAGGGGGTTGGAACTGGATGAGCTTTAAGGTCCTTTCCAACCCAAACCATTCTGTGATTCTATGATTCTATATAAAAGAAAGGGAACTTTCTAGAATACAGTGTTATTTTCATGCTGTGCATCCTAAGCACAGATCGCGAGTTAAACTGTGAGCCAAAATCACTTGGTATTTTTTTAAATGTGAATGCATTAAGCATTCTGCTTTGAACAAAAAAAAATGATTTTGAAAAGTCCCTGGATAGATGGAAATGTCATTTAAATGTGCGCTGTGATGAAAAGAACGGCTCTTGCCCTATGCGAGCTCTAGCGCTGCCAGCAAGTCTCAAATGAAATTACAACAACTTAAAAATACTACACAGAAGTTATTGGGCTTTTACAAACACATCCAAATGTGATCGGCTCCAAAAGGACGTGTGTTGCTGGTGGAGTAATTAGAGTGGCAATTTGATGCATTGTTTGGCAACATCTAATATTAGTAATATTTTGTCAAGTGTTAGAAACAATCTGGAACCAGTCTGGAAGGATCAGTCAATGGCTGACTCAGCTGGGGCTGCCCACAAAAATTTTCATCTGAACATGAATAAATAGTCATTTTTTACAAAGTCGCTGTAATTTCATAGAATTTTGCAAAGAAAATTGTGCCTGTAAACTGCAGGGCTTCCATTCTTAAAGCACTGCTGCACTGATCCGTTGGGAGGCATTTCACATGAGGAATCACAGAATCCCAGACTGGTTTGGGTTGGAAGGGACCTTAAAGCTCATCCAGTTCCAACCCCTGCCACAGGCAGGGACACCTTCCACTAGAGCAGCTTGCTCCAAGCCCTGTGTCCAACCTGGCCTTGAACACTGCCAGGGATGGGGCAGCCACAGCTTCTCTGGGCACCCTGTGCCAGCGCCTCAGCACCCTCACAGGGAAGAGCTTCTGCCTAAGAGCTCATCTCAGTCTCCCCTCTGGCAGGTTAAAGCCATTCCCCTTGTTCTGTCCCTACAGGCCCTTATAAAAAGGCCCCTCCAGATTCCAGAAGGAAGAATGGTGTGTGAAGTATCTCATCCAAAGGAAAATGTAGATACATGGGAAATGCTCTGAGTCAGTGAAGCCTCACATTTGAGATAGATATTATAAAGCATAGCACATAGTGAGTTATACAGCTCAGGAGCAGTGAGACACTCAGGTTGCAGGCATTCACCATTGAAAGATATTGGTCTGGGTGGGAGGGTGGTCCAGGAGGTGGGAGACCTAATGCTGATCTGGCTTCTCTTTGCTTGGCTGTAGGACGTGGGGCATGTCCATCAGGCCCAGCCATGGAATTTATAAAGACTCTGGCACTGTAGTTCCTGCATTTGCCAAAACCTTTGTATCATTGCCTTCACATGGTCATGTGAAGAAGAGAGCACAAAGTAATGGCAGATCTGGCCAATCAGTGGTGTTTTAAACCCATTTTGCCAATTAAAAACGCCTTGGCTGGTGATTCTGGATGGGAAGAGACAGTACATTCAAGATCAAAAGAGTGACTATAGTTTTATGAAGAGTCTTCAATAAGTCAGTTAAATTTAACCGGGTTAAATAAGTTACTTAATTATCCATCTAAAATTCTCAACAGAACTTTCAGTCATACTCCTCTAAATATAAGCGCTGCCCTACTCATCCTCCACTCCCCCAAATTACTCAGTTTCAGTTTACTCCAGTGACTTGAGTAATAACATGGCACCACATTCTAAAGCAAATCTTCCATTATCTTTGTGTGTGTGTTTCAAAACAGATGTATAAAAATGTTGTTCTTAGCGTTTTCAATTACAAGAGAAAGCTGTACATCATGTGGATGCCTCACGTAACTCAGCCGGTAATCTCAGCAGTCAATTGCATTTTAAATGCTTCACCATTAAATACTTATTTTACCGTGGTAAATAATTGAACGTGTTTCCATTTGAAAGTGTCTCACATCGCAAAGGTTTCAATCTGCTTTTTCTAACAAAGTCACATCACCTTAGTTGCTGAAATGGAAAGAAGTTTTGCTTATAAAAAGAACTTTTGCTTAAAGGTTTTTTGGTGAGTGCGTTCGCTGCTGGTAACTCTACGTTTCCGTTTGCTATCTTAGTAATAGGTAAAAATAGATGAAAACTAAACCCCACAAACCCGCAATCAAGACACTGACATTTTAACCAAACCCTGCATCAGTCTCTATCCTGAGTTCCTATTCCAAAATACATATCTACTTATGGTCACAACTGGTAATGACCAGTATAAATCAAGTCACAGAATGAATCTGATACACTTGGCTACCTTTCCAGAGCAATCTTCTTCAGTGTTGACTCTTTCTATGCTTGATCTTACCCCAAAATGCTTTAAATTTCCTGTTGGCTTTGAACAAGGGAAACTTGTCCTAACATAAATATCATTACAAAGTCAGTGTTCATGGGGAGTTACTTTCCATAAACAGACTGAAAGCTGAGATTTCCCCTCTGCAATCTAAAATCTGCCACTTGACTTTGGCGATAAACTGGGAATTGATTAGAAAATGTTTAGGGAAGGGTGGGAAGAACATTTTTATCTGTCCTTTTTTCTGGAGGGGATAAAACCAGAAGCAGCTTCAATTTTGCATTGAAGTGTCTAAAATCTATAGCAAGTACTAACAGCATGAGAAAGGACTATAGAATATGAAAGCTTAAAATGAAAAGACACTGCTGCAAATATGATATGATATGATGAATAATGTTCACTTATAAAGGTTGGTCTTAAGGTGATGCGTGTCCATGTGTGTCCATGGGTGTGTTTGTAACAGAAGAGGGCAGTGCCAGCACAGAAGACAGTGTTTTGTCCACAGGAGATCAGGGCAACCACCACCTCTGCCCATTGCATGACTCCAGGACAAACATAAGCCTTTTCCTGTCCTTCCTCCTCATTTTTTGCATCCAAACTAGGATATCTAAAACCTGGATAACATACCACTGCAGAAATCATAGTATACATCGCTCTACTAGCTTAGAATCAACTGTGGCATGTAGGACAGGACCATGCCCATTAAAATTCCTGCTACTATCCATGGGTCTTGGCCTGCATAAAACTTACAAGTCACGTTGGGAAAGGTCAACACCAGAAAGCTGTTTGTGCTGATTGTTAATAGACCAACAAGCTTTTACAATTGTGTAAATGGGCTGGAAAATATTCCGGAGACAAGGATGTGCTGCAAATTCATTTCATGTATTTATCTCATTAATTTCATAGCATGAGTGATGTTTTCCGAGCATCATTCATGAACATAAACCGCTTATCCCTCCATCATTGTCTTCTCATCCCTTTTTTTCTTGTTACAGGCTTCGCTGGCCAGAGATTATCATAAACTCTTTGGAGCAGGGATGTGTATTTGGACAGCATCCAGCATGGTGGGACCTGCTCTGGCTTGAAGCATTGTCACTGTGAAAACAATACTCACTAGCAATCATATGCAACATATGGAAAGTTATGATAAGAATGTCTTTAAAGCTTTTTAATTAGATATGATTATGAATATGCTGTTGTCCTGCAGAAAACATTATTGAAGCCCATGAGAAACTTCATGGGTATTGGACCAGCTTAAATGAAACTTGCTTATTTCTAATTAGTTTGTATTAATTGAAAGTTCTTAATAAGTTAGTCCTACGTTAGAAGAAAATCTGTATGTTCACATTCCTAGTTGTTGTCCTTAGGCATTCTCCTATGGACTAACTGCAGATGTAAAGAAGTTAATGGTTTCCATACTCTTAAGCTCTTAATTTACATCTTGCCTTAAAACCAAAACAATGGTCCTTATGGATGAAAGAGAGGAATTGATTAGTGGGGATGAAAGGATATTTAGAGGAAGTGTTATACTTGAGCCCCACTGTCAGCAGAAGTGGTATTTGAACAGGGGATTGTGTCCCTGTCTGAACCAGACCAATGCTGCTGAGGAGTTGGGAATTTCAGGACTCCTCCTATCTTACACTTTCTGCACTTACTAAACACTTTGCAGTAGTCCAAGTGGAAGGCCACGAAGACATCAGCAATATTCATAGAAATCTTCATTTACTTCTTTTTCTCTTCAGATTTCACTGATGGTGGACAAAGAACCACTCTGGAGAGGAACAGCTTGGCTACGGGATCCTATCCTCTTGTGTTTGCTCTACAACCTACCACCAGTACGTCTTTCAAATCAGCAGCAGAGAAGATGCCAAGGTTCATTTTCACCGGGTTGCATGGGCATTAGTATTTCAGTTCACCCCAGGGGTACCCTTGGAGTAAAGGCTACGGGTGGGCTTGTTTTGCTCTACATATTTTCTGCTGTGCTCACTGCTTCGGTCAGCTGGGGATGGGGAGGGAAGTTTTGCATAAACAGGAAAACTCATTCTGCTTTCATAGGGAACAAATGACTCTGCATGACAGAACATGCAGGCTGAAGAGTACAGAAAGGGCAGAGAGGAAGCAACTGTGACAGATGCTGCTTCTGTAAAGGGAAAAACATTGAGGTTGCTCAGAAAGCAGAGCTGATGAGTAAACACCGCTAATAAGTAAAGCAAATAAGTGTTTGACTACACGGGAGTAAATAAGCTTTACAGGATAATCCCAGCCAAGGTTTTAATAGTTTCTGTGTGCATTTTGGTATGCAAGAGGGAAACAGGAGAGAGTTGGCTTATACTGGGTCTAAACATAGCTCTTGATCTATGACACTGTGTCCTTACAGCACCCAGGCATCCTCACGTTGATAAAAGATCTAGCAGAGAGCATGCCATATAGCATGAACGTGGCCTCTTCAACCATTGCTTTTTCTTCTTCCTGTGTCCTGGCTGAAACGACTGCCCAGGCTGCCCCAGATGTAATAGGGGAAAGGGGCAGAGGAGAGATGCTAATATCCATCTCATTTTTGCTGTCAGGGCTCATATAACAAGCTGATGAAAACCTGGTGCCAATTGTGCTGAGCATTCACTTCTTGGTTATGAACCAACCCTTTTGGGGAAGAGCTGTACTGATGGTACAGGAGAGGTTGTGTCCTTAGTATGGGTTAAGTCAACAGAGCAGGGCAGTAAACCTGTCCCAGTGCATTAAGAACATGCATAAACATTTATCACTTAATTTCAGCATCTCTGAACTCTTAATTCTGCAATGCACCACATCCCATGGCTGACACCTGAGTAACGAGGGTAGCATCCCATGCTGGCAATGGTTTGTCCCCCTCCAGAGGTCACTTGAGGAGCAGGACACGGAGGCTCAGCCCCATGCTGGCAGCCAAGGCAGCTCCTTCCCTAGATCAGTGACCTTACTGTCTCTCTTCTTGGTGCCAAGCTCCCTCTGAGTGCCAAAGCCAGTTTTTGACAGATTTCCATCTCCCCAATTAATTAAAACCAACTCCTGCAACGTTGGCATGTTCCTGTTTGCTCATAGGAAAAGGCAGCCCTTGTCTCTGAGCATTAGAATGGAAAGTGTAGTTATTCAAAAGAGCATCTCTGCTCCAGCCTGTTCCTGCTGAGACAGAAAGGAGATACCATGGCCAACACCTCTCCTGTGTACCAGCATGTCAGAATGCTTGCGCTGGTTTCATAGAATCATGGAATGGTTTGGCTTGGAAGGGACCTTAAAGCACATTAAATTCCAACCCCCTGCAAAGGGCAGGGATACCTTCCACTAGAGCAGGCCTTGGTTGGGATTCCTAAATAATTCCTTTTATTCCTAAATAATTCCTTATCTGCAAGTAGGACTTTTGGTTCAGTGGAATAAAGTACTATGCACTGAAAGCAAGGAAAAGACAAAGAGGCCCCAAACAAGCACATGGAGAATGAATGACAGGGAATAGCACATAGAGATGGAATTGTGAGTGGAGCGGTGTGTGCTCAGTGGTGTGTTTAGCTTGTCCCATTGCTTTTCAGGCACAAAACAGGTCTCTTGCAGTGGGTTTTAAAATGCACTGAATGCAGGAGCATCACAGGACACGTCCAAGCTAAATGAAACCTCACAGAGAGCATGAAATTAAAAACAAACACATGAGATATAAGCCCTTTAGCAGAGCAGGAAGCACTGGAAGCTCCTGCTCTGTACTGCAGCCTAGCAGCACGAGCAGTAGTGTTTCAATTACACGTGCCTGAGGATTACTGAGGGTTAGGGACTGCAGTGGTAGAACAAGGGGTAACGGGTTCAAACTTAAACAGGGGAAGTTTAGATTGGATATGAGGAAGAAATTCTTTACTGTGAGGGTGGTGAGGCACTGGAATGGGTTGCCCAGGGAAGTTGTGAATGCTCCATCCCTGGCGGTGTTCAAGGCTGGGTTGGACTTAGCCTTGGATGGCATGGTTTAGTGGGAGGTGTCCCTGGCCATGGCAGGGGGTTGGAACTGGATGATGTTAAGGTCCTTTCCAGCCCTAACTATTCTGTGAGTCTATGATTACAGCCTCCTGCTACCACCTGAGATGCGCAGAGATACCTGCACTAAACACGAATATGAAACCTCACAGGGTCCTAAAACCCACCACGATTCTGGGCTGTGATAATCCTCGTGCTGCCCCCTGAATTGCAGCACACACCGCGGAGAGCCAAAGCTCCACTGCTGCTTGAAGAGCTTGAAGTTCTATTTGCTTTTCTTTCTATGACTTCCTTCTGTTTAGCGCACACACAGAGCCCATTAAATGATGAAAACGGTGGATTTAGGACTTTGGTGGCTTGGTGGTTTGATTTCATTTTTTTTTCCCCTCATTTTCTTTTTGCTTACACACAAAGTAATTGCAGTAGTCCTTAAAAGCTGTTATTCTGCATGCCAGGAAAACACTCTTTAGCCACCTGCTGTAAAAAGTATGTTTTAAACACAGTGTTTCCTTTCAGAACTGTAACCCTGGCTGCTCGGTGAGGTTTGCCTGTGCAGCTGCAGCACTGCATCCTCCATTCTTCCAGTGCCTAAAGGGGCTGCAGGAAACCTGGAGAGGGGCTTTGGACAAGGGCCTGTAGGGACAGGACAAGGGGAATGGCTTTAACCTGCCAGAGGGGAGACTGAGATGAGCTCTTAGGCAGAAGCTCTTCCCTGTGAGGGTGCTGAGGCGCTGGCACAGGGTGCCCAGAGAAGCTGTGGCTGCCCCATCCCTGGCAGTGTTCAAGGCCAGGTTGGACACAGGGGCTTGGAGCAAGCTGCTCTAGTGGAAGGTGTCCCTGCCTGTGGCAGGGGTTGGAGCTGGATGAGCTTTAAGGTCCCTTCCCATGTATTGTATTGATTTTATCATTCGAGCTCCTGTTAACCCTCCATCACTGCCAGCCCTTGGATGCCCGTGTTCCTCCTCGCAGATGGAAATGGTGAGCACTGAGATTTCACACAGGACAGCCTGAGCACAACGCAGGTCTGGAGGAGTCTCCAGGCCCCAGCCTAACAGGGATGACAGCTCTAAGCCACTGGAGAATTCAACCATAGCAGCATAATTAGGAGTGTGTGGGTTGTAATCTACTCAGAGTTCACATCCTGACCACACAGTGGTATGAAGATGGATCTTCCCAAGAGGCTGTAAGTGCAATGAATGTTCTCCACTATGGCACATAGACTCTGGTTTATTATGACAGACTTCATAGAGGGAGCACATGCATTTTGAAACAAGTTTATTCTATATGCAGAGCTGCTGATTTTTAAACTGTAATATCTCAGCTATTTATTTACTCAGATACCCCATGCACTTTAGTTAAAACTGTCTGTGCCTTGTAAGACTTTACTCAATGTTTGTTCAGACAAGCAGAATGGAATGGTCAGCTCCAAACTTTTCTATTTCTTATCCCGTTCATAAGGGAAAAGAAGAACAATGAAGAGATAAGAATTAAGCTTTTGCGGAGAAAACTTCTTGGCAGAGATTGTATACCTGTCTCAGTCTCATTGCAGTGCTGGTTTTGACACAGATAAGTTTTAAAGTTCCTAAATATGTAATGTTTTATGACAGAGCCTTGGGCAACGCAGTCCAGAGTGAAATGTCCCTGCCCATGGCAGGGGGGTTGGAACAAGATGACCTGAAGGTCCTTTCCAACCCAAGCTATTCTATGATTCTATAAGCAAAAGGAATGATTTAGTTATGTTACTGTATGCTGCTACCATGTGGATTCCCGGTGAAACAGGGTCTGGGGCTGCAGTCTGTACCAACAAGGAGTAAGCACAGTGCTGAGCACACTTGCATGTCACGTCCTTGCTGCAGGTGGCCGTGTTCTTGTTCCTTTAGTCTTTCATAAAACAATAGGGAATGCTGTGGGAGCACACTGGCTGTCTTCCACTGCAGGAGGCTTTGCACTGAATATACAAAGAAGACTTTGGGAAGAAGATTTTGCATTCGCTTTCTCACATCCTGCCTGGGTTGACCCCTTCCACTGAAGGGTTCTTCTCTATTCTTCTCCCACAGTGTTCAGAGAATAGTAAGCTGTTATTATTCAAATCATTGCAATTCGAATCCCTTACTTGGCATTAAGAAATTGCATTTAGATATTCTGCTGAAGTAAATTTTAGACATCTACATTTCATTACAATACGTTACATCAATGTCCACATTACTTCAGATTACTCATAGAATCCCAGACTGATTTGGGTTGGAAGGGACCTTAAAGCTCATCCAGTTCCACCCTCGGCCGTGGGCAGGGACACCTTCCACTGGAGCAGCTTGCTCCAAGCCCCTGTGTCCAACCTGGCCTTGAACACTGCCAGGGATGGGGCAGCCACAGCTTCTCTGGGCACCCTGGGCCAGCGCCTCAGCACCCTCCCAGGGAAGAGCTTCTGCCTAAGAGCTCATCTCAGTCTCCTCTCTGGCAGGTTAAAGCCGTTCCCCTTGTCCTGTCCCTACAGGCCCTTGTAAAAAGTCTTCAGATGTCTACATCATGTTATTACATTACTGTGAGCTCAACAGGTCACGTCCCAGGTAGGAGGAGCAGAGATGTTGGTGAGGTCTCACCACGGCATTTGCTGTATCAGCTGCAGTTTGTAGCACGCGTACCCCTTGTCCTTATGGGCATTTGTGGGCACATTACAATCCCCTGCAGTTCTTCATTTTTATAGGAAGGAGAATCTGTGGGAGAAGGTCAAAGAAGATTAATGAGGGACAGAATGTCTAATAACTGCACAATATTAGACAAAAATAGGAGAATGATCACTGCTCACACTGTGCTCTTTGATCTTATTACCCTGCATTAGCAGAACCTGTAATTTACAACTTTAATAAACTCCCTACCTCTTTGGGCCGAGATATATGTTACTGTTGGTTTTACTAGCTACATAACAGGAAGACACTCGCTTTATGCAGTTTAATTACTCTACATAAGCAAACACCTAATCACTTCTAGGGACTTGTTTATGAGCAACTAAAAGACACAAAATCAGAGAAACTATAACCTTGAGACAGTGTTTTCACCTTCAGGTTTCCATTGCCATAGACATTGCTGTCAAGTGGAGGTCACTGTATGTTGGAAGAGACATTGAAGAAATGAAAGCTCTAAGTACCAAAGTTCAAATATTATGCTCTGCCAGTTATATAAACTACAAATTTGTTTTGAAAGCCCACAAGAACTAAAGAGAATAAAAGAAATACAGCGTGGTTCCTAAATACACCACTAAAATGGGACTCGGAAGGCTATGTGTAATATTCCCAGCTCCGCCTGCAAATTCAGAGCATGATTTAAGTACTCAGAGATTACTAAACCTCTACCACTCAATTCCATAGGATAACATAGAGAATCTAAACGTAGGTAGGACTTCATTGCCTCACTTAGATTTGCAAGGTAATTACATGTAACCTAATTACAGCTGTAACTCCTATCAAACTCCATAGACCTTTCCCTCTAGAGCTGCTCCCTCTTTCAGGTGAATCATGTTTTCAATCAATCCTTTTTATTACTTGAAGCAAGCCTCTCAGTTAGTTTGAGGCTCTGTTCTTCTCTCTTCAGGTGAATGAACCTAAACTGCACCAAGATAAACCATAGGTCGACATTATGGAAACTAATGGGATGCTATCACATGTTGGGGGGATCTTTGTGTGTTGTCCTTGGCTTTTTCAGTCTAATCCTGTCTTTATGTCAACCATTTAAATGCCTCCTGCCTTTTCTTGTTTGATTGAGTAGCCTAGGTCCCACCACCCTGTTTGTCTCTTGAATACATAGCAAACTTGAATGATACATCTTCATTTGAAGACCTTTCTGGCCTAATCCATCATCTTTGTCATAGTCCAGACCATAGCACCTGCAACTTATCCAGGGAATGGTGCTGACTGTGGCTGCTGATGCTTAATATACTTAAGCAAGCTTTGTTCTCTGCTGTGAAGTCACCTTGCTCTCCTCTATCTTTCCCCTTACTATTTTTATCTGCTGCATGTCAATAAGTAATTCCTGCTTTTCCATGCTGACCAGTATCAGCTCATTCTTTCCTTGGGGCCAGTTTTCTCTTCTTTTACTCTTAGACTGCATATTTTGAGGGGGTTAGAAGTAACTTGTGTGTATGGTTAGAGCCCTCTTCTTTAGCCAGCTGCAAGCCCAATACTACTACTGCTACTACCAATAGTAATTGTCCTAAAGAACTCGTGTGCTAGACAGGGGAGTATGAAGTGGAGGGATTGGGGAAATATGAAGAGACAAACTGCAACGCAGACACCCACAAGAGGCACCTATGTAATTCCATTTGGGATACTGTAAATTCTATGGGTGCTTTTGAGCATGCCTCCAACAGACCAGCATTTGCACTTTCAGTATGGCAGGAGGTCTGTGGGATCTGCACAGTTAACTTCAACCTAAAATATGGGCAGACCTGGCTGGCCAGTCAAAAGCTGGAGGGACAGGTTGTACCTTAATGAACTGTTCTTTTCCTCTTTGTTCCCTTAAGTTTCATACATCTTATTAACTCCTGATTATTCCCTCCAGGCACAGGAGATTAAGTTATTAGTTAATCTAGGAATACCTGGCAATTTTCTCTCCTTTTACACAGCATATACATTTGTTAATACCTCTCTTTCTCTCCCTCAAGCAATAGCTCAGGTGTGGGATGCACCAAGCATCTCCCCATGGATGCAGGTCGCTAGGAGGGTTATGGCAGGGAGCCACAGCATCTTTAATCTCTGGCACTGAAGGGAGGCAGCTCCTTCCCTCTTTTCCCCTTTAGGTCAATGGGGACCTTTTTGCCCCAGGCACAGCTCCATCTCTCCCAGGTAATGCAGGCTGAGGGGCTCAGCAGCGCTTAGCCTGAGGGCTGCAGCAATATGCAGTTGTGGGTTTGGTTTTGATTCCCCTGCACCAGGGGAGCAGGACTGGTGCTGCAGGCAGGCAGCAGGCTTGCCTCTGCTGCAGCAAGCCCAGCCAGAGCTGCAGGAATGGCAGCGGGAGAAGGACATAGCAGAGAAAGCAAAATCCCAAAGGACAGGCAGGGAGCAGCAGTGCCAACCCAACCACTAAGGAAGGCAACGCTGGGAATGTCTGTCTTGGGGACAGAGCCAGTGGGCACCTTCACTGGAGGCAGAAGGAGGGAGAACAGTATAACTTGATGTTAAATGTGCAAATCCTTGGCAGGAAAAATGATTCCCTTGTTAGCAAAAGCTTGGGTTTGCCTCCGCGGGGGTAATATTCCATAGCCTTTGGTGCTAGGTAGTAAAGGCACTGGTTTGTGTTGGCTGAAAAATCAGCCTGGATTTAACAGTAACTAAGGAGGGTCAGCAAAGATTATACAATAATCACATTATTCACTTTGTAAGAAGAAATATAGGTGTAGATGCCAGTCATGTCACTTAGCGCTGGCGCCCTGACACGCATTTAGCGGCAGCTGAATGGCACAGCATAGGAGAGGTTATTCATACTATGTACAGTTCAATTTCCATGCATTGTTTAACTACTAAATCTAATTCACTCTCCTACCCATTACTTAATGTAATTTCCATGCCTATAATGATAGGAATCCATTATTATCAGGCAGGAGGCTATCAGGAAGAGGTGGTAGAGGTCAGGTGAACGTCTGAAAAGCAAAACAAATTAGAGCAAACACTGATTGCTTATAGGAATAACTATTGAAGTGATTGTTGATGCTTTTAAATGTTATCACATTTTTGCAGTAACAGAACTGGTATCACGATGGAAGATGATCGTAACCTCTGCGTGTCCTTGCAGAATTCCAGTGTTTCATTGGTGACAAGCAGAGTGATTAAAAGTGGGAAAAGAATTGCAGGTAAATCACTGGCATTGAGTCATACAGTGCAACTCTTCTCCTTTTTGGGCTTGCGCTAGGCTGGGTTTGGGCCCTGCCAGAAGCCTGGTTTGTATGTTTCTGATACAGGTGGTGATGGTTTGGGTTTGTGAGAAGGAAAGCTCAAGAGAATCCAGGATGTATTGGTTTGTGGGGTTTATTTTAGGAGTTGGCTTTTGTTTTGCAAAGTTTGGGGAAAATTGAATTAAGGCATTTTTAGGTTTTTAAGACATAAAGCCGTATTTTTCCCAGTTCAAAAGTTAGCTGTTTGATTTCTCACCCTGAGGAACGCCACACTACGGAAACAGAAGAAAAGTGAATACTGTCATGGACCTTTTAACAGGAAATGTGAACTACTTAATGGTTACTAATACAAAAGTTTTGCATTGGTGATATTCAGTAAAACATTTAACTCGTACTTGGAGCGAATGGGCTTGCACCGTGGTTTGAGCACCCAGAATATCATGAAATCACAGAATCCCAGGCTGGTTTGTGCTGGAAGGGACCTTAAAGCTCATCCAGCCCCAACCCCTGCCACGGGCAGGGACACCTTCCACTAGAGCAGCTTGCTCCAAGCCCCTGGGTCCAGCCTGGCCTTGGCCACAGCTTCTCTGGGCACCCTGTGCCAGCGCCTCAGCACCCTCACAGAAAAGAACTTTTTCTTCACAATGTCTATTTTTTCTTCAATATGTGCAGTAAGAGATTGTAAAATAAGTATCTGAAGATTTTGTTTCGGTTCTGTATCTCCCATAAAATGAGAGGTTTTATTTTATTAGCCATGACTAGTGATTTTATGTATTTGCATAGGTTATTATGGGTCCATAGCAAATTGTCTCAGGCTTCTTGGTGCTTAAGACAGCATGTTACTAAAGGTAGTGAAAGACAGGATGTTTTCTCCCTTTAATCTAGCTTCCTGCAGGCACCCAGCTCCAGCCTCCACTTAACCCTGGTAGACAAAGTAGGTCCTGGGAGACACCACAACAGCACAGAGGTGCTGGGGCTGGTCAGGGACCCCCCATGCTTCCCTCATTGCAAGTATAAATCAGCTTTCAAAGCAAATAAGCATCCTCCTGGGGTTGTTCACCGTAGAGCTGCGGTCTCTGGGGGAATACATCACCCAAGAGGCATCCCATACATCAGCATGAGAGCATCAGCCCTTACGCGAGTGAGCTGGAGCTCTCGCACTGCATTACACCAATCCATCACCAAAGCAAGCTGTTGCTCTAATGATATATTAGCGTAATAATCTGAGCAAGGCAGAGCAGTGATATACTACTCAAAAGATGGCACCACTTATGGAAGCAAGGTTCCAGGAAGATATTCAGCATAATTACAAGCTGCTGGCTGACTTTTACTGGCAAGAAAGTCAGCCAATCTACCCGGCAGAAAATGGGAGCTGCTTTCCCAGCTTGGGCTGGAAATGCCACTGTTGAAATAGGGTTTCTGTTAGTATAGCAGTAAATGTTCACTCTTCCTCAGCTGCAATGGCCAGTTTTGAATTTGCCCTTGTCATCTGGTGGCAAAATCTAGCTATCAGTTCCTCTAGGGACTGCCATTACCTCAAAGTCACTTCATTTTTTGAGGGGTTGGAAATAGATGATGTTAAGGTCCTTTCCAACCCTAACTGTTCTATGATTCTGGATTTTTAGGGCCATATTTCTATTTCTTCTATTTTCTGCATGTAGTTCTTCAGTTATCTGCATTACAAGATGAATATTGCATGTATATTCATGTAATAGTCATATCCATCCTAGGAAACAACCTGCATTTGTTTTACCTTCACCCTGCTTTGTGGCACTTTGGTACCTTCCTGGTGTGATGTTGTTTGAGTCAGTAAATACGGGCAGAGAGTCGTTTTGTTCCCTGAATTTACCATTGGTTAGAAGTCTTCCCATTATGGGATGAAAACCACTTGCCAAATGTTTCAGGTTTATAATGAGCACACTGTATTTTTGCATAGTACAATTTGCCCTGTTAAATCCCAACTTTCTGAGTCCCTCCTCAACTTTTTACAGCCGCAAATTACCCGTAACTCATGAGAACAAAGGGAAAGCATTCAAAGAGAGAAAAGATGTAGATTGTAGAAAATATAGGAATTGGAATTATCAAGTGAACAATACTTCCTTTTATCCCTGACTTCTGTGAGTCAGTGAACCACGTTCCTGACACGGACATGGGCTTATAGGGGTTGGCATGCTGCAGTGAGAGGAGAAAAATAGAGCTGAGGCACCGCTTTTGCTTTGAAGGGCAACAAAATCATTAAATAGCCTGGGGGTGGCTTTTGTTCCTTTGATTCTGAAAGTTTCTTTCCAAATAAATGTAGGAACTTATGTTTAACATTATAATATCTATAACAATAATTAATATCAGCCGTGCTTCTATCCAAGGTCTCACAGTGATTTTACAGGCAATTAATCCCACGAGGTTGTAAGTATTAATGCCATCCTTTATACACATGAGATCTGAAGCAAAAGGGGCCTAATTGGCTGAACAAAATCCATTAAAGTAAATGGGCTGTGGCATCTGTGCCTTTGAACTGGGTTTTTGTGTCTTGTACAAGATCACAAAGCAAAAGCTGCTGGCAGGACATGGGTCACCCAACCCACTGCCCTGTGACGCCCCTTTCTGATGTGCCAGGCCTTCCACCAGCCCACCTTTGGAAGAAGGCAAATCCCACTTATCCTGCATTAAATACAAGGCACCCATTAGTAGAAGGTGATGAACTTCTTAATATTAGCAATACTCAATGGGATGAGGTTGGATTTTCTTTCAGCTGTTGATTCGGTTTTATACCAGTTGAAAAATGAAGAGTTAAAGATGAGCAGTTGAAAGTACAAATGCTGTCAAGCAGATTTTTTTGTCTTGTCTCAGGTGACCATCAAAATCTTCATGAAATGTGACCACATCTGGGGAAAACAGGTTAGTTTGGGCTTGAAGCAACTGCTAGAGGTAGTAAAAACAAATGCAATTGCATGGTACTAATGAAAATGGACATCAGAGAACCATAAGCAACGAGCATAACATGAAACCGTCTCCCATCTTCAAGCTCAAGCTGCCCAAAAAGGAACCCAAGAGTCACCAATGCTCAGCCAAAGTGTTTCCAGGTGGTGGCTGACAGCCCAAGGAGTGGTGGTAAAGACTGAGCTCTGCTGTTAGTTTCTCTGTATTGTCCTTCAGCAGATAATGTAAACTTCTGGACAGATCCTGCCTGCAGATAGTGAGCAGTTCAGCAGGAAAAGGATGGAGAGCCAAGGATGCTCAAGCCTTTGGTAACCATAACCGCTCCCTCCAGGTACTCCCTGAGCACCAGCTGCAGGAATGACGTTGGTAGTGTATATTTAACACCACCAAAAAGAGGTTTTTCCATTCTTTTGCTGAAATTTGGGTGGAAATCAGAAAGGTGGGAAAGGTGGCACCCCTGGCTGAGCAGACATCCAGCTCCAGGGCTCCCAGCTGGCAAGCCGCATCCTTCATCCACTCTTTGATTGATGGACTTCCTGGCTGAGAAAACAAATGGGTTTTGTCCATGGTCCAGCATCTCAAGCCTCAGCCAATCTGGAAATAAATCAGAGCCTGATGCAAACACTCATAAAGACATTCAAAACCAAAGCAGGTCCTCAAGAAGACATTCACTGCAATGTCTTTCCATTAAACATGCCTTTTTCAGTAATGAAGACCCTACTTAACAATGAAAAGAAACAGCCCTCAATAATCAGTAACGGGTTTCTTTGTGATCTCTTACAGCACCACATGATGCTCCCCGAGCACTTCATCTCCTGCAGTGGAAGTGCTGTAGGGCACTCCGCATTTGATACTGCTCTCTTTGGGTGAGGTGAGTAGTGCAAAAGGAGATGGCCCTTGGGAAATGGAGTAGTTAATCATTTATGTGGGCCACTTCTTGACAAAATGCCCATAACCATTTCATTGTACAGTGTTAATGTAAGTTTTTATATAAGCATATATATGGACACAGATATGTAGCTATTTCTAAGCATATATGTGTCTGTGTATATATATATATACACACATATATATATATATGTGTATATGTAACCATCACAAGCATGATACTCTGTTGTCCTGCATGGCGTGCAGTATTTCCCTCTGGGCAAAGCCACCAAGAGAGGGACACAGTGACACCAAAAGAGATAGCTGGGAATTTTGTGATGAATATGGGGGTTTCTACAAAATATGGAGAAGAAATCTTTCAGCTTCTCCATTCTTTCACTCACAAACGCATAAAATATCCTGTTGCTACAGCCACACAAAACCCATCCCTGAAATGAGTTGTGCATTTAGGTGCTAACACGTGAAAGACTCATACTGTTCTTTGGGCCACATATCCACAAACAAGCAGCTTTTTTACACATAATTAATACATTGATTTCAATAAAATTCATAATATATTATTTCTTTACATTTTTCCTCTGTATAAAGCAGATGTTACAACCCCAGAATTCAACAGACCAAAGACACTTTATATCAACAGGTATGACCACCAGCAAGTTGAAAAGGCCTCTCTCATATCGAATCATTGACGAATTGAAATGAAATAGGAAATACAATAGGAAATGGAAATGCAGTATACAGAAATAGAAATGGAAACAGAAATATAATATACAGATATTTAAAATGTTTGGGTGTCCTTTATCACATAATCATTTTTATATCACATTTTCTAAGTCTGGTAGATCTGGAAATATGAGAGTTGAAAGATGGAATCTTCTTGTGGCTGGAAAAGTTATTTTAGGTCATTATAGGTATTTTTAAAGGCATTAATTATAACTTGCTTCCTTTTATTGAGGTTACAGTATTAAAGCTGGCTGGAGTTACGGGTGGAAATTGGTGAAATTTAATAGGAGTACCACGTTAAAGCATTCTGGAATAGGTGGTCCGAAAAATATAGTTACATGTAGAAGATATAACTAGCAAAATATTACTAAAAACTCAGCTCTTTTGGATGGAAGAAAAAGTATTTAATGGCCAAAAGAAGGAAAATACATCAATGTATTTTCCACTTTTTTGTTAGCCAGGTTCTCCTGACAAGCACATCGTACACCAGTCACTGGGGAAGGCAAAGAGAGCTTGGCTGGAGCATGCAGAGGGAGCTGCCTACTGGAGCCCTTCTCAGGTTCAAATTGCTGGTGAGTGATTGTGATCACATTTGCTCCTTAATGATGCTGCATTTATTTTTCATAAGCAATTGAAGGGAATTTGTGTTCAATACAGCCTCATCTGAATTTTGTGTCTTGATCTCTGATCGTTTGAATGAGAGGGAAAAAAGTCATCCTCAAAAATATTAAAGACTGAGTAGTGAGCCTGAATCATGGAATCACCGAATGGTTTGGGTTGGAAGGGACCTTGAAGCTCATCCAGTTCCAACTCTCCTGTCACTGGAAGGAATAAAGGAAAACTTAATGAAGAAATGTACAATCTTATCATGTTGTCAGGTTATTAATACTACTTTGTGCTAACAATTGTCAAGCTTGAATCTCTTACCCAGGAAGAAGCAAAACTGCACTCTATTTTATATCTAAAAGCAACAACTTATACATGCAATATACACATTTAAAAGGCCCAATTTGCATACCTTTGATAAACTTCAGAAAGGGTAAAACAAAATGTAACTGGTGCCTCCTTGTTTCCTTTTTCATTATGCCCTGGTGTTCCTAGGCAAAGATTAATCCTTTCTCAGCTTAGAAAAGAAGGAGCTGCTTACTGAGGAATTCAAGCCAGTAATCTGAAAAGATAGATGTATGTTGGGTGCAGAGTTTGTTGCTCCAGGCCATGTCTTCTCTCTAGTGTACTCACCACAAGCCCCAAAGTTCATTTCCTACAGTTGCAGCTACTTCATTGTTTTCAAAACTAATTTCTGTATCTGCTGGCTTGAAATAAAATTGGACAGGTCTTATAGGTATTAAATACGAACTTAAAGATGGGAAATGCCCTGCAGACAGGTAATGAGCAGTGGGTCCACCTCCTGGAAGAGTTACACATCCATCTCACATTTGGATTCATGGTGCCTCCGCATTTTGCATCTTTATCCATGATTAATAGCAGAAAAGCAGTGCCTGGTAGCCCAGGAGGGGACAGACACAAATCCAAGCCCTGCCAGGAGGAACCAGTAGTGCCGAACTGCTCAGTGTCTGAATGATGCGAAGCACTCGGAACCTCCCAGACCTGTCCCATCAGTTACAGGGACACGGGGCAGGCAGGGTTCTGAGCAGCTGCCCATGGTGTTTGCCGCTTAAGGATTTAATGGTAGGGCCCACCACACTAGAAAGACCCATTGGTGGACCATATGATCTCTAGTTATGATAGTTACTTTGTGGAGAAACTGGAATCATTTATCTGTATTAAATAACAGCTATTTCACTGAGTTTTATCATTTCCCAGGTGGTGATGCTAAAACCTGTAGTTGAGAGGCCTTGAGGGAGAGAGGCTCCTCCACTGGCCTCTCACAGCCCCGCTGCCTTGCTCACCATAACTTCACATTCATCACAGAGCAAGGAGCAGTACTACGAAGTTACCCTGTTATTAGCATTTCATCTACTGCTACCATCATCCTCACGCCCCACGTGTAGGACCAGGTGAAATGCAGCCTGGTCTAGTGGAAGGTGTTGGGTTGGAACTAGATGAGCTTTAAGGTCCCTTCCAGCCCAAACCATTCTATGATTTTATGACTCTATGGCCCTCAGCTGACATCCCACATCCTCCCTTCAGCTCTTTGCCTGTGGGCTCAGTAGTTTTAGTCCTCTTTTAATAGCATATTAATAGTTCAATACAAATTTAACTATACACCTGCAAGTTGCTACACCAGCATCCAAAGGGGTGCTGGAGATGCTGAGCCTCCTTCCACAGAAGAGACCTCACTTCACACGCTGCTGTGTCTCTTCTTCAAAGGTGCATAGCAATTTCAAACTACTTGTAGTTTTTCCAGTATATGAAAGAGAAAAGGTTATTTTTAATATTATATTTTAAATATTACAGAAGTTTCTAAAAGAACATTCCAGGCTTTAAAACCTTTAAACCAAATGAGAATAGTTCTCACAACTTTTGTTGAGAGATGGGCGAGCAGAGTATGAACTGATTGAATTAAATATTGAAAGGCAAACTCTGACAAAGGCAGAAATAATAATATGGATGAAATCCAGCCCATAAATATTCATGAACAATCAGAAGCGCATCTAAATGAAACAGTTTAGCCATGTAAAGTATATCAATTCAAATAAACAGGGTACAACACGTAAGGAACAGGATTCAATGCCAAGCCTTCGGTGTATGCTTAATCTATTATTTGGAGACACAGGCGATTGAAAAACGCATTAGACACTTCTCTCATATGAAGCCATTCTTAACACATGGACCTGAAAAAGGATTGCTTCCACTGTCAGAAGTTAGATATTAAAATGGATTAGAATATAGTGTGTCATTTAAATACGGCAAACTCGAGTGCATTTGTCTGACTGGCTCCTTCGGAAGGGACGCGTTTTAGGATTAAACCATAATTGCTGAGATTCTTTGGATTCTGATTTTAGAGCTAATTTAGTTCATTGACACAGACTAATTGCCTCAGGCTTGATTGACCTGGAAATAGGTATTTGTTAGCTAATCATTTTCATGCTGAATAAGCATAGGTGAATTGAAAATAATATTTGGATTACTATTCGTATTTGCTGCATTTCTTTCTGTTTTGATAAACTCTGGATACTTTATGCTAGATTGCTTGTTTGCTATTTCTCACCATGTGCGTATATTCCACTTCGTTGTAAGTGAGGGGAGTTTATTCTAATGTCTGATGCTTCAGGACAAATCCGAGTGCTGTTTTGGTGTAAACCACCCACATTTCACTCAGCTTTGCCAGAAAAGTATAGAATGTTTAGCTCAAGTGAATTACTCGGACTATTCCCAGGCATCCTGTCCCAGGAACCCAGTGGAGGTCTCAGCACCTCCCTCCCCATCCCCGCCTCGGGAAGCCGCAGAGAGCGATGTCAGGACGAAATGCTCCAGCCTCCCGTGTCGCGTCCAGTGCAGCCCGTGCTCGGGCGCTCGCAGCTGGGATGGGACCGGGATCCAACGGCCCCCATTTCTGACCCGCTTCCATCGGGAACCGCGGAGCGCAGCTCGCCCGCTGGGTGGCAGCACCGCCCCGCGAGTCACCGACCGCAGGGTGCGAGGGGTGGGGAGGGACGTGGAGGTGCTGGAGCAGAGTGTAGAGGAGGGCACGGAGTTGCTGCGAGGGCTGGAGCAGCTCTGCTCTGGAGTCAGGCTGAGAGAGCTGGGATGGGGCAGCCTGGAGAAGAGAAGGCTCCTGAAGGGGAGACCTTAGAGCAGCTCCAGTGCCTAAAGGGGCTGCAGGAAACCTGGAGAGGGGCTTTGGACAAAGGATGTAGGGACAGGCCAAGGGGAATGGCTTTAACCTGCCAGGGGGGAGACTGAGATGAGCTCTTAGGCAGAAGCTCTTCCCTGTGAGGGTGCTGAGGCGCTGGCACAGGGTGCCCAGAGAAGCTGTGGCTGCCCCATCCCTGGCAGTGTTCAAGGCCAGGTTGGACACAGGGGCTTGGAGCAAGCTGCTCCAGTGGAAGGTGTCCCTGCCCGTGGCAGGGGTTGGAGCTGCATGAGCTTTAAGGTCCCTTCCAACACAAACCAGGCTGGGGTTCTGTGATTCTGTGGTTTCTCAGGTGTACCTGGGAACAGCCACGTCTCTCACGCTGCCAGGCAATGGGTAACAAAGCACAGGATGGTGAGAACACCTGCTGGAAACAGTCCCACTGAGCTAGCACAGCATTGGAAACACATACCAGAGACCTGGCAGAGATTGTCACCTCTTGATCGGCCCATCATAACACGCTCCTCGCCCTGCAAATGCTCGTGAAATTGCGGAGAAAGCGAAGTTAAGTTGTGAAAAGCTCCACATTCCATCACAAGAAGTATTTTTCCTGTATCAACTCCATTACCACAAAGGAGTTACGTTACCTTTGTGTGTTTACCTGGAATTACTGCTTCCTTACAAAAGGGTTTCTGCGAAGCAGAAGTCAGCAGTAACAAATACTTTATGCATCAGTATTTTTATGTCCCCAGGTGTCAGCTGAACTGAGAAGGGAGAATTTAATGAGCTCTCTGCAGACCTCTAAATTCATACATTTGGAACATGTATTATTCTCACAGCCCAGAAAGCCAACCGTATCCTGGGCTGCATCAGAAGGAGCATGACCAGCAGGTCGAGGGAGGTGATCCTGCCCCTCTACTCTGCTCTCATGAGACCTCACTTGGAGTATTGTGTGCAGTTCTGGTGTCCTCAACATAAAAAGGACATGGAACTGTTGGAACAAGTGCAGAGGAGGCCACAAGGATGATCAGGGGACTGGAGCACCTCCCGTATGAAGATAGGCTGAGAAAGTTGGGGCTGTTCAGCCTGGAGAAGAGAAGGCTGCGTGGAGACCTCATAGCAGCCTTCCAATACCTGAAGGGGGCCTATAGGGATGCTGGGGAGGGACTCTTCATGAGGGACTGTGGTGAGAGGACAAGGGGTAATGGGTTCAAACTGAAACAGGGGAAGTTTAGATTGGATATGAGGAAGAAATTCTTTACTGTAAGGGTGGCGAAGCACTGGAATGGGTTGCCCAGGGAAGTTGTGAATGCTTCATCCCTGGAAGTGTTCAAGGCTGTGTTGGACAGAGCCTTGGATGGCATGGTTTAGTGGGAGGTGTCCCTGCCCATGGCAGGGGGGTTGGAACTGGATGATCTTAAGGTCCTTTCCAACCCTTACTATTCTATGATTATTCAGAAAATAGAATATTTAGATATAAATTCTCTTGTTTACACAGTAGATGCCTAAAACTTATAGGCAAATTCATCAAGCCCACACTGGACAAACAGGAGTAATATCAGTGAAGGTGATCTAGTTCAGCCTGATGGACACAAGCACACGTTTCACCTTTCCCTGTGGTTGCAGCTGTAGTTGGCACATAGGCAAGCAGCACATGGACAAGGAATGCCATGGTAATTGGAGCAGGCTGTCCAAGGAAGAGCAGCATCCACAGGCTGGTTGATCTGCTGCTTCTAAAGATACGCCTAAATACCTGCTATTCAGATGAATACTCCATTAGTGGTATGGGTCAGCTAATTCTAATTGTACAGTGTGCAGATAGGAGCAGTTGGTGCAAACTTCACACTAGTAGGACAATGGTCTTCAACTCTTCCACTTTTATTTCCACGCAGTGAAGTTGCAAGTGCGAACGATCACTGGCACTCACCTTGTTTTTCTGCACCGTTTTCCCAAAGCATGGACAAACAGGTATTCCTTGCTGGAGGGCAGTGGGATAAACCTTCCCTGGAATACTGCTGTGGTATAGTCAAGGGCAGGGATCTCCAGTGAAGCTGTGCTGTTGGAGTACTGCTGTGCTGGCTGGTACAGACCATAAGGAGGGCCTCAAGAGGCTGTTAAAGATAAATCTTTGCCTTGGAACCTAAATGTTTGTGTGTATATATATATATGTATATATATGTCTATATGTGTGTTTAGGTATATTCATGTGCAAAATGGGTTATGACATTCATGCTCTAGGGTGGAATCTATCGACTAACTGCCTTCCATTAGAAAGAAATCTGATCTCCTAAGTGTTCTTTGCACGCCTGAAGCACTGATAGGACGAAGGGGAATGGCTTTAACCTGCCAGAGGGGAGACTGAGATGAGCTCTTAGGCAGAAGCTCTTCCCTGTGAGGGTGCTGAGGTGCTGGCACAGGGTGCCCAGAGAAGCTGTGGCTGCCCCATCCCTGGCAGTGTTGAAGGCCAGGTTGGACACAGGGGCTTGGAGCAAGCTGCTCTAGTGGAAGGTGTCCCTCCCATGGCACAGAGTTGGAACTGGATGAGCTTTAAGGTCCCTTCCAACCCAAACCAGCCTGGGATTCTATGCTCTGCGCTGAGCCATGCCCAGGGAAATAATACCAGGTTAGACAGAGGTGCCATGGGAATGCCAGCATGTAACAAATCATGTGGTTTAGAGAGAACTATTTCAGACACAAGGATGATATTGACTACACAAGGATCCAGCGAGACAGACAGACTTCCACTGCTGTATTCACAGCCCCAAAATACAGATCGACAGATTAAGAATTGGAGATGATTTTATTTGTATGAGATGCCACCCGAAGGATTTCAATTCCCTACCAGTGATCAGTATCCCATTTATAGTTCCCTTTATATAGCTCTAGCTACTGATAAAGCCATGCCTTTTATCTGTGTTTCTGAGAAATGGTCTGAAGTTTCAGAAAGGCACACATACTCTATAAGAATATATAGAAATGCAATTTAAAATCACTTTTTCTGCAATACGTCTTCCATCAAAGATGAGCAATTTTAGATTAGAATTTAGAGTTAGAAATTTAGATTTAGACTGGAGCAAGCTGCTCCAGTGGAAGGTGTCCCTGCCGACGGCTGGCGGTTGGAACTGGAGGAGCTTTAAGGTCCCTTCCAACACCAACCAGTCTGGGATTCTGAGATTCTAAGTCAACTGAAAGAGGTACCTAAACCCTCTGTGCAAACATCCCTCAGCATTCTGGGACTTTCTGATCTGTGCTGCTGATGTGCGTGTCTAGACTGCATCAGTGGTTACAGGGTGTAGGACCTGATCCCATTGCATGGGAGATGCAAGAGCTGCAGCGTGGTTCCATCGCCTGCAGGGACACCTTCCACTGGAGCAGCTTGCTCCAAACCCCTGGGTCCAACCTGGCCTTGAACACTGCCAGGGATGGGGCAGCCACAGCTTCTCTGGGCACCCCGTGCCAGCGCCTCAGCACCCTCACAGGGAAGAGCTTCCTTATATCCAACCTAAATCTGTCCTGTTTAAGTTTCAACTCATTCCTCCTTGTTGCTCATCTCTTCACTACAGGCCAAAGGCTCACGTGGCAGATTCAGTGCCTTGTGTTGGCCAGAAGGCAGAAGGTGCTACCAGCCACTGGCTCTCACCCTTCTGTTTTCCCAAATCCCCCCTCTTCACCCAGGAAACTCTTCCCACGGGAAGTGGAACGGGCGATGCCCACCGCGGGCTCCGGAGCTCGATGCACTGAAGTGGGACGGCGGGGCCAGGGAGGGCGGAGGGGCAGGGGACACCCGTGGGGCGGGGATGGGGTGGCTGCGGTGGGGGTATCCCATGGCCGCCGTCCGCACCCGCGGGCTCTATTTAAGCGGCATGGCGCGGAGCGGCGCGGAGCTGCCGGAGCATGCACCCCTTCGGGCCGCCCGCCTCCCCGCCGCCTCACGCCCAGGCGCTGCTGGAGGCCGCCGTGTGCCCCGGCCTCTGCCCTCCGGCGCGGCCGCCGCCCGCCGCCAGCCCTTACCTGTGGCTCGGCGGCCACACCGGGCCCTACCTACCCGCCGGGCCGCTCCTCCCGCCGGGCCCGGAGCGGGGCTGGGCGGCGCTGAGCCCGCCTCAGGAGTGCCCGCGGCCGGCCAGGCCTCCTTACTCGTACTCGGCGCTGATCGCCATGGCCATCCATAGCGCGCCGAGCCGGCGGCGCACCCTCAGCCAGATCTACCAGTACGTGGCCGAGAACTTCCCCTTCTACAAGAAGAGCAAGGCGGGCTGGCAGAACTCCATCCGCCACAACCTGTCCCTCAACGACTGCTTTAAGAAGGTGCCGCGGGCCGAGGACGACCCGGGTAAGCGGGGCGGGGATGGGGGGCCATGGGACCCGGCGGGAGCGGCCCCTCCGCAGCGCCGGACCCTTCATCTCTTCCGCAGGCAAAGGCAGCTACTGGACCCTCGACCCCAACTGCGAGAAGATCTTCGATAAGGGTAACTTCAGGAGGAAGAGGAGGAGACGGGCTGAGGCCGGCGCGGCCGAGGGGAGCGGTGGGTCCTGCCCCTCCGGCCTGCGGGCACCCGCCGGTGGTGGGACCCCGCTGTACGGGGCTCCGGTGTGAGTGAGGCACGGGAGAGGAATGGGTTTGTAAATGGACGTTTTTGTGTGTAATCTGTAAATTAGAGGTGCGGGAGGAAGGGAGCAGGGTTAGGGTGTGTTGGTGCGCGGGGTGAAGCTGTCGAGGCTGCTTTCCCTTCTTTCTCACACTGTTCTATCCCACAGAAACCTTGGGAAGGCTTTGACCTCCTGCCCTGTGGGTGCCCAGGGTGGTTTTCTCCCCTTTTCCCAGCCAAGAGCAGAGCATAGCCCCCACGACAGCCCTGGCTGCAGCTCCCTGGGTGGGTCCGGGTTGGTGCTTTATGGGTGCTGGGTTTGCAGCCTGGACTTTCCAGAGGCCATAGGATCACAGAATGGGTTGGATTGGACGGGACCTTAAAGCTCATCCAGC
Organism: Amazona ochrocephala; assembly: GCA_039720435.1. Lineage (NCBI taxonomy): Eukaryota > Metazoa > Chordata > Aves > Psittaciformes > Psittacidae > Amazona > Amazona ochrocephala. The sequence continues at coordinate 2,858,196 of CM077881.1, read as the reverse complement.
TCCAAAAGTGAAATGCCAGAAGTGAATTTTGCCATTAGTTGCATTTTAAGCTGCTTTTAAGGTGGGTGAGGGTTGTGGTGAGCAGGTCATGTAGAGTGAAGAGGGGAGGTAGCCTTGTGCTGTTGTGAAAGGGGGGGAGGGCTTTTTAATGAATGTCTTTGTGCAAATAGCATTCAGATTATGGAAAGCTGCCTTTGGCTGTGAAATCCATTGGCCAGGGTGTGGGCACACTTAAGCAGGAAAGATGAAGAAACTCTTGCCCTGGCAGAGCTGAAGGAGCCTTCCCAAGACACTGACCTTCTGGGGAAGAAATTATTTCACCCAACACACGTCTTCTGCTTCGGGATACAAAGCTCTTGATCCAACCGTATGGGTTGAACGCTGTATTTTCACCTTGAAACTGTTTGCCCTGGGACAGCACACCTTGAAAATGCAGCAGAACACAATGAGGAGAACCTGGGGGTGCAGGTGCTTCAGGGTTTCCCACTGGGGTCCTTGTAACAGCTCAGCAAGTCCATGGACAATTTAAGGACCACGCCATATTGCCAGAACTTTTCTTCAGGGACCATTGCAGATGATGATTCAATGGATGGAGGCCATCATATGTACTCTTTGTGCTTCTGTTGTACTCTTATTTTTGTGTATTGGAAAGAAAAGGTGATTTTTTCTAATAAATCAGTCTAACTGGAGACAGTTGCAAACCCTCTAAGCAAAAACACTGCTTGAAGGAAGAACTGTGTCAGGTAATGAGTCTGCAGTACCTGGGAAGCTGCAGACTGCAGTAGAAAGGGGTGAGAGGATGCTGCAATGGGATGGGATACTGCAGTGGCATGCTGTGGTTGAGGGGGGGATGCTGCAGTGGGATGCTGTGGTGGGGTGGGATGCTGCAGATGCCCTGGGTCTGGACCAGTTGATGAGAGCCTGCTTCAGTGCACAATGAGGAATGTCGTACCTGGGAATGGGGGATACGAGTGAGGGAGTGCAGAATGCAACTGCAGAGAAAGGGCATGGAGCCTCATGGACACGTTTGTCAACAGCCTTATCTCTGTGTGTGTGTGTGTGTGTGTGTGTGTGTGTGTGTGTGTGTGTGTTCAAAGCATGTAAAGGCATAAGACTTTGTGTATGAGTGATGAGACATCTAACATGAGTGAGACTACAGGGTGCTCTTGCAATTAGATGCCATTTCTGGCCTCTCCCGATCTTGGAATCATTAGGAATCCACCCCTTGCTGAAGTTCAGAGCAGCCTGATGCCTGCTGCGGTGTTAACTGCTTGGGGATGGATGTAGGATAAAGGAAACAGCATCTTTTCACCATTTTCCCCTGAATCAACTGGAGGTGGGGTTGAAAAGTTTGCACTCATTGAGGGGATACCCAAACAGAGCTAAAAATCTTGTTTCAGCCAGGATGCTCTGGAGAATTAGATTTAGGTTAATACCTTATGGAAAAGTTCAGGAAATAACATGGTTATGGTAGCTGTGCCTTTTACAGGGGATGTGATGGTACTGGCAACAAATAACAGCCTAGTTTCATTGTTCAAGGATAAACTTGTGGAAATAAAGAATGAGACTATTTCTTCATCCAGATAGAGTTAAAGGGTGCAAGGGATTTAGTTGTGTGTGAGCAGTGCCCATGGGGTGTCTGCTGAATTAAATTGGAGAAATGGAGAAGTGTGATGGTAAGTTCCCAAAACCACACACAGTCTGTGCCTGCAGTTCTTGCTGGTTAAGCAGGTAAAACCAGAGAGTAGCTGAAGACAGAGTTTTAATGTCTTAAGAAATCAACCAGAATTATTTTACTGGGCTTAATTCCTTATATTTTAGTTTTAGTTCTATTTTAATCTGATTGCAAAAGCAGTACTTCTGTGTTTTTAGGATGATTATCACTTAGGAGGAGCCCATAATAAGCACAAACAGAATGTGATAAATCACATTTACTTCTACTTTTTAATCAATTTCCATCAGCTGTGATACTTGCATGCAATTCATTCAAGCTATGCATTGTGATTTCCCCGTGCTTTACTGTATTATGATGTGGCTTCCCAGGATTTTTATGCAGACAAAACAGAACAGGGACTAGCAAAATTTGTATAGCTGAACTGTATGGGTAGAACCAATACATAAGCCAAGTTTCCACATTCTAGTCACTGCCTTGGAGTTTTTGCACGAAAATAACAGAAAAGTCATCTTTTCTTAGGATCACAGAATCCCAGAGTGGTTTGGACTGGAAGGGACCTTAAAGCTCATCCAGTCCCAACCCCTGCCATGGGCAGGGACACCTTCCACTAGAGCAGCTTGCTCCAAGCTCCTGTGTCCAACCTGGCCTTGAACACTGCCAGGGATAGGGCAGCCACAGCTTCTCTGGGCACCCTGTGCCCAGACCAGGTAAGTAGCTCCATGAGCTGGCTCAGGAGATGATAGTTGTGGACTGAGTTCCGATAAGTGCTGAATGAAGAACTGCAGAAGTGGGGGTGGTAGAGGGGAAATGTTATAATGAAGTAGTGAAAAAGATTAATGGAATAACAATACTCTCTCTCTGGTATTGGCTTTAAGATCGCGTGGCTAAATAGGGACTACAAGCTCTCTACTCCTACCTGCAGCAGTAGCTTTGACAATGCCCATCTCATACCTACCAAAAAGGATTAGTCTGTTCTTTTCGCAAGATCAAACTGACTTTTTTTTCTTTCAAAATGACTACACATGACTTAGATATATATTTATTTTTATATATATAAAATGGATTTTTTAAGGAAAACACTTCTTTGGCACCTGTATAACCAGATAAAAGGGAAGATGTTGCATTACTATTATTTTAGGGTGATTACTGCTGTGCTTGCTGAAAGATTCCCTGCTATTATCGCTGCCAACAGCTTGGTTCATTTATGACTGTCAGGTTGTGATAGAACTGATACATGATATTTTGTTGTCATTATGGGCTTAACCCACAAGGTGTTTCTGCTCATGCTGAGCCCGCAGACACTGCAGGCTGTGAGTTTTCCATCATTTTGTTAAGATGAGCTCATTAATTTTTCTTCAGACTAAGAAAAAACCATGTTTCAGCTGCTAAAGAGTTGGTCCCTGCCATGGCTGGCTGATCTCTTCACAGCTGATAATCAGCATAGACACTTTGCTGTGTTAGCCATGAGTTTGTGTTATCAACTTAGTTCCTTGATACTCAGTCCTAGCTTTGTTTCTCTTTCCATTAAAGCGTTTCATGAAAGAGCAATGAGTTTTATCAGGAATATCATGAAATGTCTCATAACTGTACCCTGGAGCTTCTCATTAAGACAATTTGCCTAAGTCTGAATGTGATAAATGTCTATTTAAGAGCTCTTTAAACTGTTCAAGTGTGTAGGTGAGCATCCTGTAAAAGGTTTTGCTCACATGCTCTCCTGGAACACATCAAATAGGAGCAAGAAGAACTGACAGCTCAGCTCCGTTCACTTTTTCCTCCGTGTAGGTTCCGAAAGGAAAGCGCCATCAAACAAGCAAACGAACAATCACGTAAGAAAGTTTTTTGGGGAGAAAGTATTCTTTCCTGTAAATGTCTCTTCTGGCTGTGTTTGTACAAGGAGACCTTGTGACAGTCTTCCAATACCTAAAGGGGCTTACAAGAAAGCCAGAGAGGGGCTTCGGACAAGGGCCTGTAGGGCCAGGACAAGGGGAATGGCTTTAACCTGCCAGAGGGGAGACTGAGATGAGCTCTTAGGCAGAAGCTCTTCCCTGTGAGGGTGCTGAGGCGCTGGCACAGGGTGCCCAGAGAAGCTGTGGCTGCCCCATCCCTGGCAGTGTTCAAGGCCAGGCTGGACACAGGGGCTTGGAGCAAGCTGCTCTAGTGGAAGGTGTCCCTGCCCATGGCAGGGGGTGGAACTGGATGAGCTTTAAGGTCCCTTCCAACACAAACCAGGCTGGGACTCGATAACTCTTCTTGTGGCAGCTCTCTCAGCAAAGGGCTTCATCATGCCCCTGCCTTTCCCTGAGCACATGGAGCCCCTCAGCCTTGGGAACAACCAGGGCACCCTCCAGCCCCATTGCAGCCACAGGGGCAGCTCCCTTGGCTCTGAACATCTTCCCCTTGCTGCTGGGTAATTCTGCCATTTTAGGACTTGAAATCTCAGAATTGCCTCCTCATTGGAGCGACCGCTCGTGTGCTGAAGAGGGCAGGACACTCCGCATCATGGGTAGTAAGGAACTGTGATTACCTGGCTTCCCATCCTGAATCAACAGCTTTAAACACCTTTTTCATGTATTGTATCTTAACAAACCATGAGATCCTTCATTATGTCATTAGAGAAACCAAAGCGGGACAAAGAAATGTCAGGGAATGCCGGGATTCCCGGCAGGTTTTACAAGGGGAACCCGAGGGGCTGATCCATGTAATTGTAAAAAAAAGCAAGCCTCTAGTTTAAAATTGCTCACATGAATCCGAAACCTTTCATTAAAGTATTAAAACTCTTCCTTCTTAAGGCTGTTTCTGTCTTCATCACAAGCCCAACCAATCTGCCTCAAGGCTTATCCAAGCAAAAGGCTTTCCAGCAGCTTTGGGGCAGATGTGGAATTAATGGGAGCATTGGGCAGCCCCGGGCACTCAAGCAGAGAGCAGGGAAAAGTCAAGCAGGATGTGATAAATGGCTCTGTGCAAAATCTGAATGCAAGCCAAAGCACATAGGGTCTAAGAGCAAAGTAAGTTTGGGCTGCACTGAAGAGTCCATTTATTGAGAAGTTACCTTGGAAGTAAACCTCCTCCGTGATAGTCAGTGAATCTCAGCATGGATACATACATACATGCATGCATGTCTTGGCATGGATACATACATATATGCATGCATGTCTTGGCATGGATACATACATACATGCATGCATGTCTTGGCATGGATATATACATACATGCATGCATGTCTTGGCATGGATACATACAAAACGAGTGAGCCCTGCACAAGATCGAAACCATTCGCATATCCCTGGGTGCAGTGTGAGCTGTGGCTGCTGCTACAACCTCTACCTCTCGCTCTGCAGTTGTATTCTAAGGGATGGAGCTTGAGTGACAGTACTTGGGGGCAGGGATAGATGGATGACTTGTGCCCCAGGCTTTTCCTGTCATTGCACATTGTGCCGTGCGGTTTGTAATCTGCATAGGTATGGTCCAGCGTGTTTCTTGTTGCTGTAAATGAAGAGTAACAAGAAATAGAAAAGGAAGTCAAGTTCATAGTGCAGTGAAGCAGCTTGCATTTTTGCTGAGAGTAAATGTTACCTGGAGCCTGTATCATCTGTTCTCAAGCACAGTTTTCTTCAGTTTTCTATGTATTATATTGTACTATTGTGCTAGGGTGGGTTTGGAGCAGGCTTGCGCTGAGTCTAACATGACATGGTGGAGTGGTAATAGTAGTTCAGAGTGCAGCCTGCAGCCCTTGTCTCCAAGCATAGAAACAGGCTCACACTTGGCTTTTCTATATCCCAACACCCCTTTAAGTACAAATACAGTGCACAAATAGTCAGAAAATGGCACCTTGTGGGGATTGCATGTATTGCATTTAAATATTGCTTCATTCTCAGAAGGGTTTCCTTGAGACACAGAAGAAAGGTGGTCAGACTGCAGGGACCCAAAGTGCAGTTTTAAACAATAGGTGTACTAAACCGTAGGATACAACCTCAACCTTTGGTTTAGCACAAAAATCTCTTTCATAATGTATCTAATGTCTAGCAGTTGCACATCTTTAAGAACTACATCAGCTGTGGGTTTTACCCATCTAAATTGAAATGGAAAGGTATAACAGTGATTTAGCGTCAAACTGATGCTAATATTTCTCCTTGGCCCTCAAAACAAAGCAATATTAAGGATACGGAATAAACTGTTGGGTTTTATCTAGTGCTAAAGTACGACTCTAACATTTCAAGTCAAGTTTCTGCTTATAGGGTATAACGTTTTGTTTCATTGGTGTCACTAGTGACAAATTTTTAATACACCATTCCCTTCTTCAACAACTAATGACTCCAATTAGCTTCCCATATAGTAAATTCCTTCTCCCTCCCATGTCCCCACTGTGAGACTGTGATAACAATCACAGAGCTGAAAAAACACTTCTGGCTTGGCTGTTTGGTCCTTCCAAGGGGTCTAAGGAGGAATAGCCCTTAGATTCTTAATGGGGAAGATTATTTAGATGCCTTTTACTTGAAATCTGTCTGGGAAGCTGGAGGAGCAAGTGAAATACTGAGTGGGGTGACGTGAGAGCCCTGTTGTTTGCGTAGTCCCTGGTGGCAAAGCCTGGGAGAGGAATATGGGATGGATGTTCCTCACCCCACTGAGAAAGATGAAATGCAGTCCCTGGTATCTGAGTCTAATGCAACCATAAACTGAATGGCACAATGACATCAGCTCTGCCCATAGGAGGTTGCTGACTCGAGGGAGGACAGTGCAGATGCAGAGGACCATGCAGCTGGCCTTGGGGCAATAGCAGTTGTCTTTTGGGGGTACTGGAGCTGCAGACCTGGACAACTTGGACTAGACTGGCCAGGACACCCTGAATGTGTTTCCAATTGAACTTTTGCCTGCCTTTTCCATGGTGTTTGAATTTCAGTACTAGTTTGCAATGTGACTCTGCAGGCTTTGTTTTCTGGGGATAATTCCTGCATCGCATCTTCTTGTGATCATGGACTGGTGATTGAAATAGGGTGCAAGCTAAAGACCTCTTGAGGGTTTTCTAGTGGTCCATCTGAGATGGGGTAGCTGTCTTAAGACCCTGGACAGGAAGCATTTCATCTTTGCCCTGGCTGAAAAGGTTATTTCCATGCCAGGAATCTATGAAGGGCTTAAGGGCAGCAATAGTCTCAGCAATCTGTTGTCCTGATGGGCTGGAGGTCTCCATCATGCAGGGAAGGAGATTTTCATGAGTATGAGAGTTTTAGTCCATACTGTACCTCAACACAGATTCTGTAATTCTCAGTTTCCTTTTTTTCCCAAGCATTTGAAAGCTTTTCCAGAGTTTCCCACTGGTATATTTTGGACAGGTTAAAATGATCTTGTAGTCTCAGAAGCGCGTGTGAAGACTTCAGAGCCATAACCTGACCCCCACCAACAGGCACCAGCAGTGCCATGGTGCCCCTGTCCTGGACACCCCACTGTGTATCTGCACTTCTCATCACGGGGGTATAATCTTACAGAGAGATACTTTTGGAGTCAGAGGTTAGCTAGATGCATCACACATCATTCAGGTTTGACACTTGCAGCGCTGTGCTTTGGAAGCAGTTAATAGCCAAGAGAACAACGATGACTTTTATGATTCAAAGTGACCCAAATCATTACGAGATCTTTTACTGGTAGGCATCAATTTTCAGGGTAAGTTCCAACAGTTTGCTCCTGCTGGCTATAAGATAACTGAACAAAAGGGTTTGCTAAAGGGCGGAATATTTCATGCTTCTGAGATTTTCTCACCCTCCTGTGATCCTGAAGATAATACACACTCATGTTTCTGACTGCAAGTGACAGCAGAAACCTGTTAATGCAGCTCGTAAAGAAACACAGGTAAGAACTGTATTCACTCCTCCTGCCTTCTGCTCAGCAAGATGATGCGCTGTAGGAGACTGGAATTCAAGACACTTTTCACTGCATTCATATTTTACTGACACAACTGAAGATGCTTGGATGAATTTCCCTCGTTGCTGTGCCCAGAACAGTGTCAAGCCACTACCATTGAGATTTAGGTCTTCTGTGTCACATCTTTTAAGGCAAAGCAGTTCTTGTGAGAGACATGAGTGGCTGTGCCTTGTCCAGAAGAGATTTGTGGTAGTTATCCCTGAAACAAAAAATTGGGAACCCAGAAGCAAAGAGCAAAATGGGTTTCAGAAAAGGGAAAAGGAAAGGGAAAAGGGAAAGGCGAATGGGAAGGGGAAGGGAAAGGAGGGAAATGGAACACTGAGAATAGGGGGGAAGCATTGAAAAAGCACTCCTAAAGCATCCTGCTGTGAAAATGAAGACTCAAGACAGCCAAAGGCTGATTAGTGGTTGTGGTACCAGGGTGATCCCATTAGGGGTGTAACACTGTTTTGATTTTGAGATGTTTCTGTGGAAGAAGAGTTATCCATCAGCAAGGATGGAATTCTTAATGCAAGAAGTGTTTCATTAAGTCCTCTTAATGAAAGAGATGGGAAAACAGCAGAGGGAAAAAGTCTCTGAAGGAATACAAATATATACTGGGGAGCTGAGTCCTGCCTTGATAACAAAGGGAGGGACAGCAGAATGGAGAGGACTCAGTTTAAATGAGGTGGTAATGGCTTTGGCTGCCACCTTCGGGGCTTCAGATAGACCCTCTCAGTATAATACACTGTTAATTCACTTCCCCTTTCTCCAGAGGAAATTAGTGTCCAGTTGGGTTTAGCCCTACCTAGAAAATTAGGTTTAATTCTCCTCCTTGCGTTCAAATTCACAAATGGAAAAGCGGAGCTGAGGGAGAGACCCAGGATTTGTCTCCAGTGATGTGAGCATGAGCAGGGTGCTGAGGCGCTGGCACAGGGTGCCCAGAGAAGCTGAGGCTGCCCCATCCCTGGCAGTGTTCAAGGCCAGGTTGGACACAGGGGCTTGGAGCAAGCTGCTCCAGTGGAAGGTGTCCCTGCCCATGGCAAGAGGTTGGAATTGGATGGGCTTTAAGGTCCCTTCCAACACAAATTGTTCTATGAATGTCTAGGAATAGAAACTAAGAAATTAGCTTTACCTGTCTGTTTTTAACTGCGTGCTTGCAATGCCTGGAAATAATCTTGTGCCTTTAGGAAGTGTTCTAATGTGGGGTAAAGAATTATTTTGCTAGTGCTTCATACTGTATGTCCCAGCTGCCCAGCAGTGCTGCCCTGTGCTTGATACAGACACAGGGGTAGGAAATGTGCTGTTCTGCAGTGATTCAGAACAAGAGCCTAATAACACTAGAGACTTATATCCCTCTTTGTGTTATCTTTTGGATTTCCTTAGATATAATACTTGAGGTTTCTTTAACAGATGTTAAAGGCTTGTTTGGGGAAGGAATACGACTGCGAGATGAGCGCTCAAGGCTGAGCCTTGTGGTTATGGGGGTTCACAGTTTCACATCTTTTCTGTTGGAAATTGTTGGGGTTTGTCTTGGTTTTGCAGGGTTTTTTTAAGTATGCCACAAAAGAGAGACATATTTGACATATATATTTGAGGAAGAGTCCTGCTCTATGTTTTAGATAGGGTTCATCTCCACAGCCGAATTACCCTCATTGTCAAGGCTGAGACATGATGCTTGGGATTACCTCTGCCCTCTAATGTCTTGTTGCTGCACTTCAGTATATCTTTGTGATGAGCAGTGTCAGAGAGGGTGAAATCTCAGACTGTTTGGTACCTGGCTGAGGATGACAGACTGCTAAAGGATAACTTCATGTGGCCTTCCAGAGGGCAGCCATGCTTTCACCTTGTTTTCAGAGATCACTTGCTGCCTCTTGTAATTCCAGATCATTATTTTCTATCAAGGCAGCAGCTTCTCATTTTAGAACAAACATTGTCCTTGAAAGCATCCTATTGCCGCTGATACAGTGATGCTTCATCAAGTTATCTCCATAAGCACATGTCAGCAATTGCTGTGGGTAAATTACATACATCAAAGACTTCTAATGACCATACTTGGAGTAAAATGAGCTTCTTGCATTCACAGCATTAATTAAGCCAAACACCACCCTTCCACATATGCTGCTTTTCTTAATAGCCTGTGCTGTCTATGCAGTATAAATCACTGCCTGTCTGCTCAGTTTTGATACGCTGGATGTAGCAACACACTCTAGTTTGCATTTATTTGCTCTAGGAGAGGTCGTAAGTCGCCCGTATCTTAAGCAAACAGTAAAATATTAGATAAATTAAAGCTCAGTGCAGCTCAATGTATTGAGGTGTTGGGAAAAGGGCATTATCTGCACAAGTTCACTCTTTCTTGCAGCATGTTATACACCACAGTTTATTTATTTGTCCAGCCTTAGCATGTTTAGTGGTTTGAGGTTCGGTTACTAAATGAATCTATTTAAGGCAAACTTGTGATACTGAAATGGCCATTGTTCAGTTCAAATGCACAACTTTCCTAGCGGACATTAAAGTGTTGTTGAAGAGGTCTTTTTGATAGGAATGTAATGCTTGTGAATAAATCCAAGGAAATCTTCAGTTCCCGAAGTTATTTGTGGGCACAAGTTTAAAAAACAAATTGCGATTTACTTTTTCATTCCCAAATTTGACTGAAAAATCATCTGAAGTTGTCTGATAATTCTGGTGTGTGTATAAGTACATACAGGTGGTATTTCCATAGCTGAGCAGATAAGGGGCAGTTAATATGCTGGTTTTTTTGTGTGCTTCTTTAGAAAGTCCAGATATCTACCAGTATGCATAGGTGGTCCATACAGACGTTCCATACAGGTGGTCCATGTAGGTGGTCCATATAGGTGGCCCATACAGGTGGCCCATACAGGTGGTCCATAGAGGTGGTCCATAGAGGTGGTCCATACAGGTGGTCCATATCTGAAGGGGGCCTATAGGGATGCTGGAGAGGGACTCTTCATTAGGGGCGGGACTGTGGTGATAGGACAAGGTGTAATGGGTTTAAACTTAAACAGGGGAAGTTTAAATTGGATATGGGGAAGAAATTCTTTACTGTAAGGGTGGTGGGGCCCTGGAATGGGTTGCCCGGGGAAGTTGTGAATGCTTCATCCCTGGCGGCGTTCAAGGTGGGGTTGGACATAGCCTTGGATGGCATGGTTTAGTGGGAGATGTCCCTGTCCATGGCAGGGGGGTTGGAACTCGATGATCTTGAGGTCCTTTCCAACCCTAACTATTCTATGATTCTATGATTCTATGTAAAGCTGCCTGTATGACATTCTACACTCTTGAAGGCATCTGTCTCACAAGTCTTACACCCTAATGATCTGTTTGCTTTTGTTTAGGCTCCCCGCAGGGAGATCTCTTCACAAAGCACATTTTGACAATTTTGGGTTAGATTTGGCACACTACAATAGAGAAGAACATCAGAGGAAGGAGGAGGAAGCCCTGTGCAGGCAACCAGAGCACCTCGTGCATGCAAGGCATTGGCTGACCCCCAGGTCCTTCCTCCAGCAACCATCTCCCCAACAAAGCATGTGGTGGGATTGAGATGGAGGAGGGTGGTAAAGAAGTGGCTGCAGTGCCTTGGATGAAGAAAGGCAAATCACAGCCAAGGGGTGCAGTGGGTGCATTTCCCTGCAAATAAGAAGTGGGATAAAAAAGGTGGGATTGCAATCTATTTAAAATAAATTAATAAAAAGGGGGGAAGTCAATTCCACTGATGCCCCATCCCTGGCAGTGTTCAAGGCCAGGCTGGACACAGGGGCTTGGAGCACCCTGCTCTAGTGGAAGGTGTCCCTGCCCATGGCAGGGGTTGGAATTGGATGAGCTTTCAAGCACCTTCCAATCCAAACCAGTCTGATTCTTTCATTTCACAGCTCACAAGTTACAAATATGTACCTTGAAGCCAAATTTTCTATTCCATACATCACACCTTGTTTCTTCTTTCTTGCTCAGTCAGCACCCTCTAGCCTTAAGCATTCTAAAGCACTTAAAGAGTAAAATATCTTCCTTTTTTAATAATTTTGTGCTCTTAACACAATCTCAGCTGCAGACCCTGTGGTTGTAACCTGCTAAGGAATGAAACAAGTCCATGTCATGTTCAGCTCCATCCCTGGCAGTGTTCAAGGCCGGGTTTGACAGAGCCTTGGATGGCATGGTTTAGTGTGTAGTGTCCCTGCCCATGGCAGGGGGGTTGGAACTGGATGATCTTAAGGTCCTTTCCAACCCTAACTATTCTATGATTCTATGGTGCTCCAGCTGTCCTCCGTCACCCCCTTGGTCCTCTCCCACAGCATCTCTGAGCAGTGACTCCAACACCAAACAGTTCACCCTCAGCATCGCCTTCACGACAGCTGGAAGTTTTCTCATAAACAAGTGCTTTGCTATACACAGCAAAGCCAACTCCATTCACAAAGCTGCTTCCAAAGCTGCATAATCAGAAGGTAATAATAGCAGTTGGTTAGAAAATAAGGGAGCAGACTTCAAAATGAAGTGGAATTTGGCAGGCAACGGCAATAAGTCAAGTTCTGAGCAAATTAAAACAGTGGTACAAAGTATTTATAGAAACAAAAGTAAGTTCTCATCCTTTTAAAGCAGGGGCCTGTCCAATTGATGTGCAACGTCCACCCAAGCAAAGATTTATCCTCACAGCAGTTGAGCTCCAGAGTCATATATTTAAACTACATTCGCATCTTTCTGACACATGGACAACGTATCACAAGTGAAAAGCGGACCTGCCAGATCACTAATCCAATTATAGATGTATGTTAAAATCTCTTCAGATTTGGACTAGTACTAGATCTCACTCATCATTCTAAAGCATTTAATTTTTAGGTTTCCAGCACTATCAGAATCGTGGAGTGAATGTTCAAAACTCAAAAGTCCCAAAAAGAGTGTTTCTGGGGTCAAACTGTGGCTGAGAAAGTCTTCTCAAGAGTCGCTACCAGTGAATCCAACCATGCACTGGTAGTGGGGAATAAAGTTGGTGCTTCATGATTCTTTGGTTGGAAAGATCAACAGCGGCTTGGGCTTGATTTTATTCTCTAATTAGCTGGGAGAGCACACAGGATTGACCTAATTATGTGTAAAGTTGTGCCCTAGCCATAGGGCCAGCTGCGGCTCATTCTCATTTGGTTTCCTTTCTAACCTGTGCTCATCAAACCTACAATTACATGAGCCTGTGGCCACCTACAAGGAGAATAGCTCTAATTTCCATTATTTCTGCCCAAACCCGGCTTTATCAATCAGGCAATGAGAGGTGATAAATAGTTAGCTTTGTTTTCTGCTTCTCCATCAGCTTCTCACTCAGAGTAACATCAACTATGGCACATGTTTGGTTTTCAGCTTCTAAGGTCCCTGTGAAGCAATTTCCTAATGAAGCCATCTTGTTTGGGATGGAGGAGCTACAGGAGCCAGAGCTGGAAGCCTGCAACAGAGGAAGGATAAGTACATGTGTTGTTGTATTTATATTGGCCTTCTTTCCTTACTCTAGCTTTTACCAGTGAGTGATGAGTAAAACACAAGCAAAGTGAGCCAAAGCGCTTTTCTGAACATGTGTGTAATTCTTGGTACAGAATAAGCAAGGAGTTATGCTTATTCCCACCTTCCACCCAGGTCCCAGAATCTGCACTAATCGGTGGTGTCAGAGGTGGCTTTGTTAGCCCACTGTTTTGTTGTGAGTTATTTATTTCTCTCAAAACTTGGCTTTGGGACCCATGTGATTGCACTTGTTTGTTTCCAACTCATTTTCATTGCAGGAATGTTAGAACTATCAAGAAAAGCTGCTATGAGGAATAAGGAAAGAAAAAATAGATGGTGTGAATTTCCTATTAACGCCTCTTGCTGCCTATGAATTAATCGTGTAATTTATGGAGCCTTTTGGATTGGAAGCCCTGTAGAGGCTGGTTTAGAAATGTATTCCTCTGACTCCCAGTTCTCCCTGTGTTTTGCCATCTAGCGTTATCATTGAGGTGAAAACCCACTACTGATGCTTGACTTCTTCAGTGCCCAACCTTTCTCAGAGAGGCTTGATTTATATTATTCTTTTAGGCATAAGAATTTAACTTTCTATGAGTATTTCAAAAGGCTTTAAAGGATGATTGTTGTTTTAAAGGAAGTTGTAGAGTTTCCAGCTCTATTTCCTGAATAATTCAAAGGCAGGAGTAGGAAATATTATCCACTTGAAAGAGCCTCAAGAAAACATGTTGTTCTTATGCAGCACTTGAATCTTGAAATCTGGCTGAAATGAGAGCATGTGTAGTGTTGGGGGTTTATGGGGAGAATTAGTCCTACATTTCTGCTGGCTTTGCTTCAATAGCTCTAAGGGATGTTATGGAAAATTAAGATTTGAACCTGCTTTCTGCTTCACAAGAGGTTTGAAGACATGCAGTCCAGACCCAAGTCTGGGCTATGCTAGAGTGTGAAGATCTTTGAGCTCCTTACAGCCCTGTGTAGCTCCCCTTGCCCATGGCAGGGGAAGGATTCAGGGCTCATGGACGTTTCAGTAGTCAACAGTATATAACATATAATTTTTGCATATAAGATATAAACAGACATATCATCTTTGCATATGGAATCATAGAATAGTTAGGGTTGGAAAGGACCTTAAGATCATCAAGTTCCAACCCCCCTGCCATGGGCAGGGACACCTCCTGCTAAACCATGCCATCCAAGGCTCTGTCCAACCTGGCCTTGAGCACTGCCAGCAATGGAACATTCACAACTTCCCTGGGCAACCCATTCCAGTGCCTCACCACCCTCACAGTAAAGAACTTCTTCCTCATATCCAATCTAAACTTCCTGTTGAAGTTTGAACCCGTTCCCCCTTGTCTCTCACTACAGTCCCTAAGGAAGAGTCCCTCCCCAGCCTCCCTATAGGCCTACTTCAGATACTGGAAGGCTGCTATGAGGTCTCCACGCAGCCTTCTCTTCTGCAGGCTGAACAGCCCCAACTTTCTCAGCCTATCTTCATACGGGAGCTGCTCCAGTCCCCTGATCATCCTCATGGCCTCCTCTGCCCTTGTTCTAACAGTTCCATGTCCTTTTTACGTTGAGGACACCAGAACTGCACACAATACTCCACGTGAGGTCTCCCGAGAGCAGAGTAGAGGGGCAGGTCTTCACCCCAGTGTCCTCCTGACCATTCTCACCCTCTTTGACATGAGAAAATAGCTGTGTAGGTTTTGTCCCACACAGAAAAAGTGGGTATGTATGGGGTGCAGCCTTTCCATCTCGCATCTCTTGTAATATGACAACATGCCTGAAGACAAGTGCAAAGCCATCTTTGTAAGAATTAAACATTTTCTGGCAAAACACACTGATAAAATGTTAAATATTTAATGTTCCTCTGTTTCCCTGTGCTTTTTGTTATATGTTTTGTGGTTCTGATGTTGTTTATGAGATGCCTAGGATGCTATGGTACCTCAGGGCCATAAAAGATTGATTTAATAGGGTTTATTTATTATTAAAGAACCCTTTTCCATACCTTCTATAGCTCCAGAAGGAAGTTGAAGTATGTTCTTTTCCACTTGTTGGCTCAGGAGCTCACAGCTAGTGAACTGTGGTGGGGTGTTGTAGGAAGGTGCCTGCATCTCCCAGTGATGCTGTTAGTGTGTGATGTGATTTCAGGCTCCTGATTTGCTCTGCTGTGTAGTGACAGCTTAATTTGTTCATTGGGCTTTTAGTGAAATCTAATACTGGACCTTACCCATGAGTAATTCTGTTTGGGTGATTTTCCTCTGCCCCAAGAATAAATCGGTACTGGGTCTTTCTCTGAAAAAGTACTTCTGGGAGGAGGGATCTGAGTATTGTGTGTGTAATAGTCAAATAATATATAATATAGACCCATTGGACTGGCTATAAATTATTGAGCTCCTTCAATTTTCACTGGCTGCAAGGGAAGCCAATCTATCACTTGACAGCTTGGGGAGGAAGGTGCAGTGATGGGGAAAGATCGTTCTTCTGGTTTGAAAGGCAGTGCTAAAAACTGATGTTGCAGGGAGCTGAAAATCTTCTAAGTTAAGATCTGTGTGTGGTTTCCAACACTTCCTTCCATCAGTCAGTTATGACTGGGCAACGGCAGTTTTTGCCCAAACAAAACCACTGAGTGATGTTGTGTCTGTGCTTTTATTGGGTAGAGGAGCCTTTATAGGATGAGAAGCTGTTGCTTCCTGCTCCCTGCATAGAAAGGATGCTCTTTTGTTTGCATTCCAAACAACTCCGTCTTTGGAGGTTTGCCTTCGGTCCTAGCGGTACAGCTCTGGTTGTGTGTAATGAGCAGGTTATTTACGAGCAGAAAGCTCTTTCCCACTGGTTCATCTCACTCTCGGATTTCTCTTTAAACTCAAACAAGCTCTTAAAAGCTCTTCAGTGAGATAGCTGATAGCACCTCATATTTCAGCTATTAAAAGAAGCTATTTATGTCGTCTTAGACGGCATCTACACCTCGGTCATTTAAACTGCAATCTGAACACATCCGAACTTACTGTCACCATGAAAACAATACGTCAAGGTGCCCATAGTCACAAGTTGTATAGAAGAGAAGAAAGCCTTACTAAGAGGCAGTGTGCCACCCGTTGCAGAGCCTCTGACAAGGTCCAGGTTCCCTTAAAAGTATCATGCAGCTGGAAAATTTCAGGCCAAATCATGACAGCTTGTCTTAGCACATGGTTCTCTGGAGTGATGTAAAACTTGAAGTCTGTCTTGCCTGATGTATCCCAGTATTTGATTACGCATGTCCTGCAGCACTGTTTTGTGACTGTTATGGATAGTGCAGTGTAAACAGTTCTTGGTTTTTTTTTCCTCTTGTCGAAATAAGATGCCAATGTAACAAAACATTGACACTTACTCCTTATAGCTTTAAACACAGAGAAACCTAATGCAGGGCTATTCAGATAGTCCATACCCCTTCTGAAAGACTCTTGAAAGGCAGATTTGGGATGTTATTTTAGCATCATTACCTTTGTTTCACTCTTCAAGATCACAGCTGTAGACTGCCATGTCCATAAACATGTGTCTTTAGCCAAATGATGCAGTCCATCTTCAGCGCTGGCTCCTGCCCTCCCTCTTGTGTCAGTACTGGTTATATTGATTTATCTCTTATCCTTTACCTTCTGGGCTCCATAAATCAATTTTAAGCTTGACTAACAAAAATTAGCTTTGTGGTGCCTTTGTGAACTGATTACAGAATCAACCAGGTTGGAAAAGACCTTTAAGCTCATCAAGTCCTATCATTCCCCAGCACTGCCAAGGCCACCACTAACCCATGCCACTGAGGGCCTTGTCTACGTGGTGTGTGAACGCTTCCAGGGACAGTGACTCCAGCACTGCCCTGGGCAGCCTGTTCAATGCTGGAATATGACAGCCAGACAGGATCCTGCCTCAGTGAGGAGGAGGAGGGTAGGACAGATCTATTTGAAGTTACCTTTTTCCACTGCAGCAAGAGCTGGTTTGCCCTGGGAGGTGGAAGGGGGATTCATTCCCATCTCCTCTTCTTCCAAGACAATTGTTAGTACTTGAACTGATTGTGTTCACTCACAGACTAAAGATTTATCACTTCATTTTCTCTTGCTTATTCCAGAGGAGATTTGCTTGCTATTTTGGATAAGTTTTGTCTTGTACCACGTATTTATAGCAGAGAGCTGGTGCAAGGAACCATGACTGCTGTGTGTGGTGCACTCCTGCCTTCCCCAGGCAAGCATACATTTCACCCATTCAAGTGCTCAGAAGGTATCACTTGCTGTAAACATTTAGACATCAAATTCTTGTTTTGGGGTTTCTCTCCACAGTTGTAAAAGCCATCAAGGCCCCCGTCTGCCCTCCCTGAAACAGCTTCACACTGTTGACTGTCAATAAAATCCAGTTTAATGATGTTGTGCTGCCTTTTCATCTCTGGCCCAGGCATCAACATGCAGAAACATTACAGATTGCAAAGGAGTTCAGTGTTGTGCCCTCCACCAAAGTGTTACTTTCCTTTGTCTGCATCTGAGGTCTTGATTTCCAATGGCAAACAGGTCACTGGCTGAGGGTGGGCATTGTGGTTTCCCTTTACAGCCTACATCACAACCACTATCCCTGGATGGATGCCCGATACCCAGAGTAAATCGGATGGCATCAGACAGCTATATTTGGCCAACAGAAACTAACCTTAATGGAGCTTAAGCAATCAGAAAATGCAAACTTGAGCTTTAAGGTCCTTTCCAACAGGAACCAGTCCAGGATTGTATGAAAATGAGGAGATCTGGAAAAAGATTGAAGATTTGGCTACTCCAAAGCAAGCGTACTGGCTGCGCTGGTTTATGTCCTACTTGCAGCCCCATCCCATGCCACATGTTTTCTCTGTTAGCACGTGTGTTGAGTGTGGTGATGTTCTCCTATATTTAGGTTCACATCCTGCTGTTTTCAGAGGCTAAACTGGTTGTACAGCAGTGATCCTTAGCCACAAGGACGTGGGTACCGATCCGGACACGTGGGTACTAATCTCAGCCCACCTTAGCAACAGGCATCTGCCCTTGCCTCCTCTTGCTCCCACACGTGCACTCATATGTGATCACTCATTGCAGTTCCTTGCTTTATTTCTTTCTGTCTGAGACAGGAGTTGCTTGATGTTTAAATCTATTGATAACCTGGATAAAGCAAAGGTGAAAGAGCTGGGAAGTGATGATAAATGGCTGTTACAAGAGCTATTTAATTTACCTCTACCCAGAGACATCCTCTACCGTCTGGTTTTCCAATTTCCTTAGAAATTGGGATACTTGGGAATTTTGGTACTGATTAGGAAATATAATTACAGTATTTCTTTGGTTGTCTGCCTGCTGAGCGCAACACATTGATACTGAGCTCAGGACCTTGCTTCATTCTATCACAAAATATTACAGTGCTCAGAAATCCTTTGTTGGCTCTTCCAATTCAGCTGCTACAGTGATTTTAAGAATAGAGAAGGTAATTTCTAGATTAGTAAGGAAGTAAATCTCTTGTAGAAGGCTGGAAAGTCATGTTTCAAATGTTTTCCCTTTACAGATGGTGGCATCAATGAGGATTTTCCTTCTTTAATTCCCATATTGGAAATATTCCTCCAGTTCCTCCTTTAAAGCTGCCACCTCAGGGTAACTCTCTCCTTATGAATGCAGATGTTTCATGTCTGTTAGATGTGTTACTGAGAGCGAGTAGCAGTCTGCACGTGTCTGTGGGCTGTGACAGCAGTGTCCTTCCCAAGTTTCACCTTCCAAGTAGAGGAAGTGGCTGCTCTTGACATGAAATGCTGCGCAGTAGAATTAGTTAAACTTGGAGTGAATGAGAATTGGAAAGGGTTTAAATGTCCCTGAGTTTCAGACACGTTAATAGAAAATCTCAGTATATTCCCAGTCTGTTATTAAAGTTCTGCCACCTTGTATAAGTGCAATTAATTTCTATGCTGATTGCTCAGAAGTGCTGTAATTCCTCTTGTGCTGTCGGCTGTGCTAATGGTTTTCATAAAAAGCCCTGTGCTACCCAGATATGGATCTGGGCTGGTGTTTCCAGCTTCCATGCTCTCTGGTACCTACACAGAAACTCCAGCAGAGTTTCACTGCCTTGGGACACCAAACCCCACCTTCATAGGATCACAGAATCCCAGACTGGTTTGGGTTGGAAGGGACCTTAAAGCTCATCCAGCTCCAACCCCTGCCACGGGCAGGGACACCTTCCACTGGAGCAGCTTGCTCCAAGCCCCTGTGTCCAACCTGGCCTTGAGCACTGCCAGGGATGGGGCAGCCACAGCTTCTCTGGGCACCCTGTGCCAGCGCCTCAGCACCCTCACAGGGAAGAGCTTCTGCCTAAGAGCTCATCTCAGCCTCCCCTCTGGCAGGTTAAAGCCATTCCCCTTGTCCTGTCCTTACATCCCTTGTCCAAAGCCCCTCTCCAGGTTTCCTGCAGCCCCTTTAGGCACTGGAGCTGCTCTAAGGTCTCCCCTTCAGGAGCCTTCTCTTGTCCAGGCTGCCCCAGCCCAGCTCTCTCAGCCTGGCTCCAGAGCAAAGCTGCTCCCCCCCTCACAGCATCTCCATGGCCTCCTCTGGACTCTTTGTTACTTCCCCAAGACTAAAACTTGTACAACAGAATGGGTCGTATGAGAAAATACAAACATCACACTCTTAAATTATAGCTAGAATAAGGACCAGAGACCATACCGGCCCCCTTTTAGCACTCTGGTTAAAAGTATTTCCTTGCCCTAGTGCATTTCCAGGCTAGCAGCATGTAGCTGGTGTATGGTGATTCCTATGGCCCCGCACTTCGTTCGCAACAGTGATTTCATGTGCAAATATAGTGTTTTGGTAAAGAAGCTTGGAGACTTTCTCCTTCACATAGCTAACATTTTTAGACACTTGGTTGCCTTCTGTCTGCACAAGTAGAGGGTTTTTTTAGATGAGTATATGAAGAGAATTGGGTTTCTGCCTCTGGAACATGCAGATGCAGCTTCTGCAGCACTTGAAAGTGTTTGACTGCAGGAGAGGACTGAACAGCAATAGCAGCCCCTGTCCCTGCAAGGATCCCTCCTTACCTCTGGGTATACCCTCATGCAGAGGCTGCAGCTGGAGTCATCCCCAAAGCCACTCTTTGCTTACCTGTTACTTGGTTTTGTTAACACACTTTGTCTTCAGATGCCTGATATGATCTTTGCTGTATTTCTTAATTGAGTCTAATCTAAATCTACTATAATACCTTATGAAATATATCATATTAAGAGAACGTTAGCTGAGAACTATACCCCATTTTCAGGTAAGAAGCACTACTTGTTGTCTTTGGTGTTGGGGAAAAGAGCTGGTCTGGAGGAAACGTCTTTGTTGAGCCCTTTGCTGTGCACCCGTTCAATTGCCTGTCACTTAAGGAGAAGCGCAGCCTTTCAGATCCGATGTAACATAATCGTTGTAGAAATCAGTGGGGAGAAACTAAATACCTTGGGAATAGTTGCTGCTGGCCTCCTGCATGGTTTGAAGTGCTGAGAAGTGTCTGAGAGAGGTGTCAGCGTGAAGATTAAGAGGAAATTTCCCGAGGCAAAATACTTGTGGGTCTTAAAGTGTTTTCTTTGCGGTCAGAAATACACTTGTCCCAGTGTTTCCCGCATGGGCTGAGACACCGGTTTCTCTACAGGCAGTACCATTTCATACCTGGCACCAGAGGGTAAAAGGCATTTCAGGCATGGGCAGACAGGAGGAAGCCAATCTTGGAGTGAGGGGCTCTATAAATCTTCATGGTTTAGCTTAGAAAGTCTCCTGACTTTCTGCTCCAGTGAGCACTGTTTTAACAATCTTTACTTATTTTGCTCTTTACCTTGGTTGTTTTGCAGTGCCATTATCTCTATTTCAGCTTGCGATGTGATTTCTTTGTCACTGAGGTCGCATCAAGACAATGCCAATCAGCGGGAGAGGTTATCAGCCAAACTGCTACTTCAGTGAAACAATCCCTTTATCATTTTTCTTCTTTTAACCACCATATGGAGATCATTCAAGGGCAGGCACAACTCCCATCCACACAGCTTAAGAGAATAAGTGCAACAAGATCCTATGGATAGATCGTTTTCTCTTTAACATGTGTCTGTGTTGCTGCTGTCTCCTTTGTGTTTGGGACCTGAAATCATCCCTGTCCTTGCAGTTAATACCTGGAAGTTGTGTCATTGGAGTAATGCCTGGAAGAATATCTTTGCCTGATAATTACAAATGCTATAGGCTATGGTAGCCCTTCAATTGAATGTTATTATGTGCCTGACCTCCCTCCTGCATCACAGGAAAAGGCTCCACTTTCACACCTGACTTGAGCATCTACACTCAATGTCAAAGATAATAATTCCCAAGGCAACAATTCCATAATTTAAAGTTCATACTTGGGTATGCTCTTTTCTGTCTGGGGGCAAACAGGCCGCACACCAGCAGCAGGAACTGCCTGGCTTGGTTAATGGCATGCTTGTCTACACTGGCCGTGCTGGAAGCTCCTTCCCTGGATCTTCCTTCCCTATTTGCATGCTGGGATCACAGGGTAAAATCCAAGACTTATTGAATCTCTTTCATTCAGATTTTTGCAGATCTATGATTCTTTTGCAAAGCATTTCAGTTAATAACTTACTAGCAGAGAAAATAATGGTGTGAAAGCATAAAGGTCTGAGTCTTGACCCTCTCTGCCCTACCAGCACATGCAGGGGACAAGTTACATACTGTGCTGTTGCTCTATAAAGTATTTTGTGGCACAAATTTCTTCACTTCTTATCTTGTATCTGACCAAAAATGATGCTGTTTTGTTCTGTGGTTGCACTCGGCAATCCTTATCTGGAAGGATTATATATTGCGTGATAGTGAGCTTCACATTAGAGCTTGGCATCCAATAGGCTTTATAGTCCCCTTTGCTTTGTAACTCAGTAGTTTGGGTAGCTTAGTTCTGGGTTGCAGTTGAAGTTGTGATTCTTGCAAAGGAAAGTTGTTGACGCCTGGTTTTATAACTTAGCATTAAACAGGTCAGTTCGCAAGTGAATCAATGTAAACTGAAGAGCAGTGGCATATTTTTCCCTGCAGTCCTTCTCCTGACCTGTAATCCTGTGCCAGGCTGAATTAACACCCCTTTGGTTTAAGGGTATTAGCAGCCCAGTCACTAGTACCTCACTGGTGTCATCAGAGGTCAGAGGAACAACCTTATCTGCTCAGAAATCTACTATTCATGCTCTCCATGTCTGCCTTTTTCACTACTATTTGTTTGCTCCCATTTTCTAATATTAGCAGCAATGCTGGAATAATAGCATGGAAAACGTTAATTTTCCCCACAACAGTTGTGATGTATCAAATGGATCACAACTGAGGCTCAAGCTCTCCTAATGTGCTCAGTCTGTCTTTGCAGTGAGGCACTGTTAGCCAAACTCCAGTGATTTCTGTTTGTTGTATGTAGCTCTTCACAGAGAAATAAGATGTTCACCTTCATCTTCTGAATGGTACAAACCTGTGCTCTTTTGCTTGCTTGTGATGATCCCCAGTGCAGGAGTGGTGTGGGCCAGGTTGTTCTTCACTCTTGATCACTGATGCATAATCTCAGCAGGTTTTTGCCCTAACAGCTTCATGCATCAAGCACTGCATATCCCTGAGTCATTGAGAAATACTTTGGGAAAGCTTCGGAAATGGCCTGGTCAAAAAGTCCCCACATCCATTTGTAAACGATATGCACTTGCTGTTGCTGCTCCTAGTGCCTACCAAATGTCTATAATTGTAAATTATATCAGTGCGTTGGAGAGGTTTAGCATGCAGGCCTGTGATTTGCTTGCCTTCTAAAGGGTCTGCAGTGGGGGCAGGTTTTTTTCTATTAAAACCCATGCCGTTTAACTTCAAATGACTGAAAGTCAGTGACAGCTTTCGGAAGTTTTCCATTCATGCTTTTTTCATTGAACAAAAGGCAAATTTCACATGGAAGCACTGGGTACTGAGCAGTCACAGAATCCCAGACTGGTTTGGGTTGCACAGGGCCTTAAAGCTCCTCCAGCCCCAACCCCTGCCACGGGCAGGGACACCTTCCACTGGAGCAGGTTGCTCCAAGCGCTGTCTAACCTGGTCTTGATCACTGCTAGTCAACACAAAAGCACCAATAAAGGCCACAGTGTTCATGCCCAAATGGAGATGGAACAATGTAAAATACAGAATTGCTTCAAATATTGTTATTGTGCAGCCATAGCCCATGGAGCTGCCTCCTGATGGATGCTCCCCCACACTATTATTTGCATGCTGCACAGTTTGCAGTGTAAATCCCTCTCTGGATTTGAAATGAGCCATTTGTGTACCTGGATTAAATCATTTGAATCTGTTGGGAGAAAAGTGCTTCTGAACTAAGCAGCTCTCTTTAGCAATACATAGGTTTTTTCCAAACCATTTTCATTAATGAAGTTTGTGTTTGCAGAGATTTGGCTCCAACTCCAAGCAAGGATATTAAGTATAGAAAATCAAATCAGGGTGTTAACTGCACAAACAAAGGTTTAAGCCTGAGGCCGAATAATAGATAACTCAATGTATTTGTACAGTTGCAAATATGCGCATCCATATCCAAGTTATGCTATTTCTACCTGTTTGTGAGTTGAGAGCATTTTTGCACCCTGAACAGAAGCCATTAGCAGCCCTGAGCTCTGCAGCCAGGAATTTGGGGTTAGTTTTCTAACGTGGTTCTGGTTTAGGACTTGAAGTTTGGTTTACCTTGTTCTACCACTGACAATGCAAAAGCCTGTGGTAGGACACTGAAGTAGTGTGCATTTGAGTTGCAGTGGACAAAGGCCACAGCCAGGCTCAGAACTGTGAAACCTGGATTCTTTTGGAAAGAAGTGGAATAAAGTACTTGGCTGGGGAATTGCAACTCCAAGAATATCCCTTTGCAAGCCAGGAGGCCTCTCTGAGAGGAAGCAGTTATTGAGCCCCTTGAATAGAAAGGTCCTGAGAGACTGAGTTCTTCAGTAACATGATTTGATTTATTTCACAATTTTATGGGTGTTTTCCTCTCATTCTGACATAAAGCAACTTGAGGCATGATGGAACATCATGGAAAGGGAGGTTGCATCCTGGGGTGGTGAGAAAACAACTGGTTTTCCCAACAGGAGCACTGTGCTGTCCTTCTAATAGCAAACACTGACTGCAGATGTCAGGTCTACCGCCTCATCTGCAGGAGCCAACTTCCCTGGGTGGACTGCAGATGTTTGTGCAGCATGAAGCCCCTGTTAAATAGGGCAACAACAGAGCTTCAGTTGCCTGCACAAAATACAGTTTTCCATTACTTGCAGAGGAGCTTTGTTTTCCCATCAGACCACAGTTTCACTGTGGGCTTGTTTTGAGTTAAGATTGATTGGAGAGTGTTGGGTAGTGCAGCAAGAAAGACTCCTAAAGAAAAACACAGCCCGTGGGTTAATGAAACTGCAAATCCTTGTGACAGCCCCTGGCAGTGCATAGTTGAAACACTTAATCCACCCTCTGCAAGCAGTGCTCTGCTGGGCAGTGCTTGCTGCAGTGATCCTCAAGCCTTGACCTATGGCATTCCTCCATGCTTCTACTCCCTTCCGTAATTTCCTGCGCTCCTTCACCCCTTCCAAAGACCTCGGTGACCTTTGCTATTTCTTTATTCTTGGTTTCATGCTATTGTGTTCATCAGAGGTTCCCATAGGCACTAAAGGACAGTGCTTTAAACGCCCTTGTTTCAGAGTTCTTCAGCATTTACCTGAACCGTTGCCCATTGGTAAGTTCTTTGTTATACGTTTTTAAACACACTGGAGGCTGTCTTTACAGAACTTGGTCACAGCTATTCTGAAGTCTTCATCGTACAAGAGCACTGACTCAGGTGATAGAGCTTCACTGGACTGCTCTCAACCACATCTGCTCCCTGAAGAGCTACTCCAAAGTAGACTGTAGCTCTTGGGGTCAATGTGAGAGCCCATTTATCCCCTTAAAAGCACGTGGATGACTTTCACAGGCATTCAGTTTCTTTGAGGGGCTATGGCCAAGGGGCCTGGGATATTTAGTGAAGTTCTAACAGTACCAGTGTCTTCCTGAATGCCTTTAGTTTTCTGTTTGAGATGAACCATTTGGGTTTTGCTCCTCATTCCAGCTGATTGATGGCTTAGCTGCTAAGTTGTGTGAGCTTTCTGTTTGTAACATTTATCCATGCACTCAAGAAAAACTGTTCTGAGTCAGTTTTACAGTAAAGCTGAAGCAGATTTGGTATCTCTTAACAAGACAGCCAGGGTGGGAAAACCAGCTGGAGTTCTCCTTATTTCTCCATGCCCATACACAGGAACCATAAAAGTGGTATAAAAATGCAACAACGGGCTTGTAAAAGCCAACTGTTCAGTTTCTATGATTCACAAGAGAAACCTGAGTGCTCTTCAGTTGACTCCAATGTAAAATGGAAGTCAAGTTGTGAGGACCTGGCTCGTGATGTGATCAATACTCCCCGATCTCCAGGCAGGAACACCTCCAGCAGAGCACAGAAACCTTTGTCAAACACTGAACTTCCTCAGGAGCCCAGCATACCCAGGGTGGGCTTTGAAACCACCCAGCACCAAAGCCCTCAGGACAGAATATTAGCCCAGGACTACGGATGAGGCCTGCAGGCACATTGAGCTCACAGCTGGAGGTGAGATGGAAGCCTGGCAATGCTCCCACACTGCCTGAAATGGGGCCAAATCAGCAGGAATCAGTACAACCTTTCGAGAGGGGAAGTGGCAGAACTGTGTCAGGCTTAATTGTTGCTGCTTGCTGAAGAGATTCATCCTCTCTCCTCTTGCCTGTAATGGGAAGCAACACTAGGTTCAGTAGTGCTCCACTGCCATGGGGGCATAGGGCTGGTGTGCAGCAAAGGTATAAGGAAGAAGCTTAGGTATAAGGAAGTTTTAGGTCTTAGGCAGAAGCTCTTCCCTGTGAGGGTGCTGAGGCGCTGGCACAGGGTGCCCAGAGAAGCTGTGGCTGCCCCATCCCTGGCAGTGCTCAAGGCCAGGTTGGACACAGGGGCTTGGAGCAAGCTGCTTTAGTGGGTCCAACCTGGTCATGAATTCCAATCCCCATGGCAGGAGTTGGAACTGAATGAGCTTTAAGGTCCCTTCCAACACAAACCAGGGTGGGATTCTGTAAAAGGGACTCTCTTGTGTCATCTCCCATTCTGGCTGGAAACACCTCAGCAAACTCGTCCTCACAGTGCACTGGCCTCCCTGTGCTGTGCGCTCTGCGCTCTATGAGGGAGAGGAGGGACATCAAAGTGAATGGAGGATGAGTCCAGATCGTGAAGGCACAACCCGGAATTTCTGGGGATCTTCAAAACTAAAGATGGATGAGCACCAGCACTTGGCACTCACATCTCTGCTAGATCTAAACCATTTCACCCCCAGTATAGCTGAATATCCCTTTAGTTTGGTGTGGTTAATGCTCTGGCCCATTCTTTGAGGAATGGTGCCGGGACTATGAATTTCAGAACAGAGTCCAGGTATTTAGGTCTGCAGAGGGGCTTCATATGTGGAAAATGAAACAGAAAACATTGTGTGAAGCAGAATAGGGCTTGTAACTTTTATAACATGTTTGAGCTTGGGATTCTGGAAAAATCAGAATTAAACTCAATTTTCTTGGAGCTGTTCCCCATAGTCCATAAACCTGTTGGAAATATTAAATGCTGTACAATTACCCAGGAGATATTTGCCATATCTTAGCCTAAACCCACTTTATTTGAAAGGGGAACTTGTTTTAAATGATTGAGAGACTCTTTCCATCTGATCACATCTCAGTGTTAGGCACCATTAGATGCTGGAAGGTTTTTACTACTCGAAGGAAAAAAGATCACTGCCCCATCCTGACACTGACAAATTGAGTCCTTTCATTAGCTACACTTTCAACATCAGGCCTGCCTGCCATTTCTATGAAGGAATGTGCCAGATTCTATATCTGCCTCTAAAAGGGATTTGGAGGAAGCAGCACCCCTGCAGGCAAATTCCCCATCACTGATCAGCAATGCACCTGCCACTGGGGGAGGAGGAGACCCTGCCTGCTACGCTGCCCCTGGACAAAGCAGCCCTTCATACACCAGCTAAGCATGATTAAATGCACTCATAGATAGTCCCGTGTTTATTTATCCATGTCTCTGTTGGTGTACTACAAAAACTAGCTCATAAATGTTGAAGGTGTGAGTGTAGGGGGGGTTCAGCCATAATTAAATCAGTTCCACTACAATCATATCACAGGGATGATCTTTTCTTTCAACCCGGGGAAATAAAGCCATCCTTGGGCTTCAAGCTGTTCCACAGATGAGAAGGAGAGTGCTCTTATTCTTAATGAATGCTAACAAGTAGCTACGGCTGCTCAAGACTTACAAGAAAGGAAGATCTTGCAGACTAAATCCTTCTCTTTAAGATACTTTTACTTAAAAATGAGCATATTTAGTTTTGAGATGCGTGTTGGACAGCCACTCCACATACACAAAGTATGTTTGTCTATACACAAGGTGGCTTTGCTTTACAGAATTACCCTGTAATAATGTATACGTGGAAGAGGAGGGTTTCTGCATCCTTGCAAGTGCATGGTTGTCACTTACTAGCTTCCTGGAGAAAACTTTCCTCTTTATATTATTTTGAACACATGTAATAATATAACAGATGAAATACAGCTGTGGGGGTTATTGTTGCACGTCCATGCTAGGGAACATTCTTGGGAGTAAGTGATTACATCCTCTTCTCTCTAAAGAGGCATGAAGAGTATTACCTACAGAAAAGGTCAATGCCCTGTTCCCTGGCTCTCCTTTAGCAAAGGAAAAGTGGAAGATGCTCCTTTCTTATACCCGTCTTTATTTACCTGCTGCACTGCTCTTTGAATAAAGACTTTAATACTCTCTTCCATCTGCTAGTTTCGTATCAGCCCTATCTGTGTTCACTGTGTAGCTTAGCAGTAAGCTGCCTAAAAGTGTTTTTGACTTGGGTTTCATAAAGGATGTTTGAATAGTCACCCCAGAATTAACCAGAAGCTATGGATGCTTCCCAGTAACCTCCTTTTCCTTTGGTTTTAATAATACAACTTATTTCCAGATTGGAAGTAGTCACCCTCTGGCTGCAGCTCAATGATTTGAATGTGCACTTGTTTTACAGGATACCTTCCCATCTGTGGGCACGTTTCATTCATTTTCTCATATTAAGCCTAGAGGTGCTATTAAAATCCAATATACTGTGCAACAGCTGATCTGCAGGGAGCACTGTGAGACTTCCAACAGAAGTGACTGCAAATAGCATTTAACACTGATGTGTCCATTGAAATACTGCTTTGAATGATGTCCCTTTGTGTTCTCTCCCGGGCAAAGTTTAATTTCCAGTGAAATGCTGGAAAAAGAAAACAACCTCATTTCAAAACTGTGGTCACTTGGGCATGTCTCAACTTATAAGGCCCGGGCTGAGGGAAGCAGAGTAAGGGGACAGACAATGATAAGTAACTACCACAGTGGTATCAGTGCTTTGAAATGGGGGCCCTTCTTATCTTCTCATAGTCATGAAAGACAAATGAAGATGGATGAATATGGATTGTCAGTTCTCTTCTCATCTGTTGCTACAGCTATATTGCAGGTAACATACCATGCCTGGAAAATATGGGCTGAGAAACCCTCTTTATAAGGAAGAAACTGCTACTTGAGAGGGGTATTTTGCTTCTTTACCTTTACAGACACCCCCAGCCTGTAGCAGGTTCGTTCTTGTGGATGCTTCAAGTGTGGTTTCTGGTTTGTTTTCCCTTGCTCGTTGAGGATTTGACAGTAGCATCAAAGCCAAAGCATAACCTGCGGTATATAGCATGACCCTTTTCATTCAGCCTCTTCTGCTGCTGTTTCCTCCCTGCAAACAGACTGTTAAATCTAATAAATACATGGGTTTGTTCTTAAAAACATGTTCCTGACCCCCAGCTTGCTGGGGAAACATAGAATCATAGAATAGTCAGGGTTGGAAAGGACCTTAAGATCATCCAGTTCCAACCCCCTGCCATGGGCAGGGACACCTCACACTAAACCATGCCACCCAGGGCTCTGTCCAACCTGGCCTTGAGCACCGCCAGCAATGAAGCATTCACAACTTCCCTGGGAAACCCATTCCAGTGCCTCACCACACTTACAGTAAAGCACTTCCTCCTTATATCCAATCTAAATTTCCCCTGTTGAAGTTTGAACCCGTTACTCCTTGTCGTCTCACCACAGTCCCTAATGAAGAGTCCCTCCCCAGCATCCCTATAGGCCCCCTTCAGATACTGGAAGGCTGCTCTGAGGTCTCCATGCAGAATTCTCTTCTGCAGCCTGAACAGCCCCAACTTTCTTAGCCTTGGAGGCTTGTAGCCCAGCTGGCCTGGGCAAGGACCACATCCCTTGTGTGCCTTTGGTCCTGCCTGCATAGGGGATGAATGATAGAATATCAGGGCTTTATATTTTACATTGCAAACCATAAGCTGTTGTCCAATATACACAAGAATGTACCTGGGTGCAGTGTGATGAGGGGCTTTTCCAGTTTTCCAAAGAAACCATGGTCTGTACACTGAGCACCTAAGCTGCTCATTTGAAAATCAGGTTGAATTTGTATGGCTATAATGTAATTAAACTCAGGACCATGGTCTTAAAATACAGAATCTTAGCCCAGGAAGTTTTGCACTGCATGGCAGAACACTGATCATATCTGTGGTTGCTGCATTTCCCAGCCTTGACCACAACCTTAACCACAAGCTCTTTGTCTCTAATTTAGGCATAAAAGTAGAAACACCTCCACTACATCCCAAAGGGGAGAAATCACACGTGGAAAAATGAAAGGAAATTAAGCCCTTATCTTTAGCTCTCCAATTCAGGGTCATTTATGAGGATCCAGATTTAGCCACCCATTGGGAAGTGGAGATTTGCTGCTTATAAATGAGTAATCTCTTCTGTGCTGAGAAAGCAGATAGGTGGGTTTCAACCCTTCTCACTCAGCACTGGAATGTGTTTTATTTTAGGTGGGTTTCAACCCTTCTCGCTCAGCACTGGAATATGTTTTATTTTACAACCACAGTGGGTCATCATGCAATAACTTGGTAGTTCTGCAGTGATGTGTTGTCTTTTTTTCTGTTACAGCCATATTATAACGGCAGTGGCGTTGCTCATGTTTCAGCGTGGACAATAAAAGGCAGAGGCTACGCTTACAAGAGGGAGAGAAAAAAATGAGTGATGAATGTTATTTGTGTATTAGTTTCATCACGCTATATTGAACGCATTACAGCTGTAGAGAAATGAGCAAGCTGAGGAGGAGGAGGGCATTTGTAATTCCTCTTTATTTCCTGAGGAGAGGGAATTGGATAAGGAACACTGCCCAATAATAGCGTCTGTAAATGTCTTCTGCCCAAATATCCCAAGCTGTGATGCAGACAAGATTTACTCTCAGAGTCTGATGAGCACATCTGATCCGCATGTGTATCAGTTACCTCTGTTGAGTGTGGTTATGCAGTGATCTTCTAAATAAATAGGTCTTTTTAGGTAGTTCCAATGTATTTATAATGCAAAAAGCTCTGATGATGATGGCTATATGTAAGTACTTATGAAGATCTTGACCATGGTTCATTTGCAGTGGTTATAACTTGGCTTACAGGTTTTCTAAGGATGGCGCTACTGGAACTGACTTATTCATTGCGGTGCTTAAGAACTTTCAGCAATCTATCACTACTGCAGGAACAATCGAATGGGATGTGTATGCAGAGGTGCCTGATTCTCAGGATAGTCAGATTAGTTCAGTGTAGGTGCTCTTGGAATTGCTTTGATTTTGTTTGCTCCCTCCAAAACATGCAAAAGTGTCTGGAGAACTTGATGGTGGAAGCAGCAATTGCTCTTGGTGCTCTAATCCATGTTATCTTCTCTTTAAATAGAGGTGGGGAAAGGAAGTTGAGATCACTGAGGATATTTTGATCCTCATCTGTTTCCCTTTACAGGATAAACACGGGAAGACCCCCATTATTGTCATGTTAATTTGTTCACAACTTGACCCAAAGCCCACTCAAGTCAATGAAAGTCCCTATTCTTTCCTATCTTGAATTACTTTGCATAAAGCCAGCAGAACTCTTTTTCCCAACACAGAAAGATACAGCAGGAAAGGAAGTTTTCAGTCACTGTGCTGCAATATGCTTCTGTCAGAGCCAAAAGTGGCATTAAGGTTTGGGAAGAGGCTTGAACCAATATCTGCATGGATGCTAATTAGAGGTGTGCATGTGATGAGCATTATTCTTTAAAGTTGTATTAGCCCTGTAAGAGAACATTGACTCTTTATGGATAACTTCTTAGTTCCTAATGTGCCTTTCTTATATAGAATTATATCCTGTCATCTCTATTCTTTCCCTTAATAACCCTTTCTTCTTTGCCCACCATTTGGTTAGCTTTTCTGACAGCTGTTGAGCACGGAGCTGAACCCCCTGAAGTCTCAGTCTGAGTCAGCTCAGTGTGCGTAATTTCAAGTGTGAAACAGGGGTTGTTTTCCAGTATGCATCACTTCTCATTGCACTATGTGACTACATTGAATGGCACATGTCCCTATGGAATGATAATGGTGACCTCCATCCTTTGCAAGGTACAGCCGCTAGCTCCTATTGTAGGTTCCTGCTTTACCTATGTTACAAGTATGTTATGGAAAACCCTCCCAATGTGGCTTCCACAATCTATGTGGCTTCCTTAAAAACCTCACCTGGGGAGCTTTGTGAAAAGCTGCTTGGAAATCCAAGATGACTGCACAACATGGGCAACCCGATCTTTGTTAATCTGAATGAGGTGCAATGAGCCTTGCGGCTTACTCTGCTGAGCTGCTGATCGGGTGAGTTGTCTGTTGCTCATGCCTAATCGCAGAAATTGAGTAGTCACAGTCAAATATCTCATGGATCATCCAATATGACCGCTCGAGACTTCTCCCAAGGCCCTGTGACACTGCTGTGGTTCGTGGTGTGGTGTGGTGGAACCTTTGTATAACAGAAGGCCCGGCTCTGCAGGGAGTGTCTGACTGTAAATGCATGTGGATAGCTTGGTACTATTTAGGAAACACATTTTCTAGTGCAAATCAGAGTTCTGCATTTGCCATGGGACACTACTGTCCTGTTCCCTCTGCTCTTTGAAGCTGGGCTGTTTTCCTGGCTATAGGCTATTATAGCTGGGAAATTGCTGCCAAAAGCCACTGTTGAAACAGTTTGTATAGAAGCATTTGGCAGTGGTGCAGTGAAAGAATTCACTAGTTTTGCTAATTGTCTTTATGTGACTGAATATGAACCCATGATTTCTTGGCACTGTACATTAAATCCTTTTTTTTCTTCTCCTTGCCATGACATCTCATGTATGAAATCCTCAGATCCAGTAAGGAGGCCAGAAACGCTGTACATACTTAGAGCATCAGCAGATGAAGACAGTGTTTACCCTGAACCCCAAAGTCCTTAGGAAATTAAACTGTAGCTTTATTATAATGAGTGTTTTTCATTGAGAGTTCTATATTATATCATCCATCTTTCAGTGGCTTTATTAGCACTGACAGCTTCCTTGGGGCTGTAGACAAGCCAAGCGCCAGTGCGTTGATGTATTGCCCTGTGCCGCAAAAGTTCATGAGCGTTTCCCTTTGTTTCAGTTTTCTCTACATTGAGTGACATTTTTCCTCCCAAACAGTCCCATTTGGCAGATGGGAGCAATGGAAGATGAATCTGATCTTTAACATGTACAAACATATGCTCAAACAGTCTAAATATACCAGAGTTAATTGGGTCACCACTGCAGGATCTCCAGTGGAGTGACAGAGAAGCTGTCACACATCAGGAGCAAGGATGTGGAGACCTCTCTTCCGTAGGGAACACCTGCAGCTTCCCAGGGAGATTTTTAAATATATATTCATATATATTTATTTTTAAATATCTAATTTATTGATCACTAAATGTATGCATATTTAGGGATTCCTTTCCACTAAACCAGATTGTTCTCAGCCTGTCTCCAGAGCAGAGCTGCTCCAGCCCTTGTAGCGTCTCCCTGGCCTCCTCTGGACTCCCTACAACAGCTCCACATCCCTCTCGTGTTGTTGGCTCAGACCTGGACCAGGGCTGCAGGGGGATCTCTATTTCTTGTATCATGTTTAGAAAATACTCGAGTTTACTGTTTTATTCTTATTGGGGGTGAGGTTTTTGCTCATGCTCTACTGAGCAAGCAATATAAGTGAAAGTTGCCCTGGTAACCTCTGCAAAACAAGTGGTTTTACCCTTACTCTGAAGACTGGGACTGTCTAAAATCCCCTTTTCTCCTTGGCTCTGCATTTCTAACCACTATTAATAGCTTCGGTAACCCTTTAGCGTTCAGCAGCTCTGATTAATTGGTTTTGAACGTCTTCAAGCCTCATGTTTCCCTAGGGGTTTTAGTTGTTTTGGCAATGTAGCTCCTCTAATATTGAGATCTAGCCCAGAAACCTTTTCCCAGTGCATTTATAAGCAACCCACCACTGCATGCTGTACCCCTTATGCTTGATTCCAGGATGGCCACGGAGTTGGGTGTCGACTAGAGCACTGAAAATTAATGTGCAATTGGGTGATGCTCTTCCTTTTGTTTCTGTCTCTCAGAGAAGGAGGTGAATACCATATTGTCTCTGCAGATACAGTAAGGGCAGTTTTCTTTCTCTTTTCTTTTTTGCACTCTCCCCTTCAAAGCAGAACAGGAAAGGGATAAAGGGAAAGTGAGGGTTGGGAAGGAGGCTGCTGCCCTCTGATGGCTCCTGAGGCGAACAGCCAGAGGAAAGTGGTTAAGGAGCAGCTGAGAGGATCCCCCTTGTCTTCCAGCAAAAGCCTCTTTCAAGGCACGGGGGCAGAACGCAGCCGCTTGACTGAAAAGGTTGAGCAGGGAAAGGTAGCTCTGAGCGTCCCGAATTACTGCAGGAAAAGCTGGCTTGGGGGATTTGATTTCCTTATTTTTCAGCTCCTTTTCTTCTAAGAGGTCGTTTTGATGTAGTTTGACTGTTTCAGGTATCTGCTCCTCCAGCAGCAGAAGACCATTAATGCCTGGAGCTCTTTGCCCTGAGGTAATGGGTGCATCGCGATTGCTCACCCATCACCACTACCTGTATCCCAGACAGGTGAATTTGGAGTGTACTCTTCAATGTTCAAGGATCTGCAGCTGCTTTATCAAAAAGCAAAAGGAAAAAGACATCCAGTTTGGGAGCTATCAGCCTAGATGTGTGTGGCCCCGCAGCATCCCATTCCCTGGTAATGGTTGGACTTGATGATCTTAAAGGTGTTTTTCAACCTAGTTGATTCTATGAGAAGCTCATCTAGGAGTACCGATGACAAAAATTATCCTGACTGGGGACACTTAAACCGAGGATAAAAGCTTTGTTTCTGTCCTTGCGGTCAATTTTTCCAAGCAGGGATTCCTGTGGGAAGTTCATGCACCAGTGCTCCCTTCCTGACTGACCTCATACTCCCTGAGACATCTCATGGAACCCAGAGTGCATCCCATGCCATGCTCTGTGTGCTCTTCCAGGGGACTGTAGGAAGTATTTGTCTGGTGGCAGTGCCACCAGTAGAACAACCCGATGAAACCCTGTTCCCAGTATGGGACTGAAGATGCCCTTGATAAAGCCTCATTAAATCCTAAGTGCTCAGGACAGTGTTAGGAGCAGGTTTTAGAGCTTCTTGTGCTTGAAGTTGACTTGTGTTCAATATGGGACTTATCTCCATCCAAGAGGGGCAAGAGTGAGGGAAACGCATCTGAGATCTCATAGAACGTGGAGGTTGGAAGGGACCTCAACGATCATCTGGTCCAACCTTTCTAGGCAAAGCATGATCTAAACTTGATGTTCCAGCGCCCTGTGCACCTGAATCTTAACAGCGTCCAACACTGGGGAGCCACCACTTCCCTGGGGAGATTATTCCAATGGCTGATTGTTCTCACAGGAAAAATTGTTCCTCTTGTGTTCAATTGGAATCTCCCCAGCAGTAACTTGTGCCCATCACCCCTAGTCTGTTCCACATGACTCCTTGTAAGAGGGAATCTCCATCTTCTTTGTACTCACCCTTTAAATACTTGAGCACGGGGATAATGGCAGGGAGGAGCTGCTGATGGCCCATCTCAGAGGTCCTGGCAGTGTGTGTGCTTCACAACTTACAGAATACCTCTGTGTTTTCCCTAGTGTGACAAAACAGGTCACACCACTTTACACAGCACAGCTTTGTGACAGGAGCAGTGTTAGGTGGGCTCAGGCAGAGGGAAGGCGCTTGGGTAGGAAAAGGTAAAAGTTGCTAAGTTAGGATATGTTGAAAATGTGGTACAATAAAAGTCTGTCTTACCGTGAGAACAAAGCACTTGTGTGCCAGGCTAAAGCTCTCCTGTATGTTTTCATGCCATCATCCCTTGAGCTGCCTTAGGTTTGAGGCTTTACTTGGGGCAGGGACTCAGAGAAACAGCATCAATCATGCACTGTCATTGGGACAGAAGCTAATGTCACGGGGGGACGTTGCTGCACTGTCCTGTCGCGATCCTTGTCCAATCATAGAATCCCAGATGGGTTTGTGTTGGAAGGGTCCTTAAAGCTCATCCAGCTCCAACCCCTGCCGCGGGCAGGGACACCTTCCACTAGAGCAGCTTGCTCCAAGCCCTGTTCAACCTGGCCTCTCCTTTGCAGCCTCTCCTCCCTCTCACCCACCACCCAAACCTGCCACGTTGCTGTAGGAGTATTATTTCTACTTCTCTGATACTCCTATAATAAACCCCATCCCTATGTTGGCGATACCGCACCTGATTTAGAACACTGATTGTTAATTCTGGCACGTCTCCTACCAGCAGTGATTTTTAAATAGCAGGAGCTGGATGACTCTTTAGCAGAATAGCTCCTGGGGGACAGGGATTGGTTTTATTGACTGAGTCTCTTTTGCCTGTGGGTAACAGCAGAGCTGTGCTGGCTCTTTTCTCTGTAATTGTGAAGTTAACTAGCTTCAGCCGCTGTCAAGTAGATATGCCTGCATCAGAAATTATTGCTTTTGCCTGCTGTGAGGTTTGCAGTGTGTCTTATTAAGTGTTTTCAGCTGCTGCTAAGCATTAAGGCACTGATAATTTACCAGGTATTGAGGACCCTCTGTGTTTTCAAAGAAAAGGCTGCTTTTATTCAGCATTTCTGCACTTGGTGAATTTGGTGTAACTTTCATCCAGGGTGAAACTTTAAGTGAGCTGTAAAGCTAAAATAGGTGTTGTGTAAGTAGGAAGCAGAGGCTTGGGGGTGGGAATATATTATCAATTAATGCTATATATGACTATTTTATACTCTGTTAGTTCAATCACAGAATCCCAGACTGGTTTGGGTTGAAGGGACCTTAAAGCTCATCCAGCTCCAACCCCTGCCACAGGCAGGGACACTTTCCACCGAAGCAGGTTGCTCCAAGCCCCTGTGTCCAACCTGGCCTTGAGCACTGCCAGGGATGGGGCAGCCACAGCTTCTCTGGGCACCCTGTGCCAGCGCCTCAGCATCCTCACAGGGAACAGCTTCTGCCTGAGTTCAGGGTCACTTGAGCTGAAGCATCCAAGTGACTCATTTAGCCAGAGCAGAGTTATTCACTTATTTAGGCAGAACAGCCGTTAAGGATAGGCTGGCATGGATTGGGAGCGAGAGGCTGCCTTTGATTTCTCCTTTGGGGAGAAAAAGAAGGAAGTGAGACCTTTGATGTCTATCAGAGGGGGAGAAGAGGGAGGGCTGCTGGCCACTGACAATCCTTCTTGCTTGCCCTTGATGTTGGCTCCATGGACAGGAGCCAAAACAACTTCTGGCCTTATTCACACTAGATTCTCATGTTTTCCTACCAAAAGCCGTTATGGGGTTACTGGTGCTGAGCCAGGCAGGCAGCAGGAGCCAGGCATATAGATATGGGACTCAAGCTTGAGTTTTGGCATTTCCTATCTACCTTCATACCTGAGTTGCAAGGCAAGGGAGCACACTGCACACATCCTGCTTTGGTGAGCTCAGAGCTGTGACCTGGGGTGCTGAAGGGAGGATTCATCCTTCAGCTGGTTTCAGCCTGGATCCTTCCCTTGACCGGCTCAGACACAGCTCCTGGTGAGTGATGAATGTGTAAAATTACCCTGGGTTCAGATAAGACGGGAGCCCGATTTCTCTTTCAAGAGCGCATCAAGCTGACAGCGTAAGCTCTTTTCCATTTTACCTAAGGGTAAACTGCCAGGATTTGTCCTCATTAAGAGGATAAGTGCACTGAATACAGCTCCATTCATTTCAAAGGCTGCCTGGCTGGCAAGAGCCAGACTGGTTCCTTTTTGATATCCTAAAGCCTAAATGCAAGGTTGGATTATGTTGCATCCTCCTCTCTGTTTAATTTTATCTCTTTCTCTTCCTCTGGTAGAAGAGGATTTAACCCGGATGCAATTCCTACTTACTGAGGTTTTGATTCATTAAATGGATACCTGAATGCCTTGGCTTCCTGTGTGTTCATCCCATGTATTTTCCTGCCAGGATCAGCCCTGTCCTGGAAACAGGTAATTCCAGAGGTTTTGTATTGGGTAATTCCAGAATCTTGTATATTGCAATTGAATTAAAAAGCAGGTGCTTCCAAATCCAGGCGGTTAGCTGAGAACTGACCTTTTTGTGGTTTCATTTTAAGATATAACAATCCCTGTGGCACGCAGCACTTTACTACCACTTTACATGGCTGCTGTGGCATTTTATGGAGGAATATAGGGAGAAAAGTTTGTGACAATCTTTTGCATCCACTTCTCTTCCTTGCATTGCCCCACTCACCTCTCCTGGCTGCTCTTCCACATGCTTCCCTGCAGCCCTGCTGAGCTACGCTGAGTTCATCCATGCAGGGATGTGTGGGCATTCCTTGGGGTACTGTGTACTTGGTACCATGGGAACCTGCTGCCTTCCTCAGCCTCATTGCTGCCTGCTCAACTCCATCAGCAGCATCTCCCAAGCTGACATCACTGCATAAAGCAGAAAGGGTGTAGCATAGGGCAGAGAAGGTCATTTTGAGCTTGAAAAGGAGAGTCTTGTCTTTAATTTGAAATAAAACATTGAGACTAAGAATATCAAGGTATTGACTTGTCAATTGTTATTCAAGTAGTCACCTACAGCTTGACTATTTAAATTTGGGGGGGGTTAGCATTGCAATGATTTTTGTCTGTGGTTCGCATCAAAGCAGGTAAGCTCACATATTACAGTGACTGTCCAGTGACACGTGCCTCTGCTACTTTGCAGCCATATGTGCCATAGAATCATAGAATAGTTTGGGTTGGAAGGGACCTTCAGAACTCATCTAGTTCCAGCCCCCTGCAATGAGCAGCGACATCTTCAACTTGATCAGCAGGCAACCATAAGATATCTTTGGACTTCCAAACTGATCTTTAGCTAAGCCAAGTGGTTCAAACAGGCACATTAAAGTGGCAATGGGCTTTTCTTGCAGCTTTTCCATGACAATTAGTGCACTAGAAATCCCCAAGCAACGATAAGCCACCACGTTCCAAAGCAGGACCCCTTGCTCCTTGGTATTACTCTATCGCTAAGACTTCATTTCTCTGCGAGCAAGTGCTTGATGTCAGTGTAACTGTGTTGTGATGGATGCTGGCCGAGTACAACACTGACAGATGTGTGCTGAAATGGTGTGAAAGCGTTTGCAGCCAAAGCAAAGCTGGTGAAGGTTTGGCTTTCCACCAGTTTAGCTGGTGGGTGCACAGAACACGGTGGTTCAACTGCAACGCTCATAGCGCTGACAAGCAGTTCTAAGCATAGCTCTTGTCAGCAGT
Organism: Amazona ochrocephala; assembly: GCA_039720435.1. Taxonomy (NCBI): domain Eukaryota; kingdom Metazoa; phylum Chordata; class Aves; order Psittaciformes; family Psittacidae; genus Amazona; species Amazona ochrocephala. The sequence goes on along the minus strand of CM077881.1, from coordinate 2,819,366 downwards.
GGAAAGCAGATAACTTCTCTTATCTTCTTGACCTCTGTGCCACCCCTCGAGTCTTAGACACCCTCTTTTATTGCTTTTTCCTCACCTCTCATTGTACTTTTAGTTAAATGCTTAAGTAAGGTTGGAAAAGCTTTGATTCCTTGATTCCTTTGAAAGAGCACGGCTGCACAAAGTATTGAGCACTTTAATCCAGAAACTTTATTTTTGGACATAAATAGTGAGAAGTCTCCACTTTATCTTCTCATCTCCTCTTCAGAAATGCTTTCTTTTTTTGCTCTATGAGCATCTCTTGCACCAAAGGAGAACTATCAGATACTACCACGAAAATCACATTGTACAGGAAAGTGACAGTAAAAAAAGGTGCTTCCCATGCTGCAGAGGTGAGGAGCAAAGGAGCAGAAGGACACCCTTTGGACCACTGCAGTTCTCCTGGAGTATGTACACTGAGCATGACTTTTTCACAATGGCATCTGCTCCAAGGTCATATTTGTCTGCTGTCATTCCCTTGGGGGAACAGGAAGGGAGCTCCCCACTTCTGTGCACTTCTACAGGTGTGTGGTTTTGTGTCAATATTAAATACTGGGAGAGGAGGTATATTAAATACAGAGGAGGCCATGGAGATGCTGCGAGGGCTGGAGCAGCTCTGCTCTGGAGCCAGGCTGAGAGAGCTGGGCTGGGGCAGCCTGGAGAAGAGAAGGCTCCTTAAGGGGAGATCTTAGAGCAGCTCCAGTGCCTGAAGGGGCTGCAGGGAACCTGGAGAGGGGCTTTGGACAAGGGCCTGTAGGGACAGGCCAAGGGGAATGGCTTTAACCTGCCAGAGGGGAGACTGAGATGAGCTCTTAGGCAGAAGCTCTTCCCTGTGAGGGTGCTGAGGCGCTGGCACAGGGTGCCCAGAGAAGCTGTGGCTGCCCCATCCCTGGCAGTGTTCAAGGCCAGGTTGGACACAGGGGCTTGGAGCAAGCTGCTCCAGTGGAAGGGGTCCCTGTCTATGGCAAGAGATTGGGACTGGATGAGCCTTAAGGTTCCTTCCAACACAAACCACTCTGGGATCCTATGATACTAACTAATCTGGGCGTAGGGATGCTGCTGGTCATAAATCATCACTAATAAAGCCCATGATTTGGCTTTAGTCTTGGGGCCAAATGACACTCTGGTGTGGTAGATGGGAAGCAGATGACCAGCTTTGCTCAAGGTGCAGCTTTGCCTTTTGCTGTCAACAGCTGGAAACAGGGTTTTGCTGATGTTTCTCAAAGTAATAACTTTCAGTTATAGGGCTCCTGTGCTGTCTTCTGTAGGCTATGGCGCATCCTTTTGCTATCCCAGCCTTGGGTGAAAGCACCGAGCAAAAGAATGGTGGGACAGGGTCTGTGCTGTCATTGTTGGGAGGTTTGAAGTGAAGGTGGCAGACCACTGGTGACTTTGTTCAAGTGCTCACACTGCTGCCCATGAACAGGAGCCTGCAATCCTGCCTGCAGACACCAGGGCAGTGCCATGGGGACCAGCAGAAAATTCCTAAAGACAGCTGCAGGACAAAATGAAGCATCAATACCTTTGTGGCCATGTCTCCCCATTCCCAGTGTTCCTGGTGTTTGCACTATTTCTGCCACTTGAGATCCTAAATTCCATACACAACCCAAACAACATCCCTGTCGTTCCCAGTCAAACATCAAGCTCAAAGCAGAAGCACGTTCATGGCATGGTGATGTTGGTGCATCCCTGCAGAGACCCAGGTCAGCCACCACAGATCTGGTCCAGAACGATCCAGAAGGCAGAAGTAGGAAACCCACCCTTCTGCCCTGCATGGGCAAGAAGGCAGCAGTGGTACAGAGAGGAGAGACCCTTCCTGAAATGTACTTTCACGGCGATCCCTCTGGGAGAGAGCAAAGCCATAACGTGCATGAGGCCCATTCCTATGGGACAGAGCTGGCATTGTGCTCTGTGGACCATATCTACTCAGAGATATGTAGGCAGCATGTTTACCGGGGGAAACATATCAGTATGACACTAATACCCAGCATAAGAATAAAACCAAATTGCATTGAAGACACAATAAGCTGTTTTGTTAATCGAAGTGTACACACAGTTCAGTTTGGATGGAAATGATCAGCTCCTATTGTCCATGTTAAATAGTCATCTTCCTTTACACCCTCTTTTCAGTGGTGTCCCTAAAAGAGAATGACATCTTTTGGTGCGTTTTCAATGGGTCTTTCCTGTTCTTTTTTCTTAGAATATCTCGCATGGTCATAGAAGTATATGATGGTGATAGAAACAATGTTCAGAAAAATGACGAGCAGCATGATCCAGTAGGAATATCCATATGTGTGTTCCGATTTCACATGGGTCTGCAGAAAAGCAAAGCATCCTTGGGCCAATTTGACAGACAGGTTGTTTTCTTCTATGCTCACAGGGAAAAGTATCATGGCTGTAAGTGTGAAGATTCCTGGGAAAGAGAAATACAAATGTTAGAGGTGAAGCTGTAGTAATACTGATGTAGCTACTTATGAACAGTCTACTTGAATTGGTTAGAATACCTGGAGTAGGGCAAAAATTAATCTACAGTTTTCCATTAGTAAGATAGGGGGACATTTAAAGAACTTTTGTCCCACCAAATAGTACCTACCAGCTGTTTTCACACTGGCAACTATGAGTTCTGCTAAAAATGAATGGATTCTTACTGACTATTCTCAGATAAGGCCATTCAATGTAATTGTTTTTCACTGAATTTAGTGCTGAAGAGTACACTGTACTCACCCCTTGGGTGATTTCCAGAATGCCTATTTGATACAAGCCCAAATTCATGGAGAGTATATTATCACAACTGGATACACCCTGAGCGGCCTTGCCTGCGTCCAGGGATGGTCCAGCTTTGCTCAAGAGCTTAAAGACCTCATGTTCTTTTCAACCCAAATTATTCAATGACACTGTGATGAGCCAAAATGAGTTGCGACTGGTCTAGTGGAAGGTGTCCCTGCCCATGGCAGGGGGTTGGAACTGGATGAGCTTTAAGGACCTTTCCAATGCAAAACAGTCTGGGATTCTATGTTGTGGATCTGCTTCCTATAGCCTTCTGAATATCTTGTGTGGCCATAGAAATATATGATGGTGATAGAAGTTTGGTTACTTTGATGTTTAGCTAAATAATGCTTTTACATTTCTACTTCCATAGTGCAGGCATAATCTCTGAACACTGGTGAGAAGATGTGTATTCCTTCCCCTCTAGGTTCACCCTCTTACACATGTTCATGCTGAAACAGGTTCAGAGTTTTTATGCAGGAGGACACTGGACTTTTGTGGCATCTGGCAGGAGAATTAGGAGCCTTCAAGATACACTCACATGTCAAATGATGCATCAATTCTTACAAAGATGGGCCCAGGGCAAAATAGGCTTCCAGGTCATAGCGCATACAGGGCAGTATAAAGTAACCACAATCCTCAGTCCACACGTTTGGGAGTTTGCTTTCTCCCTAATATTTACTTTGGCATGCCCATGGTCCTTTCATTTCATGTCAAAGCTTGCAGATTCAGGCTGTGTAATGGGTGCTGGGCTTGGGAAATGAGCAACTTACTCATCTGCTTGTGTCAAAAGTTGAATGATTGTTAAACTTAGGCTTTTCCATGCATTTTCCACTGTGTTTCAAGACATCCACAGCTGTTCCAGCATCTATCTTTGAATGCAGTGTTAGCCATGGTTGGAGAGATAGGGGTGGGTTTCACACCCCCACTTGCACTTGCTGTCATTAAGACTACATTTATTTGTATGATTCTCTTTCACCAAGGTGTGATTTTGGCAAAGCTAGCTCACGGAGGGTGCCGAAGCACAGGATGCTGCTCAAAGGAGAACAAGCTCCAGCTTCACCAGTGAAGCACATGCAGACCTGACTAGCTTTTGAAGGACAGGATATTCATACTGAAGTACTCTGTAACCAGGTGTCTCCAAAGGAGATTTTCCGAGTGTCAACCTATTACAAAAGGAACACAATATCCTCTTGAGACAAACTGAGTGTGAGAGATGGAGTCATTACCATAGCAAGGTGAAGAGGGTAGGAAGGTGCATGGGGAGAATGAGAGGTTACACCCTCATTGGTGCACCTCCAGGGACCTGTTCGACAGGGTTCACATCCCCAATAACTCTGTCTCTACCTTTTATTTTCTCTGCTTATGGAGTGTTAAAGCTGATTTTGATCTGTGAAAGCGTTATTTTAGAGAAGGAAATATGTTTTACCATGACTCAGTCCTCCTGATTTCCAAATCGCTGTGTTAATGCTGCTGCGGATGTATTTGACTCAACACGTGTCAGAAATGAAGCTAAAGTCCACCCTATGGATTAGACCTTAGAGGCTCGATTTGGTATGTGAGTAACCCAGCAACAAACATACCACAAATACCATAAAATAATGACGTAAAGAGGTTACAGACTGCAGTGTAATCGCATCTAGTGCACACGTGACTTTTACAGACTCATTATGTATTTTCCATCGTATCCTTGTCAGTGTGCATCAAGCATTAAATGATGCTGTACTTTTGGGGCTTTTTCATTTCCATTTTTGCTGCTGGTGAACCCTGATTCCTACTGATTGGTGGTGTCTCTTCAAGTAAATAATACTGTTTTACTGGTACTTAAAGATAGTTTCCAGGTATTCCAGCAGAGGTAGTTAAAAACCAAACCCACCTAAACAGAATACTTTTCCAAGTGCTTCCTTTCACACATATATGTATTTCATAATCTTGGAACTGATGACAATTCAATATTCATCCATATGGTGGGTAGAAAGTCATCAGTATGGCATGCGTTACTCACCACATAAGGAATTCCAGGTATAGACTCCAATAGGTCCCAAAAACGTCTGGTAGGGATTACTGACCGTGTTAGTGCAGGTAAATCCAGAGCTCAGGAGGGAACTCAGTAAACTGAAGACCAGGATCACAATAATAGCTGTGATCATGCTTTTTGCAGTGGTGTTGCTCAGGTTATCTGCAACTGAAACACAACGGATTAGCATTGATAATCTGCCTTCCAGCACAGTCTGGTGGACTCAGAAGAACTGATGGCTTACTGACACGGCTGTAATTAAAAGCTAATAATAGTGATTTGGCCGACCTGTAGAGATCGGGACGTAGAAGGAGCAGTAGGTTCAGATGTAGCACTTGAACCCAAATCCATAATGGGATGAAGGTACATTAGGATGAAATAAGTGCATGGCTGATAATCCTGCAGGCACACAAACTTCCTGAGCATCGGTTGGGTAGGAAACTTCTTTTCTGCAGTAGTTCTGTAAATCTTTCCTCTCGACATGGCCAGACGGAAACCTTATACTTGAATCAGATCAGAAAACCAGGTAGGTATTCCTCTACCCATAGTTCCTAAGATGCCTGGTAACTTGTACAGGTGCCTTTTTAAAACTCGGCTCCAATTGTAGATTATTTCCTTTTAATATAGCAGCAGACCCTTCACAGGGAATAAACCTGACAAGGTGAACAGCTTCTAAAAGTCCAGTAAAGCCTTTAGCCTGAATTTGCAGGACAAACGTAACTAAGCATGGCCAAGGCCAGGTTGAACGGGGCTTGGAGCGGCTGGGTCTGATGGAAGGTGTCCCTGCCTATGGCAGGGGGTTGGAACTGAATGCGCTTTAAAGTCCCTTCCAACCCAAACCATTCCAGGATTCTGTGATTTATGGACGGATGAGGCATGGTGGAGCTGATGTTCATATCCTGACTAGATACGTGTGTCTCCATGTCCTGCAGAGAAAGAATAGCTGGAGGCAGTATTTGTTTCATTCTTTTGAAAGCAAGGAGCAACTCCTGCTTTGTTTTCACTGGGAGGACTGGGTGCACGGGGTGCTGTGGCTCCCAAAGGGCTGGTGGCCCTGGGCTTGGTGTTGGATGTATGTGGGCTCAGGCCTGCCTTTGGGCTTCAACTCTCAAGGCTGAGGCCATGTGTTCAGGAGCTGAGCATCCTGACGCCTCTCCTTTAGCTAACTATAGCTAATACACATAGATTATGGCGTGCTGTAGTTTCTGTAGCTATATGTGTGGATGGCTATGTGTGTGTGTGTGTATATATATATATATGTACAGGTATATAGTCCATCCCTTTAGGACTATAATCAATTTATTGGTTTTGCCTAAATCCGTGTAGGTATTTGATATGATGCTGCTGAGTGCAATATACTCAAATTGTAATTGCAATACAGCTGTTTTGAAATATATTATTCTTCTTTTAATTTAAAGCTTGAAAAGGCAGCTATAATGTGCCTGTGTCTGCCTTATCCTGTAACAAGTATGACAACATTTTCAAGCTCTGTTCAAATGGGTGTTGTGGTAGACAGCCATCCATAGGAAAACTTCCTTTCTCTGTAGCTCTTATTACAAAGCCATTACTGCAAAGTATTCAGTTAGAGCATAAATTAGAGAAACCATAGCAGGAAAAATAGTGAAAGCCCCATAAAAAGAAAATAATAACAAAAGGAGCTATTGGAAATAAATGGAGAGCTTCTCTCCCATTTGTATAATATTGCTGGTAGAAGTTGATTTCTGTTTGAGGAAAATGGCAGGTAAGGATGCGTTATGGAAATCAGCTGTAAATTTAAGCAATTGTCCCAGAAGAATAGGAAAAACAGGCATTCAGGAGACATCGCTCAATTAAATGGAAGGGAGAACGATGCTCCTTGCACCATGCACTTGCACTGAAGCAGCTTTACTGCTTGGGTATTGCCTATCTCAAGAAATAAATCTAGAGCTGAATCGGGCAGGTTTGTGTAATTTCCCTCTGGCAGCCTCGCTTATTCTGTTCACTCGGAACATCTCCACAATTGCCTGGCTGTACCTACTGCCCCCCCTGACTGAGCTTGTCTATCTCTGACCACGATCGGCAGCTCAGGGGGTGTTATTCTGTCAGACTCCGGCTGTAAGCACATCTGCAACAGCACAAGAGCAAAGGTTTAACACAAATGCTGTTTTCGTGGAGGCAGGTCTTTTCCTAAATAAAGCAGCCTGTGCAAACTGAAGGATTCCACAGCAGCTGATTTATTGAATGGGATTCATAGCAGTCCACAGCTGGATAACCTCTGCGTTGCTATAAAACAACCTAATTCCACAATGAAAGCAGAAGGTTTTGCCTTTGCCAAGTCTCTCCTTATTTTTCTGATTCTTCTTTATTTATTGTCTTTTCATCTTTGACTCTTGGATGGATGGATAGAATTTTGCAAACTTCTACTGAACTGATTGTGATTGATGCCCAGCTGCCAGCCCGAATGTCTATTCTAGGCAGTGCTGCTCTGGCAGCTTTTAGGATGCCTGCAATCACTTATGATACATAATGAAATGTTCATTGAAAAACAAAGCCAAAACTCCCAAAACCAAACAAACCCCCCAAAGTGGAGCTCAGCTTTCTGCTTTGCAGGAGCTCCCGCAGCACATCTGGAAACCAATGACAACAATAATGAAGGCCCAGCAATTTTCAAGCATTTTTCATGTATTTTGAAAGTTAACATGAACAGATTCCTCTCTGCTATAGCAAATTCCAAGGACTTCTCCGAGTACTGTTGGACTCGCTGGTTGCCAACACGTGGATGAATCCTGATGTTACAGGACCCTCTGGGTGTGCCTCTTCCTGCTTGCTCACAATATTTACGTGTTTGACTTGTAAACAAGCAAAGCTTAGGCTCTTTTACAGACTATGACATTCACAGGTGGGTCCTTTCAAAGATAAATCATTAAAACAGCTAATGCAGACTCTAAGGATTTAGGTTGTTTAATAACTTTTACATTCTGCCCGATCATTCTTCTCATCCCCAGAGCTCCCAAAGCAGTCGCTTTGATTTATTGGTCTATTAAGATCATTCACAGCAGTCTGTTAGAGGCTACCCTGAGTAGGCATTCCATGCACTGTACACTTGCAGAAGCCTTATTCCTTTGTTTTTCTTTCATCTTTACACTCAGATATGTCTTTTAATGTTGTGGTTTCCAAAAAAATAAGCTGTGGTCTTTGTAAAGATTATATGTTGATAATCTCCTTTTGTATGGCCACTACTGAAAGCTAACCAGGGCTATTGCTAACATGTAATCTATATCCCTAAGCCATCATGTTTTATTTACTCTTTCATGACTCCCATTATCCTATTCTCACGTCCAAATATGACAAAGTCATTTGAGCAACACTCTCAGGGTGCGCAGCACCGACCCAAAGCCAAGGCATATTTGCTGAGCGACAGGTCGTGCTGTGTAGGATGCTTTTAACTCTTCTTATTGGTGTCTGTAATGCTGGAGAAGAGAAAGCGCAGCACTTCATTTCTCCACAGCATAGGCAATCCATTTACTTAAGGATATCACAAAAGGAAAGACTTCTACTGTCTTAGGAGGATGTGATTATTTGAGTTTAAAAATAGTATGTATGCAGTGCTATGAAGTATTTTTCCTATTTCAAGAATGTACAGAATCATACTTAATATGTGACAATCATGCATCGTATAAATCCTAAGAATTAACATTAAATCAGGTCATCCCTCCTTGGATATACGCCCAGCTCAACTAGTGAGGGATGTGGGCAAATCCGTATTTAGGTTATTCATAAAGCAAGACTTTCATTTAGTAGTTGTTCAAAGCAACCAGTGTGTCCTGAAGCTCACTTGTTTTGTTCATCCCTAAATGGATATGTGAGAACCGAGATCGTGTTTTATAAATTATAAGTACAAAATCCTAAATCTAGCGGGGGCAAAACCACCATGGTCACCTCCAAGATTCGGGCTGCCCAGAGAAGCTGTGGCTGCCCCATCCCTGGCAGTGTTCAAGGCCAGATTGGACACAGGGGCTTGGAGCAAGCTGCTCTAGTGGAAAGTGTCCCTGCCCATGGCAGGGATTGGAGCTGGAGGAGATTTAAGGTCCATTCCAACCAGAGCCATTCTGTGATTCTATGAAGATAGGCTGAGAAAGTTGGGGCTGTTCAGGCTGCAGAAGAGAAGGCTGCGTGGAGACCTCATAGCAGCCTTCCAATATCTGAAGGGGGCCTATAGGGATGCTCGGGAGGGACTCTTCATGAGGGACTGTAGTGAGAGGACAAGGGGTAATGGGTTCAAACTTAAACAGGGGAAGTTTAGATCGGATCTGAGGAAGAAATTCTTTACTGTAAGGGTGGTGGGGCCCTGGAATGGGTTTCCCAGGGAAGTTGTGAATGCTTCATCCCTGGCGGCGTTCAAGGTGGGGTTGGACATAGCCTTGGTTGGCATGGTTTAGTGGGAGGTGTCCCTGCCCATGGCAGGGGGGTTGGAACTCGATGATCTTGAGGTCCTTTCCAACCCTAACTATTCTATGGTTCTATGATTCTATAAGATGCACATAGACCATACATAAAACTGAAATCCTTTCCTGATATAAGTGATCTGTGACTGCTTGTCGTTAATTGCAAGGAAAATCTCCCAGGCCCTTGGTTTGGGCTATACTAGCTGATGAGCAGACAAAGGCAAGACGTATGCCCCAGATTCCTGCCAGACCCCATCCTTGCCCTGCAATCAGCTCTCCTGGTTTCACAGGAGACCCATTAACACCAGCAAGAGTCTGCCCACATGATGTAAGATCTGGGGCTTGAGCCAACTGGCATGGGGAGACATAACCTTATATAAACTATTTTCATAAATGCATGTTTACCTTTCTAAAAATGACTGTGATTATTCTGATCTGATTATAAATAAACTGGTTTGACCCGTGATTTTGCATTTGTTCTGTAATGAGCTTAATATATGCTGTATGTTTTGCTGACAACACCGCTGTGTTCACGTTTTTCATGACAACATAACTGTTGTGATTGCAACTGGCCTGCGTGATACAGCTTTGCTTCTGTGGGAATGTGGGTTCCTCTTTGTACACATATACTTTCTGCACTAAATTGAGTTGGGAAAGAGCTTGGAGACAGGAACTATCCAGAGGTTTAGGTCTGCTGTGCTCTACCTTGGTGGCTTCTCTGTGGTGGGACATCTTACAACAGCCTACAAGAAAAGAACATTTCATAAAGTGCACCTCATGTTTTGAAATTGTTGGGCCAACTCTTCTAAACTTTCTTTAGGCTTCTTGTGACTGCCTTTTTGCACCGTCACACGCGTATATCAGCGTTATCACTTTGCACTTGTTCAGGCAGGAAGACGGATAAAACAAGTGCAAATCCTTGATCCTTGCAACAGCTTTCGGGTTTATCTGCCTTGGGGCTTTGTGACTGCTTGTCTTCACATCAGTAGGGCTGCTCATGCATAGAGGTAAGTAAATCTTTGCTGAACTGAGTGAAACCAGTACTGAGTCTGTGATTTGTACTTGGTACGAGTAATTTCTTGTTTCTGTTTCATTTTTGATATGCTTTGCTTCTTGTACTAAACTTTCCATGCTCACCTTAACTTTCATCACAGAGTCCCAGACTGGTTTGTGTTGAAAGGAACCTTAAAGCTCATCCAGTTCCAACCCCCTGCCACAGGCAGGGACACCTTCCACTAGAGGAGGTTGTTCCAAGCCCAGTCCAACCTGGCCTTGAACACTGCCTGGGATGGGACAACTTTCTAGGTAAAACCCTTTCTGCGCTTCCCATTATTTTTAGCTTTGGTTTGCTCCTCTGCAGGATCTCTCCTCCCTTATCTCTCTGTTCTTCTGTCCTCCATAATTATTTAACCATTTTTATTCATTTTCTTCTATAACAATTCTACCATTGAGCATAAATACCAAGAACTGAAGATGCACAAAAAGAGATCTGTTGCCTGTCAACATAAGATAGAGTTTCATTTGAATCTACAGGATGGTTGCTGAACTGTTATTCTAATAACCTTGTTTTCAAATCTCAGTCATGGTAACAAGGACTGAATACCACACATTGAGTGGGGGAAGAAAGACCTTATAAAAGATGACAAGCGCTGTTGTAATTCACAGTCTAACATAAGAAAAAGAGACAGAAGCAAGCATACCTTTTGAAAATACCAACCAAATGGTGAAGTTTGATAATGTCACTTAAAACTGGAATGAGATGCTCTTAAAGGAAGAGATTAAAGGAATATTGTGATTAATGTGTAGGCCCAGCACATGTATGAACACCGTTTCTATGTAAATTATTGTTTTACATGTTCTTTTTCCTTCAGCAGCCTCACAGAGCCTTCTATAAAAATGATGCTAATTTGATAGTAGGTGGAAAAGTGCTTTAAATCAAACAGTTTAACATAGTGAAATCTTAAAAAACAATGAAAGGTGAATTACATTTGTAATCCTTTAATAACATGGTGAGCGTTGCTTTTCTCTTCCTCACTGACAGCTTCAGCAAATTCAAGTCAATGTTACATAAAGTTCTTATTTTGTCTTTTTCCCTTGTTTCAAGATCACAGGTAATCCGAAGAATTGTTATTGGCAAGAACGCTGCAGCATTTCTGTGCTTTCAGGGGCCTTATCTGATACCACTTGAATGCCCATCAGACATAGTTACTCTTGCTCTCACTTAAAGCATTATAGCCGCAGATCAACACAAGAATGAGCTGTGGTTCCTACATCCGCCACCTGCATGAGCAAGAAGCCACCATCCATTTCCAGGCACAACACCACTCACCTGTGAAAGTCTTCGTTGAAAGCTGAAGTCCTGCATCGATAGACTGTGCACAGGTACCACTAAAAAGTCCATAGGTGAGGCTTACAGTAGTGCTGGAGTTAGTGCCCAAAAAGCGAACCTCGCTACTCATCCAGTGCTGGGTCGCCAACACAACACAAATCACCACAAAGGAGCAAAGGCAGGTAAAAAAAGCAGAGCCAAACATGGCTGTTTTTGTCCTGGATGGCATTTTGGTAGAGCTTTCCCACCAGATCAGGGTGTTTTCTTCGCTTTAGTCCTCCTTAGCATGAGGTTGCTTCCCCTTCCTCGCTCTCAGTGCTGTGCTCTCTGTGCTGGCACGGAGCTACCCTGGTAAACTTTAATAGAACAGCAGTGATCATAAAAACGTAAAACCATTGAACTTTGGTCTGGAGAAAAGGTGTTGCCATAGTTGCAACAAATCCAGCCTGGCAAAGGCCAGGAGGGGTCATCGGCAGAGGATTTATGGCTGGCCTGCCAAAGCATGGCTTTGGCTCATGGATCTGGAGACACAACTGGAGCCTGACCCAGGTAGGTTCCAGCTCTCCTTCCTGCTTCCTGCAAGGTTCTTCACTCCCTGAAAGGATTTTCTGGCCTGTTCTCTCTTTTTCTCTTGAAAACAGCCTGGGAACAATTGTTGCTAAATCTGTATCACATCTGTACCTGATGTGTTATGGGAAAGAGTAATAAAATGTGCCTTCTCTGTTCAAATTCCCATCTTAACAGCTGTCTCTTTTATAACCCCTCTTACATCCTTTATGCCCTTTGTGAAAACACTGTTGCTTTTGGCTTTTTCGGGGGATAAGGAGGTGCTATTTACTGTCAATGGATTATTTTCTAAAGAAGAGTTGTAATTGTTCATTAAATTCAACATGTTTTTACCAATAATTCCTTACTTTATTTGACCTGTTTTTTTTTTTTGATCGGGAGGAATAAAATGCCTTGAATAGGGATTCATTTCAATGAAGCAGTGGATATGTAAAAGGAACAATACTGATGAAAATGTATTCTGGACCGAAGGAAGAGAGTGTATTCCTTTTTTGTGCCCAAATTGACCTATACAAGGCAAAAGGCAGTGACAACAGGATATCAGACAGAACATACATTGCTTACTATTAAGGCAGAAGCCAAATGACAAGAATTTAGGTAAATTAGGCATCCAGGACCCCATTCAGTTTGTGTGGAATCTGAAACCTAAATAATCTATCATCAAGATAAAGTAACAGAGATTCCATGCACTTTTGTTTCTATTAATCCAATGTCATTTTTCCATGTTATATTGAACCCATTCTTCTGCATCCAAAGGTTTTTTATTGACCTTTAAATAGCAGTTTGGTTTAATTGTGCTGCCATGTAAACCTGTTGAGCTGTATTCCTGAAGCTTGCCTGGTTTGCACTGGAAAGACATTGAGAGATTAAGGTTTTATGAATTTGAAATGACAAACAATCATCGAATCCTGGAATGATTTGTGTTGAAAGGGACCTTAATGCTCACCCAGTTTCAACCCCCTGCCATGGGTAGGGATGCCTTCTACTGGAGCAGGTTGCTCCAAGCCCCATCCAACCTGGCCAGCTCTGTAATGCCGAGCCATCATGCTGTAAGTCTTCTAGTAGATGATTTATTGATGCAGGACTTTAAAGCAGTAATCACATTTGAAATCAATCTGTTGTATTTCTGGTGTTTAATATGGTACGGTTTTGTGTATTTTTTGTTTTTTCAAATTAAATTTGACTTTAAGGATGCTTTTGATATCATTGCTCCAAAAGATTTATACATTTTATGCATAAATGATTTATATGCTTCATATCTGTAATAAACATACATAGCACAGTGGAAATCAGTCAGTATATGATGTAAGCAGCAAAGAGCAAAGGGAAGCTTTTCAGCCCTTCTAAAGCAATAAGAAACAAGAGACCTGCCTCTCACTTCCTGTCCAGTCCTTCAGTTAAATTTTAACCATAGCAATGTGTGTAAGCGTTATTAGACTGATCCACCTCTATGGGTTTATTAATCCAATAGTTCCATTCACTGTTTAGTTGCACACAAAGAGTACAGTCCAAGTATTTATAGTCCATGGATATGCATTAATAAACTGAGGGAAAACCTGCTATCAGCCCTGTGCCATCAGCTGTGCTACTTGCCCCCATGAAATACATTTAAAAATATACAGATTTGAGAATTAAATGTTGAAATATATATATGTTTAAGATGTTTTACTTGATACTAACTTTGAGGGAATAAGTTTTCAGCTGCTGTTTAATGGTCCTGCTTTGGCAGAGTTGAGAGAACCCAATTTAAATGGACTGAGCACCCAGACCTTTTGAACCACTAAATAACAGACTAAGAGCTGTAGTGGACAGCCTGTAGTTCTTTCGAAGCAATCTTTTTCAATTATACTCAGTTTTCAGTGATTCAGCTCCAATTTTTTGTGTCTCAAATCAAAAACTTGGGAATTACTCTGCAAATAAGACCATAATTTGCTTTTTTCTTCCCTGTCACATTGAAGTTAATCCATTCTCTGCTGATGGTGTGATTTTGATTCCTTGTCTTTTTCTCACAGCCACCTAAAGAAGCATCACATAACTTGTAATGAAAATTATGGCTTGACATGCCAGACCTCATCACTTGAGAGAAAAGAGAAGAGATTGGGTTCCTTCATTGATGAGCACCTTACCAACTCTGCCCCTGCTAATACAGACTCAGCCCTGCACAAGAGTCAGACAGAACACTCAGAGTAACTTGTTATGAATCAGACGGACAGCAGAGAGATTTGGAATCCTTTGCTATATAAAGTTACGTATCTCCCTGTATGTTTAAAGGCAGAGTAAGTGAGCATTTCCCTTCTGTTTATATACAAGTTAGTCTGCTTTAAGCAACCCAATATGTAAAAATACAAAACGAAAGCATTTAATTGCAAACTTTTCATATACATCTCTTTTTCTACATTACAAACACGTTCTTACATGTGAAAACCAAATCACATAGTGCTTTGTTGCTTTGCCTACAGCTTCTGATGGATGCAACCTCCTAAAGGATGCCATCTCCTGACGGATGCCACCTCCCAAGGGATGCCATCTCCTGTCTGCAGCAGACAGGGTCCAAGGGTTTATTAGCAGGAAAAGCACACTTGATTAAAGCTTTCACACCCTTTTTGGTTTCCATTTTCCATGTCTAACTGCAGGGGAGCTCAGGGTCTGAGATGGAAAGATTCTTGTGCTGCTATTGGCCCCAAAAGGAGTCAATAACTCCACCCAGAAAGCAGATGTATGAGCAGCACTGTGGGATCAGGCCATGCACGACCCACATTGCCTCTGCGTCTTTTCAGATAGATAAATTGCAATTGAAACAAATTGTTATAAATGTACCATGGAATACTAAGAAGGAGATTGATTCATTTTTTTTCCCCCTCTGGGTAGCTCTGCAGGCAGCATTCTGCGAGGTGGCAGAAACAGGGATTGGTTTATGCCTTTTGGGACTAGGTGAGGTAATGGGATAAGGCATCATGAGTTTTATGTAGCTGGAGATGAAAAATGCGCAGCTCAACCGAACTGCAAAATTATTGCAAGAGCTGTTTGGGAAACTGGGAGGGATGTGATCACAATGGTGTTTGTGTCCCCGTACCCAGCGCTGCTGGGGGGTGGATTTGTACTGTTCCATCTTCTGATTTCGTTCTTCTGCTTCAGAGCAGCACTACTGAAAGAAAAACCAAACACGTTTTCAATGTTGCTTGGATTCCTTCCCAGAAAATGACTGAATCTTCTCAGCTGAGAACTCAGTCACTAGATAGTTATTGATTCCTGAGCTCTTACGCCGGTTGGTATTGGAATGATGGCTGGAATATTGTGCTGCCCCTCCGAAATAGCATCCTCGCATGAGCAGCCAGTGGGAACAGGGACTGCTATTTTTCACCTTGAAAGATTAAAAAGGTGGAAGATCCCAAAGCCACCACACTGGTATCAATGCGAGCACAATGAGTAACATACTGTTGTAAAGCTGCAAGAGCATTCCTCCCTCCTACCATCTGAGTACATCAGCTGGTGCCTTGAGGCACAACCTGTGCCACTCCAGAATATATTTACAATACAACTGCGTTCTGTACTCAAACACCTGAAGAGCTCATGGCCAAATATGCCTGGTCTTGGTAGAGGAGGAAAAGCCACGTTCAGCATCTCCTTCGCTTGTTCTAATGGGAATGGCAAGTGGAGGAGATGCAGGGGCAGCCCTTGAAATAGCCTTTACTCAAAGGTTTTGAGATTAAGAAATTAGCCAGTGTTAAGTGTTGATAAGAACTTCAATCCTTCCATTGGAACATTTACCTTCTAGAACTTCCTATCCAAACAAGCCAAGGCAGAGGAAGGGGAGCCGTACCTCGGCAACACACTGACTTCTCGTTCCTCCTGCTCCTCTCCATTTCCAGACTGTAACATACTTGGGGTTTTACACAGAACAACATGGGCCGTGCTGGTAAAGTGGGTTTTCAAAGAAAGCATGAAGGTGTTTTCCATTGGAAGTCAGTGCCTCCAGTTGCCACAACAACAGCTCCGCTAAAGCCTCTAATAGGTCCAAGGGTTTTCCCACACCCCAAAAGATGACTTACAGAACCTTAAAATAATGTGTTTTGATACTAAAAGGCTGTTGTCACTTGTGGAATAATAATAGTGTGAGTTGAGTGGTCAAGAATAGTGTATTGAAGAGTGGGAAGCAAAAGCTTTCTGGTATTGTAAGGAGAAAACAGTGCCTGTGCAAAGCTTTCGATATACTAAAATGGGTCTTTGAAGCTGCTCCAAGGTTGGTAATGGTTAGAGCAAACACTAAAGTGAGGATGGAGGGAAGAGCTGGCAGGGCAGGCTTCCATTTATTGCAATTTCTGTAACAATTATAGAGATACGTAGTCTTGAGTACTTAAATATGTTCCTAGATACTCATCATTTTAGAGTTCATACATAGAAATCTTTGACAAATGCTGCTTTGAAGTCATTGAATTAGCTACTGCTGGGATGTTACATATTCTCATGCATTTGCTCAATTATCCGCACTTTAAATTAGAGTATCTCCTGTATTTTTAGGCTGAGATATAGCGGAAGTTACAGAAATCGGGTGTCTGTAGCTGTTATTTGCTGCTCTGTCTCTGATTTTCTAACTTCTCTAGTACATTCCCAGCTTGCGCTCCAGAATAAAGAGACGGATCCACCAGGCTGCTAACAAGTGTGTAGTGGCCATTTCTCAGCAAATGTGGGAGCTTTGCAAGGATTTGGAGAGCTTTTGCTTAAGTGAAGGAAAGTGGGAGGTTATACTCAGTGTCATATTATACCCAGTGTCATATGCTTTAATAACACTATAGGTTCTCCTCCTTGAAATTTTTTCTCTCAAGGCTGGCACCATGCATTGTCTTTTGGGTTAACAGGAATGTACAGAAAGCAGGAAACATATCTATATCATTATACATGTATTAATGTATGATAAGAAAGAAGTTCTTCCCTTTTAGGATGGGGAGGCCCTGGAACAGGTTGCCCAAAGGAGTGGTAAATGCCCCATCCCTGGCAGTGTTCAAGGCCAGGTTGGACACCGGGGCTTGGAGCAAGCTGCTCTAGTGGAAGGTGTCCCTGCCCATGGCAGGGGTTGGAACTGGATGAGCTTTAAGGTCCCTGGCAACACAAACCAGTCTGGGATTCTAGGATTCCACGTCTTTTACTAGAATAACATAACTTCCACAGTGTGAATCCCGGGGTGCAAGTGCTGGGTCTCTCCAGGAGCTGTCAGAAGCCCTGCAGCATCCCTGGCAAACTGGAAACAAGGGTGAAACGGTTGCCAAAGAGCTGACATTTCTGAGAATGGATTTGATTTGTGATGGGATGAGAGGAAAAGACAGGACCAGCGGGATGTGAGACAGACAAAGAAAAGCCGCTGTTGGAGCTCTGTTGGCTCACAAGCAGAATCTACCTGCTATTATCTTGTTCTTGCTACAGCCTTTCAGTCTTCCAATTTCTTAGATTTATTTTCTGATGAACAAGTAAGCTCTGTCAATAGAGCTAAATTGCCTCAAATCCCACAGCAGCTTCCTGTTTCATCCTCTCCCCTTTCTTCCCAGCAGAAATTCTCTTCAGACCTTGCCTGGAGAGCACTTACAGTGGGTTTAAAGATGCCTCATTCTGCAGATCACTCTCTCCTAGACTTTGTGGAGCAGTGATGGAGTTTTGTGGATGAAGCACTATATCGGAGCATCATATGATGTTGTTTTTCTATAGCCAGCAACTGAAGATAGAATCAGCTTTGGGCTTACTCACTGTTGCTGGCTCCAGCTCGTCAGTGTATCCTAAAACACATCCATGGCGTAAACCTGCAATTAGAAGTAGCCAGGACGATGCAAGGAAGCAGGGTTAGGACCACTGAGGTGGAGCAGCAAGGCTCCATTTCTGTCATGCTGTATCAATAGTGGTATTTTGGCCTCAAGCATGGGATGCTGGAGCACAAAGGTTGAACTTTATTTCACAGTTGTGCAATTTCTTTAGGCATTCCCCTTATCCATGGAAAATCTCTTCCCCCCCAATAAGGCATTAATAATAATATGTTTATATGTAATATATATATAAAATTATATGTGCATTTTCTTTGGAAGTGACTTCATATTTCTTTCTCCTGACTAGTTAATTTAGGAGCCATGGTCCTTGTTCACCTACAAGAAACCTGGAGAGGGGCTTTGGACAAGGGCCTTTAGGGACAGGACAAGGGGAATGGCTTTAACCTGACAGAGGGGAGACTGAGATGAGCTCTTAGGCAGAAGCTCTTCCCTGTGAGGGTGCTGAAGCGCTGGCACAGGGTGCCCAGAGAAGCTGTGGCTGCCCCATCCCTGGCAGTGTTCAAGGCCAGGTTGGACACAGGGGCTTGGAGCAAGCTGCTGTAGTGGAAGGTGTCCCTGCCCGTGGCAGGGGCTGGAGCTGGAGGAGCTTTAAGCTCCCTTCCAACACAAACCATTTCATCTCTCCTGGAGTAGAGATTCTTGCAGGTTGAAATCTTGTTTTACAAGAGGAGGTATCCAAGGGACTGGAGACAAAAGGAAGCAACATTCAGACGCCCTGGTTCTCGCCTTTCCTCAGTAATCCCCTCCTCCCTGCCCTACTTTTCAGCCTGGTGTTTCTATTCTGGATTTCACCGTCCTGGTTCATTGCCCTGTGCAGCCCAAGATGCTGCCGAGGTTTCCTAAAGGGAAAAGGTGGATGCCAAAGGCTTCAGGCTTCTCTTGCTCACCCCAGCTCTTCAGGGTAGCCATCTAAAACATATGGAATCCCAGACTGGGTTGGGTTGGAAGGGACCTCAAAGCTCATCCAGCTCCAAGCCCCTGCCACAGGCAGGGACACCTTCCACTAGAGCAGCTTGCTCCAAGCCCCTGTGTCCAACCTGGCCTCGAACACTGTCAGGGATGGGGCAGCCACAGCTTCTCTGGGCACCCTGTGCCAGCGCCTCAGCACCCTCACAATAGCGAACTCCTTCCTTACATCCGGCCTGAACTTCCCCTGTTTCAGTTTGAACCCATCACCCCTTGTCCTATCGCTACAGTCCCTGATGCAGAGCCCCTCTCCAGCATCCTTCAAAATGTCTTCCCCACAGGGTGCTCAGGCATTGGAACAGGCTGCCCAGGGCAGTGCTGCAGTCACCGTCCCTGCCAGTGTTCACACACCGTGTAGGCAAAGCCCTCAGTGCCATGGGTTAGTGGTGGCCTTGGCAGTGCTGGGGAATGGTTGGACTGGATGTGCTTAAAGCTCTTTCCCGACGTGGTTGATTGATTCCATGCTTCAAACCTTCGTGTTCCCGCACATGGTCAACGCTGGAAGAGCCGGCACACTCCCAGCGTGCCCGGGCAGCATCAAGTCTGGCTTCAGAGCTCGCCCCTGGTGCACCCCAAGCAGTGTCCGAGCGCCGGGTCCCCTCCGCTGCCGATACCGCCGATGTCCGCCAGGCGGCTCCGCGCCCGCCGCCGCGGCGCCGGGGAGCGGGCGGAGGAGGAGGAGGAGGACGGAGATTTCCTGCCTGGCCGCCGCCCCGCACCGCCTGCGCGTCCCGCGGCCCGCCCGCCGCTGCGCGGGGAGCCGAGGGGCGCCGAGCCGCCGAGGTGAGCGGGGCCGGGGAATGGGACCCGCGAGGCAGCGGCTGCGGTGCCGCTCGGGCGGGGGATGCTGCAGTGCCGGGGCTGGTGCTGCCGGTGGGGACCGGGGCGGGCAGCGCAGGTGCGGGGGGAGCCCCGTCCCCCTTCTCATCCTCTTCCCTGTCCCCGCTGTCTCCTTCCTTGTTCCGTTCCCAGTCCCCACCCGGCGATGCCGTCGGAGGCCGGGCCGCCCCGGTACGCGACGGGAAGCGGCCGGTGTTTGCGAGCTTCCCGGTGCCGGTCCCCGCTGCTGCGCTCGCCCTTCCACACGTGCCCCTTTCTCCACGGGATGCCCGTCTTCGGGAATTACCGCTCCCGGTGGGGGCGCAGAGGGCGGCGGGGACCTCGGTGTTGGGGTGAGGCGGGCGGTGGGAGCCTCATCGCTGCGGGTTGTGGTAGCAGGAGGGGGATTTGGGTGTTGCGGGACCCCCCCGCGATAATACTGAGGCGAGAGGAGCGGCCGGCTATTGCTGCCTCACTTCGGGCATCGCTGTTTACTCTCCTGCACGCCATCCGAGTGGGAAGCGCGGTGTCCGGGCCGTTCAGGCTCATTCCCGGCCCCTGGGATGGGGCTGGTGTGGGAACTTTACCTTTAAAAACCCACTTATCCCCCGTCAGCATATCCGTGCCGTGTCCATCCAGCTCTTCCCAAGGCAAACGGGGCTGTGGGTCCTTTGGAATTCAAACATACAGGATTAACGACCGAGGGGGTGATGTGGCTGCACGCAAACTGCTTTAACCTCCCTTGAGCAAGTGTAACGCTGTCTAAAACCCATGTGCTTCCAGTTGCTGTTGATCAGTTTGATGTTGGCTGGTTCACATCATCAGCATCGCAGTTGCTGCCTGGTAAAGGCTGTGATTTGGCATCAGATGGTGCCTGTAGGAAGGGGGTCACTGGAGAGACGGGCATCAGGGATGCTGCTGGCAAGGGAAAAGCCCCTGGTTGTTTGGAGGTGGGTGTAAACCCTGCAGCTGGTGAGGAACTTTGTGTTTTCCTTTATACAGGCTGACGGGAGACATCAAATGAGGCTTTCATGGAAAAGATCGCATTCGTTACTTCCAGACACAAAGGTATTGTGTTTTAATCCCTCCTGCTTATGATTTTGTTTGAAACACTGAGAAAAACCTTACAAAGGTAAAGACAACTTTTAACTGTCTTCCGTCACTGGGTTGTTTTTCTTGCACTTTAATTGCGGCTGTCCAAAGGGTTAATGGATACCTGCCGTGTGACTGAGCACTGCTTGCAAACGGGAAAGGGTATCTCCTAACTTGTGTTTGATTTTCCTGTCAGGTGCCTCTCCTTGCGGCTTGTTTCCATAGAGCGAGGGGATGTGCTGTGTGTTAAACTGTGTAGCCTCTAAACCACTGCCTGGGTCTGGTTTGTATGGTACTGACCACTGAGCTGAAAGAAATGATGTTGCTTATTGGGGTTCTCTTGCTAAGATGTTATAAGCGTTAAGAGAAAACTTGGGAAGTGGAAATGAAGAGGCTGAGAGTTGAAAAATACTTATGATGTGCATGGGGATCTTCTGTGCATGTTGTGCTTTGGGGCTGGGGAAAAGAAAGTAACTTTGGATGGAAATCAGTTATATTCAGCTGGAAACTTGGTGTCATTTAGAAGAGATTTTTATATGGATGTAATGGGCTCTACTCTTACAGGAGGTGTGTTAAGTTCCCAGTTAGCTCTGATGGGCACAAGTGGACCCGTTTAAGTCTTGATGTGGGGTGATGCAGGTTGTCCATGTGTTGTTCTTGCTGGAGGTGGATGAGGAGTCCCTAACGGGGGTAACGGTCTCTAATTGCTGCTGGTGGGGCAGCCTGCATCTGCTTTGTGCTTTGGGCTTCGAGTAGTGGCACTTGTGTCCTAAGAGAGAAGGGGGTTAAGGATGGAGGTGGGTGAAGCAGAGGTTGCGCAGCCAAGGTCTCCGGGTACATGGGGCTGTGCTGGTGTGCATGCAGATGCTGTGTGCTGGGGCTCTGCACTGGGGAGGGTGTCGGAGGGAGTTAAGCTGAAAATATTTGTTTTCTCAACTGAGAAAATCAATTGGTTTAGAAATGTGGGAGAAGGGAAAGGAAAAAATGTGAGGAAGAGAATGGTGTGTGTGTAGTGCCCGATTCCTTCAGTTTGTGCTGTCTTTGGTCACCAATGAATTACATAGGAGCTGTGTTACAGCAGCCATCCTGGCTTGTTGTGCTTGGCTAATGTATTCTGTATTCCTTAAATGCATTTGATTATAGAATCCCGAACTGGTTTGTGTTGGAAGGGACCTTAAAGCTGATCCAGCTCCAACCTCTGCCATGAGCAGGGACACCTTCCACTAGAGCAGCTTGCTCCAAGCCCCTGTGTCCAACCTGGCCTTGAACACTGCCAGGGATGGGGCAGCCACAGCTTCTCTGGGCACCCTGTGCCAGCGCCTCAGCACCCTCACAGGGAAGAGCTTCTGCCTAAGAGCTCATCTCAATCTCCCCACTGGCAGGTTAAAGCCATTCCCCTTGTCCTGTCCCTACAGGCCCTTGTCACAAGTCCCTTGCAGCTTTCACGTGTGTATATACTACTAGATGTTTGACGTTGTCGAGTAAATTTGTTCAGGATCTCAGAGCTAGGCAGTCCTACTGAAGAACAAAAAAGAGGCAAGGCTCGTGTTGAATGCTGTGTGGGATGCAAACCAGGAAGATACAAAGGAATACTGAATGTACTGATGTGAGCACAGTCCACCCTGCTCGCTGGAGGAGTGGGAGGCTCTGCAGGAGAAATTGTTCGGTTATATAGAGAAACTGAGGATGGAGTCTGTGCCTCCTCCGAATGGCACTGTCATTTGTGAATGTGATGTTGTATTTCAGTCCTTATTTCCAATATAGGGTTTGACACAGATTTATGCAGGGCTTAACACCAGGTGGAGATCCTGTGTTTGTTGGTGGTATCAGAGCACTCAAAGGCCATCAGCAGTGAATGAAGATGCTTTAGTAGAAGACACTTGCCTTTGTATAGTAACAGGAAGGTGGATGGCTGTGTCTGGAAGCACCCTGACAATTCCTCAGCAGCAGCAGCTGAAAGGAAAATGGATAAAAACATCTGTTTGGTGTTGGGGGTTTGGTAGAAGGGACCTGCCGAGCGGTGGTGGCTGGTCTATGTGGGGAGCAGAGCTTGGAGCAGGCTGGGGTCTTGTTCCTGCCTAGAGAACAGGGAAAGCAGCAGGGACCTGCGCTCTGTGGGAAAAACCCATGGTCACACCTCTTGTTTTGGGAGGATGGTGCTGGTGGTTTAATTTTCATGTGAGGCACAGCACTAGGGGCCAAGCTGAGGAGATTGCTGAGTATGCAGTTATGTGTCTGAGTTTACTGAGAGATGTAAAGCACCCTCATTGGTTTTGTCAGGATTAGCAAGCGTGGTACAAAGTAGGTGAAGAGCTGTCAAGGAAATTGCTGGTTGTTTAAAAATGGAGGGCCTGGTACTGCAGTTGTGCTTGAGCTTGGAAATAACTACTTTGGAGTTCTAAATTCCTGTATGATAGTGTAGTAAGAATCATAGAACCGCAGCCTGGTTTGGGTTGGAAGGGACCTTAAAGCTCATTCAGTTCCAACCCCTGCCGTGGGCAGGGACACCTTCCACTAGAGCAGGGTGCTCCAAGCCCCTGTGTCCAACCTGGCCTTGAGCACTGCCAGGGATGGGGCAGCCACAGCTTCTCTGGGCACCCTGTGCCAGCGCCTCAGCACCCTCACAGGGAAGAGCTTCTGCCTAAGAGCTCATCTCAATCTCCCCTCTGGCAGGTTAAAGCCATTCCGCTTGTCCTGTCCCTAAGTGTTCTTGTCAGAAGTCCTCAATAGAGTGTTCTCAGGGAATAATGTATAGAAGCTTGAACTCGGCTGCTTGCTCCACGTCCTGTGCACACTGGAATGCAGTGGTTTTCCAGCCCTGCATCCTTGTGTCCTGAGAAGCAGCTGTGGAAGAGCTGAACCTGAGGGCTGCTGTTACGATGCCCGCAGTGAGCAGCTCTTTGTTTCTTGATAGGCATTTTATTACCGATTTCCTGATACAATATTAATGAAATCAGAATCCCCTTGTAACCTTAAATACAGCTTGGTGGCCCACGATCAAAAGTATTGTAAATTGAATGGATACATAATTTAGAACTCTTTAATAATGTATTCTTTGTGGAGCATCGTTTATGGGTACCCTGGATGTGATGCTTGTTTTATGGGTTGAGAGCTGTCTTAGGGGATGATTCAGATATTGCCTTAACTGATTTGCAGTGTGGTGCAGCAGAATTCAAGCTGAATGAAAAGAAGCTGTATCCACGAGGCTGCTCTGTGCAGGCTTTCCACATCCTCTTGAACTGTTGTCTTATCTTTCTGTTGTTGTTGCCTGTGCCCTTCTGCACAAGGTTTTATCCAGGTGTAGTCCTCATCCTGTCTGATAGCAATATGTTTTGTGTGATTGATCCCAAGTGCTGTAAAGGTTCATATTTAATACTGCCTGTACTCCAAACTTCTTGCTGTAATGTAGATACCCTTTTAAACGTATACCTCCAACAGACAGGAAAACTTGTGTGAGCCAGAGCTGAAATGAGATACTGATAATACAGACATCGGAGAAGCACAGGGTTTATTTTTGAAGTATTAACAACATGGAACATATTTTTAAGGCATGTGCCCAGCATTGTCCTTCTGAATCACTCAGCTTACTGCAGGTACAGTAATTCCATCAGTGATGTCCTTTTGTGTGCCGATTCCTGTGTGCTGCCTGCAGAAGATGCCTCTGGGAACTGCAAGGATAGATGGGAGAGGGGGATGCTGTTGGGCTGTGTTTTGATTGCAGTGTGCTCAGATTTTGCTCCTCTGTAAGGCAGGCAGATGATTATCTCCAGTGGAACAGCTCCCTGAACAAGGGTAGCGTTGAAGGCTGCTGTTTGCTCTCCTCACTGGAGGGAACTAGTGCTCTTGTGGAAAGTGTGTCCCGGTCCCTATGGATGTCGGGCATGGGGGGAGCTGCCTCTGCACAGCCCAGTCCCCATCTCCCTGTTGAACAGGGATGACCTGAAAATGCCCTTTTTCATAGAACAGAATCATAGGATGGTTTGTGTTGGAAGGGACCTTAAAGCTCATCCAGTTCCCACCCCCTGCCATGGGCAGGGACGCCTTCCACTAGAGCAGATTGTTCCAAGCCCCTGTGTCCAACCTGGCCTTGAACACTGCCAGGGATGGGGCAGGCACGGAATCACCAGGAAGAATTCAGCCTCAAAAAGGCTTTGGGTCAATAGTGCTATGAATTTTTAAGCAGCAGCAAATAGCAGATATAGGCAGGAAGCAAGTGAAAAGTGTTTTAGTTGTGTCACTTACAGAAAATCAGGACACAATAATTATCTAATAATAATTAGATAAAATAATTATCTGGAGGATAAACTTTTCTACCACAGCAAGGGGGTTAGATGAATTAAGAGGTCTCCACTTACCCCTGGGTTTTGTTGCTCTGGCAGCAATAGAGGGTAATTCAGAATGAAATATGCACTCTACATTCATAGGGAGACATCACGACAAGATCTTGCCCTTTTGAGACCCATCGGTTTCAGGTTTCCTGATGGTTGGGTGTTTCTTTAACTGCTGTGTGTTGAGTTTCCTTCCTCTTCAGTAAAATCAATATCTCCTTCATCTGAAATGACTTTGAAAGAATGCTTAGTGAAAATGCAGCAGTGCTGTCATTGATGATGGTGCCCCTTGCATGGGACTGATTGAAGACTAGCAGAGTAATCTCGATTAGTGGCCAGCACAACCAGACTGAGATGAATTGTGGGAGCATGATGCTTTAAACGTCTCTTCCCTATGGATGTGGTGCAGTCTGGATTGTAATAAGGATAGAATAATTTAGTTGGTTGTATAGAGCTAGTACTTCTCTGGCTTCTGGTCTTGCAAACTAAAGGTGATGGTCCCCTTGGTCTGCTGAAGTCTTTTCTATGTATTCCCAAATTGGGACCACGCTCAGTGAGGTTCATTCTGTTTTCTTCTCTCTTGGCGTTTGCTCCCATAATTTGTTACCCATATATATGTTACCTGTAACAGATGCATCTTTTTATACCTTGGTTCTTTTAATGAAACTTTTAATCAGAAACAAAAGATAACTCTGGTGAATGACCGAATGCCCACATCATCACGGCTTGAAGGCAATGAGGAGAATTTGGGCCTAAAGACCCTCTGGTTTTCAGTGTGTTTTAGAGGATCTGAAACTATTTCCTTACCAAGAGCTGTAATTCTTTAGCTTCAGCGTTCAGTTTTCACTATTACATGGGATGCATTTTAATTTGCCTCTTAGAGGAGCAGTTCACTTTTTTAACCAACCTTTCTGTCTTTTAGCTTATTTTTGCTATAATATGGCAATTTGTGAGCATATCTGTTTGCAAAATCTGCTGAGAATTTACCAGGACTTACTTGGATACTGTCTTGTGTTACTTGCTTGAGCAGTGCTTGATCCGCTGTCACTGGTGATCTTCAGTTGCAGTTGTTAGACATCTGATGCTATAAGATTGTGGTTAGAAGAGTGTGAACCTTTCAAAGCATTCTTAAGACTATTTTCTTCCTAACAGATTTTATTGCTAAACATGCAGATTTCTTTACCTGTAGCTGTTTCTCATCTGATTTCCAAATTAACAGTGCAAATTAAAGGATAAACAAGCAAACAGTCATGTCCAACACAGACAGATCTATTAACCTGCCTTCACCTTGCTTTTAGTAAATCCCCTTTAATTGGCTTTAGCCCTTCAGTCTTGTCATGTTTGCTCTTTGTCCTTTGATTACTTTCCTTTGCAGTCCTAGCCTTAGTGTCTGCTGTGATACACAGAATATTGCTTGAACTACAGTGCTGTGATTTACCATGAGTAGTAGGCTATTGATTTAAACAAGCAATGAATAATGTTTATATCTCATGCTCTGTGTGTTTAGATTTCTCAGGTGCTTTCTGAGGTTGTTTTACGTTAGGTTTGGGTTTCATGAATATATTCAATCATACCTCACAAGGTCACTTAAGACATTTAATTAACAATATTAATGTATCTGCTGCCTTTGTTTCTACTGATCTGTTACAGTTAGGTGGAGTTAGCAAATTGCTACCAAGAGCAAGACTGTGGAAAAATCCCTTTCATACTGCAGAAGAAAAGCCTTTGTATATAACCAAGTTAAAATGATGCTCTTCCTCTTAAATACAGGCATGAGTTTAAACGGGTTTGCGTTATCATCTTGTTTGCAGTTGCCAAAAGCTCATTAATTTCAAGTCAAACTACTGCTGCTTCAAATTGCTTTTAAATTACACATGTGCTGATCAATCCCGAAAAGCCAAATTAAGAACCCAGCTGAGGGCACATTTCAAGGCCACGGATGCAGCACTTTAATGCTGATCTATTTCTCTCAGGCTGTCCTCCCACCTCCGCACCTCTCTGGTTCCTGCCAGGACTAAGGGGAGAGGAGGCTTTAGTGACTTAAGTATATCTAGGAAGGTGGGGAGGAAAGGGCAAAGTGGAAACAGGGAACTATATTTAAATAATGACCTATTTGCATTGCTTTGTTTAAGCTATAGATTCAAATTCAGGAAGATGTGATGTTGAGAATTGGGACTGTCAGAATGTGAGATTTTTCCTGGAGGCCTCCTCCTATTGCACTGTAAATCCCTCTTGAGCATGACAAGGACATGGGATACACGGTGATGTACAGAGCATGTGACAGCCAAATTCTTCACTGTTTCTTGTTTTAATACTTTGGCTAGCGAACTGCAGACGTTACTTAGAAGTTCTGTGTAACTTGGTTGAGTTGTAATTCGTACTGAAGGAGCTTGGAATCGCTGTACACCATCCAACTTGAAATACGGCCTCGTTTACCAGCATCTTCAGAGGAAGAAGCTTGAGTAATTTCCTTGGAAAATCACTGAACCCTCAAAGCTGTCTCTGTAAACAGTGTTTTATATGTCTAAAGGCCCTTCTTTAGCAACTTAGTCTTTAAAATGCAAGCTTAATGCCTTCTAAAAGAGATTACGTGTTTTGTCTAGTGCAGCTCTATGTGCATTTAACATCTTGGGGCTCAGTAGCAGTATGTCCCACCAGCAGGTCTACATACTGCTTTATCCTCTGGTGATGTTGTATTTAAATATATATAATAAATCGTAGCAGGTTAAATATGCACAGTATCTTTTAGGTATTCGTGCTGCTGTTGGTACTCAGCCCTTCCTTGTTTACGAGGCTCTTTCACATCAGTTGTAGCAGTGGTAATGTCTGTATTCCTGATGTTGGTTTTGCTGTAAAGAAATGGCAAGAAAACATTCTGCAGTGATTGATCCTTTGTGGCATCTCCTGTATCTTAGGAGAGAAAACCTTGTGAAAGTCCTGTTGGCAAAGTTGGAAACACCTTGAACCAAACTGTTCCCTAATAATCATGGAATAGTTTGGAAGGGACCTTAGAGAGTATCTATACTGACATAATATACCAGCTTCTTTAGGGCATTCCCCTTTCTAGCTGATATTTGACTGCAGTTGGTAATTTCATAGCTGCCAGCCTCCGTGGCAAGTGGAGGCACCTTCTGGACCTTTTGGGGCTGTAGAAAGACATGAAACACAGGGACTCTCAGATGGAAGAGAGGATGGAGCATGGAAACCACTGCAGGTTATCTCTAGCCTGCCCTTGTGATCCACCCTGTGCTGATGTTTGAAGTAGTTAACACTACGCAGGATGCTTTGACACTGAAGATGTTCTTTAAGGGACGTTTGTATAGTTTTCTTGGACTCAGAAGCTGGACGGAGCATCCCCGAGCTGTGGTCCCCAGGGTGCCGTGCTCCGAAAGCTGGGCTGCAGCCGCCTGCCCCGTGGGATGCTGCCATCTCTGGGAGCTGTAATCGGAACCGGCTCCGGAGCGTGGGAAAGGAAGGAACTCTCCTGCTGGACAGCAGCTTGCAGGGATATGCCAGCTGTTGAGGGGCCGGGGAGAGGGGGGAAGCAGTGGTTTAGCAGGTTTTTGGCTGGAAATCCATTCGCAGCTGTGTAGCAGTGTTCAGAGGTGTCTTGTATGCTTGAGGATTTTTTGCCTTCCTACCTGAACTTACATCTATTTCAAATAGATATTCATTGTAATGGCTTCTTCTAAATATAGTCCCCTTCAAAACATCCAAGCTCTCCTGTTCTCTTATAGCCAAGCATGAAGTGTGCTGTTGTCCTGTGCTGCTACACAGCCCCATATTTGTGCAACACCGCTTTGGGCAGATTGTACCATTGTATCATAGAATCCTAGAATGGTTTTGTTTGGAAGGGACCTTAAAGCTCATCCAGTTCCAACCCCTGCCACGGGCAGGGACACCTTCCACTAGAGCAGCTTGCTCCAAGCCCCTGTGTCCAGCCTGGCCTTGAGCACTGCCAGGGATGGGGCAGCCACAGCTTCCTTGGGCACCCTGTGCCAGTGCCTCACCACCTTTGCCGTGAAGAATTTCTTCCTTATATCTAACCTAAATCTTCCTTCTTTCAGTTTAAAGCTATTCCCATTTGTCATATCTTAAATTATGATGTTGTTATGCAAAGGCATGTTGAAAAGTTGCTGGATTTCTGCTCATTCATTGAACACGTTGCTCAATGTGCTCTGGTGTTCCATAGTGTTGGTATGTGGCCATTCCTGCAGGAGCATTGCAAAGCTCTGCCCCGCTGCTCTTGACCCTTGTTGCATCTAAGTAATTAATATCCTCATCACTGATTGAATCCACCAGGTCTGGGTTTTATTAAGCTGCTTGCAAACGCATTGCTGAAGCTGTGAGTGAGTCACTCCGATGGGTGACAGTTACTTCCCCAAAATACCTTCAGCCTGGAAGCTGCGTTCTCATTTTCACTGTAGTGCTAAGTAATAACCATTGCCTGGCAGATAATGGAAACACCGCTTTGTAGCGAACATAAAGTAAGGGCCTAGCGTGATTTGTGTGGTTTACAAGTGTATTCAAGTGGCTGTGTTACAGAAAACAGCATATCCTCAGTTACTGCTTTCTGTGTGTGTGCTTTATTATAGCCAAGCAATAGAGGGTGGTGGCTCAGGGTCAGTTAAGACAGCAGAGCAGCAGGATGTGTTAACAGATACCTGTTAATACAATTTGTGGTAGGGTCACTCTGAAGTCATTCCTTTTATAAAGTATTTTTATGGAAAATGTTTGTATTTTACTTTTAAAAACTTAAAAAAAAAAAAGAGCAAACCTCTTAAAGATTTGTCCTGCAAAGAATTCGATGCCCTTTTAATTGTACTTTAATGCTTAGGTTCATATGCTCCCTTCTGAAGCTGTGGCTGCCCCTTCCCTGGCAGTGTTCAAGGGCAGGTTGGATGGGGCCTGGGGCAACCTGTTCTAGTGGAAGGTGTCCCTGCCCGTGGCAGGGGGTTGGAACTGAATGAGCTTTAAGGTCCTTTCCAATAGAAACCAGTCTGGGATTATATGATTTAAGCTGAACCCAGGACATATGAGTAAGTATATGGACAAATTGAAGTTCAGTGAAGAATAGGTGCTGCATCACAGTTCCTTGCACACGGAGCATCAGACTTAAAGTCAGAGCTGGGATTTTCTGTGTTCCTCCCAGTAGTTTTTGTATTCTCATAACAAGGAGAATGAAAGATGCTCTGCAGCCCCTCAGAGAAATAGCCCTTATACACAGCGTGTGGATGTGAGCTTGTATTATTTTGCTGTGTTTGGGACCTGGTCCAACTGTTTGGGGTGGTGGAGTTTCTGTCTGTGTATGAGGTGTGCTCCTGGTAATATACTTCCCAGCCTCAAATGTCGCATTTCATTCTGTTTTTTATTTTCCAAGATTAAATTAATATGTTTATCTGTTTTCCAAGGGAAATTACTTGTGAATGTCGCATAATGAAAGTTTCTAGTAACCTAGATACATTGCTATTTTAGTGTTACTGGAAGTATGGTATTTGTCAGTTTATAAACTTGGGTATGTGCACTCCCCAGCGCTGTACCCCTAAACTAGCAGGCTGGATTACTTAAGCTCTGTCTTTAGCTATAGAATCATAAAATGGCTTGGATTAGAAGAGACCTTAAAGATGAGGTCAGTTAGTTCGAGGCAATTGTCTGTGGGGATAATGAGGACTAGCTGTGGGTTTCCCTGCATTGAGGTCGCTTCTTGTCTCGAGACACTTTTCCTTCCTCTATGATGAAGGAAGGGCGCATGGGGAGATTAAATGGTTGATTTCCAGTGTTGGGTAACGTTTATTTCACATATCTGGGTCTATGCATGTGGTAGAGAATGATTCTTATCAGAAGAAGAGAAAATTGACTTAAACATTTTTAATGTGTTATTTCTACTGTACGAACGACTATGATCACCTGATGAAATATTGGTAGGCAGAGTACCTGGACAGTTTGAATGGGAATAAGGCAAGGTGTGATTTTTAAGGTTTGATTTGAAGTGAAACTTTGGCCTGTTGATGTTTAGCTCCCAGGGGTGGAGGTGGCTGTGTAGGGAAAGGCAAGATGAAGAGAGCGGATAAACATGAATTCAAGTGAGAGCTGTGGTGGTGCCTGGGTTGAGTGGCAAATGGGTAAGCTTATGAAAAACACATGTAAAGGACAGTGTTAGAAAGGTGGAAGTGGGCTTTCAGGTTCATGACTCTGCTTATCACCTTCTTGGTATAACCATGTAGAGGACAGAAGTTGCAGCTGGTAAGGGTGATGGGCTTGAGTAAGAAGAATTAAATCCAAATCACAAAATCCCAGATTGGTATTGGAAGGGACCTTAAAGCTCATCTGGTTCCAACCTCTGCCACGGGCAGGGACACCTTCCACTAGAGCAGCTTGCTCCAAGACACATCCAACCTGCCCTTGAACACTGCCAGGCATGAGACATCTGTAATTTCTTTGGGCAACCTGTTCCAATGTCCCACCACCTTCGTAGTGAAGAATTTCTTCCTTATCCTTATGTGCATTAAAGCCTTTGTCATAAGAAGTGTTGTAATAGCAAGACCTGCCCTCATTTCTTAATGAATTGAATCTGACTGTGCTGTAGCTTTTGCTCGGATAGGCACCTTTCCCGATTGCCTTTCATCTCAACGCATTCTACAGCTTTGATGGTAGTTATTGGAACTTGCTTCAAAACACAAGAATGAAAGGAAAAAGCTGGAATTTTGAAGAAATCTTGTCTTTCTTTTGAGCATTTTTCACCGGAGGTGATGCAGCACATCTGTTGATGTCTGGTAGGCTGCTGCTCAACCCTGACTTCAGGAACCACAAATACCCATTGTGTTGGGCACCAGGACCGGCTCTGGAGCTCGCTTGTCACGCAGCGCCGAACACTGCAGCTATTCATGGTGCCTGATTCAAGGGGCTGACAGCAATCTTTATCTCTGCATAGAAACTAGAATTGTCCTCAGGAAAGCAACAGAAGCAACAAAGCCAGAGAGGAAAAATGACTGTGTTCAGCACCGGTTTGTTTCATCCTGTCAACGGCAAGGCTGGAGCGTAGGGAAGCCTCCTCTTCCTAGAGCCAAAGGCAGGTGATACCAACTTTTTAGTGTCTGGGACTTATGGTTGTGTATTAAATATGTTCGTCTTTGTCAGAAGCGAGGCTTTTTATGTCTTATTCCCAATCTTATTAGGTTAGAAGGGTGTAATGCTTTTCTTAAGGGTTTCTTGTAGTATTGGTCTTTATTTACTAAAAACAATACTGTATTGATTATATACAGTTCATTAGGGACTGTAGTGGTAGGACAAGGGGTAACGGGTTCAAACTAAAACAGCGGAAGTTTAGATTGGATATGAGGAAGAAATTCTTTACTGTAAGGGCGGTGAGACCCTGGAATGGGTTGCCCAGGGAAGTTGTGAATGCTCCATCCCTGGCGGTGTTCAAGGCTGGGTTCGACAGAGCCTTGGGTGGCATGGTTTGGTGTGAGGTGTCCCTGCCCATGGCAGGGGGGTTGGAACTCAATGATCTTAAGGTCCTTTCCAACCCTAACTATTCTGTGATTCTATGATATATGTATTGATGAATTGTGTCTATGGAATATAAATGCTTTTCAAAATGTTGCGATCTCAGGTTCAGGGAAAGAGGCCTTTTTTGGTGAGTTTCAGCATCTAAAATCAGTGCTTAGGGTGATACATCATACATATATCAGAAAAAAGTACTGCATTTGCTGAGAATTAGTGGCATGTCACAATTTGCTGCTTAGGGATTTGCAGCACTCGAGCAGTAGCGAATGAGTTTTTAAAGGAATTAAAGAGACCTTGGTAGTTTTCAGGGCCAAAACCAGAATGAAAGCTCAGAAACCGCAGAGGCATTTGTGTGATTCCCAGCTCTGTGTTTAAGAACTCCCACAGGAACCTCTTAAACCAACAGGTGTGTTCTAAGTTTTTAGATCTTTATTGTTTTCTGGCTTTTTAGGTCTCCCTGGAAACATTTAAACAATTGCATCACATCAGTGCTCTTTGATCTGAGTCTTTAAGGACTGGGACTCTTGTTTAATTGCAACACAGGCTGTTTGGTAAGATATTTGTGAAATAGAGTGTCCTTATAATAGCTTCACACCAAGGTCATGGTAAATAGATGACCATATTCAAGCTGTACCAGCATAGTAAATAGTGGCAATTGGCAGTTGCTGTAGTAATATTGATACTAGGTTTGTTAAAGCAGCGATATTGGTGTGTTTCTTTGGTTTGGTTGGGTTTTCTTTCCAGTTTAATTTAATTATGACCACTGTTAAATCATTAAGCGAGGATGATGTTTATGGCAGCAATTCCGTAGTGGTGTTGGGCCCCAAAATAGGAGATTTCTCCATACTGAATCCCTATAGCCCATGTTGCTTCCGGACTGCTTGTCAGCAGTTCATTTTCTTGTGTTTTTCCCCAAGGCTTGTAAGCAGATTGAATATATTCACACTGTCGTGTCTTTCTGTAGGAAGAATGGGCAAACAAGGCATTGCCTGTTTATAAAGTTTCTGGAATGCTGGAATCATTTGTGGTCTTTGTTTCCAAGCAAACAAAGTCAGGACAATGGGGAAAGGATATTGTGATTGGACCTCTGGGACTCTACTACTGCATTTGATTTTGAAATAGCCTTTAATATTTCTGACCTGATACCCTGAGCAATAGAAGAAAATTCCAAGTGGGCAGCAAGCCTTGTTGTGGGAATGTCTCTGCTTCCCCTTGTTTTGATTTTTCTTCAGATGCAGTTATTTTCTTAGTGACAGAGCAGTGTAGCTGTGCACTGAAGCTTCACCTGAACTTGATTCTCAACACAAATCAAAGCAGTTAATTCAGTGTCAGTGTCTGCCAGAAGGTAAAGCAGAAAGTAGAAAAGGGAAATAAACTATGCAAATAAATAGCACAGCAAGAGGAAGACCTCAGAGCAGCTTCCAGCGTCTGAAGAGGGTCTACAAGGATGCTGGAGAGGGACACTTCATCAGGGACTGTAGTGATAGGACAAGGGGTAACGGGTTCAAACTGAAACAGGGGAGATTTAGATTAGACATTAGAAAGAATGTCTTTGTAATGTGTAATCTGTGAGGGTGCTGAGGCGCTGGCACAGGGTGCCCAGAGAAGCTGTGGCTGCCCCATCCCTGGCAGTGTTCAAGGCCAGGTTGGACACGGGCTTGGAGCAAGCTGCTCTAGTGGAAGGTGTCCCTGCCTGTGGCAGGGGTTGGAACTGGATGAGCTTTAACGTCCTTTGCAGCCCAGACTATTCCAGGATCCTAAGCCTTTAAAAAACAGTTTTGGATCTTCCACATCTGAACGAACGAGGAACTTTTATAGTGTTGGATCCCAGGGCACACTCAAATTATGGCCTATGTCATGGCCTTGTAGTCCGAAGATCCGAATCCAGACTATTTTTCTGTCCACCCTTGAATAATACTAGCAGGCATTATTCCATAGACATCTGTTACAACGTCATTTTAAATGCTCTTTCCTGTTACCTGAATGCCCCGGGGCAGGCAATGAGCCCTCCCTCCAGCCTGAAGGAAAGCGCTTTGACAGCACTTCAACACAACAGCCTGGTTTGATGCTGTCTGGGTTTAATTTAGCAGATCTGGGGCGTTTTCTGGGGTTATTTTTACAAGAGAAGGAACAACTTCCTTGCTGGGAGTGCTGAGCTGTTGTTATTGCATGTGGGTGGGCTGCGTCTGGGCAATGTTACACTTCATTTCAGCTCTTCTCTTGGGGGACACCTTCTCTCCATTGATGTCTTCAATAACATGTTTACTGTTAGCACTTGCAAAATCTGCTGCTTTTCGTTTTCCTTTTGTAGTGTTTCTGCATAACAAATGGAACAAATTCATTGCATGTTCTGGCTGAGTTAACCACAGTTGCTGTAACCCACAAGGACCAGCCAGGAACCAACTTGGTCTGTGCAGCTCTATTTCAGCAACACTTCTGCTTCAGTACCCTTGAAATAAGAAGTTTACTGTTATTGTGAGATAATACATGGTTTGTGAACAAACTGAGTTTGTCATTGCATGATACTGAGAGACTAACGGGTAGATACCTGGGCTAATGTGGCCTTGTGTGCTGTTCCTTTTGAGGCTTAGGCTGTGTAATTTTGAGAGTATCTTCATTACCAACCTGGTGATGTTGGTTTTGATTGAGATGTAAAGTGATTATTCCTGGTAATACAAAGATACTTCTGCCATTTGTGTCTGTTAGGGAGACAAGGATAGTTGTCAGACAGGAAATGGCCATTAAAAGAGGAGGTAAGAGTCGCTGTCAGAATGATTTTACATTATGATGTGCGGAACTTGCCACATGCCTGACGAAATCTCGTTGGCAAATGTAGGTTTTGGAGAAGAGGAGTTGCGGAAAGGTGCTGCTCCTTGTAGTAAATGCAGGAGGAATGAAGAGAGAGAATTCCTTCCTTCAGTGCACAGATGTATGTGCTGCCATCAGTAGCAGTGACTCAGACGTCCTGTGTATTGTCTCAAAAAGATTAAGAAAATACCTGTAATAATTAGAGGAGTTTATGAGAACTTGGCAGTAGCCCTCATCTTCCACCATTCATGCTGTCATTACACTCCTGAAGACTCTGGGCTGAGGTGGTGGTGTTCTCTTTGGTTTTCCCCCCATGCTGTGGTTTAGCCAGTGAGAAGCTGCTAAACTGGCCATAGCTCCTGAGGGCCCTCAATTTTAGATGGAAGGATGAGAACAGAGGTATTGTGTCCCCCTGAAATAGATCTCAATGGGAACTGTGGTTGCTAGAGAGGCACTTTAACCTCCACGGAGAGATGTAAAGCCGGGCATAACTTCCATCTGTATAAGAAGTGTAAGAGACTGAGGCAGCAGAAGAGCCCATGGAGAGTGAAGTGTACGTCTTGACTTTAAAACCCTGTCATATGTGGACTTCACTCCAGAAAAAACCCCACGCATAATATATGCATTGAAAGCTGTGGGACTCTGGGGGTGGCAGGAGTCACTGTGCCGGTGGCTGTCATCGTAGAGCAGCTCTTGGATGTCTCTGAAAACATATGGGTGTTCATTGTGTGTTTCAGTTTAGAGTTGCAGAGCTCCTTCCTCATTGTATTCTTGCAAAAGATTCCTTATGAAATCTCATGTTTCCGAAAGGAGATGTATCTGTTTTCATTTCCCACTGGTGGCTTTTGGTTTGCATCTGGATCTCAGGTTGTTTACTCAGCTTCCGAACATGAATGTCTGACATGCTCCAGTAGTAACGGTGACTTAAGGAAGAATGAAGTTCACCATTTCTTTTCAGATAATTGCATAGAATAATAGCTGAAATAAGCAAAAACTCATATGAGGTTGAGTTTTCATCTCCTGCATTAAGCAGATAGTGGGAGATACCAGAAGGTCTTTGGGTAGCAGCATCCAAGCAAAAAGGTCAAGCTTCTGTAGGACAAATCCAGTATATTCAAATGAAGGAAACTTCGTATAAACACAAACATGAAATCCTCCCTGAGGGCAAAAGCTTTTATTTATCCCCTCAGTGTTACAGAAAACAGACTTGGAACCAGTCTCTGCTCTTTAAAGCATCACTGCGTGTCTCTGGAGGATGCTGTTGGGCTTTCGGGCCTGTTTATGTTCTCTTTGCCCACGGGGAGCTGTTATGTGAAGGAGATTTTTAGACAGGAGAAGTTACAAACTAAACAGAGGAGGAAGCCTGAACTAAATGAACTGGTAGTGTTCTTGTTTAGCTGATTTGAATGAAGGCTGATGTCGTTATGTGAATGGCTTCTTCCAGCGAAGAACCTGTTAGTGGTTTTCTGCCTGTCCTCAGTAACTAATTCAGGCCCCTGAGCTGCCGCTCCATGAGGCTGTACAATGTTATTTGCAGGCTGTAAGTCAGATACGGGAGATGCTTCCCTCTGCAGGGCTCATTCTTTTTTATTTTTGAATTTATTAATGTATTTGAACCCAGATATCTCCTTGGGCTGGCTTACAGCAAACAGTTAACCCATCATCAGTGGCGGCGTGGTGCAAAGCGGTTGAGGCGGTCCTCAGCTGTGGAGGGTGAGGAGTACAGAAGAAAGGGAAAATAAAAAGGAGCCTCTAATCTTGGATGTTGTTTTTCTTGCTGTTTCTATTTAAGCAAGAGCTACACTCTTGTTTTCTGGTTCTGTGAGCTGGGCTTCCTTTCAGTGTAATGTTGGAAAGAGGATCCCTGTGCATATATTGTTGGAATGAGTCCAGAGGAGGCCACGGGGATGCTGCGAGGGCGGGAGCAGCTCTGCTCTGGAGCTGAGAGAGCTGGAGAGGCTGAGAGAGCTGGGCTGGTTCAGCCTGGAGAAGAGAAGGCTCCTGAAGGGGAGACCTTAGAGCAGCTCCAGTGCCTAAAGGGGCTACAGGAAAGCTGGAGTGGGGCTTTGGCCAAGGTCCTGTAGGGACAGGCCAAGGGGAATGGCTTTAACCTGCCAGAGGGGAGATTGAGATGAGCTCTTAGGCAGAAGCTCTTCCCTGTGAGGGTGCTGAGGCGCTGGCACAGGGTGCCCAGAGAAGCTGTGGCTGCCCCATCCCTGGCAGTGCTCAAGGCCAGGTTGGACCCAGGGGCTTGGAGCAAGCTGCTCTAGTGGAAGGTGTCCCTGCCTGTGGCAGGGGCTGGAGCTGGATGGGATTTAAGGTCCCTTCAACACAAACCAGTCTGGGATTCTCTATGGTTATTTAGATGGCTGCATTGCAACTGGTGGTCCTGTCTTAAAGACACCCCATGAAGAGAAAAGTAAAGAAGTTGAACAGAAGAGTAGTAACCCAGTTATACTAACGTGGCACGAAACTCGATGGGCAGAACCATGTTTCTGTGAAGGCTGTGAAGGAGCTGCCCATTCCTTGGGCAGTAGCAGTAGGTGCCATAACAGCACAGCTCTTGCGGTAGAGGTAGTTGGTGTTGACCAGTAACCCAAGATTCCAACTTCAATTTGCTGCTTTCTCTGAACATCCCTGTTTGAGAGCACAGTCTTGCACCTGTGTGCTTTGTGTGCCACTTCTCTCTTTGTCCAGGAGGAAATCACCCAGGTCTCACCAATCCTTTGAGAACGAGCCTCTTGTCAAACCCCATCCTTACATACGGATGTTGCGAAACAAGGTTGATGCATATTGCCACATATTGTTGCAGAGCTTATTCATCATGTTCTTTGCATGGTAATTTGTTAAATAGCTGTTTGAAACTATTCACTAACAAATGTATCTTGGCTATTTAGAAACTCTACAACAACAAACACATCTGGGCTATTTAAATAAGGAATCTCCCAAGTCCTCTGTGTATAACTCCTGTTATCTTCAGAATTACAATTTCTCCACCGGCACAGAGGGTGAATCCAGAGCTCCTATAGCACAACCCTTCCATGTTTGCTGCAAACACACATCCCTTGTTAACTCTTATTTACATAAAACATGCTGACACCACTTTGGGGAGATTGAGTAGGATGCTTTCTCAGCTGTAGGAATTTGCACACAAGATGGAAGATGTTGTGATTAAAAAAAGAAAGGGGGGTAGCTGGATATTTCTTTCCACTTATTCCCAAGTGTCAGAATCAAAGCAGCATTTCTCCAGGCGTTTTGCCCATTTTCTTCTTTTTTGTTCCTCTTGTTTGGATTTTCTTCCCTCAAGGTTGGGATTTGTTGTTTTCTCTTGATGGAGGAATTCAATCTCTTAATGGGATAAATACATATAAAAATGCCTTGTTGAAAGAAATGAGCATAATATTACTGGGTTTAGGTTCCTGTTTGGTTTTAGTAGTGTTTGTAAGTTTATTCTTTTATTTATAGGCATAGAATCATAGAATGGTTTGGGTTGGAAAGGACCTTGAGATTATCTAGTTCCAACCCCTAATAGGCAGTGGTGAGCTGGAGACACTCAGTGGGAGACCTGTGAGACTTCACCAGTAACATCTTCCTGCTGTAAGAACAGTAATGAAAGAGATTAGAGCAATAGTGTCTATTTTACTTCCACACATTTTTCTACCTTGTGAGTGTTCTAATATGGAGCCATTTCTGTTCGCACATTTTAGTCTGCGGTTGCTTAGTTTATTTTTAAGCTATATTTCGAAAGCCTTCAGTTGATGAGGAGAACTGTGGCTTCCCTCATCCATGTTGAAATAGCTTCTTAAAAGCATAAGATAGAATCTTATCTTTTTTTCCCTGCAGTAAGAGGACACATTCCCTTTCTCATTCCTTTGTTTTTATTTGCTCCACGTGGATGCTCGTGCTTCTGGCCACTCCGAAACTGGAGTAAAATCTGTTCTTAGAAACTAGAGCAGAATCTTCATACTAAACCTGATCTCGTGCAGATTTGGAGCCTCCTTTAGGGGGGACGTGAGGGAAGGAAGCTGGAATTAAGGAGGGTTAGAACCAATGTAACTTCAAGGATGCGCATTCTAAAAAGCCTCCATGGATTTGCTGCTGCCTGGATTAGAAGACCCTTTAATTTGCTTTTAATTAAAATGATTTTCATTTATTCTTGTGCCTTCTTCAAAGGTCCCAAGGCACGTCACAAACTTGTGATTATATATATGAAATGCAAAATCCGTATTCATGTGATGCTGAGATTCTGCGTTAAAGTTAAGGATGAAAAAGAGTTTTGCTCTCCTTTTTCTGTAAGTATATTTAGAACTACAATTCCCCTTTACGGCATTTCAAGCACTGTGGTTGTACATGTTTGATCTCAGTGAGGTTGCGATCCAAAGTGTAAACATTGACCTTCCATAAATACTGTACATGACTGTTACATTTCAATAGCCAAAGCTTTATTTTCGTGAGTACTTCAAGTTGTAGGAAGAAGTCATGTAAATACCTTGTTTTCTTGTCGAAAAGGAAATGCACCTCCTGCAGGAAAGTGCAGAACAAAATGCCATCAAAATGATACATTTAAATGGAAACTGTTACGTAGCTCATAAGTATAGTTAGGTTGTGTTGATCTTCTTTTAAATATTTGATCATAATACAACATAAATATTTATAAAGAAAAACCTTTCCTAAAAATGACTGTGCTATACCGCATTTTTCTTGTGCACTCCACCGTAACTACTAAAGACCAAAAGAAAGAGGCTCATCAACTGGGAAATGTCGATATTTTATATGACTTTTGTGATTTCTTTCTTTTATTTGCTGTGGAACTAAACCTGGTGATCAGCATGGGACCTTGGAGAAGTCCAAGGTGTAGTGTGCATAATGGAGTCTTGAAGTTGACTTTGGTGCTAAGGTGATGGCGATGGAGCTAGCGGTGGGACAACAAAGCAGCAGAAGGGGAGACTGAAAGAAGCAAGGATGCGCACATACTTCATTTTTACAGACTGGAAGAATTGCTTTTATGTTGCTTTATGAATTTAGATAGCTCTGAATTAACACTGGGACTTTTTTGTAACCTCCCAAGGTCTGCTGGAGGCAAAAGTTCTCTCTGTACTTGTGCACGATGTGGGCGGTTATATATAATCAGTGATGGTACCATGAGTTTTTAATATGCAGTAATTAAAGGGGAAAACCAGAACTTTAAAGTCCTTAAAAAACAATTTAGGCGTTTATTTTGTAATAAAATTGTGTCTTTTTCCATCAAAGAAGAAAGCCTGAAACTTCTACTGCTTTATAGAGAGCCAGGAATGTCACTGTTTGAGTTGGGGCAAGCAAAATGCCATTTTTGACATTACACTGTTGTTTGAGGATATTACACCAGAATTGCGAGCAGCGTATTTTCTTATAATGCTGGTTTTGTTTTCTGAATGAATGCAGCAGTGTTGGCTTCCATGGAGGAGTTGTTCGTGAGTTCCCAGAACTTGCTCGGGATCGGGGAGGAGGGTAGATGGCTGTGCTCAGCAGTTTGACTGGTGTTTTGGGGGATTAACTTTTGAAAGGCTGGAATCTGTGTGTGGATATCTAATGTACAATTTAAACCAAAAACCTGATGTAATTGTCTACAGCAGCCTGTTGGCAGTCACTGGCTGAAGGTGTCCCGGTAGGGTACAATCGGTGTTGGCAGGCACTGTGATTGAGTAGCAAGAACTGAGTGATCCCAGTGAAAGGATAACTTTGACTTGCAGGATTTCCCTCCCTAACACTTGAATGATTCAATTTGAGGCTTGTGGGTGGGTTTTTTTTTTTTCATCTGTTTTTGTTCCACTGCTATGTCCGAAGTCTGTTCCCCATCTCTTGCACTATGGTCGTAGAATCCTTGACTAGTAGTATGGGTTGGAAGGGACCTTCATAGGTCATCTAGTGCAACTCCCTAGGTCATGTAGTCAACACCATAAAGTCTAGGTATTAATTTCTGGCATAACTGGTCAATAAAGGTGACTGAACATGTGAAGGGGCTGGTATCTGGGGAAGCATTAGTGTGACACTTTGTAAGACAAAGTGTCTCCTAAGGGCTGGTGCCTCCTTCTCCCTGCTATGTTGTCTTCTGTCCTCTGTGGTTTATGGTGGCAGCAGATTTATGGATGAGTCATTCTTCAGACCTGCAGTGACTTGTTTCCAATGACAAGTTGCTTCCAGACTTTGGCCCAGGAATCCATGGATTTCTGTTTTCTGGAAACACATCTGGCAGTAGGAGAACTGTATTTTAAGTGCAAATGACAGTTGCAGACTAATGCTGAAAAGACCTTTCATTTCTTTCTTCTTGTTTGCAGTTGGTTCTTACCTTGAGTAAGATGTTGGAATTGGAAAGATGGTTATAACCATGTTAGGAAATCATTCTGTTCTGTTGCTCTGTAAATAGGTTACAATAAATGGCTGGTTTGAGGTTGTGTTCATCTGAGACCAAGGAAATGCTGCTGCAGGGTGGTTTCTTGTGAAATGTAGGCTGTTCAGATGATGGATTGAGTGGCAGCTATCCATGTACAGCTTTATTAAGGATGGGTTTATGCATTTGTGTTGAGAACCATTGCAGTTGTGTATTTTAAATGACTTTGCAAGCCATCTGTATTGCATCTACTGTGCTTCATTGTTTGATTTAGGCACAGATGTTACAAAAAGGACTGAATGGAATTGTGTGAAACTCCAGTGCAAATTGTTATCCTCTTTGAAATGAGGATGTCATTGTCTTGTTTTGGCTCCAGGGAGGTTTGATGAAATGGGCTTCCTAGAGGAACACCAAATACTACAGTTTGCAGCTGAGTGTGATCCCAGATGCTTTGTGAGAACTCACTGCTCTCCATCCCTTTAGTAGCACTACCACCATGTGGCATCGGCGTGAATTATGATCCCCAGGAAAATGGCATGTTCACTGTGTGTCACCGCCCTTGGGAGGATGTAAAGTACCATCATGTAGGAAATCCAATTGATGAGACGTAGCCTGCTGTCCTCATGTGCTGCTTCAGGACAAAAAGGTGTAGAAATGTGCCTGGAAATCATATAGACTCAATGCACAGCCTCATGGGCTTCCCACAAAGCAGTGTTCACTGCTCTTTAGGCAGTGCTTTGTCTTTTGAAGGCAAGGAGAAGGTATATGGTATTCCTGAGATAACCCATGTGACTGCTGAGGGGTTTGACTGGGTTCGTTCTGGTGCAGCTTCACCTCTGCTATGATGAGGAGTTCATCTGTGAGTTTATCTAAATCTAGATGTGCAGCAAATGCTTCAGAGTTGTTTTCATCTTGTGCATGCACGAAAGGAAGTTCCTTAATGAGCGCAGGGTAAAAGTCATTTTCATAATTACTGTTCTAAAGGAAATCTGTGAAATACTCATGACTTTGCTTGACTGTCCCTGGAAAACCCAATCTGAGGCCTGGCTTTCCACAGAAGATGGGACCAGGTGGTCTCCAGAGCTTCTTGCCAACCTCAGCCTTCCTATCATCTATTATGAAATCATTTGGCGTGGACTTTCAGCCTTTCAATAGATGCAATTAATTAATTCCAGGTAGAAAAGGGTGCTTAAAATTAGCCTTTGAGAAGTACATGTAAACTGGTTTTAAGCATTTTTTGGAGGATGGTGGGGTGGTGTGTGCAAACCCTTTTAATACATGCATTAATGCAGGGTATCCAGGACATTAGAAATAAGTGGAGTTGCACACCCATCAGCGAGCATCCGAATTGAGCTGTTAGTATTCCTGCTGCACTGAGGTGCAGTGATACCTACGAGATCGTCTCTCTCCAGTGCCTGTGGCAAATGGTCAAAACATCAGCAACCGAAGACTGCTGAAGTAACTGCAGGTCTTAGAAGCGTGTTATAGTCATCAAGAAACAGGTTTTGTTTGAGATGCGGTGCAGGAGTTGGATGTTGGTTAACACAGTCCTGATACTGCGTTCTGTATACATCTAAAGCATCCTACCAAACATCCTTTGTACATCAGGGACATGGAAGGCATGCAGAGCCTGACCTCTGAACACAAGGGTTTTTTCCTGTTTACATTGGCCAAGGCCCTTAAAAACAATTATTTACTTTGTTTTGAAGAAGACTCCCAAATAAGTTCACATCTGTGGAAGCTTGTGGAAGGTAGATAGTGAAACTTGGCATGTCCCGCATGTTCTTGACCTTCCAGGAGATCATTCGGGACTTTTGTGTAATATCATCGTCTTGTCATGGGAGACACAGGGATCAAACTGAAATGACTCCTACTGTGCACTATCAGGGAGCAAACTCTCTAATCACATTTGTCCAGCATCTGTTCCTCATTTAATCTGAGCAAACATGAGAGTGAAGGTCTCTATACGTAATTTTCCACTGGAAATCAAGATGTTCCACCATGTTTTCCCATGTAACATCTCTGCCAGTGCCCTGGGTGAAGGGATGAAGTGCATGCTCAGCATGTTGGCAGATGGCCCCAGTTTGGGCGCAGCGGTTGCTGTGCTGGAGGGCAGGGATGCTGTGCAGAGGGACATGAAAACCCCTCCTGTCACTGGCCAAAGGCAAATGCAAGGACATGAGATGTGAAGGGGGAGCCCAGAGGAGAGGGTTTGCGGGGGGAGACTGAACTGCAGCCTTC
Source organism: Amazona ochrocephala (assembly GCA_039720435.1). NCBI lineage: Eukaryota > Metazoa > Chordata > Aves > Psittaciformes > Psittacidae > Amazona > Amazona ochrocephala. The sequence goes on along the minus strand of CM077881.1, from coordinate 2,775,299 downwards.
AGCTGCCTGGAGGAAGGTTATGGACAGGACAAGGGGGAACGGCTTTAACCTGCCAGAGAGGAGATTGAGATGAGCTCTTAGGCAGAAGCTCTTCCCTGTGAGGGTGCTGAGGCGCTGGCACAGGGTGCCCAGAGAAGCTGTGGCTGCCCCATCCCTGGCAGTGTTCAAGTCTGACTTATGAAGGAAGAGTTTTGCTTTATTCCTGAAGAATCGAGTTGCACATTGTTCAGAGCTGCTCTCTGCAGGGTCACCCATCACTCGCTCAAAGGCACTTTAAAGAAGACATCGCCTTATCTCAGCAACACATCTTGGAAAGTCATTTAGTGAGCAAATTGCCAGGTAATTGAGTTGATCTGCGGCTGAGAAAAATGCTGAACATGAACTGTTCTTAATGCTGGTATCAAAATGGTGGTTCTGTGCTATTAATTAGCGTGCTGTGAAATAGGGTATTTTATTTAAGGAAGCAACTTAAGCTGCTCTGGTCTGCTTTTTGGGTTTAGTTAACGCTCTTAGTTGGTTTCCTGGAAGAATCAAAGCTGTGTGCCTATGTGTGAGAGGGAAAGCAGTTTCCAGGACATAGATGAACAAAAACACAGAAGATTTTTCCACAGAGGAAATTTTGAGGCATATTTAAGGATTTTGTGCTGAAACATTTTACTCTTTCCTCTGACAGCACTGTTTTCCTAAGAGTTGTCCACCATTGACAACATGAGCTCTGCTTCCAAACCAGTTGTTAGCAGCACGATGCCTACATTATCATAGAATCCCAGCCTGGTTTGTGTTGGAAGGGACCTTATAAAGCTCATCCAGTTCCAACCCCTGCCACAGGCAGGGACACCTTCCACTAGAGCAGCTTGCTCCAAGCCCTTGTGTCCAGCCTGGCCTTGAACACTGCCAGGGATGGAACATCTTAGCCTGTCACTGTACATCTGTGTTTCCTTCACTGGCCTGGTCAGGGAATGTGATGACTGAGCAGACAGGAGATGCGGAAAGGGAAGGAGCTTGGCTCCTTCCATGAAGTGTAAACCTATCTTGGTGGTTTGGCAGAAAAGCTTCTGTTCAGACATGGGGGGGGTCATGTCATAAAATGTTTATGATTTAATTTGCTCTTCTCTCACAAATACACTTGCCTTTATAGTCTGTACGTGGCCTGTGGGTAACAGGTCTCTTGGAAGACCTCGTGTTTTGATTTTGTGTGTTGTTGGATTTAGTTCTTGTTTTGAAGCATGTTTTTGCAGAGTAGGATTGACCTAAGTTTAGTTGTCGTAATGGTTGATTATGATAACTAATGATTGTTGATGATTAGACCTGCCTTTCTGCTCTCCCGTATCTTTATGTAGGTATTTGTGTGACCAAAAAACATGACCAAAAAGCTATGACAGTGAAATAGGTGCAGAATCAGTTGGAGCCTGGAAATGAGTTACAATCCTATTATTTGTCTCATTTATCTTTCAGAAGTATGACTGTAGCTTTCTGGTGGCCTTTCAGCAAAGGTGTACGGTACATTGAGTGTGAAGGGAGAAGAATTGAGGATGTGGTTTCTTTTAGTATTCCACTGGTGCTACTTCTGATGTGGCTGAGATAAGTTTTATGCGGCAGTTGACTTGCACTAAATTGTACATTAATGGCTTCAGCTGGAAGAGCAGGTCTTAGTAAGCACATGCATGCCACAGAACAGACTTTTGTAGCTAATGCTGTGATGGGAACAGAAGGAATATGTTCCCAGACAGACTGCAGAGCTGCTTGTGAATGCAGCTTGGTTCCATTGCTCTCCATCGTTGCAGCATGCTCTATCTAGGATACGTGTGTGTGTGTGTGTATATATATATATATATATCCCTTTCAACCACAGGATTGAGCAATTCTGATAGATGTATTATGCTTGAAGCTATAGGAGAAAATTATCTTCATGTTCTTCTCTCAATGCAAAGAGGTTGTCTTGAATCTAGCAAAATCAGAGCTACCCATTGTTGGTTTTGTGGCTGCCAGAAAGATTTCCTGCCAGAAGATCAGTTCAGGTCTTCCATCTAATGATCTTCATCATCCATCTTCACCTCCATCAAGTTCTTCATGAGTCTTCCTGAGACTTCAGTAACTCAAGTTTATCTGCTGCCTTTCTGATTTTTCCACAGTTCAATTAGCAATTGCTAATCATAGCGTTCTGGAATGGTTTGTGTTGGAAAGGAGCTTAAAGCTCATCCAGTTCCGATCCCCTGCCACAGACAGGGACACCTTCCACTAGAGCAGCTTGCTAAGAAAAAGACCTAATTATGTGAAACAGTCCCACAAAGTACATGGGTGAACTCTTTCTTTTCCCATCACCCTGCTCAGAATGAATGTGAGTTGTACCGTTACTTGGTGTGGCTTCCCAGGAAGCTATTTCTCTGCTTTCGTATATCTTACAGGCTTCAAAAGAACTTTGCTATCTCAGAATGTGCCTCTCGCTTCTTTCAAATGCCTGTAAAAAACGCAGCCTCCCAGAGCCTGCTGAGCTCTCAGTACAGAATAGGGTTAAAATTGCCCTGCCTGGGAGATAAAAAACCTGGTTGCTTTTTCCAGAGGTGCCCTCTTATCTCAAGTTAGCTCGTCTTTTTCAACATTTCTGCCCTTTTTTCCTTGTTGTGAGATGTTTCCCTGTGTGCATGAAAAGATAAAGCAGTTGGAGACGGGATTTTGAAGTCATGCTCATACAAAGAGGTTGCAGGAACCCACTTTGCAAGCTGGGTTGTCCCGTGGCCGGGGGAAGCAGCCGGTGTGTGAATACGCTGATGATGCGCTTGTAGAGAAAGAGGAAAATTACATTAAAACCAGATTCCTGTAACTTCCACTTCCTTATTCCCACAATGGGATGAGGCTGAGGACTCTATATGGAGTATCTTGTTCACCTATACCACAAGGAGATTTTCACCTTTACTTCCTGGGATAGACATACATGGCCACGTTCTCAGGGGCTGCTCTGTTAAGAGGGGAAAAAAGAGGTGACTTCACTTTGTTGCAGTTTAACCAGTCATTGATCAGCCTGAACATTTACTTTTCCAGTCACAAAGGAAAATGTTGATGTTATAACGTGGCCAGAGCCTCTGAGGTTATTCCATTGAATCCCTCGGATGAGCACGTATCACATGCTAAAGCCGCAAGCTAAATGTTTAGTGATCAGGGTTTCCATCACCAGGGTAGGACTATACAAGCACACTGAATTTATCCTATAAAATAGCTCACCCTTTGTTTTGGCTGGTATATTCTGAAAGACGAGTTTGAAGGCAGCAGCATTCAACTGATCTGAGAAAATGGATTCCCTGGGGCAGCAGCGTTTGTTCTTGGGCATCTCTGCATCAGTAGGAAAGCAGGTAAATGCAAGGGAAATGAAAACAATCACTTTACATAATGCAATTTAAAGAAGAGTGCCTGTATTGCTAGATGCGTATTGTCTTTGGGACCACAGAAGGGGAATACAGGAGATGTGTGTCTGCTGTTTTACCAGGCAGGGGTATATGTGCCCAAATGGTGCTGGAAGAGGAGAGCATAGCTGGGGGTGCAGGGTGGAAAGGGGGACCAGCCGAGACAGGAGATGGGGATGGAGACAGTAGAAACACCTCTGATACTCTGGTCTTGATGGGTATTAGAAATACCCAGTGTATTCTAATGATGATAATAATAGAAATATAAGCAGTGTATTGAGATTGAAGGACTGAAAATGAACCCAGATTACTTTTAGTAGGCTGACCATTTGCTGACCTGAAATAATCTCTTCAGGAATATCAAATAAAAATAAAGAAATTAAGGACAGGAGTATAGAACAGCAAAATATGAGTTACTTGGGTGAATAGAGTTGAAAATATAATTTGGAGGATCTCCTTCCTTAGATTCTTAGACCTATATGCTTTTTACTCCCTATGCGTGTGGCTCATCTCTGAAGCTGATTCTATGGCTTGAGCTTAAAAGTATGGGTGTATACTTGTGCTTTGAGTGGTTGAATATACAGGGGAGTGGAAAACAGGATGATGTTCCCAGGTCCAGGAAACAGAGAACTAAGAAGGTATTTTAAATATCTACTGCTTTGAAAGAGTCGTTGTAGAGAAATTCATTTGTTACAATGGAATAACCCATTTCTCGAAATATAGGATGAAAATGCCAGAAAGCAAAGGAAATAAAGATATTGGTACCTATGTTTGTAAATTATACTGCTTCTGCACTGTGGATTTTGGTCATGCTGTTTTAATCCTGTATCATCATAAAGGGTTATTAAAAGGATGTAAGGTTGACTGGTTTTGTGCCGTATCTTCTGAGGCCGAATGTGTCATTTAAGTAATTTTTGGGTCTTTCTGTACCTGGCAGACTAAATTGAAGTGGTTGTGTTTCTGTAGCCTGAGGTGGTCTGAGCTCATCTGGAAGTTTTATAGTTGTCTATTAAGAAGCTGCTGTTTAATCAGTTCTATCATACTGATAGTGTAGTTTTATTGCATCAAAAGTAGAAATGGGAACATCCTATGGTGTATAAAAGTCTGGTGTGATACTTGTAAAATTGCAGTTCCAGTGAAAACTTCACATTCTTTTCCATACAGAAAGAAAATTCATGGAATCATACAATGGTTTGTGTTGGTAGGGACCTTAAAGCTCATCCAGTCCCAACCCCCTGCCACGAGCAGGGGCACCTTCCACTAGAGCAGGTTGCTAACCAAAAGACCTTGTTGGGACCTCAGAGTCCCTCTGTGTCCCCGTAAAATCCCTTGGCAGGAGGCAGAGATCATAGAATCCTGGAAGGGTTTGTACTGGAAAGGACCTTAAAGCTCATCCAGTCCAACTCAAAGTTCCTGGGAACCTTGCATTGGCTCATGCTTCTCCTGGGGTGTGAAATGTGCTTTTCACCCGCCCTTGCCTTCAGCCCCCAAACACCGCCTGCTGATTTGATCCTTCATGTGTGATGTGAAATGAGTAACCTACACATCACGTAATCCTGTCTGAAGCACTGAGGAGTGTGTGTTTGTGCATCCTCCACATGAGTCTGGGCTACCAGCAGGTTTCCAGTAAGCAGAAACAGATGGCTCAGGCAGATGCAGAGCTCTTGCCAGCTTCCCTTTTTTCAAAGGAAGCCATAAGAAACACTGGGGAAGGAAAAAAAAATCATCTTTGACTAAAAAATGAAGAAAAAAGAGTCTGCACTTCCAGAAAACAACCGGTTTTACAACGGGAGGAACTTTCCTGCCCCATTATTCTGATGGATGCTGGTGCCTTGTGCCGAAAGGGAGCAAAGGGTGGGTATGTGCCTGCCCGACAGCACCAGGTTGTAGGCTCTGCCCTTGCTGTTGTGTGTGAAAGTAAAGCTTGCAGATTTGGAGCTGTGCTGTACAAATGCTGGGTTAGTATTTCTTTTAACGTACTTCTTTTCTTCCAGAATGGCAATATAATTCTCTTTGGTCTTAGATCCAGGATACAGTCCCAGGACAGAAAGTTATTCCCATGGTCAGAAGCCACATTTGACCAAGGGGCATTTTCTACCACGAAATACTTTTGGGTGATCTTAAGGTCCTTTCCAACCCTAACCAGTGTATGGAACAGGTCAGCATCTCCAAACGTGATGCTCGAATCTACAACTTTAAGTGTTTCACTCCAAAGAGGTTCCGAGTGGGACCGTCCTCTGTACTTTCTACACGTAATGTCTTAGAGACAGCTGTCAAGGGCTGGTGGGAAAACTCTGCCTTTTTTTATCCCTGTCCTCAAAGGAAGACATTCCTTTATGCAGAAATCCAACTGACAGAGTGAGGAAGAGAAGGAAATGCTCTTAGAAATCCTTGCGAAGTTATGTTTCACTGAGCTATAACAAAATCGGCTGTAAATGCCCCAGCAGCACCCAAAACTCGTTTGTGCTAAATATGTCCCAAGAGGATGCTGCTGTATCACTGCTCTTATTATTGTACTATTAATCACACCCAGTTTTTCTTCTGTTCATTAGTACACATGCTCAACAGTAGCAATTCTCTTTAATACCGTGCCTTGAAAAGAACTGATAAGGGTTTGAATGCTGGCTGACTGTGGATGTTCAGTGCTTTGCTTGGGATTTAAGATGTGTGTATGTTTTATCAGCACTAATGCCATCAGGAATTCTGGTGATGATTTTAAAGCGCATTAAATAGTAAAATATCAGTTTATTCTGTGGAAAGGCTGTCAATAAATGCACACTGTTGTTGACAGCAGCCGTCACTGGAAAGCAAATATTCTTTAGGTTGTTTATTTGTAGGCAGCAGAAGTGATGGCAGCAACCTATAGGAAAATCAATAGCTGGATTTTCCATCAGTCGCTGCCTCCTGCCAAACTGCTGCTCCTGAATGAGATTGCTTCAAATTAGACGTGTTTGTACACTTCTTTGTTAATTAATGTTGGTGATGGCTGAGCAAAAGGAAGAGGGGATTGTGTTTTAGTAGCGGATGGGACAAACGGCAAACGGAGGCGTGAGGTCTGGTGGCCGGGTTTGGGAGCATCAGTGTTTCCTACCACAGTGCTCCAGCCATTGTATCCAGGGGATTTCACCTTCCTCGGTGTCATCTCCGCTTGTGCTTTGGGGAAGAAGCATCATCAACTCTTGATTTATTTCTCATCGTATTTTCCCTGTTGCTGTACATCTGCCAGTTCCTCTTCCTTCCCTCTGAGTGATGCTTTCAGCCTTTCTTTATTGCTTGGAATTTACTGCTGGAAATTGTCTGCTGATTACACATTGGGTTTTTAATTGAAGTCCAACCTCTTGAGAAGGACTTACAAGGACTTTATTCATGAATAAGCAGTGGCAAACTGTAGCCTTTTGGCTACGCCTGCTAATGATGCCATGGGGAATTCTTGTAGAGGCTGTAATTTCTCTTCCAACTTTGAAACGTGACTTTAAACCTCTGATGCAACGTGATGTTCATCCCTGGGGAGGTCCCAAAGGAGCTACCAGCCTTCCTGCTGGTACCACAGTTGCCCTGCCTTTTATGCAGGACTTTTCCTTCACTGGGTCTTCCTGATTTTCCTTAAATGCACGCAATCACAGCTGTATCTCAGAAGCTGGCTGGTATCCACCTGCTGCCATCCACTGCAAGTTTTCCCTTCTCTTAGTCTTGTTCCCATGTGTTGGAAGTGCATTTTTCTCTTTTCTTTCACCCACTCACTCAAACCATGCTTGAAACAAGTGAGGCAGCGGTTTACTGCACTGAGGGTCGGGCAGAAAGAGGTACTATAGCACAAGGAAGGAAGAAGTGGCATTAATTGTGGAAAACAAGCACTTGAAGTTGATTGAGTTGTCAATGAATGTATGTCTTGCACATTCGCATGGGTGAAACTGAAGGGGCTGTTTGGCAATTGCAGTGAGGGCGAGCAACTCTAAGTCCAGACTACTTCAGATATTTTTAGTTATTCCTTCAGTCATCAGCTTCCACTTTTGGTCTGTTCCAGGCACCGGTGGGAAAATGCAGCAGCTCTTTCTCCAGAAGGGTCATGCTGCTCTGAGGAGATGTGATTTCTTTCGCTTCTCTTTTTGCATGGAGGGAAAATGCAGGAGTTTGAGTTCTTAGAAGTGTGCTGGTGAATACTTATTCCCATGTAGATGAGCTCTTAGGCAGAAGCTCTTCCCTGTGAGGGTGCTGAGGCGCTGGCACAGGGTGCCCAGAGAAGCTGTGGCTGCCCCATCCCTGGCAGTGTTCAAGGCCAGGTTGGACACAGGGGCTTGGAGCACCCTGCTCTAGTGAAAGGTGTCCCTGCAATGGCAGGGTTGGAACTGGATGAGCTTTAAGGTCCCTTCCAATACAAACCATCCTATGATTCTATGATAAACACATGGATATTTCCTCTGATGAATTATCTTCCATCCGAACTGTAACACTGGGCAAAACATGAAGTAGCAGCACACCTGGAGAAGTGCTTTCATCTTCTGGCAATCTGCTGGGTTTGTATTGAATTGGATAGCTACCAAAAGTCTGAGCAAACTAAACCATTCCTGGCAGTCTTCAATGAATTGCTTTAAAATGACTTTACTTAAAAACTTAGCTGTGTGAGGCCAAGTGTTGTATCCAAGAGCTGCCTGGTTTATGGGTCTCTGTGCGGTTCTGCCTTCTTGTGTGTCTCTTAAATGCACTAAATAAAGGATTATGAGGAAAAGAATATAGTGAAATTGTATATAAAGGTTGTAAAACTCTTCAGCTCCTTTCTTTCTGAAAAGACATTCTGCTAGTTCTCCAGGAGTCGATGTAACTGGAGGCAGGAATATGGTGCTTTCCTGAAAATGGTGATGTTGATGTGAGTGTAGAGGGGAGTATCCAGAGGAGGGATGCTGAGAGCATCTGCAGACATAAAAGAAGGGTGGGTTGACCTTCTTCCTTTTCTATCTGTTGTTGTCCTGAACTGTATTCGTCTGTGTCATGTTAGCAGCAGTAAAACGTGGTGGTCTGAGTTAACTTCTACAGTGAGCTGTGCTCATCAGAAGAGATTGATTCAAACACCTTTTGCATGCCACAGCTTTTTGTAGCTCCTTCAGTCTACAGGTCAATGTTAAGGTGGTGAAGAGGAAATTCAGTATCTTAGCAGAAAGGCTTAAGAGCTTGGACTCTGATGGAGTCAGTACACCAGGGCTGAAGCTCCCCCCAGCTGAAGACCTATATTGTACTATGGCTCACCCACAGTACAGTAATCTTTTCCATTTTGCTATTTTACCCTGCATAAAACTTTAGAAGTAGTTTAAGGCTGTTGTACTGGTTCATAAACCCACACTGACTGTAACAGAAAGGAGTGGGAGCAAACATCAGTTACAGCTGAAACCGCACTGGGATGGAGCAAAACACAGCAGCAACTCGCTATTTCCCATGTCAGGCTGCAGTAATAACTGAATATAGTCAACTGCATCCAAGATCTAAAGCAAGGTTTACAGCTGTCAGGCAACGCTGGGATGAAAAGGGGAATGTCATGCACAGAATAATGTACTAGGCATGTTGAATGGCGTATAGATGAATGGTATATAAGCAGAATCTTTCCTTTTCATTTGCTCTTAGTCTGTGGGGTCAGAAAAACCCCTGGTATTATAAATTAGGGCATATACCTTTCAGATGGTTATTCACAATGATAATCTTGTACAGTGCTTGTTACCTGCAGAAAAGCGGCTCTAAATCCACATGGTGTTCATTGGTCTGAGCACTTTCTGTAACTTGGTCTGTGCGCAACTGAAATACAAGATGAAATATATTCTTCCAAAATAACTGGGCTTCACTGTCTGCATTGGCAGTATTTGAACATATGTTTGCTGTCAGCTTGGCTTGCAGATGAAAACCTTAATGTTTCATTAAGGGGAGGTGTAGAAGCCCCAAGAGCCTCATCTGCTGACTCAGCAGTGGTGTTCTTTGAGAGCTGGTGATTCATTTGCCTTTGGCTTCTTAAGTATATTCACAACAACATTTGTTATACCCCAAGATTACCAGTATAGACTTATATAATAACTCCATATATTGTTATTTAATTGCTCTTGATGCTCCTGTGATACCTGCTTTGCTATGCAGGGTGTTCAGTCATCGTGCTGAGGTGCAGTAGTCCCTTTGCTCAGTGAGACAAGGGTGGGTTTATGTCAAAGCCCAACTGGGTGTCTGCTCATCGTGCTGACAGTGCTGGATGTGCAGGATAACCTAAATACAGTTGTAGCTAGCTCCAACTGAATTGATTTGACCTCCTTTTGTAAAACACGAGCAATAAAAGGAGAGGAAGCAGCTTTTCTTGTTAATGTTTACTTTCGATCTGACTGCTGAGCACCCTCACCTTTGTATTCAAAGGACATTGCCTTAAACAGTCCCCTTTGCTGTTAGGTACCAGGTTGGTGCAAGTGGTGTGTTGCTGCAAGGAACTGCACGTGCAAACCCGCTCATTAAGAGTATATAATCAGGTTTAAACCCATTAGATATTCCTCCAGTGCCTCCGCTGGTGTCATACGATTACTCATGATTATGAAAGGAAGAGAACAAAATAAAGCCCACAGCTTGTTGGGGGCTTTTTGGTTTGTGGGTTTGTTTTTTGCCTCGTCAACTTGTGAGTATGTCTTGGCACACAGTCGTTTTCAGTTTGGCATCAGGATCTGCAGGAGAAGTTGGTGCTTTCTCTGATTTCCCTTATTGTAAAGACAGATTCCTATGGAAAAGGTATGTCTCTAGGAGGTAAACTCATTGTATTTTCATTTTGGATTTTATAGTCCGAACTAATTTGTTAATAGTGAGTGGAAATGTTTGTGTACGTATACACAGTCTACAGATCTCAACACAGAGGAGGATGAGATAAAGCCATTGCAGCCTCATTATCTGTTCTCTCCAGAGACCCTCTTTATCCCCACCTTCTCCTTCCTTGAGGAAACAACAGGGCCTGTGTCTGGGGACTTGGGAGTGTTGCAGAGGGATGCAGCCCTCTCCTCTGCAGGAGCAAGCCGCTGTCAGGATGCTGCTGCAGAGGTTTAGCCCAGCTGTGATTTGTTACCTGCAGTTTGCTGCTCTCGCCAAATACTCCTATTAGGAGTGGCTAAACCTGTCAGTAAATCAGACTGATCTGCTCATTCCTCTGCTATGTTTCAAGAGTGCCAGCCCCTGTTTTTTTACTCCTCCAAAACTAATATATATGTAGCAGCCAGTTTACACAGCAGTTGAATTAGGTGATCATTGTAGATCCCTTCCAACTTAAGTATTGTTCAGCTTGGAGAAGGGAAGGCTCTGGGGAGCCCTTAGGGCGGCTCCCAGTGCCTAAAGGGGCTACAGGAAAGCTGGAGAGAGGCCTTGGAGAAGGGCCTGTAGGGACAGCCCAAGGGGAATGGCTTTGACCTGCCAGAGGGGAGATTGAGATGAGCTCTTAGGCAGAAGCTCTTCCCTGTGAGGGTGCTGAGGCGCTGGCACAGGGTGCCCAGAGAAGCTGTGGCTGCCCCATCCCTGGCAGTGTTCAAGGCCAGGTTGGACACAGGGGCTTGGAGCAAGCTGCTCCAGTGGAAGGGGTCCCTGCCCATGGCAGGGGTTGGAGCTGGATGGGCTTTAAGGTCCCTTCCAACACAAACTATTCTGTGGTTCTATGATGCTGCGATTCTGTTCTGTTTCTCCCGAGTAAAGCACTGTGTGATAGGACTTTGTACGTTTGTCTGCCTGAATTTAGGAGTTGAAGCCTGTTGTCCTATATGAGATCCCGTAGTAATGGTGTAGTCCAAAGCCTTGCCTTTTCTGAAAGAAGAAAGCATGCTGCTTAGGCTGCGCTGAGCGTGAACCTGACTGGTGGTTAATGTACTGTGTATAATGTGAATAAGTGCATCCCTTGTTCCGATTCAGTAGAAACTTTGCTGGAATAAATGTTCTCAAGTAAATATTTTAGTATCTCCACAGAGTGATGCAGGCCTTGCCTTGTCAGCGGGGAGCTGGAGGATAAGAAGTGAACTGAGGTTAGTTTCATCCCTTTAGAAGACCATTTTCCTAAACCTGCTTGGAGCCTACATGAAGCCATTGGAGAGATAGCTCCAATCAACCTGTGCTTCAGGGGCAGAGGTTTGGGCTTGGTGGCATTCCCCCTGGCATTCTGTGGATGGCAGCATGTGTAACACCAGTTGGTTGTGGTCCTGCCTGGACACTCCAGTGGAAGACAGTGATTGGCTTTTATATTGGGTAGGAGTCAGTGAGGAAGCTGTACACTGCCAGCCAAAGGGCTCATCTCCCCACTCTGTACTATGATCCAAGGCGATGCTACAGAAAACTATAGCAGATATATATATATATATATATATGCAGTATCACTATGGTAACCAGCAAATTAAGGGCCCTGTCTGGGGAAAGGAGAGATTTCAAATTTAATGCAGCCAAGAATTATTATTAGTGCTGATGGAAGCACATCCTTCTCGCAGTTTCTCATCAACAAAAGCAAATGGCAGTGGATATTTCTGTAGTGCACAGGTGAAGGTACTTTCAAGCCTGTACTGTTGGTCTCCTTTGCCAGCCCTAAAGGTATCAGTGATCTCCAGTTCTTCATACACAAATCTCTGAAACTGGTGGGGTTTGGGTTTTGTTTCTATCATGTTATTTAAACTGCTTAACAAAGCTCAAACCATGTCAATTAAAATGGGGAACTTGATAATTAACACAAACAGTGTGCTGTTGAGTCAGAACTTATTTTGCATAGAATTATCATTTCACATCCTCTTTAGCTAAAAAACTGAGCTATGTAAGAAAATACCATATGATATTACATATGGCATTTTAATAACACTTCTTTTACATAGCTTCTGCTCAGCTTAACCCATAAATGTGAAATGTGAAATTTCAAAGGCATCTTTTGCCCTTTCTAAGGGAAAGTCAAGTTTGCTTGGGAAGTTAGACCGTGCTGGGGTGACCTCCTTTCTTCTCTTCCTCCTTTAATTACAGGTAGTGACAGCTCCTTCTTAAACACAGGTTCAGGTGAAGCTTAGGGATCTTTTCATGTTATTTCTGGCTCCTGCATTTTAACTATCGATCCTTGTTGATGAGAGAGGGGAGGAGGATGAAGAGGAGACAAGAGGCTGCAGGCAGCAAATGGAGAAGGCGTAGGGGACTGGAGTGATATATGAAGACACAATGCCTGGATTTCTGTTTGTCTATAATGAATGAAGGTTTAAGTATTTTCATGGATAAAAGTTGATTTAACTCTAATTATTAATGCTGGTGTGAAGAATTACATGAGTCTCCCAATACTAGTACCCACTAGACTAGACAGTTGGAGTCTTGGGTTTATCTTATGGCTGTACACAAAGTACTTGTATGTTTCGGTTTGAAAGCCTACATCCATATGTTTTTATGTACTTAAAGACATTCGAAGTTGCCCAGAGAAGTTTCCCATATTATCAAGGTATCTTCCTCAAATACCTTTATACTCCATTTGAAGACCTGATGCTGTACCTCACACATACGATATTTAGAAGTAAATATGAACTGTTTTAAAATTATAGATATGGATACCGTGATTTTATCTGTGGGAAAACTCCTTTTCTCATAGAAACATTAGACTTTGAGGGAGCTTGGGGGGATATTTTTAGCCCTCTACGTAATTTGGGAAGTACCGCTTCCACTGTAGTGTATAAAAAGAGTTTCCAAGATTTACCATGAACTCAAGAAGATAAGAAGCAGTCACTCAGGAAAACATAGTTACTTGTTTGTAAGTGCAATCTTGGCATTATGTTATCTTCAATAAATATATTTTGGTCCATTGAATCTGCCTTTCCTATGGTGGAGAACTTGCAATAAAGGCCTGACCTCTACCCCTTTCCTCCCATGATTAACATCTGACGGCTGGGATGGTTTTCCTCTGTTTGTTTACACACGGAAGAAAGTTGACAGTGGGATCTATCTGCTCCATATGCCATTTCCTTCCTGAGAAAGTGGATATTGTTTTTCCTGAATGTGTAGATAGGAATATTGAATATAGAATCATAGAATGGTTAGGGTTGGAAAGGACCTTAAGATCATCTGGTTCCTATACATTCTTTTAATCATTTAAACCTATTATATTTAAAATGATCACTGCTACTAACATGTTAAAACCAGGGTTTAAGTTGCCTGCCTTGCAAAGTAGTCACTTGAAGGAAATATTAACAACTAAAGAGTATTTAAAATTCAGAATTTGAAGTTCTCAGGTTGGATGAAAGTGGCTTGACTGAGTGATGCATCATATGTGGATCTCATGCTTAGCTGCAGAGAGTCTTATGGATATTAGGCAAGTAATAAGTAAGCAAATAAAACCTTTTCCTTTTCAAATCAAAAGTCCATAAGGTTGAACGCTGCCCAGCGTTCCCATTTGCCATCCAGTGTAGTTCCCAGTTGTTAAGAGATGGAGAAGGATCTCTGGCCACGCTTCTAAAGAGAAGTTGTTTAATGATTGCTGTAATCTCAGGTTGTGCTGCATTTGAGCATCAAGCCTCCAAGGACACTTTACAAGTATGTTAACGGTAGATACGAGACTTCGCTGAGTGTTTGAAGTTTCATTTTTTCAAGGAACTCTTGCCAGGTTAACATCAGACGGGAACATTTTCACTTTCCTAGGAATGCTCTTTGAATGTGCAGTGGAGCCCTCAGACTTAATCTAGATTATCGCATTACTGATGAACCCATATAAAATACACGTCCAAAACAGCCCCGGAGAAGACTTAAAGATAATTTTCATGCTTTCGGGCTTAAATTTCTGGGGCTTTTCTGGGTCTGCATGAAGAATTTCAATAAATACACATTGGCTATATCAGCTTAAGCGGTTAGGAAAACACTGTGATGGGAATGGATCATAATCCTTTGGTTAACAAGAATGGAATAGAAAAGTGTTATAGTCTTACTGCTTCTGTTGTCAGGATTATATGCATGTTGGGCTACTTTCCCCTTAATCATGTACATGTTGCATATAGGCAGTCCCTATTTTTGAGAGTATCTGAGTGCATTCCAGAAGAAGCATTCAGAAATTCAAAGGTATCCATGATTAAAATAATATAAGTAATTTAAATGTCACAATGGAAACAGGGTTTGTATGATACACTTGCCCTCCAGTCTGACTTCAGTATAGGCTAGAGAGCTATTCCCCAATGCAAATGAATATTCCAGTGTTTCCTGTTCAAAGTACCTGTGGATGGCCACATAATGTTCACCTTCTTGGAAAGCAACAGATTGCCTGGATCAAAGTTTTTGCCCTCATTTAAAATGTGATTCTTTACCTTTCCCCCAGGTTTCTTTGGTTCCTGGCTTTTCTCATATGTATCGTGCTGCCTTATGACTGAATTTAACTTGGCTTACTTTCAGATGAACAGTATATTTCATGTTGATTAAAAGGAATTAAAGATCATAGGTGTATAGACAAAAATCCTGAAGATGTCTTAGAAATGAGTGTTTACATGTCATGAAAATGTTCTTTGATAGTTATTTATATATAGCGGGGCTGTTCAGCCTTTGGAGGAGAAGCTGCGTGACGCCTCAAAGCAGCCTTCCAGTATCTGAAGGGGGCCTATAAGGATGCTGGGGAGGGACTCTTCATTAGGGACTGTAGGGACAGAACAAGGGGAATGACTTTAACCTGCCAGAGGGGAGACTGAGATGAGCTCTTAGGCAGAAGCTCTTCCCTGTGAGGGTGCTGAGGCACTGGCACAGGGTGCCCAGAGAAGCTGTGGCTGCCCCATCCCTGGCAGCGTTCAAGGCCACGTTGGATGGGGCTTGGAGCAGCCTGCTCTAGTGGAAGGTGTCCCTGTCTGTGGCAGGGGTTGGAGCTGGATGAGCTTTAAGGTCCCTTCAACCCCTCTACTCTGCTCTCTTGAGACCTCACTTGGAGTATTGTGTCCGGTTCCGGTGTCCTCAACATAAAAAGGACATGGAACTGTTGGAACAAGTGCAGAGGAGGGCCACAAGGATGATCAGGGGACTGGAGCACCTCCTGTATGAAGATAGGCTGAGAAAGTTGGGGCTGTTCAGCCTGGAGAAGAGAAGGCTGCGTGGAGACCTCAGAGCAGCCTTCCAATACCTGAAGGGGGCCTATAGGGATGCTGGGGAGGGACTCTTCATGAGGGACTGTAGTGATAGGACAATGGGTAATGGGTTTAAACTTACACAGGGGAAGTTTAGATTGGATCTGAGGAAGAAGTTCTTTACTGTGAGGATGCTGAGGCACTGGAATGGGCTGCCCAGGGAAGTTGTGAATGCTCCATCGCTGGCGGTGTTCAAGGCCAGGTTGGACAGAGCCTTGGGTGGCATGGTTTAGTGTGAGGTGTCCCTGCCCATGGCAGGGGGTTGGAACTGGATGATCTTAAGGTCCTTTCCAACCTTAACTATTTTATGATTCTATAAACATTCTATATTCTATAAACATTGTTTTCTAAGTAGCTTTCATTTTGTTGAAGAAATAAGCCATGAAGCTGTACTTTCAGATCTATATGTGCATTTTAGAAATGACGTGTGAACGTTCCCCTTTTTCAAGGGTTGCAGTGAAGTTCAGTTGAGCACGGTGCAGTTCAAAACCCTGATTTGCCACTGTTACTTCTTAAGATCTGTAGGGGTTTTTTGGATGTATTTTGCTTGTGTATTTGAAACACTAATCCTGCCTTTTGAGGCACTATCTCAGAATTACTGAAGGGCTAAATTTTGCTTGGAGTCATCTATTTAGCTTCCTCAGATGTCAAGAGAGCTAATCTGAAGTGGTGTCCTTTATCGCTGCTGTTGCTGTTGAAGAAAACATGTTAGAACTAAGTGCCAAAGATGCTCTAGTAGGAGAAGGATCTAAGATTCACTTCAGCAGGTCATTATGTGTATCGTAGTGTTGTTCTATTTTCTGAGCCAACAGGATATAAATATCCAGGAAGGAAAACACAAGGTCGAGTGTAAACCTCTCACATCAAAGGAGGCCATTCAGTATCTTCCAGCCTTCATTTGGCTGATCTTTGATGAGAAAATCATACTTTTTATTATCTTCATGCAAAACCAAACCCCCCTTCCCCAAACCAGTGTCTGAATTTACTGGGGCTAAGAACAGTGAAAGCTGGGAGTTAGGAAATGTGTTGATTGAAGAGTACCAAGGATGCAGGGTTGGTACAGCCCAGGCGCAAGAGCAGGGGCTGACACTGAATCCTTATGCCAGATATTCCTGGGAAGTGTTTTTGAGCTATACTCTTTGATACAGCTGTAAATGTAAGTGAGGATGTGCCATGTTGAAGTGTTGTGGGTATTTTTTTGTGCAGATGATGCTTCAATGAATCTCCGAATGTTGTGACATATAATTTTAGCTGCAGTGGAAAGAGCTTGTTTCTAAATATAGTGATGATATTTAATCTGTCTTTCCTTCTGTGGGGCAAGGAAAGCTCACTCTCCTGCTCAAGCTTCTGGATTTGGTGATTGTGACTTCTGAGTGTCTAGGTAGCAGTGGAAGTCATTTATAGACATGGAGGCTCTACATAAATTTTATGTGTTGTTCTCCTGCCCCATAGGAAAACATAAAATGCTGCATGGTTGTGAGGCTGGGCAATGGAGCAGGCTGCAAACAGCACCAAACTAGAAGGGCGGGAGGTAGACCTGATGGCTGTGTTGCCATCCAGAGAGATTTGAACCCACTGGAGATGTAGACCAGCAGGAACCCGGTGAAGTTGAATGGGAACATGCCAATTCCTGTCCCTGGGGAAGATTCCAGCCTTCAGGAAGGCAGCTGGAGGAACGCCACTGCCTATTTAAATCTGCTTTAGGATCTAATGTCTGAAAGCTGTCCTTGGGTCAACTAACATTACACATACTTGGCTTTAGCCCTGTGTAGTGTATTAGGATTTTAAAGCCAGTCTTTTTAAAGAGGAGCTCTTGCAAGACTGGCTGGCATGTAAAGTTTGGCCATGTGTATGCAAATACTCATTGTGGCTTAATGGCTTTGCTCATTTTCAGTAAATCAGCTTGTGGTTTTCCAGTGATATTTCAGCTCTGCAAGCAGAACACATGTGTGCATTATGCTGCTTCTGTGTACGAGCTGGAAGTAGAACCTGTGGGAAGGTTGGTGGTAGTAAGTTGCAAGGTCTGATTTTATACAGGGGAAACCTTCTACGGTCGCCTGCCAACTCCTTCTGTTTTCTTGACATCCTATGGGCAGTGCTGTAGGATGGCAGCTGCACAAAGTTGAACGTAAGTGTTGACATGTCCCTAAGTGCTATAGGTTGGCTTTGCTGTCAACACTCATGATTGCTTTTACTGGCTTTCTTGTTAATGGATTAATGCGTTTCAGACAATCTGTACCCTCTGGCGCAATTTTGCCTGTCCTGGATGCATAACATAGTAGGCTGAAACACTGAATGGTCCAAAGCAAGAGATAACATAGCAATCAGCATTTTGGAAGCAGTTCTAAACTGGATGAAGCATGCTCTTTTCTGAATATTCAGACAGTATGAGCCTTGTGAAGGTTGTGCAGTTATCTTGCATGTCTATGAGGAGATAGTCTGCCCCTGCTTAAGCAGTGTACGGTGGTAATTCCATAGCTGGGATGTCTCTGGCACCCAATCACATCTCACAAACACAGCATCAATCTGTTGCTTTAAGCAGCAGTGAGTAACATGGATTGTTTTCCTTAGAGTTTTCAAGAAGAATCTCGGTGCGGTATTATTAGTTCACAGTAAATACCAGAGTTGACCAGAAAACCTATTTCTGTAGTGAAGGTTGCTGTTTGTATTTAGGTGACATTAAAGAAAGACAAATCCTGATAGAATAATTTAGTGAAGCCATCAGAATCAAATAGATTACATGCCCTTGGCTGCCTGATCCAATGATTTTCTCCTAAGACGCAGCAGCTCCGCTGCAGAGATTCCTGTGCTCTGGGTTAAGTAGCACAGATTTTGGAGGAGGCGGGGAAGCCACTGACCTAAATCCATGTTTATCTGAGGGCTACTCCATTACAAGGAGCCTTTTAAATAAGAGCGATTTTAATCTTAGCCCTCTAAATCAGTAGGGATTTGGAGATCTTTAAGGTTACAGGACCCAGTAAATCAGAATGGATTTTTCTTGCATTTTTCTGTGTTTGTTACACAGTTTCTTAAATAATCTTGCAATTTATCATTGGCTTGGATGTTCGTGTATTAATAATGTGAATTTAGCATGAATGGCTTCAACCTGCCAGAGGGGAGATTGAGATGAGCTCTTAGGCAGTTCTTCCCTGTGGGGGTGCTGAGGCGCTGGCACAGGGTGCCCAGAGAAGCTGTGGCTGCCCCATCCCTGGCAGTGTTCAAGGCCAGGTTGGACACAGGGGCTTGGAGCAAGCTGCTCTAGTGGAAGGTGTCCCTGCCTGTAGCAGGGGCTGGAGCTGGATGGGCTGTAAGGTCCCTTCCAACCCAAACCATTCCATGGTTATTTATGTTTTTGTTAAGTGTTTTATATGAACATTTCAGAGGAGATGATTTTAAGTCTCTAAGGTTCAGATTTCTTTAATGCTCAGAAGCACCTGGTACAGAAACATGTTTTTCTTTACTCATGAGATGCCGTCAATAATTCTCCTATGCTATGAACAGTGATTTTTGTTTTTTTCCCGATGCAATTACATTTGTAAGTGGCATCTCCACTGCACTACAGAGCCTGCAGATGTGCTGCCTGGTGCGTATCCTGAATTTCTTCCACTTGAACTCGCTTGTCGCTGCCTGCCAGCCGCTGTCTCCGGTATGAGCAATACCCTTCTGTAACCTACCTTTCCCTGGAGGGCCCCACGGCTGCTGGCATGTGCTTTGGAGAAGCAGGGGAGGCTGGAAAGGAGGGGACAGAGCAATGATGGGAGAGTTCACAAAGGCCTTGTTTCTTCTGCTAAATGACAATACAAAACAATGAGACTTTGAGCTGTGCATTCTGTCATAGCCCAGCTTCTTCCCTGAGCACGAAGAACCATTTGTTGCACAGGGCAGGGCTGTAGATGCTGTTATTTGGGAAGATGAAAATCAAATTAAATAATAATTGCAACAAATGTGCTGCCTGAGAAGAATGTGCCACGTATCAAGGATGAAGATGGAGAGATTTTAAGCCAGGTTGGATGGGGCTTGGGGCAACCTGCTCTAGTGGAAGGTGTCCCTGCCTGTGGCAGGGGGTTGGGACTGGATGAGCTTTAAGATCCCTTCCAACCCAAACCAGTCTGTTACCTTGACGAGTGAATTGAGTGGGAAGGAGCGGAGCACTGTGTGAGGCAGAAACTGATTCTCACAGTTGCTCATGTATGGAGAAGAGGTTTAGTTTTGACATGTCACTTCAAGGAGGAAAAGGAAAAATAGCGCAGCCATCAGCCCTTATTTAAGGAACTCTTTCTGTTGATGTGCATGAGAAATCATGAACTTGGTGAGCGTTTTCACTCTGTAGTGGTAGGAGTTTGCTTGTACTTTTACTTTGCAGTGGAAATACCGAGAACTGCTCACAGACACCAGAAGTCACAACCCTCATTTTTGCCAATCTAATAACTACAGCACACTATATAGCGTGTGTTTTACTACTCAGCTTTATTTCCAGTTAATTACTAAGTGGTTAAGTTCTTGCCGATCAGAGCCTAAGGCTGTTCTTATGGGTAGTTGGGATGCTCAGATGTTGATAATGGTTTTCCAGAGAGGGGGGAAAAGAAAAGTTTAATAGTATCCCAGCAATTAAATACATATTATCAATCAGGGAAAAAAATTAGAAGCCATATAGTGTTAGGCAGAAGTTACAGAGGAAGAATTATCTCTGTGCTTCTTGATGCATAAAAGCTTCAGCCTTAAGCTTTCTGCCTGAAGTGCACAGCTTTGGGGCAAGTTAATTATAGAAGGCACATGGGCTTCTCTGAGTTTGGCTGTGTATTTTTGAATCACAGTTGAGAACGTAAATGACTTTTCTAATTAAGAGAGTTATAAGGTTTCAAGTCTTCACTTAAGACGCTCGGTGTCCAGGGTCATAGCATCAAAGCTGGTACAGACCAATGCTTTTGTGCTCCTGTTCAAAGGAAGCTACACAAGACCTAACTGACCAATAAATACCAAGTTGCAGCAGTTTTACCGTCCTTTAAGGATGTATTTTGGGGGGAAATAAACACCAAGAATGTTCTGTGTTCCTTGTCTATGAGACCAGCAGTAATTGTATAGTTACCTGTACCTCTGAAGTAGGAGTAGCCATAAGCAAGGAACAGCAGCACAAAAGCATTGCTCTGTACCAGCTATTTTGAATGTGACTAGGAAAATAGGTCTGGGTGAGCAATGATTATTTTGACAGCACCTTAAACACACTTAGGTCCTCCTGTTAAATGTGATTCTGGATGTGTTTCATTGGTTTGATGTCCTGCTTTTAGTGCCAACTAGCAGAGTAATGGGAACGCCACCACAGTGTTTATTCTGAGGATAAAATCCCTTTCCCCCCCAGCTAGTCTTTGAACAGGATTGCTGTACCTCTGCTGAGAGCAGATGTGCAACACCAGCCTCCTCAGCAGGGTACTCGCCATGGGAGTGAGTGAAAGGCTGTTGTTCAGTGCTGTCAGCTCAAGAAACTACTGCTTCAGTTACTCCTTGGGTACAGGAAAAGAAGGGGATGTCTGGCTTATCTCTGTATCAAATGTACATACAGGAATGTAGTGATTTTAATAGGAAAAAAGGGCAATCTTCAGGTGTTAGAGCGGCTTCTGACCAACGTTACAGCAACTGTTACTCAGCCAAATCAAAAGCGTGCTTGGTGGAGAATGACACAGAAAACCTGGAAACCTTCGCTTTTGTTTTGAGCTGTTTCCTGTGTTGGAATAACAAACGTGCCTGGAGCTGGCAGGCCTGTTTCTGAGGGCGCCGTTGCTTCACAAGGCTGGAGGTTTGGCAGCGGCGAGCGGCTGGGGAGGTGGATCATGAGCAGGACCTGATGGTTTGCAGGGGGTGCTTGGGGAGGAGAAGGGTCCAGACTGGAAGAGCAGAGGGGAGATAAGAGATAAGAGCAATTAACTCAGTGGGGCAATAGGTGTCAAGACCTGCTCCTGACAAGATGGGGGAGAAGGATCCGCTCCTATCCTCTTTGGAAGTGGGTCTTGACAATAGGGACCACTGTCAGCAGTAATATTTATTTCCATTTTTGTTTTTTTTAATCTCCTTTTGATGTTCTTTTAGCATGTTTCTCACTGTTTTGCTTTCACTCCATAACCTGGACATTTCATCATTCTCATTTATGGTATTTCTATGCAGATTAGGTCTGTACGCAGTCCCAAAGTGCAGCCCAAACCGCAAGAATAAGGGAGATGGTGAACTGGCTTGTTGGGGCGCAACAGGCTTTTCGTCTTCTTTTATTAACTTAATTTTGTCAAATTCTCACTGTTGATCTCCAAGTTAAGGCTCAATCCAGTATCTCATTGGGACTGAGCAGAATGGCCTTGCATGAGAGCACGTTATACATCTGCATTAACCCCAGAGTCACCTGCAGTGGCTGCAGTGGTGGTTGTGGAGAAGAGCCCATGCTCCCAGCTGTCATTTGAAGGGGTGACAAATGGTCTTTTATAGCTCATCAGGAGCCTGGCTTTGCAATACGAATGTCACTGCCTCCAGGAACGAACATGAATCCATCAATTTGCAGGGCTGTAAAAGTGCGGTGATGATGATGAATGGGGGGTGATATCAGCACAGGGAAAGGACATCTCCAGGGGTGTAGCTGTCGAGAGTTCATGCAGCTCTGTGTCTGTTATCACTGCAACCATCCGAGACCATCTTCCATGGTAGATTTTTACCCTAAGTCTCTGTATCTTTGATTTCAGAATCATTTATCTGCAGTGATGCTCAGCTGTTGTGTAATTTGAAGGTGATATCTAGCATTATTTTTAAGTGTATACAAACCTACAGCTTGATTTTTAAGCTTAACTGGTGATGAAAAGAAAAACTTGTGCAAAGCTTTATCCTATTTTCTAAACTTACTCCCTTGCCTACTCCCAGCTATGTATTTCTTGGTCCCATTGCAAGGAGATTTTGCTAATAGGGTGAAAAGCTTAGGATGAAAAGCTATACTTGTGTATGTGTGTTAGTTAATTCAAGAGTGTTTTAAGGCCAATTAGATGACACAAGAAAATACTCAACATGTTTAATTCCAGTGCACTGGAGGTATATTGTAATCCATGGAGAAAGCGTGAGTGATTTAAGTCAGTTTGAATGCGGACCAGGCTGGTCACCGGCTAAGCTGGCCTTGTAAATCCAATTCGTACCAAACGGGATGGGTTATTCCACTGGTAAAGACTTTACTACAAGGTTAGTGCTAGTTGTACAACAGAGTGGGGAGAAGGAAAACAAGGTGCTGCGTGTATAGTGAAATGTCTTTGTAGGAGAAGATTTGTGATACGTGGAAGAAGGCTTTGAGAGCCCAAGGACTACAGAAGCAAGCACTGTTTGCTCCTCCCTGGCAAAGCTTCGTGAGGAATCTCTGTGTATTTATACCTGGGGGATTAGTTTTCCTTTCCTAGTGATGTTTATATACATGTAGAAGAAGTCAAGCTATAATCCAGGGTCAGCTAGAGAAAAGGAAAGGTGTTTGTCCCTAGTGATAAAGGCATTGGATCTCTCTAGTTGAGGCGTTGTGACAAATATCCAGGTTCTTCTTCCTTTTTCTTATGTTAATTCTATATAAATAAAAAGATAAACAGTAAAAAAAAAATCTGGTTTAGGAAGCTGCCAAAACAAATTATCCTTTGTATACAGTACTAAAAAATCTCACCCGTTCCTCCTTATTATCAGGAAAGCTTTTCACTTGCTGCCTGTGCAGAGATCATCTGTTGGTTTGATGCTTTCTCATGATAGAATCCCAGAATCCCAGGCTGGTTTGTGTTAGAAGGGACCTTAAATCTCATCCAGTTCCAACCCCTGCCATGGGCAGGGACACCTTCCACTAGAGCAGCTTGCTCCAAGCCCTGTTCAACCTGGTCTTGAACACTGCCAGGGATGGGGCAGCCACAGCTTCTCTGGGCACCCTGTGCCAGCGCCTCAGCACCCTCACAGGGAAGAGCTTCTGCCTAATACCATGATCACTTGAGTAGAAGCATCCAAGTGACTCATTTAACCCCCTTTAGAGATGTTTTTGGTGGTGAATTACCCTCATGATCAGTGTTTTACTGCCAGAGGCAGTTTTACAGGAGGAGGTAGGAGTTCTTGCTGAGTTTAACCTCCCCCGACTGCTGCAGAGCACAGGGTGTTAGGGAGCTTGTTGCTAATGTGGTGTTTCTGTCTGGTGGATTTTCCAGCCTGTGTCAGCATTTTCCTATGGGGGTTAAATTTGTTGTTCCTCTTTTACGATACTAATTCTTCTTTTTCAGCCTTGAGCAAAGGAAAATCTTCTCCCCCCTGCCAAGAAACCTTAATCCTCTGTTACGCATGAAAAGTTGCAGATAGCTTTTTCAGGAGGGATTTGGTTTTCTCGGTGCGGAAGAAGGGCATGTGTTAACACTTTCAGCATGGCTCGTGGTGATGCTGAAGCTACGCCTGGGGTGGCAATCTCTGCCCTCCTGCAGCACTTATCGGGGTGTGTGGGGAGTCCCAGCAATGCAGGCACTCAGCATCCATGAGATGCAGGCACTCCGCATGCCAGGGATGCTACCCATGTGGACAGGCTTGAGTACCTGCATCCCTGGGATTCAACATGGGCTCTGAGAGCTGCCTGCACAAACCACACTGCAGGCTTGGATTTTTACATTTCTAATAATTCAGAGGCTTGATAGTTTAATAGTAAATGCAGTTGCTATTTTTTTCTTGAGCCTCGAGGCTGTAAAGAGCTTTACTGTCCCTTGAAATTTGCATGGGTAACGATCTGTTTCTGAGATAAATGGCTTATTAGCAGGCCTAGAACTTAATAATGGATGAGAAAATTGAGTGCTTTTCATGTCCCAAAGCCTTATTTTGAATTGAAGCTGCTGCTATTAATTTATAAATTTATAACTGTATGAATTTAGTTATATAAAGTAAATACATCTGCTAACTTAGTGAATGTCACAGGCAAAGAGAAACGCCCAATGCCGGTGGCAGATGCTGCAACATGGATGTAATACAGGGCCTGCTGTTGCTTTAGCTCTTAGTGCAGGGGAGCTGGGAGAGCAGAAAGATGACATCTGTCCCTGAGACAGCGATGTCTTTCAGATAAATAACTGGAGTATCAGGCTTTCAATGAATGCTCAGCAAGCAACTAATACAAAACCAGATGTCACCCTCAAGTCTCTGTGCGTTTCCACACGCTGTTATTACAATACACCAGCCACAAGGCAGGTGTTACATGAAATCATCTGGGGCGTAAGTTCAACATCTGGCAGGGCTTGCTTCATTGCATTTCTAATTGTTTCTTATGCATTTAATTAGCTGAGTAGCCTGGCTGGTCAATGGGAAGTGCTTTTGGGTTAGAAGGTGTGGGGTGTCAGCAGTAGCACGCGGCCATCTGGTTCATTAACCTTTGATTTTTGCTGTTCTGCTGTGACTGATGTCTCAGGAGACTATATACATAGATTGTATGAAGGATGAACAGTATGGGGTAACTTTGAATAGTTGAAGTTTTAATGCTTCTGTATAAAATATATATATATATATACACACACGTGCACACTGAATGATACTGGTTTGAGTTGGAAGGGACCTTAAAGTTCATCCAGTTCTGACATATATATACACACACACACACACACTTCCAAAGTGGAAGCTGCAGAGTTAAAAAAGCCTACAAAGAGTGTGGGTTTATGCCTGTTGTAAACTGCATGCTGTTTTGAAGCTGCTGCTTTCCGTGAGCCCCTGGGATGTATGAAGTGAGAGTGGCCCCTTGCTCACCTCCTGTGATGAGTGGCTTAGTGTGAACATCAAGGACTTCTGTTGCTTTAGCTTTAAAGGTAATCCTCAAAGTGGCACTTACCGCGTTGCTCACTTGTATTTTGAAAGGCTCTGGTTCATGCTGTTGTCAGGGTTTGGATGCAGCTGCTTCAGCTTAAGGAAGCTGGATCCAAATGCCACCACGGAGGGGTGTTTTCTGGGACACACCATGGCTCGGTGGCAGTCACTCTTTGCTGTTGCCAGCTCAGGGTGTGAATGGTGTGTCCTTGCTGCTGACACGGGGGTCCATGCTGGACAAGTCAGGGGTGGACATAGGTCATAATAGGAGTTGAGAAGAGGGTTGAGCATGGTTATAGAAAATACTCTGTGCTTAAAGAAGGAGGAAAGCGTGGGGTGGGGGCCATAGGGAATGAAGTCTCTTAAGGCATTACTTAATTGAGTCCCAGACTGGTTTGGGTTGAAAGGGACCTTAAAGCTCATCCAGTTCCAACCCCTGCCACGGGCAGGGACACCTTCCACTGGAGCAGCTTGCTCCAAGCCCCTGTGTCCAACCTGGCCTTGAACACTGCCAGGGATGGGGCAGCCACAGCTTCTCTGGGCACCCTGTGCCAGCGCTTCAGCACCCTCATAGTGGATATACCTTCCTTTCTATATTAAACCTTCTTGCTGTATCATAAATGAGTTCTCAATCATCCGGATGTCACGTTCTTTTCTGCTTTGTCTGAATACATAGACAGGGCACGCACTTGTGCTTTTGTGTTTTCCCTTCCTTCCCTTCTCTCCTCCAAAGCAAAATACTTTGCTGCTGAAACACAGGCATTTAATCTATCCATTATGTAGTATATAATTCTTCTGTATATATTTTCCATCATATATAATTAGGTTTTGTTTTCAATAAGCTTTTTTAAATATTCATGTAGCTCTATTACAGGAGAGCATCTGTATGATGATAT
This sequence comes from Amazona ochrocephala, assembly GCA_039720435.1. Taxonomy (NCBI): domain Eukaryota; kingdom Metazoa; phylum Chordata; class Aves; order Psittaciformes; family Psittacidae; genus Amazona; species Amazona ochrocephala. The sequence continues at coordinate 2,749,103 of CM077881.1, read as the reverse complement.
GTGTTCTGCAACTGAAGAATAAAAGGGCCACTGGGATGGAACACAAGGCAACTTCTCAAGTTAATTGTAAGATTTTATTGGTGTTTCGCTCCACTGCTCAAGGGTTTCTCCTGCAAATCAATGGCAGGCTGCCTAATATATGTATGAGTCCAGGTTGAAAGGCGTCACAGATTGATTTGCTGACAGCGCACGGGTGAAGGTGACCCTAATTTGTGACTTCAGGCTCCAGCACGGGCCTGTTGGGAGAGAGGGGTGCTGGCAACTTGCAGAAATGGAAATGCAAATGTCTGTGTTTGCTTGAAAGGTTCTCTGGGTGAGCTTGGTGAAACATAATTCGGTTGAGCTGTGGGTAGCAGTTGTTTGGTATTAAAGAAGCTGTTAATGAGATTTAAAACCAGTCAAGGTGTTTTCTGCCCAGTGTTTGTTCCGGTAATGTTCCATAGTGAAGCCTTGGGACTTCTCTTGATGGCCAGCGTTGAATAGTTTGCTCAGTGCCCTGAAAGTCCGCGTTCGATGAGTCTCTTTTCCTTCTCCCTGTTGTTGTGTTGATGAACTCACTCCTTTGGTGAGCTCGCAGGTAAGTTAATAAGTAATGCAAAAGAAAGCCTTGCTGCAGAGATCTTTCTTTATCTGAAATGAGGCCAAGAAGGATGGACAGTGAATATTTGCGCAGCAAGAAACATGTGGATATGAAATGGGAATGTGAAATGGCTGTGGCATAGAAGACAACATGTACTTTTAGAATAATCCAATGTGTTTTTTCTTTCATTTTCACCATAATAACATTTTGTGCTTTAATCTCATGGCATTAATTCCATGGCTTGATCTCCACCTCGGTGTTGGGCAGCACTTCATGCTGGTGTAAGCATCCCTGGGGACCGTGGCCATGGTGGGGTGTGTTGATGCATGTGGGGTATGTGGTTGTGGCACCAGTGGTCAGGAGTCACAATCTCTTCCATTCCGTGTGCTGCTCCATGCTGGAGTGTTGGCTTCCTGCTGACTCAGCACCAGGATCCTGCCACCGCTGCCCCTCTCATTGGCCATGAATGAATACAGCTCATCCTCCCGACAGACTGGCCCAGGGCTTTTCACTTTCAAGCTGTAACTCATTATCTGGATGCAATTTGGTCTGTGCTCATTATTTGCCTCTAAACTATAATGTGTCTTTTAGGATTTAGCCTCTGAGCTAGAATTTCTCCTGATTCAGGAAAGGGATCAGCAGGGCAAGTCGAGGTTAACAGTGAGAGCCCAGGCAATTCATCGACCTCCTCTACCAAAAATGAGGCCTTTTCTCCCACACTGTCTTTGAATTAGATTGACTGTTCTTTGAACTATCCCAAAGCTGGGGTTATTCAAATGTTCATCAAAACATTGATATCATTGTCTCCTGTGCTGGGGCAGGCTGGCTTCTCATTGTTTATCAGCTTTTCTATATATAACATTGCATGACTGGGTCATGATACTGCTAAGTGCAATAGAGAATGTTTTATTAACTGTTTAACTATGTACAGTTCTGGTGTCCCCAACATAGGAAGGACATGGAGCTCTTGGAGCAAGTCCAGAGGAGGCCATGAGGGTGAGCAGGGACTGGAGCACCTCCCATATGAAGATAGGATGAGCAAGTTGGGGCTGTTCAGCCTGGAGAAGAGAAGGCTGCGTGGAGACCTCATAGCAGCCTTCCAGTATCTGAAGGGGGCCTATAGGGATGCTGGGGAGGGACTCTTCATTAGGGACTGTGGTGATAGGACAAGGGGTAACGGGTTCAAACTGAAACAGGGGAAGCTCAGGTTAGATATAAGGAAGAAGTTCTTCCCTGTGAGGGTGCTGAGGCACTGACACAGGGTGCCCAGAGAAGCTGTGGCTGCCCCATCCCTGGCAGTGTTCAAGATCAGGTTGGACACAGGGCCTGGAGCAAGCTGCTCCAGTGGAAGGTGTCCCTGCCTGTGGCAGGGGTTGGAACTGGATGAGCTTTAAGGTCCCTTCCAACCAAACCCATTCCAGGATTCTTTGATTCTATGACACTGGGATGTATGGAGTGATGGTGACACTGAGCTCCAGGATTTGCTTTTCCGCCTTCTGGATCTGCAGTTTGCTGTCTGGGGCCAGGACTGGGCATTACAGTTAAGGCACGAGGAAGAGCATCTCTGCTGAGACCAAAAACAGAAGAAGCAACTTCTCATGAATGTTCTGGTTTCTGAAAAGACTTCTGGTTTATGGAGTGGGTGTCCTTCTGCTCCTTTACAGCCACACCATCATGAAATGGCTGAGAGTGGTTGGGCTTAAGTGTCCCTGACAGAAACGCTTCTTCAGGGGCTGCATGTGTGAATGGTGAAGGTAGGTGAAAGGATGCATGGAAGTGCAGTGGCTTGGCTCTCCTTCCTGTCAGAGGATGCTCAGGGAACAGGCACCCAAGCCCACCAGGCCCCAGTGCTGTGGGGTGACATTGGTGCAGGGCTGGAAATAAGGAAAGGACAATTGAGCATTCACACGAAGTTAGGTAAGGCTGCGTGGAGACCTCGGAGCAGCTTCCATTGTCTGAAGGGGGCTACAAGGATGCCCAAGAGGGGCTCTTCATCAGGGACTGTAGTGATAGGACAATGGGTGATGGGTTCAAACTGAAACAGGGAAGATTTAGGTTAGATATAAGGCACAAGTTCTTCCCTGTGAGGGTGCTGAGGCGCTGGCCCAGGGTGCCCAGAGAAGCTGTGGCTGCCCCATCCCTGGCAGTGTTCAAGGCCAGGTTGGACACAGGGGCTTGGAGCAAGCTGCTCTAGTGGAAGGTGTCCCTGCCCGTGGCAGGGATTGGAGCTGGATAAGCTTTAAGGCCCCTTCCAACACAAACCAGCCTGGGATTCTGGGATTTTCCAAGCCTATGTGAAATTGTCCTGTGAGAACAGGCTGGAGTGGTCTCTGGGTTTGAGTCTGGGGCCTCGCAGGGGTCATTACATGAGTCCACTTTGGGAAGCAGCTGAGGAGGAGCTGGGGGTTTCTCTGTTTAGCTCCTTTTCCAGGAAAAAGTACTGGAACAATGAAATTCCAGTACTGGAAACTAGTGGAAAGAAGTGCAGAGAGTGACTTGTCCTGTCAGACCAGGCTTTTTCCCATGACAGTGTGGCATGCCTGATGGATCCCAGCAGAACCTGTACATGTTGTAGTGGGGTTTTGCCTCTGTCTCAAAAAGGTGATGTTTTCTCTGTTAGGAAAAGAGGGATGTGATGAAATCGATGCTTTGAGAGCAGCTATTAATTAGATGAACTCTACCCTTAAGGGTGCAGGTGTGTGGCCTTCACAACAGCCTGTTGGGTATTGTGTTTGTTAACAGCTTGGCTTGCATGGGAAGTGCTGCATTAATGGCATTCAAAGCAATCTTGGCTAATTAGGGAAACATTGTGGAGAGGGCAGCATGCAGACACAGAGCAGTTGTAAAGTCTGAAGCAGGAGCAATCAGCTGCACTGGGTGAGCCGAAGATGCTGCCTCCATGGGATAACTTAGGACCTTCCTGATCCTTCCTATGTCATGATGCATCAAATATATCAACCTATGAGACAGTGAATTGAGGTTTCCTCTGTGTTTTGGGGTGGTGAGGCTCTTACCCAGGGCATCAGGACTTTGGGCTGATTGAATCAGGAAGAGAGCAGTAAGAATGGCTGAGGTTTAGGAGTGATGTGTTTGGAGCAGCTGAAAGAATCACTGCTGGTAGTGAGCCTATAGAAGAGATGACTAAAGGGAGAATCCTGTCTTCAAGCTAAGGAAGCTCAAATGTCTTTCCAGGTGGGAGAGGAGGAGATGACTTTAAACAGGAAATATAAATTACATATAAGATAAAATGTGAAAGACTTGGAATATTGGAATATAGAGCTGTGGGAAGCTGAAGAACTGAAGACTTGGGTGCACGCTTCAGGCTAACAAGTCAGGAATGGAGTAGGTAGCGTTGATTTAGCCCATGGGGAGGGAATGGCCTTGGTGACTGGACAAGGACCTTTTGCAGAGGTCCTTTTTGCCCCACTGAATTGCTAAGCACTTTGCAGCTGTATTGGTTATATTTAGAACTAATCCTCTCACAGTTGTGTAAGCACCTGAATAAAACATGACTTATTTGAATACTTATGCTGAAGTCATGGGGCTTTACCCTTAGCTTTAGGTAGGAGTTATTTCAACACCCTCCCTAATGATTAAAGCCTCAGTTCATGCCATAACAGGTATGAATCTTTTAAAAACATATTATTAGGGGATTTTTTTAATTAAAGTCAGTCTTTATGTTGGGGGGGGGGTTAATGGAGGGAATTATAGGAATTTTGTCTGATTTTGCTGGAATGTTTAAACACTTTACATCGGATAGGAAAGTTGTGAAATAGAGTCCTTCATGCGTTAACTTTGGAACTCTAGCTCCTGGCTATAGCAGTCCGGGCTTGATAGACACCCATAATGGTACTCATCACATCTGAAGACAGTGCTGCTTCTACAAATAGTGTTGGTCATTGCACCAGAGGCGTGGGGGCTATTTGATTAATTATAACTCACTTGCTGGCTTCTTCCTGATTGATTATGTTTCATTGATCCTGGTTGGGGTGGACTGGCTTGCCCTCACTCAGTTTAAATCAATATTGGTCTCGGTGGTAGTCAGGAGTGGTGGATTACGACTGCTTCAGAAATGCATCTGTGAGGCTGTTTTTACCTCAAAAGCTGCTCAAAACTGCAAAAACCAGCAAAAGAGTGCTTCTAAAAGTGTTTGAGAGTAAATGTACATCAGTGAGAGACAGAATCCGTTCATCATCCTGACTGTCTTATTGCAGTGTGCAAATGCAGTTTTGAATTTGAAAGCAATTTTCATGCCCATCTCTTAGAATCACAGAATAGTCAGGGTTGGAAAGGACCTTAAGCCCATCCAGTTCCAACCCCCCTGCCATGGGCAGGGACACCTCACACTAAACCATGCCACCCAAGGCTCTGTCCAACCCCACCTTGAACACCGCCAGTTGATGGAGCATTCACAACTTCCCTGGGCAACCCATTCCAGTGCCTCACCACCCTTACGGTAAAGAATTTCTTCTTTATATCCAATCTAAACTTCCCCTGTTTAAGTTTGAACCCGTTACCCCTTGTCCTCTCACCACAGTCCCTAATGAAGAGTCCCTCCCCAGCATCCCTATAGGCCCCCTTCAGGTATTGGAAGGCTGCTATGAGGTCTCCACGCAGCCTTCTCTTCTCCAGGCTGAACAGCCCCAACTTTCTCATCCTATCTTCATACGGGAGGTGCTCCAGTCCCTGATCATCCTCGTGGCCTCCTCTGGACTTGTTCCAACAGTTCCATGTCCTTTTGATGTTGAGGACACCAGAACTGCACACTTTCTGAAATGTTGTTCCTTTTCTGTTTTCGAGTGGTTTTTCCCAATTTTGAGATTTTGTGATATGGAAACTGCCAATTCCAAGCCTGACCTGTGTCGTTTCAGATACGATGTCCCAAAATCTTCACAGCCTTTGTATTACTTCATTGACAGCAGCTCAAAACAATATGGAAAAGGAATTCTTCCTTTTTTTCCCCTTTATTCTCATGGGGCTGCAGTAAGCTGTATATGTAATACAGAAGCAGGAAAAGTATAGCTTTCCAAAATTAAGGCTGCAGTCACAGTTTATGATATTCCTGGTCTAAAACCAACTAAAGCCATCCTCCTTTTAACACCATTTATCACAGAGCGTATCTTCATAACTGCTTTGAATCTAAGCCTGGTGAGCAATAGTCTCAGGTGCATTTGTGGGATGGGATTGAAAAATTCCTCACCAGGTTTAATGTGGCAAAATGTCACTTTGTAAGGGTGACACATCAACCCCACTGTCAACACTGTCATTTAATCCTTTTCAGACCCAACCTGCTGATGCTGTGCTTAATCTGCTGGTGACAACCAGTGATTTATATTCACTGGAGATCCCAGCGTTGCTAATTGAAATGGATTTGAACTAGTCTTAGCCATGCTAGACTGGGTTCTGAGGCTTGCTCATGGTACTGAGCAAGGCAGATAGGGATGGGTAGACAGGATCAGTAGTATTAGAAATCCATATTACAGAAATGGTGATTTTTGTCTGTGTGCAGGTGCGTGTCTCTGAACATCACCTTCTTGAACAGGCAACATTTTCTTTATAGTATCCCAGCCTGGTTTGGGTTGGAAATGACCATAAATCTCCTCCAATTCCAACCCCTGCCACGGGCAGGGACACCTTCCACTAGAGCAGCTTGCTCCAAGCCCTGTGTCCAACCTGGCCTTGAACACTGCAGGGATGGGGCAGCCACAGCTTCTCTGGGCACCCTGTGCCAGCGCCTCAGCACCCTCACAGCAAAGAGCTTCTGCCTAAGAGCTCATCTCAGTCTCCCCTCTGGCAGGTTAAAGCCATTCCTCTTGTCCTGTCCCTCCAGGCCCTTGTCCAAAGCCCCTCTCCAGGTTTCCTGGAGCCCCTTTAGGCACTGGAGCTGCTCTTTGGTCTCCTTAAGGCTGCTCCATCCAGTCTCCCCCAGCCTGTGTTTGTTCTGGGATTGCCCCGACCTAGGGGCAGGACCTTGCCCTTGGCCTTGTTGAACTCTATGAGGTTCACACTGTGCCATCTCTCCAGTGTGTCCCTCTGGATCCCATCCCTTCCCTCCAGCGTGTTGACCGCACCACACAGCTCAGTGTCATTGGAAACCTATGGTGCCATTGGAAACCTAAGGGTGCTTGATCCCACTGTCGATGTCACAGATAAAGATGTTAAATAGTCCAAGAATGTGGGTTCCATGCAGATTACTGGTGTGCTGACTTGGGACACTGGCCTGTGGCACATCAGAAATGGTCGTTTCTCAGCCATCTGCTGTGAGTGTTTGCCACACGCTTGCTCTATGCTGCGTGTGCTGACTTCCTCCTGCATGGAAATGAAAGCAAACATCATAATTTGTCCACCTCGATTAGAGACAACACGACTCCGCACGTAGGCAGTCTATCAGGCTTGATTGTTCTAAATGGAAGTTCATTTTATTCAGCTAATTGGTGCTTTGCCTGGTGTCATCTCTCATGTCTATGTGATTATTCTAATCTGTAGTGTTTAATCTAATTTCCGTCTCCTTTAAATGCTCTTTACTGCAGGTGTTTATATAGAATGTACAAGGAATTGTTGTCAGAGTTTTGTGAGCGGTTGATTATTAGACATGACTTTAGTATTAGATATTTATCCCTTAGGTTCTCTTGCTCTTCCTGAAGAGGTCAGAAACAAGCTTGGCTTTATATGTACAAGAAAACCCCACAATGAGTGTGCTGCAGACAGTCCCATTAAAGCTGCATTTTGATGCTTAGATGTGACTTTTCATCACTGGGTGTTTCCTGATGTGCCTCTGAGGAACGTGTGGATGAATTCCAAGGAATATTTGCCAAGCAGAGAAGTCCCTGATGGAGTTCCTTGCTGCTTGCTGGGCTGTATGGATACATACTCAAACCTCCCAACAAATATCTCCATTCCTTTTCTTTTTTACCTCTGGCTTTTAGGACATGCTAACTCAGAATAACAAGGATTCAGGGAAAGACTAGGGGAAGATACTGGATATATTCATTTTTTGTAAAGCTTCTAAATTTTAAAGCAGGTCAAACCATGGGACTTTCAGCAAACTTCTGGACATTTGGTCTGGGGCTTAGTGTGTAATTCCAGGTAGCGAATCGTTATTGCCCCATCCCTGGCAGTGCTCAAGGCCAGGTTGGATGGGGCTTGGAGCAATCTGCTGCAGTGGGAAGTGTCCCTGCCCGTGGCAGGGGTTCGGAACTGAATGAGCTTTAAGGTCTGTTCCAACTCAGACCATTGCAGGATTCTGTGACTGAGTGGTTAATGAAGACAAGAGGAATATGGAAAAGCTCTTTCCAGGTGGTTTCCCATGGAGTGGTGGGATGTGCTTGCCTGCTGAGCTGCCCACAGGAGCCTGAGGTCCCGCTGCCCCATGGGCTTTGATGCTCACCCCCTGAGCTGTGGATGGTGGTGGTGAGCTCTTATCATCAGGGGGCTTTGCCGGGGCTCAGTGGTACCCTCTGCTGTTCATTCAAGTTATCTCGAAGTCATGTATCTTGAATTCAGCTTCATGCAAGTTCCCACTTTCCCCCTGTTCCTTCAGAACGGGAAAGAGTGTTTCTTTTTCCAGTTATTTTGTAAAAACATAGTTCAGATGAATAATTTCATTTGAAAAGCTGCAGTAACGCTGTCTTACCCACCTCGTGCCATGACATAATGGTGCAATCAAGTCCTAACCAACACCAAAGTCATGAAAGGGCTATTCCAGTTTAACTGAGCGCTGCCTGGTGTGCCGCGGTGGGTTGGCAGGGATCGGGTGGGAATGCCAGAGCTTCAGCAAAGAGCAAGTGAGAGGCTGGCCTGACCAGAGCAGAGAGATGTTCCCAGTGCCCAGGGTCCCCATTCAGGGGGAATGCTGCTGTGTTGAGCTCTCTGCTCTGGGTAGGGAACATCGAGGGGGAACACAGGCACTTGGGCACTTGGGCTACACCATCCTCTGTATTAGGTGGGATGTTTTGCTGTTTTGTGTTTATTATTTAGGAGGATGCAGGGAATGGGTATTTATTGAACCAGCTCTGAAGCAGCTTGTGCCTTGGGCTCCACAGGGAAATATCACGCAGCTGTAGCAGTGCCAACACAGCATGGCAAAGGGTTTAGTAGCGTATTTCCTTAAATCCCAGGTTTTCTTCTTAAGCTGTCAGATCAGGTGAGGATCCAGTTCTGCAGCCAAAATAGGCATTAAGCATGTGCGGTAATCCAGTAATCCCTGAAAATAAGGCTGTTTTGGGAAGCTGGACCATTCCCTGTGGCATCTCCATGGGCTGTGCGTGAAGCGGTGGCAGCGATCCCGATGATGGGAAGAGCTGTGCAGCATCTTCACAGCCTCCCCTGATTCCTGAGCTGATCTTCTTGGTTTGCAGTCAGATTTCAAGTGAATCCTTGGCGGGATTTGAGTGAACTGTGCGATTTTACAGTGATTATTTTGGATTTGGCCATGGTATCGAGTCCTCTGTTGGACACAAAAGCATTTGTCCATAGCGATGCAGACTTCTAAAACTGTGATAGTCACAGGAATCTGGCACCTTTTGAAGGCTTCAGAGAACCAGAAATAGCCAGGATTCCTTCCCTACATGGACGTCACTTGTCCATAAAGTTAAAGTGCCTGAGTCATTTACCCACACATTCCAGGAAATAAAGGCTGGAGGTGGCAGGATATGAGTAGATAAAAGTGCATTGTATCCCCATACGGTTATGAAAGCAGTTCCGATTTCTTTTCCAGGCAGGGCAGCAGTTGCCTTCCAGCAAAGCCGTGTAATAATGACAGTGTCTATCTCTACCTGGATCTTTTCCTTTCTGGTTTTATCTTCAAGAGGCATCTTTTGTAGTACACAGTTGTCCTTTCTTGTTCTGCAGTGCTTTTCTACCTGCCTGCTCTCTCTAGAGAGTTGTTATTATGTGTTTTACCTTTTTTATTGCTGTTTTCTAACAGGCTATCGTGGAATTGTAATTTCTTGAGGATTGAAAGTGCTGCAGTGTCTATAGTAGGGTGGTGTTTTGGTTCAAAGAATTGTATCATTGTGGTCCTGTGTTCGAAGTACCTAAATATACATGTATATATAAATATATATATATATACAGTAAAGCTTACAGTGGTTTTATATGGTTCACTTCTGAGTAATGCACGTGAGAGTGGTGAAAAGGTGATGTGAAAAGTGTTGTTTGAAATGTTTTTTATACATTTGTTATCCAGGGATTATTTCTGTGGGTTTACCATAGAATCCGAGCCTGGTTTGGGTTGAAGGGACCTTAAAGCTCATCCAGCTCCATCCCCTGCCATGGGCAGGGACACCTTCCACTAGAGCAGCTTGCTCCAAGCCCCTGTGTCCAACCTGGCCTTGAACACTGCCAGGGATGGGGCAGCCACAGCTTCTCTGGGCACCCTCTCAGGGAAGAGTTTTCCAATTAATTATCCCATGTTACGTTGAAAGAAAGGATTTCCTAATGGTTCAAATTGTTGTTCTAATGAGTGCCAAGCTCCTGTTTCTTTTGGTGTGTCTGTAGTTAGGCAGCACTATGTAATAGCCTGTGGAAATTGTAATATTAAAGATATTAAACTGAAGCGTGGGGGAGCTTTGTGGTGCAGTATTACGATGGTTATAATTTTAGCAATGTATGTAGAGCCACCATCTGGAGGAGTTCTGCCATTCGCGAGATACAGAACGTGATGTTTGCGTGTTATGTCAAAGAAAGTATATTTAAATCAAGCATGAAGAGCTATTGGCAGTCTTTTGTCATTAATATGTTCATTAGGGACTGGAGAAATGTACAGTGCATTAATAACGACATCTATTTTTTCTACACAAGCCTCTATTTAGAGGGACAAGAGTATTTCTAGACCAGGTTATCGATCTGCAGCTATTAATTGCCCTGAATTTCTTTATAGTCTTCAAAGCAGCAGCACATTCTCATCACACCTTGTCTCTTATCTTCTCTGCATTATTTATATATAAATAATACAAATTATCTTCCAGTCTCACAAAGCCTGCAATTCTTTGTGTTTGGAAGGCTTTGGTGCAATGTTTTATAGCTCTCAGACTCATAGTTGTGGTAGATGTGTTCTCCCAAGGAGTGTATCTGTGAAGCATCCATCATCTGTCTGTAGAAGACCAAGGATAAGGAAACTGTGAAACGTGCTTAAAGCAGGTGCTTTAAACTTCATGGTTGCTGTTGGTCTGCTCCGTGGTAAAGGCTTTTCCCCTTTGTTTCACTCAGCAATCATTGTTGATCCAAGTTACACGCTGTAGTAGTATTGGTCGCGTAGAGCCAAGTCCCACGGACCCTTAAGGCAGGGTCTGGGATTTTGGGCTCCTTTCCCCTCCCTGCAGCCACGCTGTCCTGCTCATGCTCTTTGCACAAGGTATAATACATGAATTACAGCAGGAACTACCAAAATACATTATTTCTGCATTTATTCCCAAGGTTTACATTTACTCTCTGTATTCTGACTGCTAGGATTTTTCTCTCTTATCTATGGAAACGACTTCCAGGCTCCTTGCCTCGGTGTCCTCATGTGTTTAATAGATGTGGAGTAGCTTTTTTGGCCTGATTTCTGTTGTTGTTTTCGAACTGAGCGTTACCTTCCTGTTCCTGGATTTAAAACGTTCTGAATGAACTCTTAGCGCACGCAACTGGTATTTTCCTTTTCCTTCCACATCAAAACTGAAAGTTAAGGGATAAGGCAATGGGAGAGAGTAAAACAGTTTTTAACCCTTTCCTCATCTAAAGGAAACACTCCTTTTTCTTTTAGCTTTGTTGTGATGTGAGGAGAAAGCATAATAGCAATTTGACCTGAACATTCCTCTTTTCCTTTCGCTTTCTCCTAGGTCCAGGATGGAACATTCCTGCTCGCTCCTGCTGCTCTGTGTTAGCTTTCTGTTTGCACAGGCTTTACCACCCAATGGAACCGAGTTGCCAAAACCAACAACAACAACAAGTAAGGACGTCACTTGATTTGCCGGGATGGGAGTGGATGTGGGAAGGAACTTGTGGTGAGGTCCCCCTGGTGACAGAGCCCTGCATGTTTTTCCAGGACTTTGACCCTGCTGATGTGCTTCTGTTCTTGCCAGGTGACCTCTGTGTTTGAACTCCATGTGACTGGTGCTGTGTGCTTTACTTTCTCTTTCCCATCTATGGGAAATGCTTTGGGAGATGTAGAGCAGCACAGGATGTTCCCTCTGCCTGGACTGCAAGGTCTTCATGGCCCGGGAGCTGTCACCGTTGGTCTCAACGTGATGTATGGGACCTGGACACAAATAATATGAAATAAAGAAATTATCAGTTACAGAACAGGATGAGCAAATCATGAGGAACTAAACTCTTTAAGCATGTTCTATGTTTTCTAATGGTACGAGCTGTCTAAGGCAAGACTTGAGGAGGTGGGTGATGGTGCATAAGATTAGATCAGGCGAAAAATGGCAAAGCCTTTTTCAAAGACCCGAGAGCAATCTTCTTCTCACTGGTCCCCCACAGCATCTTTTATTCATCCTCATTTCTATTGTTTGGAATTTGTTCCTCTCGCTTCAAACCCTCCTACAACTCCATCCTAACTCATTACAGTCCTGGAGAGGGGTTCATTCGAGTCAAATAAGGCTTCATTGTGTATTTGTTTAAGATATTGATTCTGCTTTTATGTTCTGTGATGTATTTTACTTGCATGTAGTCCTTATCCTTCATAATCCTAGCCAGCTACCTTCAGTATCCGTGTACTGTTTAGGTGGTAGCAGTGTGTGATGCCGTGCTTGCGTCAGAGGGGAAATTCCAAAGGGATGGCTGATTCCTGGCTTTGGTTGAAGGGAAATAAAGCTGATGATGTTCCATATAAGCAGTGTGATGAAGTCCTGATAAGTTCTCAGGTGATGGCTGTCAACACCCAGGTTTTATAGCAGGATGGTGTTGTGGGTTGGTTGGTTTGGTTTGAATCTTACTGTGAACTTCACTGTGTGGAAGGAGAGCCATGCGAGTGTTCAAGGGCAGGTTGGACAGGGCTTGGGGCATCCTGCTCTGATGGAAGGTGTCCCTGTCTGTGGCAGGGGGTTGGAGCTGGATTTGAGGTCCCTTCCAACGCAAACCATTACAGGATTCTATGATTTCACCAAAAGCTGAGGCTGGAGAGCAGTGGAGGTGGTAACAGAGCCTGGTAACAGAGCTCTGCAGGGGAGGTGGAGTCTTAGCAGGGAGCAAGGGCTCTACCATCAGCAGCAGCTACAATCTTTGTGTTGCTTTGCTTAGGGCTATCAAAAGAAATAAATTGCTAATATACATTAAAATTCAGCTGAGGATAAAGTTGCTATTAAATGGCTCTGATGAAATATTATCAAGTTGTCGGTGCCCTGCTTCTTGGCAGGCTCCTGGAGGAGCAACAGAACAAGTTAATGAGATTGGTCTGAACACGTAAGAATATGGGAATTAGGAAAGGGAAGTACCTTGTTAGTGGTATCGCTTCCCAAAATCAGTAAAAAGGGAGTTTCTCCATGGATGCAGTTCATCTTCAAAGCTGAGTTCAAAATTGTGCTGGATTTAAGTGTGATAATATGGATAAAAGTAATCTTATCTGTGTTTTAATTAAAGTTCCATTTCAGTGGTACAATTTAGAAATGATGAGGATGACTAAACTGTTTTTTCCCAAATATCAACGGCTTCATTACATTCCAGTGAGAAGCAAAGATGAGTTTTGGCTGATAGATAAGTACGTGCACACTGAAAATATACTGGTGTATAGGCAATTCCAAGGTAATAGGATCATCTAATTCATTTGATAACCATTTGATCCAATATATTGATAGCTAATACAATGGTTTTTAATGCAAAAATAAAGATTTTGATATATCGGTGTCGTGGTTTAAGCCCAAGTGTAACTCAGAACCATGCGGTCACTCTCTCACTCCCCCCCTTTCTCCCCCCCCCCCCGCTCCCAGAGGGATGGGGAGGAGAATTGAAAGAATGTGACTCCCATGGGTTGAGATAAGAACAGTTCAGTAACTGAGGTATAACACAAACCACTGCTGCTGTCACCAATAATAATAATGATAAGGGAAACAAGAAGGGCAGAGAATACAGCCACTCACCACCCGCTGACTGATACCCAGCCTGACCCAGCACTGATCTAACCCTTCTGGGTAACTACCCCCAGTTTATACAGTGGGCATGACGTGCTGTGGTATGGAATACCTCTTTGGTCAGTTTGGGTCAGGTGTCCTGTCTCTGCTTCCTTCCGGCTTCCCCTTCTCCCTGACAGAGCATGAGGCTCTGAAAGTCCTTGGTCAGAGTAAACATTACTGAGCAGCAACTGAAAACATCGTTGTTATCAGTGCTGTTCCCAGGCTGAAAGTCAAAACCACAGCACTGCTCCAGCTACTGAGGAGGAGAAAAATGACTGCTACTGCTGAGCCCAGGACAAACAGGAAAACTTCATTTAAATGAATATGGAAAGAACTGTGGGATACTAAAGAGCATAATCTAGCTTTTCCTTTGCATGCTAATTTGGTGAAGGATCCAAAAAGATAAGATGCTTTTGATCCTGAAAGGAATAATTATATTGTATTGCATGTCATTATTTTAGCTGACTTGGTTTTTAAAACCATTGTTGAATGAACGTGTTTGGTTTATTCCTATTTTAAACACGGGTAGCCAGTCTGTATGGCTCAGTTTTGCAGCTCCATTTTGCTCCCCACAAGAGTGCTATGAAATTGCTACCATGAAATTTCTCTTTCACAAAATCAGAATATTCTGGGGTTTATTGCTCTGCCATTTACTCACAGTATTCAACTGTATTAAATGAGTATAAGCCAGGATTTACTTATCTGGATTTGAATCAATAACTGTGTATTTCAAGTAGTTAAAACTTTATGCTATAGAATATGTGCAACAGACTATTTATACGTGGTGCTGCCCATAGCATTCAAATAATTCCTGGTTGCTAATATTTATCAGTTATCCCATATGAATCATAGTCAGGATTCTTTTACTTCCTCTTGTGTTTTCACTTCTTGTGTGGTTTAAATGCGGAAGCAGCCTGGGAGCTGCAGCACTAAAGCTTTTCAGTCCTTTCCAAATGTTTCAATTCCTTTTACTATTTACTCCATGAATATTTCATGGGTTTCATGCCCATCTTTACAATTTCTTTCCACTACCAATGTATTTACACACAGAGGTGATGAATCCATCAGATGGGTGGGAGGTTGAAAGGCAGCAAGTGATGCAGCTTTTGAGGCCCTTATTTCTGATGAAGTTTCAAGAGGTTAGTGGGTGTCTTTGAAGACAACTCAAGCTGTGGATGGAAATAATAGTTTCGCTATACAATAGCCAGAACGGGACCCAGAGATGGAGATTTCCATGCTGGATTCACGGTTCTTCTTTCATGTAGAAATTGAGGCACCACTGGTTCTTCTTCCCTGTCTTTTTCTTTTACCCTTCCTTTATTTACTTATTTTTATAACTCGGGTTTGTTTTTCATCCATACCAAACCCATCGCCTGGTTATCAGCTGTATCTGCTGATATCTGCTTCCTCTCTGCGGTCAAGTCACAGTGATTCTCTGCAGGGCTGGGATTTTCTCTTCCAAAGATAGAATGAGGTGGCATAGTCCGGCCTTGGCGATATCCCCATTGGCATGGGGGGACTTCTGCCCAGTGATTACAGCACAATTGCAGCCAGTCCTCAAAGAGGCAGGGTGGCCTGATGAAAACAGAGAGGAGGAGAGTTCTGCTTTTATGGAGTTAACCTGTGGGTTATAGAAATCACACACTGATGTGCAAGAGGCTTAGTTATAATCAGAGAATCATAGGTTTGGGTTGGAAAGGACCTTAAGCTCATCGAGTTCCAACCGGGACACCTCCCATTAGACCAGGTTGCTCCAAGCCTGTTGTTGTGGGATTTCTCCTGTGCTCAGATAAACTCTATCTTGTCGGTTCTTTGTCAATCACTGCAATAATTTCAGGTACTTGGCTTGCTAGGGCAAACCGCTCACCTTGCCTTCTTCATTTAGTTTTGTGGAGGGGGGAAAATGTGTTTTAAACACCCTTTTATTCATGGCTATTTACCATTCAGTTCCTGCTTGCAAAGGAAGTGATCCAGGGATGAAGAAAATCCGAGTTTGGGAGAGTGTGAGGAGGCAGGGTGTCAGGGCAGTTACTTGCTGTGCATACACTGCTGTTAGTTCCCTGTTTTCTTGTGGGTGCTTTTGTTTTTGACACATTTGGAAAGCGGGAGCATCACAGCCCTGAGGGAAATGGTGGTTTCCAGAGAGAGCCATTCAGTGGCTGGGCCGGCAGCACAGGGAATGGAGCCAGGAAGAACCCATGAGTCAGCCTCAGTGGGTGGCAGGGGAAGCACAAGGGGTTTACACCGTCCTCTTGGTGATGATCCTCCTCTCTCGTCAAGGCAAAAGTCACTATTTCAATGTAATACTGAAAAATACCCTCAAGATGATCATTTTGGTGTGGTTTTGGACCACAGCACTTTCTGTGTTGAAGCAGTGGAAATATTTCCATGGCAGTAGCTGCAGTGGAGATGTGCTTTAGAGGACATCTACCTCTTCTGCATGCATTTACTCCTATGGTTCAGTTGTCAGTTTTTGAAGCAGCACTGATTAAAACAGTGTTCCAGGTTTGTCTTTCCGTTTCCCCTTAAAAATCCCATGTTATATGTAGTTGTGTTGGCCAAACCTCTCTCAGCCCCTGAGTGTGCAATGGCCTAAGCCCAATTGTAACCTTCCCTTACATTTTTGGGGGCTACATTTATAGAATTACCAATGCAGCTGTAGAAGGAAATAGAGTTAATAAATGAAACTGTTGAAAACCACCCTGTGCCTTCCACCCGTGCTCTGCAGAGGTGAAGCCATTGGTGTGCCACGGCAAGGCTTTGAAAACAGATGTGCCCATGTAGGAGGAAGACGGGGCCGCTTGTGGGTTTTGACCTAGTTTCCTTGTGAAATGGTAGGAGGAGAGGTGAGATCTTGAACCATTAGTCATTGCAGAGGTGCTCTGTGCTTCACTAAGGAAATGGAGGCGGTAGTTTGAACAACTTCTGGGTTGGATTGAGGTTCTCTGTGTTTGGGAATCAGTTTTCCAAAGACATCTCCAAAGTGTGATGTGGAGCACATCAGTTCTGAAAGGAAGAGATGGGTGATTTTTGTATTGTGTAATGAGCAGAGGGAAATTTTAGTTCCCTCATGACTGAAAGTTGTTTTTTCCCCCTTGTGTCATGGTCTTGACACAGAGCCAATGATGGTTCTAACACAAAACCCCAAGGAGGATCCCAAGATACCAAATTTGAAGTATCTAAACTTAA
The DNA here is from genome assembly GCA_039720435.1 of Amazona ochrocephala. NCBI lineage: Eukaryota > Metazoa > Chordata > Aves > Psittaciformes > Psittacidae > Amazona > Amazona ochrocephala. The sequence goes on along the minus strand of CM077881.1, from coordinate 2,732,240 downwards.
AGGGGCTCCTTTTTGCTTATAAGAGGCAAAAATAACTATTTTGTTTGTTTGTTTGCCAGCCCTTGGTTTCTATAGAGAGTGTGTTATTGCTAAACACCAGCCAGACCCTGTTAAGCTGTTCCTGGTGATGCATGTTCATCCACACACTGACAGTGATTTTGTGAAACCCTCTCAAATGATGGTTTCTGATTACAGTTTTGTCATGCCTGTCACTTTGATCTTTATATCCCACTTAAATGTCAGGTTTCGTGCATTTTATTGCCTTCCCTGTCTTTGTACTATTGTGTTGACGTGAGATGCCTCTTTCCTTGTATGCCCCTACTGCATCTATGACTCTATAAAGGAAGTTTTTCTGTGCCCAGATATCTTGTTTGAGCATCCAGAGGGTTTCCAGCTGCTCACAAGATACAAACCAACGCTCATATCCATACGAGCTCTTTTCTGTAACACTGCAGGTATTAGGTACTCCTATATATTTACTGTAATCTTGTGCTTGTGGAGGCTTGTGGCAAGATCTCTTCAAGATCTTCGTTCCTGGGGTAGTGGTTGGAGTTGATCTGAAAGGTCTTTTCCAACCTATTTGATTTTGTCATTCAAAAAGCCTTTGCTGCCTGTGGCAGAGGGTTGGAACTGGGTGAGCTTTAAGGTCCCTTCCAATGCAAACCATTCCATGAGTCTACAAGAAACAGGGAGCAGGGCCGTGTTTTGCTTGGTGGAGGCTGAGGTTTTCTTTCTCAAATAAAACATGTTGGGTTTTTAATGATTGTAATGTGTTATATATGGATTTGTTCAGTAGAATGAAAAAGTTAATGAAGCATAATGTAACTGAGATGTAAAGGGTCACATACATAAACCCACTATTAACAGAAGGATGAGACTTGCAATATATACTCGATATAACAAAGATACACTTTTTTAATCTTCTATTTGTTAAAAGTTTCATAATTTTTACTAGCTCTTAATTTTTAATATAATATTTCTATAATATAATGTTTCTACATTATTGTTATATATAATATAATCCATAGAAGACAGTTCGCACTGTCCCCTCCTGCCTTCCCCTTCCTCCATACTCAGCATATGCTTTAGAGCCTGGTACCCCAGCAGCAGTGCTCTGGCCTGGTAAATGAGACGTGTTTAAAACACATGTTGCATCTCTGGATTCATTGTAATCTGCACAAAGGGTGGCATTCTTGGTTGTGGCTGGCTGGCTGAGAAACATCTGACGTGCATAGAAATGTTCTGAATGGGCTTCAAATATAGCTTAATGTCTTGTACCCATTAAACTTACTCTAATTACAAGTAAAATCTTTGCTTAAGCAGTCATTCCAGACCATCCTTGATCTTGTCAGCACAGTTAGTTTGGTTGTGCTTTTGAAGGGGGGAAAAGAGAGCAATGAAAGAATTGAGCCTTCAGTTTCAGCTTTGTATATATTAAACAAATAATGATGCTTTTAGGAAGTACAAGCTGCTCGTTGCACAGGACCACAGTATTTTGGCACAGTTCCTGTGCCAGCTCTAGCAATCCGTGTCTATGCTGTTCCTTATGTTCGATCCACAGACTCTACAGAGGAGAGCCACTTACACAAGGACCTGCTCACTTCAATGCTGATCCTGCTCCTGGTCTTCATCATTTTCATCCTGTTGGCCGGGTACTTTTTCAGGTAGGTGTGTGTGGAGCTCTGCTTGCAGAAGTAGCTCAGCCTTGTTTCGATATGATCTAACAAGGAAATGAAAGGCGTACTTATGGTGAGGCAGGAGCCTCCATCACAGCACAGGGGAGGCTCTCGCTGTGAAGATGAACAGAGTGAGCTTCTCCAGAATTACATGGTTGGTGAACACTGGTTTAGGAAGGCGCTTGTTTCCTTTCAACAGAGGTACTCAGATTAATGGCTCTGTGTATTTCAGGTTCAGAAGACACAGGAAAGCTGTTGTGAACTCCGGGGACAAAAAGATGCCAAATGGGATCTTAGAAGAACAAGGTACAGAGGGATTTGCTTTCCTTCTCACTGGGAATTTTGGTTTTGTACGGGCTTGTTTGCTAATTTGAGTGAACCTGCTCTAGTGGAAGGTGTCCCTGCCCATGGCAGGGAGTGGGAACTGAATGAGATTTAAGGTCCCTTCCAACGCAAACCAGGCTGGGATTCTGTGATTAATTAAGGATTCAGTTATTCAGTTATGTTTGCTTTTTATTAACAATATAAGGGTTGTTATTAAAGAGAAGACACTAAAAAATTAGAGTATTTTGAGTATATTTAAGTCTATCCATATATAATCTTAACTTTCAGTTGTTGGCTTCAAAGAGTTTTCACTTTAAGTGTATATTTCTTTGTAAATGTTTCTCTTGCCCTTTCTATATGTTTTGTTAGGATGCCAGCTGAGGTCTAGGTTTCTGGCACTGTGATCTTTTTATGTAGAGAAGAAAATTGCTGTATTTCTTCTTAAAATGGGGGGAAAAGGGTCCTTAGCTCCTTGTGAAATCACTTGCTGGCTCCTGAATGTAAAGAGAAAGAAGGAAAAGGGTAAGACAGTGCAGCGTTTGAAGCCAGCAGCACTAAAAGAAAACACTCTCAGGAGTTGAAAATGTCTTCCAGTGGCTTTTTTAATGTGCTGGATTTGGTTCTGTGAGCAGGGAGCCCTTTGGGTGGGTTCAAACCCCACCTCAGTTCAGCCCTAGCCAACGTGGAGGGGCTGTTTGTGTCCTGCTTACAAATTGTGTTAGCCGGGGCAAAGAGAAAAGCTTAGTTCATGATAAAAAGAGTTCCCTCTGTGCTTTGTGCCAGTTCCCCGTTGCCGCATGTGAACTGAAGAGCGGGTTAACAAACACGGTGGCAGTCACAGATGAAACCTCTAAATATACCCATTGGCTTCCTGTTCGGTTGGTGGTTGTGCTCAGGAGCCCTGGCGAGCGCGGTTTGGACATCTCTGCGGTGTCCTGGCACCCTTTGGTGATGGGTGGTTAGTAGAGGAACCGCCAAGTTGTAGTTTGCAAGCATGGCTGCTGGAAGTCACCTTGTCATTGTCAGCGTGTAAGGAAGTCGTCTGCCTTTCTCTTTGCCTTCAGTTGTAGATAAAACTTATCTTCACCGTACAGTGGGCTTAATCCCTCCACTTCTTCCAGCCACCTCTGGGGATGCTCATTGCAATTTCTAGGTGGCCAGTTGTGCTTCTGAGGGCTGTGAAAGCAGAAGGAGAAGGTGTCCTCAGGCTTTTTGTCCCCATGTGAGGCAAGGTCTTGGCAACAAGAAGCATCCACAGCAGTCCCCATATCAAACTGTGCTGGGGCAACTGAGAGCAGCAGCTCATCTTGGGGCAGAGTTTCTGTTGCCTGCAAGTTGAAGATGATGATATTATTATTATCATTATTATTGCTACAACTAGTACTACTACTGTTATTATTTCCCCGTCACAAGTGAAATAATCTAGCAGCATCTCTTTCGTAGTAGATGCTAAAAGTTGTCCCTGCAGACAGCAGAGCAGCTTGGGGTTGGCACACTCTTCATCCGCAGAAGGAGCCTTCTCCTTTTCTAAATACAACTTGGTCACATTTTTAATCAGTTGTAAATAGAGAAATCATTAATTTTAACAATATGGTTCTGCTTGAATGTGTTATGTTCTCAAAGCAGCTCCTTGGCCTGCGGTTTTGGTTTCTTATTTCATTTAAGTAAGCTTTATCACTGATTGAAGTCTCATGTGGGAAGTTCGTTTTGGCATCTTCCAGCATAAAAATTAATTAGGTTGGAAATAACTTATTCTCTGGACATGCCTTTAACACAAACTTTCCTTGTACTGACAGAACAGCAACGGGTCATGCTGCTCAGTCGGTCTCCCTCGGGCCCCAAGAAGTACTTCCCTATCCCAGTAGAAAACCTTGAAGAGGAGATACGGATGCGATCAGCAGATGAAGGGAAGCTCTTCCGGGAGGAATTCAATGTAAGTTCTATTGTGGAGTGAAAAGTGGGGGGAAATCCAGACACCTGCCAATGTTAGTAATTCTTTCAAGAGTGTTTGGTGCGTGATGCTGGTATCTCAAAGTCTTGGCTTTCATATATGCTCTGCGGTGTGTGGCAGCCCTTTATCTGGACAAAATCCATAATGTTAACTGCTTTATGATATGGTGGTGCCAAACTGGTAATACATAAACTGCTTGATTGACACTTGCTAACATTGAAAGATGATCTTTAGTGTTTGCCTGAAGCTGGAGAAAAGGAGAATTGAATATGACTGTCCTTGGCATTGATTTTCTTTATGGTGGTGTAGGGTTTTTTGGGTCTTGGTGTATTTCACCTCTACGGGAAGTACTTAGAGGAGAAGACACAGTGTGGCCTTTAGTATCGCCATAGTGAGGTTTGACTTTATGGAGGGGATAGTTCGACCTTTTGCTCTCTGTTGCCATCCCATCACTTCCCTCTCTGTCCTAGCACATTCATTTCTCTGAAGCATCTCAACTTTAAGGTTTTTTCCTTTAATGTGTTGCCTTGGTCAGAAAAGAGGTTTATTTTCTACCCATAACCTGAGCTTTAGTTGCGTGTGGTCATATAAATGAGTTGTAACTGAAGCCTGTGGTGAGCTGCTGCAGGGCCAGTTTTGGTGGACAGATAGTGTGATGTGTTTCTCACACATCTGCATTTGGGGCCCTTTCCATGCTTTTTGTTATTTCTGTTTATTTCCTGTCACAGCAGAAGCAAGTAGCTTAAATATCAAATCTGGAGTTGTCAAAGAGCCGATGCACACATTGATTAGACAGTCTGTTAAGCCACCTTCTTAATTGGTAGCATATTTATATCTGCGATTTGGTTGATGATATATTTAAACCACACAATTTCAGTGCCGTAGCAGAGAGGGGGATTGTGGAGATACTTATCAGAGTTGACAAAATGAATGTGAAAACTCATTTGAGGAGACGTGTGTGTGGATTTTGACTCTCCTGATTAATTTGTTCTGTAGGAGCCAAACAAATCATCTGTTTTTATATTTAAAACCTGCTTCGCTTGGATCGTTTTCTGCACCGTGCTGTGGATGTGTGAATTTGTCTGAAAACTGGGGGTCCAGTCCCTAGAAATAAGTACTCCAAGCAGGGATGGTACATGAAGTCTGATCAGTGCTTTATGTGGGTTCATCTGTCCCTGCTCTGTCTCTTGTGGCAGCTTGCGTGGATGTATGAGCTGTTTGCTCAGTCCTGAGAGGGGAAGAAAGGGTGAAAGACAGTTGAAAAGTCAGAGCGATTGATATTGTAGCATAAACCCGGAGAGATGACAAACAGAAGTTGGTTATTGCAGCACTGGAAGGAAAGGAGCTGAGAGATCAAAAGCCATCAGCACAGACATCTGCGTGATAACATCTCCTTCAGAGCATCTCCCAGAGCTCAGCTCCATCCTCCCACCAGCTGAGGTTACACCTCTGCCTGCCCCTTGAAGCCAAATCCTGCAGGGTTTTGGTAGGTCCAAAGCTGTCACCTTTGCTGAAGGTGCTGGGTTGGAGTGGACCCTGACTGCAGCACTAGGCTGGGGATGCTCAGTGGATGGGGATGTGCTGGGGGATCTCAGCCTATTGTGGTCTTTGCTTCACACAGCCTGATCTGACATATCAGGGGGTCAGGCGTATATGGGAATGCAGATACAGGGTCTCCATTGGGAATTTCAAGCAGGTTTAGGTTGAAAATGGTGAGTCCATGAGCCAGTATTGGACAGGCACATGGACCGGCCAAAGAAGTTTGGTCCCAAGTGGTTCTTTTGGTGAAGAGGAGAAGAAAGCAAGTGCTGATAGATGAAGTCATGCAGCGGATAGAAAGGATCTTTGAGGATTGTTCTCTTATGTGCCTAATGGTATTCTTCAATACTTCTGATTTTATCCATAAAGCCTAAATTACCCTTAAGAAGTAAATTGTACTTCTTGCACTTGTGCACTAAGCAAGACAGCAAATACTCCTTCTACTCTCAGTTGCTTCGTTTTTAATTACTTGACTCCTTTGTGAACAGAGAGCATTGTGAAAATGATGTTCTTTCTTCACAGGGAAAAAAGAAAATCATCATAAAACCCCCACATTCCTTTCTGTGTGGGCCTTTAGAATCACAGAATAGTCAGGGTTGGAAAGGACCTTAAGATCATCCAGTTCCAACCCCCCTGTCATGGGCAGGGACACCTCCCACTAAACCATGCCACCCAAGGCTATGTCCAACCTGGCCTTGAACACCGCCAGTGATGGAGCATTCACAGCTTCCCTGGGCAACCCATTCCAGGGCCCCACCACCCTTACAGTAAAGAACTTCTTCCTTATATCCAGTCTAAACTTCCCCTGTTTACTTCTGTTTATTATCCACGCTGCAAGATGAGCTGGGTGTTGGATGTTTGGGGTGGTTACCTGTTGCCTCGATTTTCAGATGAATGTCTGAAAAACCTTCCTGTAAGAAATTGCTTTTAAAATCACCCTTTTGACTTGATTGGGATGTCCCTGTGCCTTGTTCTGTGAGAAAGAGGAGGAAATGTGCTCATGCTGGGGGAGATCGAGCCCCCGGAAGCTCCAGAGAGATCTCAGGATTCCTGTGAAGTGGGAGCAGATAAGACTGTGGTGGCAGCAGATGACCCAGCACCACCAAGACCCACCAGTTCCTTGTGATTCATGGAGTGATGGAGAGGGCACGATGAAGTGCATCCTTCATAAATCACATCATCTGCTCTGGAGAGAGGTGGGAGCAGCCAAAGGGGCTGTGCTTTGAACTGGGGTTCAACACCTAATCCAGGTCATGCACAACTGAGTTTTCTAGGAAAGACATCAGGGCTATTCAGGAATAAGTAGGAGGAAATGTTCCTTATAGAAGCCTGGAGTGGTTTGGGTTGAAGGGACCTTAAAGCCCATCCAGCTCCAACCCCTGCCATGGGCCGGGACACCTTCCACTAGAGCAGCTTGCTCCAAGCCCTTGTGTCCAACCTGGCCTTGAACACTGCCAGGGATGGGGCAGCCACAGCTTCTCTGGGCACCCTGTGCCAGCGCCTCAGCATCCTCACAGGGAAGAGCTTCTGCCTTAGATCCCACCTAAATCTCTCCTGTTTATTCCAGAGGTTTTCCATTATTTTGCCAGAGATAATTACTTTTCATGCGTCTTCCGCATGAAGATGCAGAACTTCTCTGGGTCTTTACTGGGGATTTGTTGCCTGGGTGTTGAAAGTGGAAGGATTTGTGTTTGAAGTGCTGGTGATATTGGTTTACACAAAATGTAAATTAAGTTTCTGTGTTTTATAAATCGTAAATGTATTTTTAATTAGCAAAACCCTGGGCTTCATTCAAATAAGGAATCAAGCAGTTTGCTAAGAGCAGCTTTCGTTTTCAGCTCTTTATTTAACATTCCCCTTTCTTTTACTTGAATTCACAAGTTAAAGTGATATTTAACAACCCAAACCCACAGGTGCACGTTGCTGTTTCCTCTCTGGTGGTAGCAAAGTCCTCCCCATACCCCCCCCTTTCATGTTCTGTCACCCTCACAACAGGGGTTGCTGCTTTTGAGAGGAAATTCCAAGCCCAGCTCTCTGCCAGGCAAGCAGGGCACTTGCTTTAAGCTCTGCAGTCGCTGACTGTTGTTTTCCCTTCCCCGATGCTATTCACACTGGGTGGTAGGAGGTAGAAGAAGGGTGGCGGAAGGTGGCTGTGCATTCCCAAACCTCTGGGGTTTTACCTTGGTGGGATACAAGATGCTGACGCTGGGTTATTTAGGAGTTCAATACACGAAGCTTAATGAAATCCAGTTCTTGTTCACACAGTTTGCAGGGCGGGCACAGCTAAAAGCGCATGGCAGAAGCCTCATGCCATGTCTCTTGATGAATCATAGAATCATAGAATAGCCAGGGTTGGAAAGGACCTTAAGATCATCCAGTTCCAACCCCCTGCCATGGGCAGGGACACCTCCCACTAAACCATGAATAGTGTGTATCTGACTCTCCCCTTGCCCCAAGCTCAGTGGTGGTGTCTCCACAGCTTCTGCCATGGCAGTGGAGGGGCTCCATCTCAAGCACTGCCTTGTTTTCATCTCATAATATCACAGAATAGTTTGGGTTGGAAGGGACCTTAAAGATCATCCAGTTCCAATCTCCCTCTGATGAGCAGGGACATCTTCATTTAGATCAGGTTCTGGGAAGCACATCCAGCCTGGCCTTGAATGTCTCCAGGGATGGGGCAGCCACCACCTCTCTGGGCAACCCGTGCCAGTGTTTTACCACCCTCATTGTACAGAATTTCTTCCTCACATGCAGCCTGAATCCCCCCTCTGTTAGCTTAAACCCATCACCCTTCACCCTCTTCCTCTCTGTGTCTTCCTTTCATTTGATTGCTGCGCGAGAGCGTTGGGTTTTGTTGTTGTTGGGGGTTTTTTTCAGCTTGACTAAATTTATCTGCAGCCTCAGATCTTGCTGATCCCTTGCAGAATTTGACGTGTGCTCGTACAGCAACTTCCCGCGTGAAACAACTGTGATTTGTGTTCTGTTTCCTCCCAGTGTTGGGCCCTCACCTGTGGACCTCAGCGAGGTGTTTGATACTGAAAGTTCTTCGCGGCAAACTATTAACAATCAAACTCTATATTGTTGAACCAACTGTTGTGGCTAAAAGTAGGAGCGGAGCGCGACAGAGCATCACATCCACGCGCTGGGTCACGGCGCTGTGAATCACCGCGGCAGATGGCAGCTTCGTTTCCTAAATAACTCTGATCTCTTGGGGGGGAAATTGCTTCTGTCTCCAAAACTGCTGAACTCGTTCTCTGGAGTGAAGTCTGCCGGGATGTAGGTTGCTGTTATAATGCAAGTTATTGCAAAGGAAGTTTAAAACCAGTGGTTTCATTCTGACGGATGCAGGGCAATGTGTATAGATGCAGTTTGTCACCAAGCCATGTGCACTCAAGAGTTAACTGTTCTCTAACCCATTGACTTCTCTATTTGTGGTTGTTTTTTTTAGTCCTTAACATCTGGATATGTGCAGGGAACATTTGAAATGGCAAATAAGGAGGAAAACAGGGAGAAAAACAGATATCCCAACATCCTGCCATGTAAGACATTACCTTTTCTTTTCGATCAGAGCATTACCTTTTCAATCAGAGCGTTAACTCTGGCACTGTGCAGGCTGGTAGTAGTGTTCATTTGCTGTTCAAGTAATGCAATTTCACTGTTCACAAATGTTGTTTATACAGTGTTTTGTGGCACGTCTCTGGTATTGATCTTCTCCTGTTAGGTTTTACTATAGTGGTTATATAGTGCTGTGCTATAAGGCGCTCATGGGGTTCTACCGGAATCCACTGTGTCAGGTGGATATTTTGGGATCTCACCTTGGTCTGGGGCAAGCAAACATGGAGAAGTTTGGACTTCCAGTACTGTAGAGCTGCAGTGACAGTGACCTCCAGGTTGAGAGCAATGCGAAGGGCTTAGGGAGAAAGTTTATTGATGAGAAATAGGGGCAATACAGGAGAGGGCTGTTTTGGGTGAAGTGTGTGCTTAGCCTGGCCTCTTGCTTGCAGGCAAACAACGTGTTTCAGATTGATAAACATGCTTGTAATGTGTTTTCTTCCAGATGACCATTCCAGAGTGATTTTGAGCCAAATCGATGGAGTCCCACCTTCAGACTACATTAATGCATCATATATAGATGTAAGTTGGCAGCTGCTCCATTCAGTCTCCCCCAGCCTGTGTTTGCGCTGGGATTGCCCCTGCCCTTGGCCTTGTTGAACTCCATGAGGTCCACTTGGTCCCACCTCTCCAGCCTGGCCAGGTCCCTCTGGATCTCATCCCTTCCCTCCAGTGTGTCACAGCACCACACAGCTCAGTGTCATTGGCAACTTGCTGAGGGTGCTCGATCCCACTGTCCATGTCACAGACAAAGATGTTAAACAGCACCAGACTCAATACTAAAGAATAGGTATTTTTCTGATGGCATATGTTGGCATTTCATCTTTTAACTTCTCTGTTTTTCTACAGGGTTATAAAGAAAAGAATAAATTTATTGCAGCACAAGGTAATGTATTCTCATTTCTCTATTCCCTACACCTTATGGCGAACATTCAATTTTAGATGTGTTTTACAGGTTATTTTCAGCTGCAGATTGTGGCCAAGTATGAGGTGGGATTTAGAGGTTGGTCTTGGAACCAAATAGCAGTGAGTGTGAGGTAACACACTGCATTTAGACCTGCAGATGCTCTGAGTGAAGAGGCTCACCTTGCCCCCTCAACTCCTGCTTTACTTCTCTTTAAAATTGATGTCTCCTGATTCTACAGCAATCCTGATATGGAAGGGAGCATTTTCACTGGAATTCTTATGCTGTTTCAGTCACAAATTTGGGGAATCCCAGACAATACAAAACAATAGCTGCCCCTGCCCTTCAGAAAGCATAGAATCCTAGACTGGTTTGGTCTTAAAGCTCACCCAGTTCCAACCCCTACCATGGGCAGGGACACCTTCCACTAGAGCAGGTTGCTCCAAGCCCCTGTGTCCAACCTGGCCTTGAACACTGCCAGGGATGGTTCCTGTCCTGGACAGCAGGATGAGCAGCTCTCAGACAGTGGTTTGCTGTCGTCACAGGCAGTGTTGGACCTTGGTATGCGGCAGAACTGCCAAGTGAAAATACTAAATGATGCTCCTGCCATAGTCTGCTCAAGAGAGTGTGTTTCAAGAGAGAAGATACCTGCTACAAACGTGTTTGGGTGTATATGCTTCTGTCTGCAGGACCAAAGCAGGAAACAGTTAATGATTTCTGGAGGATGATATGGGAGCAGAAGTCAGCCGTGATAGTCATGTTAACCAACCTGAAAGAAAGGAAAGAGGTAAAGAGCTTTGGTTTGCTCTGAGGTGTCTCTAGGAGAGCGTGCTCCAAAAGCAGTCATGGCTGCTCAGCATCTGGCCATTCGTGTTTCTGCCTACTTTCTTCTCCAGCCCCTGTTAGCACATGGGGGTTTCTGCTCATACACGTAGTTTTCATTTCCAAAACACAAGTTCGGACAAACTGACCTGAAGGAAACTGTTCCAAAAGCTAACTTCGTCCTGTGTAGCCCATAGCCAAAAGCAAATTCTCGTGCCTGAGCTTTTATCACACCAAAGCTGCTGCTTTAGGAGAGTAACACTGTTCCTTCCTGTCCCCCCATTCCTCCTCATATGCATCTTGCTGCTCGCATTGTGTGACTTTGTACTGGCTGAATGCTGAGACACACATAAGTGTGAAACACTGAACGTGATTCCTGCTTCACAGACTTGAGAAGCTAAGTTGAAATGTTAAGGAAATAAAAACATAAAAGATACTCTTTAATTGTTTCCTTATATTTCCTTTTCCCCTGTGGGACAGTTTGGCACACTAAGCATGCTGCATCCTTACTTGAAATACATCTAAAGTCATCAAAAACTTATGCCTTAGGAAAAAACTTTGTTTCCCAAGTGGCTGGGGGAATGGGAAGAGGCAGAAGCCACCCAGTGGTGCAGAACCGGGCTTCTCTTGCTCCTCAAGGGCTCCTGCCAGTGGAGAAGTATGGGGATAAGCAGCAATAGCTGGCCTTGGCAAGGAGATGGAAGAGAATGCAGTTGTGAGACATTGTGGAGTCATATCGTGGTGTGAAAGTTGGTCTTCATACCTATTTTGTGCATTTTTTACAGGAACAAAAATGTATTGCAGGTACCCTCAGCTCACTGCAGTCATGAGGACAGGCATTCCTTGTCTGCCTCTTTACAGTAGTACTTCTGCCTTGTTCTACTAGTAAGTTGATGAAGCTATTTGCTATTAGCTTGATGAAGCTCAAATGGCAAAGGCAGTCTGTAAGAAGAGCCTATTCCCAGTATGAGAAGCCAGCACTGTTAAATCTGGGTGTTCCAGATAGGGACTGCCTTGCATTTCACACCTCAAAATTGGACTCAAGGCTTCGCAGTCCCCATTGTTAGGCACCCCCTAAAGAAAACCCCACGCAACCTGAAAGCTGTTTAGGTCTGGCTAGGTTCAAAAACAGCTCCAAAGCTCTTCTCACCTTCTCTGCATAAATTTAAGCATCAACAGCACTAGCAAAGTGTTAAAGTTGTGTTGTGCCAGATGAGAAACTCTGCATAACTGTATTCATACTTACGTATCCTATCTTTGTTGTTTTATGAGTAACCAGCAAAGAAAGTAGACTTCTTGTTAAACTCACTGTGTGTTTGAACAGGAAAAGTGTTATCAGTATTGGCCTGACCAGGGGTGCTGGACTTATGGAAATATCCGAGTGTCCGTGGAAGATTGCATAGTTCTGGTAGACTACACCATCCGCAAGTTCTGTGTTCAGTCAGTAAGTACGGGCAGTGCTCCTGATGGGAATTCACTTTAAGTTTGAAAGCAGATTGTTACGGTGTCAAATGTTTGCTTAAAAGAAATTCAGGGAATTTGAGTGCCCGGAGAAGTTGTGGCTGCCCCATTTCTGGCACTGTTGTTTGGGTTGGGAGGGTTTCCATGGTTTGGGTTGGAAGGGACCTCACAGCTCCTCCAGTTCCAACCCCTGCCACGGGCAGGGACACCTTCCACTGGAGCAGCTTGCTCCAAGCCTCATCCAACCTGGCCTTGAATAATCTATGGTAATTTTACTCTGTGTTTGTGTTTTACATATGCTGTAAACTTCCTTGACTCAGGCTCTAAATGTTGCAGGAATTAGTCACAAATAACCACAGCAGTTTATATATAAACCTGTGCATGAAAAACGAAATGTCAAACTTGAGCTCTGTGTGTTTCCTGCAGCTTCATGATGCTTGTAAAGCTCCGAGGCTTGTTACACAGCTTCACTTCACCAGCTGGCCTGATTTCGGGGTGCCTTTCACTCCTATTGGGATGCTGAAATTCCTGAAAAAGGTCAAAGCATTGAATCCTGCCCATGCTGGACCCATTGTGGTTCACTGCAGGTATGTATGTGCTCTTCAAGCCATTCTCTTAGCTTGGCCTAGAGTTACATGTGTAATATCAAGGCTAAATTGTAATCTGCTCATAGGCTGTGGAGTGTATGTGTATGTATGTGTATTTGCTTACATATGTATGTATGCAAAGGGCTACATAATGTGTATATTATACAATATCCTGAGCTTTTTGAGAGCCTAGGGTCAAAACCATTTCAAAAGGTCTTTGCTGTCACTTTAATACTCAGTCAGGAGTTGTTGTTCGTTGTTTGTTTCTTTTTTATCCGTGAGTGATATCCAGTGTTCGGTATAAATATGCTCCTTTGTCAGCAAAACAAGACTTGTAATGCAACTCTGTGACCTTTGCCACTGAATGCTCCTCTGGGAATTCGTCCCCCACTTCTCCCACAATGAGATTGCAGTTTGCTATGTAAATCAGCCATTAAATGCCTAGAAAGTTTGGAATAAAGACTTGCATTAAAGAGACTTCAATGCTGCAGTTTTAAGAATGTCCTACATAGCAATGCAGAACATATTCCCACTCATTTGGTCACACACACATGAACATCCTGCTATTAAAGCCTTGTGCTAAACTGAATTCTTGTGGTAATGAGACCGCAAACTAAAACTCCAAATCAGTTTTAAGGGACTAATTGCAATCTCTATAGCAACTGGAAGCTCACAGCTGAGCAGGAAGTGTCTTTTCAGGAACAATTATCATAGAATGAAAAGAAGCTTCGTCTTTCCGGGTCCAGTTTTAAGGGAATGGTTGTAGATTCCTGTCTTTTGTCTCTTTCTCTTGCCTGTATCAGGCACTTAGAAATTCACTCCAAGAGTCGTTGAAGTGTATGCTACTGAAAAAGCATGTTTGTCCTGGCCAAGCTCGCCTTTTTGGCTCTCCATTTCCATCCAGGTCTCATCTTTTCTCCTAGGTGTTATACGTAAGAGGCTTAATAAAAGCATTAAATGGGAAAAGGAGATTTTAGTAGTCTCGCATAGTCTTTCCTTTGAGAAAGCCACAATGGTTTTATATCATTTTACCATGATGTTCTGTGGAGACTTATACTGGGCTTGAGCTTTATTTTGCACCCACGGGAAATTCTGTGCTTAGTTTAATTAGCAGAAGTAGAGACAAAATAGAGGGAAATATAAAATAAACTCCATAAAAATCTGCAGAGATTTAGATATAATGTAGCATAATTGTCCAGCGGGACACAGCAGCACCGATATGTGTCAGTGCTGGGGGCTGATGCAGCGCTTCAGCCTGTGTGAGGAATAAAGGACCAGAGAGGTGACACTTCATTTCCGTCACGGATCAGGATGTGACACTGTTGAATTGTTGAGAAGAGGAAGGGAAACTCATCGAGAGTGAGTAACCGTCCGTTTTTAGTGAGCCTTTATACAAACATCACCCAGAAACTTCTCAAGCGGAGTCTTTCGGAAGTTAATAAAACACTAATTTAGCATTTGGAAGGAGCAAAGAACAGATAAAATGAGGGGAAACCAGGATTTTCTGCCTGTTTTTCCCCAGAAGTTTTCAGGAATGCAGTTTTTGAGTGCACAGAGAGCTATACTGAGGAATAGCTGAGTAACGGAATACCCCAGCACAGGCTAAGGATGGATAAAAGGGAACTTGAAAGGCAAATGTCAAGGATGGCAAAATTACTAGCTTCAGCAGGAACATACAAGGATTGAATTAAGCTCTGCTCAGAAGTCAGGTAACCTTGGGGCAGAGGCACGGGGATGGAACAAGGGTATGTGAAAAGGGACTGTGTATGTAAAAGGAATAGACATGAGGAAGCTGAGTGTGGAGTTCAGTGGGTAAAAGCGCACAACGAAGGGCTAGTGTGAGCTGGCAATGGATGAGCTATGCTGAGAAGTGGCTTCCAGGGCACATCAGGAAGAGGAAAATCTCTGTAACCTGTGAGTCATGACACTAGGACTTGAGATGAACTCATCCGTGGTGACAGAGGTCAAACATGAATGAAAGGAAGCGAAAGGGCAGGGAGCTTTGGCCACCATGGGGTAGGAGCTGCTCCATGGCCCGTGGTCCATGGCCACAGAGGGGCTGGGGAGAACGTGTTTGTATTGGGATGTGGCTGGGCAAGGAGGGCGGGGAGCCTGCCAAACCTATCATTAAACACAAAGGCATTTGAAGGTAGAAGGTTATGGCAGGGTTGTTGACTGTGAAGAAGTGTGAAGTCTTGGTGGAGGTCTGTGGTACTCCATGGGTCTGCGCATCTCCATTGGTTGCCTGGAACAGGAGGACCTGGCAGCACATGTTTCACATGGCGTTTGTTGTTAAATGATACGTATGTACATATGAACTGAGTCATATTATGCATGCAATAATCTTTTACTGGTGTTAGTTGAAACCTAGCATTGCTGAGCATTGATGTTTGTCTTGGAGCAAGTTGGGATGGAGGAGAGATTTTTGTCGTGTTTCAGAAGGTGTTTGTGGACATCACATCTGTCGCTGTACAAAGTGAGCTAGCAGGAGGTTAAAGGAGAGCTATTAATGCCTAGCACAGGATGCCATGCCCTTTTCCTCTGAAAGGAAGAGCTGAAAGTGGCTGGAGTGGTCAGATTTATAATGATCGTGCTCCCTCTCGTGGTTCTTGAAGGTATAAAAGAGAGGATTTGAGGATGGCGGAGTGAAGTGCAGAGCTTGTAACAAGTAGCACGAAAGAGCAACCAAGAAAACAGCTAAAAGTTAAGAAAAAGACATTTAAAATGTCATCTTAGGCTGAATTACTTTCGCTGGTCAAGCAGATTTTTTTTTCCAAAGGTCTTTTCTGATATAATTCTGATTTTATCCTTTCTGATCTGTTAAGAGGTGACTTTTACGTGAAGAAGTTACCTATTTTTTGCTATCATTATTGAAAAAATGAAGTTTTATGTCTCACAGTGAGCATTTCAGTCCGGTATAAACAATGCAAGCTCTACCTGTGTCATTGCTGTAGCAATTCCTGCAGACTTGGTAATTCCATAGAGGTTTATGGTTGTTTCTCTTCCCTTCCCAAGCGCTGGTGTGGGCCGCACGGGCACATTCATAGTTATTGATGCCATCATAGACATGATGCACGCGGAGCAGAAGGTCGATGTCTTTGAGTTTGTCTCAAGGATCCGTAACCAGCGGCCGCAGATGGTTCAGACCGACGTAAGTGGCCTT
The DNA here is from genome assembly GCA_039720435.1 of Amazona ochrocephala. Lineage (NCBI taxonomy): Eukaryota > Metazoa > Chordata > Aves > Psittaciformes > Psittacidae > Amazona > Amazona ochrocephala. Next base: position 2,716,201 of record CM077881.1, on the reverse strand, counting down.
TAATAAGTTGGAATCACAGCTTTTCCTGCCCAGAGAAGAATATCCTCCTGTATTTCCGCTCTGATATGCATCCCAGTGTGTCCTGTTCTGTTGCATGCCTGGATAACTGGGAAACAAACCTAGTAGAAGGATGGGGCTAGGGAAGAAGACAAAGGCATGTTAGGGCTGTGAAGAGCACCATAAGGCACATCATCTTTAGGTATCCAGGTTTCCCCATGCACATGAGAGTGGAATTTTAGAGAATGGGAGCAATGTAACAAGAAAAATATTTTAGCTTAAGGTATGTTTTGGCAATTAGTAGATTGTGGACCAAAGGAAAAAGATGAGAAAGTGCCAGAATTCATAGTTTCACTTCCTTGTCCTGCAATACGCTTACCTGCCTCTTTGTTCTTTCCAGATGCAATACTCCTTCATTTATCAAGCCTTACTTGAATACTACCTCTACGGTGACACGGAGCTGGATGTGTCCTCCTTAGAAAAACATCTACAAACATCCCACAACGCAGCACCAAACCTTGTCAAAATAGGGCTAGAAGAGGAATTTAAAGTAAGTATGACACAGGATTAGTAAGTGTGGAAACATGTAAGCCCAAAAGATAGCTCAGAAGCAGAAGTGTAGCCTTAAGAGAAAAGGTCCATCAAAACAATGACTTGGTTTGTTTTGTGCTTGTAGTGAATGGGTCTGCGGAGCCAGTGAATGGGGCCTTGAATAACATCCTGTTCTGCAAATGCTCATTCAAAGCTGCCTGTTTTAGGGCACTTTTCCGATAGTTTTCTGTTTGTTTATGAAAGAAAAATGGCATTATTCTTTGGGTCTGGTGCTAGGTGCCAGATCAGATAATGCTGGAAGAGGGAGCTGGATTCCAGGCAACTATTTTGCATCTCAAGGGGAATGTTAACTCAGCGATGACTGACAGCAGAGAGAGTTCCAAAGAATGTACACATCTTGTGCTGCATGTCCACGTCTGTCAGGAAAAGGAAGGAAAATCAGCATTTCTGTGTAGTGGAGAAACCCCAAATGCAGAGAGCGACCACACTGGCTGTTTGTGATAGTGTTTTAAAATGGACTTTGTTGTCTGAGAAGCAGTTAGAACTTTTCAAGGGCTCATGCTGTGCTAAAATATTTATTCATAGACTCATGGAATAGTTAGGGTTGGAAAGGACCTTAAGGTCATCCAGTTCCAACCCCCCTGACATGGGCAGGGACACCTCCCACTAAACCATGCCATCCAAGGCTATGTCCAACCCGGCCTTAAACACTGCCAGGGATGGAGCATTCACAACTTCCCTGGGTAACCCATTCCAGTGCCTCACCACCCTTACAGTAAAGAATTTCTTCCTCAGATCCAATCTAAACTTCCCCTGTTTAAGTTTGAACCCATTACCCCTTGTCCTCTCACTACAGTCCCTCATGAAGAGTCCCTCCCCAGCATCCCTATAGGCCCCTTCAGGTATTGGAAGGCTGCTATGAGGTCTCCACGCAGCCTTCTCTTCTCCAGGCTGAACAGCCCCAACTTTCTCATCCTATCTTCATACAGGAGGTGCTCCAGTCCCCTGATCATCCTCGTGGCCCTCCTCTGCACTTGTTCCAACAGTTCCATGTCCTTTTTATGTTGAGGACACCAGAGCTGCACACAATACTCCAAGTGAGGTCTCACGAGAGCAGAGTAGAGGGGCAGGATCACCTCCCTCGACCTGCTGGTCACACTCCTTTTGATGCAGCCCAGGATACAGTTGGCTTTCTGGGCTGCAAGCACACACTGCAGCCGGCTCATGTTCATTTTCTCATCCACCAACACCCCCAAGTCCTTCTCCACAGGGCTGCTCTGAATCTCTTCTCTGCCCAACCTGTAGCTGTGCCTGGCATTGCTCCGACCCAGGTGGAGGACCTTGCACTTGGCATGGTTAAACTTCATCAGGTTGGCATCAGCCCACCTCACAAGCGTGTCACGGTCTATAGGTAGGTCTAAAATGTTAAATGACACCTTGATGGTAACTGGAGTTCTCACTTCCCTTTGAAGGATTAATCTAATTAGAAATTGAGATCAGGAAAAACAAAGATGTAGAAATGAAGGTGAAAATATGTCTGATATAGAAACAAGTTTCATTTCATACAAATGAAAACATCAAGTATTCTCCTTTTTCCGGCATTCCTAAGTTTGGTTTTGCTGTCACTGTGCCAGCAAGGCTGCATTGAAGTGCAGAGAACAACCTTTGGTTCTGGTGTGTATTCTGAAAAGGACTTAAGATGGTCCAGGATCACTGAGCCCACCTACACCCAAAAAGAGTGGAGCTGTTTTGTCGCCACTGTGACAGTCTCTGACACAAAGTCTATTGGACACAGTATTACAGAGTAGCTGAGAAGTGATTTCTCAGAGGGTAGGGGATTCTTTTAATAGCATGTTGCTGGTACTAGAGATTTACTGGAACAGAGATAGGCTTCTGAACGCCACGCTTGGGTGGGCCAAAAGTGTCTTAACCCCCCCCCCCCGAAGAAATCCAAACTGACCCAAAATGGTAAAACCCACTGTTATTTTGCAGCCTTTAAAGTTTATTGATAAGCCTTGGGAGGATGTTCAGATTCTTATATATCAATATGGGAAACATACATGACTATTTTTCTTAACTCGTTTTTATACACGGGCCAATGAAGTGGGTTTCGTGCCAAGTCAGCTGGCTCTGACTCTGTTACACTTTCGTGCCTAATAAAGGCACTTAGGAACTCTCTTTAGTACCAGGTCTGGTGAATGAGAACAGTGTTTTCTGATCCTCATTTGTGTGTTTTATTGCAGAAGCTAACAAACGTCCGGATAATGAAGGAAAACATGAGAACTGGCAACCTTCCAGCAAACATGAAGAAAGCCAGAGTCATCCAGATTATCCCATGTAAGAGATGGGCTTCTTATATATAGAAATAAGTGCTATGGATACCTGATGACCCCTCAGGCTGCTGGGAATGCACACTTACACTTGCAACAAGTTGTATGTTGACAATAACACAGCTCTGTTGGGATAACTCCAGAGCAGAGGTCCTGCCCGGATACAGAAACTGGAATCCTGCAATTAATTACTGCATATAGTGTCATGGAATTGATTTTTGTTGGAGGGACCCTAAAGCACATCCAGTTCCAGCCCCTGCCATGGGCAGGGACACCTTCCACTGGAGCAGCTTGCTCCAAGCCCCTGTGTCCAACCTGACCTTGAACACTGCCAGGGATGGGGCAGCCACAGCTTCTCTGGGCACCCTGTGCCAGCGCCTCAGCACCCTCACAGGGAAGAGCTTCTGCCTAAGAGCTCATCTCAATCTCCCCTCTGGCAGGTTAAAGCCATTCCCCTTGGCCTGTCCCTACATCCGTTGTCCAAAGCCCCTCTCCATGTTTCCTGCAGCCCCTTTAGGCACTGGAGCTGCTCTAAGGTCTCCCCTTAAGGAGCCTTCTCTTCTCCAGGCTGCCCCAGCCCAGCTCTCTCAGCCTGGCTCCAGAGCAGAGCTGCTCCAGGGCTTGCAGCATCTCCATGGCCTCCTCTGGACTCGCTCCAAGAGCTCCATGTCTTAACGTGAAAAAGTTTGAACTGCTCTGCATGTAAAATTGAAACGCTTTCAAACCCTCTTGTACCTTGCAGAGTGGTAGTTGTGGGGTTTGCTTCATTTTTACCTAGAATACACTTTTTGGGGGTGTTTCCATTTGCCGTCCCCTTGCGTTTGTTGTTCTCTCTGCAGGTATATCTGCTCTGAATTGCTAAAGAATGTACTGATACAAACAGTATCTTCTCCTTACAAAGTGTAATGGGCTCATAAAGTGTCTGCAGACAGTTGAATGAATTGGTTTTTACTCTGTCAATATAGAGTGTGTTACCATCAGGTATTTTTCAGCTTCACCTTCTAAACCAGTGTATTTGTGTGTGGTTCCGTGCATAATCTGGAGCAGCACTGTAATGTCTGCAGCTGAAAATGGAAGTTTCAGACCTCACCGTATCCTGCGTGAATGGAAAAGCGACAGCAGCAAAACCAGTGCCCTCCTCCTGCTCCACACTCTTACTACATCCTGGATAAGGGCTTTGAGACAGATCCAAGATGTTACTGGTTTTGTTCTTTCACAGATGTAAGCATGGAGCAGTCGGTACCCAGTTACCAATAGTAAGACTGTTTTCTTTCAGATGATTTTAATCGAGTGATTCTGTCCATGAAAAGAGGGCAAGAGTACACGGACTACATCAATGCTTCCTTCATAGACGTACGTATCAAAGCATTCATGTATTTAAACTGCAAGTCGGATATTTTGCTGGTGCTGATAAGTCTTTTTAAAGGGACACAATCAGCTGATGAAGAACGTGACCTGTTTTGTTTGGGTTTGGCTTATGAGAGTTTCCATACATTTCTTATCTGGCGTTCTCATTTTCAGTTTAAATGGTTGTGGAATTTAAATGTTCTGGTAGTATATATATATTTCTAAGTCTGGTATATATCGTATCTGCTATGTAGTTAGGGTTAGCATCTCATTGCGAAATCTGTTCGGTTACCTATCACTGCCGAATTTCATCCTTTCAGCCACGGCTGTAAGAAGTCATAAAACACAAGTCAGGATTGTGAATTTAGGTATTTTTTCCTTTATTTCTGGCAATAAGCAAGACTTGGGTGGGCTCAGTGTCACCAGCTCTGTTGTAACCATCACACTGTTGAGCAGCATGGCGGATGGGAAGCACCGGTTTAAGTACCGATCGTGTCTCTGACCATCATCCCCATCCCTCTCGCTCTCACATGTCACAACACGAGCAGATCCTGATCTTTCTCCGCAGGGCTATCGCCAGAAGGATTACTTCATTGCCACCCAGGGACCGCTTCCACACACGGTGGAGGATTTCTGGCGGATGGTGTGGGAGTGGAAGTGCCACACCATTGTTATGCTCACCGAGGTGCAAGAGAGGGAGCAGGTACGTGTCCCGCAGCCCCCAGCTGCACAGCAAAGCACTTGCTATTAACACCTCTGAAATACGAGCATTAACATTAGAGCCACTTTGGTTGCCTACCAAGTCTGCCTTTCCTAAGATGAGCCCTTGCTTCACTATTTGGTGCGGACCAATGTTGCTGCTTTTACTTGAATTGTCACAAAACCCACCAAAACAAGTGAAAATGATGGCTTGTAGAAGGGCCCAGTTCACAGGAAAAGCATTAAATTTGTGGGGGTGCCTGACATGGAATAGCCACGTGGGATTTGGGAACATCAGGACAAGGCTTTTGTGAGGACTTCCATCTCTGTTCTGCCAGTAGAAGCTCCAGTGGCTTATTCTGAACCTCTCCTAGTATATAATTCATCAATAGAGGGAGTTCTGTAGCACCTCTGCGTGCTGCAGTTTAAGATTCAGGGTGTTTTAGTGCTGTGAAATGTGCTTTACTGGTGGTTTTGGGAGGGTTTTTAACAACACTGCACTGCTTTCAGGAGTTAATATTTTACTCTAATCCATTTTAAAGCAGTATTTGGCATCTGACTCCCAAGCCTTTATCGTCATAATGGTTTATAATACAGGAATATCTCATTCCTGTGTTCTTGGTTATTAGCCTTTTCATGACACTGTTTAGGACACGTTTATTCTGTATGGCAGCTCCTGCATCAGAGATTCGTGACAACGTGGATAAGTGGGACAAAAATTAAAGGAACATTTACAGTTCTCTCTCAATTTTGCAGGAAAAGTGCTGCCAGTACTGGCCATCGGAGGGCTCTGTAACTCACGGAGAGATAACGGTAGAAATAAGGAATGACAGCCTGTTAGATGCCATAAGTGTAAGGGACTTCGTAGTGACATACAACCAGGTAATGTTTTTATGAGATGAAGGGGCTTTTTGCACTTGAGGCATTTAAAATTACAATTATACAAGCTAAATTAGGGGTTTTCTATCTGAAGATAAATGTGGTTGATCAACGTCTGACACAGGGGTGTGGGGTTGGTCGTTTAGGGGTGTTTAAGTCTTCTTGTTGCTGTTGCTCTTGTATTTTCTACCCTCTCCCACGACATAAAGGGAAATTGGATTCCAGAGTTTTAAATCCCAGGAAGCCTTTCACAGCACATGGACCTGCCTCTGCCTTTATGTTTCCCTGTTACAGGCATGATCTATTCAGGCTGATTTTTGACCTTCTCGGCACACATCTCCTCACTGCATTATTCCTGTAGGATCTGATTCGCATTGCTGGTGGACATGCTGAAAGCACCAAGCATCAGCAGAGACCCAATGTTTGCAGCTCTGTGCTTGCAAGAGTTAGAATCATAGACTCATAGACTGGTTTGGGTTAGAAGGGACGTTAAAGCTCATCCAGCTCCAGCCCCTGCCACGGGCAGGGACACCTTCCACTGGAGCAGCTTGCTCCAAGCCCCTGTGTCCAACCTGGCCTTGAGCACTGCCAGGAATGGGGCAGCCACAGCTTCTCTGGGCACCCTGTGCCAGCGCCTCAGCACCCTCACAGGGAAGAGCTTCTGCCTAAGAGCTCATCTGAATCTCCCCTCTGGCAGGTTAAAGCCATTCCCCTTGTCCTGTCCCTACAGGCCCTTGTCCAAAGCCCCTCTCCAGCTTTCATGCAAGTATTTAAGGTAAAATCGTGTTTCCATTTTGAAGCAGCAAGAGGATAAACCTGGTGTTTTCCTGCACACAGAGTAACCAGGAAAAGCAAAGCAGGCTCGTTCGGCAGTTCCATTTCCATGGGTGGCCAGAAATTGGGATTCCTGCAGAAGGAAAAGGGATGATCGATCTGATTGCGGCTGTCCAAAAGCAGCAGCAGCAAACAGGCAACCACCCCATCACTGTGCACTGCAGGTGAGAGGCACCTCTTCTTCCCACTATTAGCTAAGGAACCGGCTTGCTTTTCCCCTTCCTTTTTCCTTTTCTTAGTGTTTTTATGACAGTTTTCCTCCGTGATGGAGTGGACCACATCCATTAAAAGACAATCAATAAAAACTAGGAAAAAGATAGGGAAAAAAGAAAACCTAGTATTGTATAAAGGATTTTTGCCTTGTCTTTTGCTAAACCAGCAGATGATGATGGTGGACTTGATGGGCAGGAGTAAACAGACCTATTGTTACCTGGGGTGTTGGAGTCATGCACCTGAGCTTTGCTAAATGCTGTGATGATGAAAGTGGAGCTGTGGGTGTGTTGAGGTGATGGGTAATACACCCACCAGTACAGCGCTCCAGTGTTCTGTCAGCATCAGAATGCTGCTGGTTTTTACAGACTATCAGGAGAATTAAGTATTGCCCTGCCCGGAGCTGAAGGTGAAATGTGCTCCTGTCCTCGGAGGCAGAAAGTAATACTTACATTAATGCTAAGAGGCAGCTCGTGTGTCACTTGATACACATCAGCTGGAATACAGCTTTTGTCCTGGATTTTCATGTGGGTTTTTTTGGTGCCTCTTTTATCTCTGTTATGTTTCCCCTTCCCTCCCTTCCTTTTCCCCTTCCCTCCCTTCCCTTTTCCCCTTCCCTCCCTTCCCTTTTCCCCTTCCCTCCCTTCCCTTTTCCCCTTCCCTCCCTTCCCTTCTCCCCGCCCCTCCCTTCTCCCCGCCCCTCCCTTCTCCCCCGCCCCTCCCTTCTCCCCGCCCCTCCCTTCTCCCCCGCCCCTCCCTTCTCCCCGCCCCTCCCTTCTCCCCTCCCCTCCCTTCTCCCCTTCTCCCCCCCTTCTCCCCCCCTTCTCCCCCCCTTCTCCCCCCCTTCTCCCCCCCTTCTCCCCCCCTTCTCCCCCCCTTCTCCCCCCCTTCTCCCCCCCTCTCCCCCCCCTCCCCCCCCTCTCCCCCCCTTCTCCCCCCCTTCTCCCCCCCTTCTCCCCCCCTTCTCCCCCCCTTCTCCCCCCTTCTCCCCCCCTTCTCCCCCCCCTTCTCCCCTCCCTTCTCCCCTCCCCTCTCCCCTCCCCTCCCCTCCCCCCTCCCCTCCCCTCCCCTCCCCTTTTTCCTTTCTTGCCTTTCTTGCCTTTCTTTTTTCCCCCTGATTTTTGCTTTCTTTTTTCCTTCCCCCTCCTTTTTTCCCCCCTTTTTCCCACCCACTCTTCCCTGCTTTTCCTCCTTGGGCTTCCTCCCTCCTCCCCACCCCCTTTTTTTTCCCCCCATTCTTTCCCTTTTTTTCCCCCATTCTTTTCCTTTTTTCCCCCCATTCTTTTCCCTTTTTTTCAAGCTCCACATTGTGCCTCTGTTTTTCCAAGTGACAGATTCAGAGTGCAGAGATTTACCAAGCTTTAAATTTGTATTTTTCTGTACTACATCTGCTGATTTTAAAACAGACAAAAAAAAGCAGCAGTGAACGCCGTGTTGTGCCTTGTCCTGACTCCCAACTCATCCCTTGTTTTTCAAGTATTTAAAGGTTAAAAATCAAAGCTTATTCTGTTCTTCCGTTCCATTCAATGAATAGAATGGAATGGAATGGATCAGAATGGATTGGAATACTTAGGATTGGAAAGTTCCTTAAGGTCATCCAGTTCCAGCCCCCCTGCCATGGGCAGGGGCACCTCCCACTAAACCATGCCACCCAAGGCTCTGTCCAACCTGGCCTTGAACACTGCCAGGGATGGAGCATTCACAACTTCCCTGGGCAACCCATTCCAGTGCCTCACCACCCTCACAGTAAAGAATTTCTTCCTCAGATCCAATCTAAACTTCCCTGTTTCAGTTTGAACCCGTTACCCCTTGTCCTATCACTACAGTCCCTCATGAAGAGTCCCATCCCGGTTTTAGTAACTATTCCCTATCAAAGCTATCCCCTTTCAGTGTAGAGCCACTGTTTGGTTGATGTCAAATAGTCCCTAATTAGTGCCATCAGTAGAGTGAAAGAAATCTCTGTTTGGTTATGTTTGTTTGGGGTTTGTTTTATTGGGTGTCATGGGGTTTTTTTTGCTATAGAGTTAGGCATAATAAATCCAGTAATATTTACTGAAATATATTTTTGGTTCCACAGATGTAAAATAGATATGTGACAAAATATACTCATTGAACATACAGAAACAAAAGACACTTGTTACTTTTAGTGCACTAAGTTTCTTATTGTAGTCCAGGTTGAGGCAGAGCCAGTAGATTTTAGTTTCTGATCTGTACTACCGCTTTGTGTGTAGTCTTGCCTTAGTTTGTCCGTATGTTAATATCTCTGTTTAAGAAATGGCTTTGGTCCTGAGATTCACTGAAATCATTACAGACGAATATGACATTTTCCATCAAATTGCTTTGGAACAACAATGATGATAGTAATAGTAGTAGTAATAACAGTAACAACAACAATAATGCTTTCATATCTGTCCACCATGTGGTAGTATAAATCACAGCCTAACAGAAAGCTGTGGGTTTGATTGCACAGTGCTTCTTTGCATTATAACCAAGTCTTGGAACGGAAACGCTGAAGGTTGTGTTCTCCCCCATCAGTAATAAAACCGAAAGCAGAGTGTGGGAACACTGAAATTCTCTGTTGAACCTGTTGAATGCAGATTTGAGTGTGCAGCTTTGCCAGCTCCTGATTTGAGTCTCAGACCTTGCTGAGGGTGGCTCAGCCAGCTCAGCATCATCCACCTTCATACAGAAGCTCTCAGTAATGAGTCTTCATTGGTTCTAACCTGGCTCTGAGTTAATGGCCATTAATCCTGTCTCCCTTTTGGCATAGGCAAAGTGACAAAATAAGCACAAAAAAATGAGTGTAAGTTGGGTAATAGTCATATTTGGCTATTTCATATCACTGTTACTTCTCATTTAACATTTTTATCCTGCTGTATGTCAAGCCATTGTGTTTATGTTGCAGTGCTGGCGCTGGAAGAACAGGTACATTCATAGCACTCAGCAATATTCTGGAACGGGTGAAGGCTGAAGGGCTCTTAGATGTATTTCAAGCTGTGAAGAGCTTAAGACTGCAAAGGCCACATATGGTGCAGACACTGGTACGATGTTTAGCAATGCGGATCTTTGTCAAAGGATGTCTGTAAATATTCTTGTGGGAGGAGAACAAAGGGGGGTTTTTTGCAGGTTGAAATAAATTATGTATGAAGGCTGCGTATGTGCAAGGTATTATCAGAAATCTGTATTTTTATAGACTTCTCCTTTATAGCACTTCTAAAAATACAACTTGGCTGGAGATTCTGTGTCTTTTAGGAACCAGAGACAGTTAAACCCAACTCTTTGAGCATTGCAGGTGACATAACATATAATATATAATAAATGCCTTTTCAGCTGTGTGTCAGTTGTTCTTTCTTATCTTAAAACGTCTGGGCTTAAACTGGCTTGCAGTTGCTCACTGAAAGGGAGAAATGTCTTTGACTTCTTTAAAGTCATCTACAAGTAATATGTGAAGCTTGGTCCAGCCACTTTTTAATAAATAACCATTAAAAAGAGCAACAATCAGCCTGTATTTGGCAAGAGTGAGGTACCATCACTACTGGTTAAATTAGAATGGTCCAGTCCTCAGCTGCTGGTCCAAGTAACGGTCCAAGTTAGAACATGTTGCATTTAGCAGTAGGATTTGCGTAAGTCTAATTCTCTCCATTGTTGATCGTACGATGCAACCAAAGCACATTTTAATATCTGTTTATTGTGTTTCAGGAACAGTATGAATTCTGCTACAGAGTGGTACAAGATTTCATCGACATCTTTTCTGATTATGCTAATTTCAAGTGAAAATCCCTGCCTTATTTTTTACGTTGTCTGTATAAAGAATTGTATATTCTGTTAATTTATTCCATGGCATTTTGTTTGTCGACTTTATTGTAAATAAGACCTCGTGTTGGCTCTAAAAGTTGCATTTGCTGTATAAAGTTATTTCTTAAATATAAATATCTTCTAAAGCGAAGTATAATGTTCATATACAGTATATCATGATAAGATGGTAGAGAAATCTTTATTCTGAGTAACAGTAAATTAATTTCTTTGCATTTTTCCCCTCATAAATCGTATCAATAATGTTATCTCTCAACTCTGGAAACTTTACACGGGTGATTTATGTTTCATACTAAAAAAACAGATGAATTGTGGCACATGGGTTTAAACTAAACATGTTTTGGCCGTACATCTTTCTTCACTGTGAAGATTGATGTTTATTTGGGGACACAAGCTGATAACCTGCTCAGGCTTACTTGTAATTTATTTCACAGATAGTCTCATTGAAGGCAAGGAGACTGAGTGAAGTGCTGTTTATGATAAAGGTATCAGAATATAGCCCTTCGTGTGTCATAATATACAGTCCACCTGAAAAATAGACCTGGTTTCAAAGTCTTTTTTAAGAACCTCCGGGTTGGTGGCAGTTCTGAGTCTTCCCATCAATAAGATATAATCAGTACAAATTCAGATTTGACTTTTTGATTTAATAGAGCTTTCCAAGTCCATTTCTTTTGTTCTTTCCTAAATAGTACACCAGCTTAAATCAATTCAGAAAGATAATAGTGTCAGTTTACCACTATTTGGAGAATATTTTGCATATCAGAAGAGTATATTTTGCAGCACCTAAGGTTGTCTACTTCAAGAAGCTTTATAGCCATTGTCAGAAATGGATTTAAAGCTTCTTTTTATACATTTGCATATTTTCCCACATCTTTGAGCACAGGCAAAGGAGAGGAACTTTTATCCTTTGATTCAGTTCAATAGAATAATTAATAGTATTTGCTAAAACTCTGAAAAACCATTTTACTAACAGTGTAATGCTGGCAAAATTGTGTTGCAACAAAAAGCTCCTCTCTATTCTTTCCCTCCCATATATATATATTATCCAAAAAGGAGTATTTCCTTTATCTAAAAGGGGTAAATGATTGTGTATATAGATATATTTTTAATGAAAATACTACTCATAATATAATTGGTGAAATAAAGTTTAAATATCTTTATCACAGCCCTGCACAGGATGTGGTTGGGGGCTAGAAACCCCCAAAATCACAGGGCATCTGAATGTTGAATAATGAAAAAGTATATCTTTTCCACTCTTTAAAAGGCATATATGAACTAATGAGCACAAAGGATGTGACTATGTACTTTAATTACATAACTAATATGCAATAGCTCTGTCTCGTCCTGTTGGTTGGGGTTTCTTTCAATGCGAACATAAAAGCCTTATTTAAAGTAAGCAACTTACACTGATCATTTCACTGTTGTTCTTGCACTATTTTATTCCATGGCCATTCTTCATTTCCACTAACAAATAGCACTGTACTTCAGACCAATGCAAGGAATCAGGAATGTGTGCATCCCTCTCCTTGCATTTCATCCTGAATGGAAAAGGTGCAGTTTAGAAAGTCCTAAGCCCACTGTTCCAAACACTGCCTTTTATTGCTTCTTGTCTTCCCATTGATGCACTTCTGTATTTATTTGTACAGTAAATTATGCACTTAAAAAAGATTGTTTAAAGACTAAACCTTTGAGTGAGTTGCTGTGAGAAGATACACTCAAGCCACAGAGTGTTGAGTAATGAATACAAATGCTGAGTAAGTTTACATTACTACTGCTTGCTAAAATTTTATCCAGTTTTAAAAAGCCATCGAATAAATTCAGTATGGAAACAACCCAGTGGGGTTTTCAGTATGATCATTTGTAGCACAGGGAGACTCAGAAGAGGTTAAATGATGATGGAAAATAACACAAAGAAATTTCCAGCAACTCCAGTATCTAAAGGGGCCTACAGAAAAGCTGGAGAGTGACTTTTACAAGGGCCTGTGGGGACAGGATAAGGGGAATGGCCTTAACTTGCCAGAGGAGAGATTGAGATGAGCTCTTAGGCAGAAGCTCTTCCCTGTGAGGGTGCTGAGGCGCTGGCACAGGGTGCCCAGAGAAGCTGTGGCTGCCCCATCCCTGGCAGTGTTCAAGGCCAGGTTGGACACAGGGGCTTGGAGCAAGCTGCTCCTAGTGGAAGGTGTCCCTGCCTGTGGCAGGGGTTGGAGCTGGATGAGCTTTATGGCCCCTTCCAACCCAAACCAGTCTATGATTCTATGCTTTCCAAATAAGTGTATTTTATGGTCCAATTAAATCCCAGTGCCAGGATCGTCCCATATATTTAGCCTACATTTGATAAACGATGTGTCTGTTAAGCATCTTTTGGGGTCCCCTAATTAAAAGCTTGGAGTACGAGCTGCCTCATGAAGCAAACCTCAGCTTGATGGCACTGTGGTGTGAGGGTATCTGGGAGCTATGGCCCCCGGAGAGCATGAGAGGCTGCAGGAGAACCCCCGTTGCTCACCAGGTTTACTACCAGGGGTCATTCTGCAGGACCCAGGCAGCAATTAGTAGTTCTAGCAAGTAGTAGGATGGAGTTAGGCTGCAATGTCAAATACTACGTGGGTACTCAGATTTTAATTGCTAACTATATTGAGATATGTAGGAGGAAACAAAAATACCTATATTTCAGAAGTCATAAATAGATCTACATAGTGACTTTTATATATATATATATAATCATTTGAAAAGCTAGCTTTCCAGTTCCTATGTTTAGCCAGTTGGCTGCTTGTTGCAGCAGGCGAGTAACTGGGAAGCTTTATCTTGGTATAGCTATAGATTAATTTTCTTCTAATGTTTCCTCTGTTGCATGGGATTACTTTAAAATGCCAAATAGCTGATTAGAAGTTGTACATTCTGATCGGTCTGTGGTTTTGGTCACTGTGTGACTCGACTGTTTTCACGTGTTAAGATAGGTTCCAGTTCACCTAAGCATTTAAGCATTGGCTTTCCAAAGTCTCTATTCCACAAAACATTGAAGTACCATTGGTTCTTTGTTCCTGAAGCAATCCCTTAAGTGCTTTGCTGAATTGGGCCTTAATGAAGAATGCATACTGTAATTACCAGTGTTTTTTAGGGTATTTTTATGTATCAGTTTTTTAAACTTTTCAAAGGAGCCTGACCACCCGTATTCAGTATTTTGAACTGTTTTCATTTCCCAAGCACCATTTTTAACGTGAAGTTATTGCAACCTTTTCTGTATAACCAAATTGTATTTAATTTGTCAAATCTTTATAATATATGTATGTATTATACAGTTTCAGCTATTATTATTTTCTTTTATTACATTTATAATTTGATCTTGCTGTGTTTATAATGCCGGTGAATGCTGCTGAATTATTTGTATATGCAAATTGCAAGATCTAATACATTCTGATGCAAGAACAAAGCTTCCTTTTGATTCTCAAACTGTATTACTTTCTTTAAGTCTTTTCATTTCATTCCTGTACTGCGTGTTCATTTAAATTGCCCTAAAAGAGTTGAAATCCATTATTGGGATAAGTACTTTTGAAATCCATTATTGGGATAAGTACTTTTGAAATCCATTATTGGGATAAGTACTTTTTCAGTACTTATCTGCAGCTGTTTGGAAGTAATATTGTGATTCATGTGGGAACTGAAGTGGTGTGTGTGTGAACCCGGCATAGTAATTGGATGCCAGGTCTTCCCAAACTGTGTGAGTAAGTAGGAGCTCGCAATACAGAGCTTTGATATGACTAGGCCCATTGCAGCTTTCCCTTTAGGGTATATATCTGACAATTCAGACCCTGCAATATCTCAACAACTGTTACTCACTGTGAGTAGCACAGGGTGCCCAGAGAAGCTGTGGCTGCCCCATCCCTGGCAGTGTTCAAGGCCAGGTTGGACAGGGCTTGGAGCAAGCTGCTCTAGTGGCAGCTGTCCCTGTCTGTGGCAGGGGACTAGAACTGGATGAGGTCTTTTCCAACCCAAACCATTGCAGGAATCTATTGAATGATTCTGAGATAAAAATAGTAGTTTAACTTCCGCTGTGTCCCCTATCATTAATTGAAAGCTCACTTTTGTTAACCATTTCTTCATTTATTTCAACAGGCTTTATATTGGACCTCATGCTAGAAATAACTGAGGTGGCCACTGATGTAACAATGGTCAGGGGAGATTGATGTGAAGTGGGAGTAAATCTGATGAAAGATTAGAATCCTGATGTTGAGCTGGTATCAGTGAGATCTTAAAAGGTTGCAAGATATTTGTCAGGTGTGATTTAATGAAGCAATATTTATGTGTTGAACCTCTTTAGCCCTGTTCCATCTGGTACCCCTGGCGCCCAAAATTGGGGATGCACCTCTGCAGTGTAGATAATTTTCTGATGAGTTTTCCCAAACTTGTTTGGAAGAACTTTCAATTTGTATGCACTTCCTGTGCCCTGTTCTAACATTTAAGCATGTGCTTTTGGTAATCACACTGCTTTCAATACACCTTGAACCATGTGGGAGTAACTGTAGCAACATATACTACTATACCATATACTAGTGGTAACTTAAGTGTTGCTTCCCAAGGATAGAAAGGTATGTGCATCCTGAAGAGATGTTGCTTCATCAAAAATACAGGGTTTGCTAATGAAGAATTTGCCTATGAAGTTTTAAATACGGGCATCCACCACACTGAAATACAGAGCCTTTAAGAAATCGGCATTCAGGAAAATACTGCTATTTCTTCTGTGACACTAAATAGTAATGAGTTAAGAGTAATCTCTTTCATTACATGTGAAAGCTATTAATTTTCTTTAAGAATTCCAGACGAGTTGATGTTTTGCGTGGTGGGATCATATAACTGTAGCAGCTTGTAACCCTGCTGGAAGTTAACTGTGTGTGAGGAGAGGCAGGTTTGAGAAAAATGGAGACTCTCAAGTATTAATCTATTCTTATTTATTCATCGGTTAACTTAAATAGCTGTTAATAATCATAATTATTGATTACTACACCTCTGCAAAATTTCTAGTGTGAGGTTCTGTCTGGCAGTGTAGTAAAATGGTGTGGAATGTTTAGATTATTCCAGATGAATAATGGGGATTACAAACAGTGAGACAAAGAATGACTTTATTCCTGTGTTCGTCTCAGGACACTTCTGTTGGTCTCGTTCTGTGTTGAAGGGCAACACTTAAAAGCATCTTTGTTCATGTGCTGCCTATCATAGTGGTTTTATTATCAACAAGACCAAAGTTGTAGAAAGACTTGAGATCTCCTGATCCTCGCCTCCTTAAAGCAGCTTACATGGGGTTGTTTAAGTCCTGTATTGATGATAAAGTTTTCATATTTACCTCTAACATCTCCTAATGACTTGATGACGGTATAATTAAGTAGAAGTGTTTTACTCACAGCAGATTTCCTCTGTTCCCTACTATGTCCCATTTTAGAGACACATCTGTAACAAACAAGGATCATAAGCCTTCACTGAAGTACAGAAATAATCCAACTATACAGAACGTATGAACCCAGTATCATTTGCAATCTTAGTTACATATACAGATTCCATTTAATTACGTCTAAGAACTACTTTTTATCATTGTGCACTTCTCCAGTGATGAATTTTTCTTGGCTCACCTGATGAGGATGTGCACATTATTTCCTTCCTTCTAAACAAAGACGTCTCATAAACACCTTGTGCTTCTTTATGGAGTTTATCTTGTGATGCCGGAGACGGTTATGTTTTTAGCAACACAGCTTTTAGAAAAGACACTTTCATTGTAACCTGTTCGTAAAACAGATTTAATAGGTTATTCAAACATTATCAGCTACTCAGGAGCAAAGCTGTTTGTTCTGTATAGGGCCTATATGTGAAGTCTAAGCTTTGCTTTCCTAATACCGAACTTGTTCAATGTGTCTGAGAATTTCTTGAGCAATTGAACTTCACTGTGAATGTTCATCTTAGGTATTAAAGGATTATGTTGTAATTTGGATAGTTTCATAAAAGCTTTCTTCTAATGACTTTTATACATTTTCTGTGCTACTTTGCACAGAGTAGGAGAATTACTGAATTAGTCATCAAGTTGAGACTTTGCCAGGGAAGTTCTTGTCACAAATACTAAGGTTTTCTCTTTCACCTGTTTCCATTGCATTAGAAGTTGTGCCAGTGGTTTTTTCTGGATGTCACACTCAAATTATTTATTAACATTGAACAACAGATCTGAGTTGTGGCTGTTCACTAATTCTCAAGCGGCTGCCTGAATTTAGTGCCTCATTTACCTAATGCCTTTGTACCTTATAAACACCCTCATGAGCTTTCACTGGAGCTTGTGCTTGCTTAGAATTTCAGTTAAAAATCAGTAGTAGAACTAATCTATGAAATGTGTTTCATTCATTCAAGCGCTTCCAAACCACCTCTTCAGAACACAGAACAAATGTCCTCCCATAAGGATCTTCATGCAAGGAAGTATGTTAGTTTTTCTAATTCCTACTTCCTTGTTGTTCTTGCACTCAAGACACAATTCGGTGATTAGGGGCCTTTTCTGTTATTGGGCTACTGTCTTCCACTGATGAGCCTGATCATTAAATCCTCACAGATCCGTACTGCTGGATCTCAGTGAAGGAGGTTTCTTCCAAAGTACCTTCTGATTGCTCAAATAAATTGAAACTATCTAAAAAGCCAGCAAGGAGATGCAAGGACTGGTTTACAATAAGCTTATTTTTCAGCACCTTTTGGAAAGTTGGCAGGTTTACTTCAGCGTGTATGCAGATGGATTTGTCAGTTTGTACTCTTAAATGTTCCCAGATACAAATGACCCTAAAAGGAACTTTAAACCTTGAAGAAAATGTCAATTTTTCCTCCTCCTATAGATCTACTTTTGCAAATATTTGTATATATGCTGCCCTTGGAGACAGATTTAAAGGCAGGCTGAAAACCTTTATTAGAACTTGCGTTTTCCTCTAAGTACTGCTGTGTTTGCAGGGAAGTTTATCACTAAGGATGGGACAGGATTCTCTGTGCTAAGTGTGCTGATAAACCACTCTGTCATGCCAGAAAATACAATTATTGCAATACTGAAGAATTATTTATTATTATTTTAAATCACCAAAGCCCTTGTCAACGTGACAACTGTTTTTTTGCTGTCCTGCTCCGTTTGATCAGATGTGGGCTCATAGAGACTAATAAATTAGGGTTTCCAAGAGTTTTACTGGTACAAACTGTTTTAGACACATTGCTCAGTATAACTGCCATTGTAAAGGCCCACAGGAAGGGTTTGACTTTAATATCTGTTTATTGGCAATGATACCCAGTGGCTGAATTCAGATTTTGTATGGATTTTGCTTTGATCTTCCCTGTGAGGGTGCTGAGGCGCTGGCACAGGGTGCCCAGAGAAGCTGTGGCTGCCCCATCCCTGGCAGTGTTCAAGGCCAGGTTGGACACAGGGGCTTGGAGCAAGCTGCTCTAGTGGAAGGTGTCCCTGCCCGTGGCAGGGGTTGGAACTGGATGAGCTTTAAGGTCCCTTCCAATCCAGACCATTCCAGGATTGTATGAATGTTTTATATCCAGTAGCATAAAACTGCTGTGACAAGCTGAAAGTATAATAATAAGGTCATAAAATAATACACTGAACTAAATTAAAACCCCACCAAAGCTTATCAAATAAACTTCAGAGTACTTCAATTCAAAGGAAAAAAATAGCATTTAAAAGCTGCTTACATCTGTCACATCTGAAGTACCCTAAAGTCATCACACCACATAAAATAGTACTGGAGGCAAATTAGATAAAGAAATAAAATAGTAATATCAAAAGGAGTTCTGCTTTGTGAAAGACCTGAATAGCAGGATTTTATCCCCTGAAGCACAAAAGACTGGATGACCTTGTAAAAGGCCTTTTCTCCCTTTGTATCTCCATCCTCCATGCATGCATAGAACTTTAATATGGAATTAAGGTCGCCAGATTCCAGATCTCATAATACATTTTATTATACACATGGAAAAATCAGGCATCACTCAACAACCTGTTTATCTGTTTCCCCACCCATCTGGGGGAGGGGAACTGTAGAAGTGTGATCTTGGGGCAGAAAGGAAGGAATTGAGCAAAAGTAGTTCTGGTAAAAACAAGGTTTGTTTTTGGAAGGCATCCAGTAGGTGAAATGTTTTATATGGTTTTGATAATATGGCATGCATTGAAACCACTGTGCAAGTTGGAACCCATGCTCTTCCTTCAGGATGTTCTCCTGTGGTCATCTTAAAAGGTAAAAACTAGGTTTAAGCGTTAGTTACCAGTTTATGTTTGGTGGCAAAGAAATAGAAGGGGGAAATATCAGAAGTTCAAACTTATGTATGTTATGCAGGATGTATTTTAAATATAAACTGTATGAGTAAATTGCTCTTCTCATTTTCCCAAAATTATTCAGAATTTCTGGAAGTACTTTGGGTTTGTGCTCATTTTAAGTGCCCAAAAAGAATTTAATTTGGCTTAGATATTTTGTGGAACCATGGCCTGAAAATGAAGTTTCAGATGGTCTGAGCAAACTGATGCAGTCTTGCTCCCTCTCCCATTCAGCACTGGCCTCACATGGGGGGGGGAAGCGCATTAAGTCACTCAGACTTCCAAGTGCTGCCTGGCAAATCTCTGTTCCTGTGGGTTCCAAGCACTTCTCTACAGTCACAGAATCCTGGAATGGTTTTTGTTGGAAGGGACCTTAAAGCTCATCCAGTTCCAACCCCGGCCATGGGCAGGGACTCCTTCCACTAGAGCAGCTTGCTCCAAGCCCCTGTGTCCAACCTGGCCTTGAACAGTGCCAGGGATGGGGCAGCCACAGCTTCTCTGGGCACCCTGTGCCAGCGCCTCAGCACCCTCACAGGGAAGAACTGCTTCCTAAGATTTAAGGAATTCTGTTTCATGGAGGCAAACCCATCCCCTTCCAATCTCTTTTCCAGAAATCCAAAAGGTTTTGTAACTCCTTTGGACACCAAAAAGAATGAGCAAGCAAACAGGTAGTTTGGTTTAAAAACTTAACACCGTGCATCACATAGAGGAGAATTAAACATTGGGGCCCATGTTCGATGATTTCAGACCAGTGGTGCAAAAGTTCAAGCGACAGGAAGAATTGACTTAGTGATGGCAGGTCCATTGTCTCAGTGTAACCTGCATTTTTCTGCACAGGTTTTTAAAAGCACTTTAAAAAGATGTCATTTTTAAAAGGAAAGGCTATAGTCCAGAGCCTTTTCAGTCTGAAAAATGAGTCTGATCTGAGATCACAAAGGACTCAAAGGGACCTTCCTGTCCTTGGCTATTTTCAAATGAGGGCTTCCTCTCATTTTTAATACCTGTGATTAATTTTCATAGAATAGAATCATAGAATAGTAAGGGTTGGAAAGGACCTCAAGATCATCCAGTTCCAACCCCCCTGACATGGGCAGGGACACCTCACACTAAACCATGCCATCCAAGGCTCTGTCCAACCCGGCCTTGAACACCGCCAGGGATGGAGCATTCACAACTTCCCTGGGCAACCCATTCCAGGGCCTCACCACCCTCACAGTAAAGAATTTCTTCCTCAGATCCAATCTAAACTTCCCCTGTTTAAGTTTGAACCCATTACCCCTTGTCCTATCACTACAGTCCCTCATGAAGAGTCCCTCCCGAGCATCCCTATAGGCCCCCTTCAGATACTGGAAGGCTGCTATGAGGTCTCCACGCAGCCTTCTCTTCCGCAGGCTGAACAGCCCCAACTTTCTCAGCCTATCTTCATACAGGAGGTGCTCCAGTCCCCTGATCATCCTCGTGGCCCTCCTCTGAACTCGTTCCAGCAGTTCCATGTCCTTTGTATGTTGAGGACGCCAGAACTGCACACAATGCTCCAAGTGAGGTCTCACAAGAGCAGAGTAAAGGGGCAGGATCACCTTTAATTTTAATTAATTAAACATATCAATTTAATTAATTGATGTGATTAATTTTAATCACATCAGTTAGATATTAATTCTTAAGTTCGTACAAACCTATGGTGCAGTATGAAGTACATAATCTTCATCAAAGGTAAGGATGGCAATGATACTTGATTTGGTCAGGACCAGCTCTTCCTACGATTCAGCTGAACTCTGTTTACTTGCCACTTGTTTGGTGTTTTGGTGGCTTATTGTTTGTTTGTGGGGTTTTTGGTTTGGTGTCCCGTCCACCCCCCCATTCTGTTTTCAAATACACAGCAGCACTAACAGCATTCATCTTGGTTCTTGCTACTTGTCTTATGGATGCTCAGATTCGGGCTTTAGCGATGAGTTCCTGTCAGGGAGCAGAGGTGGGAATCAATTTTTGCAGCTAAATGAAGGTAACTAAATGACTGAATAAGATTGACTCAAAACGCTGGTTTAATTGTTAATTTTTATTGCAGCCTTCTCTCCTTCCCCCCCCCCCCCTTGTTTTTTATTCCTCCTTTACAGCCCCTTTTATGGTTACTTTTGTAATCTATTTAGACCAGTGCAGAAAGAAGTTACAGATGCTTAAGTTATTTTAGGTAGCCTAAATGAAGCTGAAGTGATTGACATAAACTGATTCTGGGCAATTTTTCCTGACCTAAGCAGTTCTCATGAGGCTCAATCAACATTAGTAGCTAAAGAAGAGACCATCTGGGACGCGGCAGGGTCCCCCTGTGAACTCCTTCACCGCACAGAGGCGCTGACGAAAGTCGCCCGGGCACAAGCTCGAGCCTGAGCCCGAGGGGAAGGAGGGGGACGGTTACCATGCCCGTCCCTTGCTCCAGCACCCGCGGAGGGCAAGGCGGAGGAGGAGGAGAAAGGGGCCGCGCAAGGGCCACCCGGAGGCGGGAGCGGCTCCCGGGCGTTACCTCAGCCCGGCCCTTCCATTTGAAATCAAACCGCCTTCGCGCTCCCCATTGGTCCCGCCGGCCTCTCACGTGATCACCTCCCGCCAATCGTGAGTTCGCGCGCGCCTTTTCGAAACCCCTTTCCTTTTTCGTGGTGTTTTCTCGGCTTTTTTTCTCCTTCCGCCACTTCAAGCCGAAAGAGTTCGGTCCCGGCGGGGCTCCTCTCCCGCCTGGGTGGGCTTGGTGTGTGTGTCCCCCAGAGCCATGCCGGCTGTCAGCAGGTGACGGTGATAGCGGCGGTGGTGGGCCAGCAGCCGTCTGCACACCGGTAGTGCCCCGTTTCGGCGCGGCGCAGGGATACAGCGGCGGTGAGCGTGCTAGGGTGCTGTGAGGTGGCCGCTGGCGCGCGCGGGAAGGAGCAGTCTGACAGGAACGGGAGGGTGTCGGGTTCGGGGTGGACAGCGTCGCCACCGCCGCATCGAGCCCTCGGCGGGACGGCTCAGCTCCGCCGCAGGTAGGAAGGGCTTGGGGCGGTGGGGGAGGGAGGCTTTGTGGCGGGGAAGAGCTGTCCCTGGTGTGTGTGTGTGTTGTGTATGTGTATGTATGGGGGGGGGGGTGGTGGTAGTGGGGGTGTCGAGCCGGGCGGACGCGGCTTTGGCTCTCAGGGGGGTGTTGGGTTGAGTTGGTTCATCTCAGTGACTGTCCGCTTCCGACCGCCGGCTGTCCTGCCTGCGGGAACCGCTGCAGAGGGGCTGCGTGGAGACTGGGCTTGTAAGAGCCCCCTGTGGTGTTTTTCGCTGGTTGACGCTGGTGGAAACTGAACGGGGCGGGTTGGGTACGGAAAGCTGACGACTGCAGTTTCTTGTAACGCATAGGTAAAGGCTTTCCTTGAGGGTGCTGTCATACCAGTCCTGAGGTGCGTTTTGCCGGGGCTTTTTTCCAGCAAGTGTTTTATCGTGTGAAACCGAGCATAAAGATCAGAATTATCACTCTTAACTGCATTTAGTTTCCTTGTGTTGAGTTTGCTACCTTCAAGTACATAGTGTGTTTGGTGTGTTTTCTCGAGAGCCGCTTGTACTTCGTGAAGGAAGTTCTTCCCTGTGGGGGTGCTGAGGTGGTGGCATAGGGTTTCCTTCCAACACGAACCATTCTATGGTTCTGTGGTTCGTGGCACACTCATATACGAAGGGATCAGTGTACCAGGCTGTGCAAATGCTGTAGGATGTGAGGGTTTTTTTTCGGGGGGGGGGGCTGGGGCGAGTTTTCAAGTTAAACACTGTTCCGTCTGCTTTCCTGGTATGTGCATGCCTCTGAATTTTTGCAAAGTTAGCAAATACCTTTTGTCTGTGTAAAAGTGGTATAACGGAGTTGACGTGAACCAGTTTCTTCTGCCCTGTGTGTGGTTAGAGTGGTGCCTCACGGTAAACAGCTCCGAGTTTTCCACGCAGGCAAGCACATGTGAATGGCACTAAGGCTCTTCTGTTGTACACTGGAAAATGGTTCTTGAACAGAAGGAAGAAAGGTAATGACACTGATTTGCTTTCTTAAGTATGTAACACAATATTTGGATGGGTAATTTTGATGTTCCTTTATAGGTAAGGTTCCTTAAGTTTGAAGATGACGCTCTTTGGGAAAATTGTTGTCATTAAGCGGAATGGGACTGATGGAATTAGTTTTCCACTCACTGCAAGTTCTTGTTTATTTGGAAGGTGAGATTTAGTTGAGTACTTGCATACAGCAAAATAATCTTAGTGGTTTTTCCCTGCAGATTATGTCTTTTGATACTTATTTGCGAAAATCAATGTTTGTTTATTTGACTGATGTACAGGGGAGTGAAGGTGAGATTGGACTAAGGTTAATTTCAAGACTAGAAAACTGAACTTAAATTTTCATTGCTGCTTTTTTGTCCTTTACTTGCCAGAAGTATTTTTAAGTTTCTGGCCAAAGGAAATCTGGGGAAATGATTAAAAGCAACAAACAGCTGACAAACAAGTGATTGTATTCTTTTATCCTGAGGCAGTATCCAGGTAACTGATGAGCAAAGAGAGGTACATGACTTCTGGTCGACCATCTTCATTACAGCAGTGCTCATCTCAATTTTTATTCTTATTTTTTTTTTGTTCTCCAAAATATCAATAAAGAAATCTATCAGCCAATATATAGATTTAATATTAAAAATGAATAAGAACTTATGCCTCCTCCTCCAATCTTGAAACTCACTTTGGCTTTCGACATTTGAGTGATAAATAGGGTTTTGAGCTTGATCCAGCTGTTTTACATTAAAAGCTAAAATCAATATATTGAAGTGGTATATGTGGAGACTTGGCTAGATGATCTTACTATAAACAGGCTTTAAATAAAATGCTTTTGCTTCTCTTAAACTAGATCTGTTCATCACTTTACTAATATCTTAAATAACTAATTATTCAGTCCAGAATCAGATTCCGTAGGGAACACCTATGGAAAGTACTTCAGTGTCCATAGTACTGCTCTTTGGCTTCAGCGGAGCTGCCCAGACAGACAATACTTAATGGTACAAACATTAATTTCTGCCTGCTGCACCAGTGAGAGGTGTCAGGTACTTCAGTGAATGTTGCCTCTGGTGTGGTAGCTGATGGTTGCTGCTGAAGACCTACAACACGTCAAAAGCATTAGAGATTAACTTTAAATAAGTAAATAAATGTCTGGATGCTTAGAAACAGCTTTTACTTCCTAACAGCTGTTAAGAAGGTAGAAGTGGTGAAACCAAAGGTGCATCCACCTAATACTCTGTTTCTGAGAGTGCTCAATAACAAGTTCCTAAGTGCAAACTTAAGAGCACGTGCTGGTATTTTCTAAAAATATTCAATGACTCTTCTGCAGCTTGTAAGCTGGAAGAGAAGTAATCTCAAACCAGCGGGTATCTGTTGGAGACATGTCTCTTCTGGCTTGTTGTGAACAGCTTTTTCAGAACTTGGCTATTTCATGTCTTTCGTTCTGATAGGGATTTTCTAGTGTTACAAAAGTGTGAGCTGGTATTTTTTTGCCACACTTGAAAGACTTTAAGAGTTCATTTTTCTCGTGCTTTTAAATATAAGAAAGTATCATACTGCTGTACAGTTATTAGCTGAAAAGTTGGGAAATCGTCTAATTCTATAGTAGTCAGATTTTGTTGTCTTTTGTGTGTCTTGCAACTCAAATTGTATTTTCACCCACAGGAGAACAGAGTGTGATATTCGCATCCAATTGCCTCAGGTCTCAAAAGAACATTGTAAAATTGAAGTAAATGAAAACAAGAGGGTAAGATCCACATATTCTAACGACACATGCTTTGCATCATTGCATCTCATCAGGTTACTGAAGTGTTTGTTTTATTTTTAGGCAATATTGATTAATTTAAGTACAGTAAATCCCACGCAGCTGAATGGGGCTGGTTTCCAGCAGCCTGTGCCTCTGAAGCATGGTGATGTGGTAACCATTATTGATCGATCTTTCAGGTAAGTGCCAGTGACAAACTGTTTATGCCTCTGTCCCAGAATGTGTTCTGCATGCAGACAATGTACAGAGCGTTGTGGCTGCAGGCTCTTCCTGCTGAATGAAGATAGAATCATAGAATGGTTTGGGTTGGAAAGGGCCTTAAGATCATCTAGTTCCAACCCCTGCTGTGTGCAGGGATGCCTCACACCAGGTTGTTCCAAGCCCCTTCTAACCTGTCCTTGAACACTGCCAAGGATGGGGCAGGCACAGCACCTCTGGACACCCTGTGCCAGTGCTTCAGCACCCTCACAGTGAAGAACTACTTCCTTATATATCCAACCTAAACTTCCCCTGTTTCAGTTTGAAGCCATCACCCCAGGTCCTATTGCTACTGTCCCTGATGAAAAGACCCTCTCCAGCATCCTTGTAGGTGCTTTCAGGTAGTGGAAGCTGCTCTGAGTTCTCCACGCAGCTTCTGTTCTTGAGGCTGAATAGCCCCAATTTTCTTAGATACAGAAGATGGCTGTAGAGAAGTGGGAAAAATGAAAATGTCCTTTTAGCATCTTAAGGAACAGAAGTTAATCTAGTTTATTTGCTGTTTTTATAAAGATTTATAGACCTTCAGAAGGCAGGATTGCTTAAAGATATGTTTTAATCACCTTTATATTGCGTAAAGCTAAACCAATAAAGGTAGAATTGTCTAGAGACATTCTGATTTTGTTTTAGGGGTAGTCAGTTTTAGGGGAAAAGTCAAGGAGCATTTTGATGCAGTTGAAACTTCTAAAACTGGTATGTATGTGTTGTTGGGAGCAGCCAGCTATTGCCAGGTCATTTATCTTAATGGAAATTTTGTCATCAGCTACTGGATAAAAAAAAATATTTTAAAATATCTCTTCCAGATTTGAATATCCTCTGCAGGCAACTCCAAGAAAGAGGCATTCCCGGTCTCCGAAAGATGAAACACTGCAGGTAATTCTGTGGGGTTGTTCGTTAACAAATACATTCGTATTAGGAATGGTAGTGTATTCTATATCCTTGTTCTGTTTGCTTATTAGGAGTAATTGTTCAGCCATAAGCTACTTTTCTGTTTGAAAATACAAATAAACTCTCAGATAAATACTTATGTTTTAAAAGTTAATACTTTATTAATTTCAGACTTGTAAATTTTCTGGTGATAAATATTTCATGCTCTATGTTGTTACTAATATAGGTAAGCTATTAAAAATCCATCCTTAGATTTTCCAGGATGGGATGCAGGAAGTGCACTGTAGGCACTGGATATCCTTGAGGAAGTTTACCCTAGGGCATGAGCATTCTTTCCTTCCAAAATAATCTGTTCTATGTGCTTGTGCACTAATATACTGTTAGAATTTATGAATATCAAACTATCTTTTAATAAGTTATTTTCATTAGTTTCTTTTTTTGTTTTCTCAGTAAAGTTTTCCCCCTTAAAGGGGTAGTATTAGTTTGTGACCAAGGTAGCTATTGAAAGATGATTGGTTTGTGTTGTAGTTCTCTTATTTAAGTTAAAGACTTCCACTAGGTCTGGTAGGAAGGTGAGGTACAAATGTGCTTCTATATATTCTTCTTCTTCAGCAGCTCTTGGAGCATGTTTCATCATTTGAATAAATGTTTCATCATTCGAATGATGAAACAAGATTTAAACTCTTGCTATGTAGGGCCTCAAATGTTCTGAAATTTTGGAATACTCTAGGATTTCACTTGAATGCTTTTTAGCAGTAAATAATGCATATAGGTTTATAATTGTTATGTGTTTCAATGTGCAGTTGAAAGCTAAGCTGTAAACTGTATGTTGCTCTACTGTAATATTGTACAAATTTACAGGTTCTTCATGTTCAGCAGGTGGCAGAAGTGGAATTACAAACTTCAGGATCAAAAAACCTTCATGCTTCAGGTTGGTACCTGTTTTATGGAGGCTTTGCTTTTTTTTTTTTTCCCTTCACTGCATTTACTTTTGGCATAAGAGGAAAAACAAGGTTGAAAAGAGCAAAAGAAATGTATTTTAAGACTTTTCAATCTGAGCACCATATACCTTGCTTTCTCAGTGTGTACTATTTCTTTATACTTAGATGCTGTGATTTACCAACACACAAACCAAAGAATTCAACTGCATTCTGACAAATGGGTGGTAACAGTTTGCTTAGAATTGTCAAAATTTATATATTTTACTTAGTGATTTGTGCAAATTGAGTTTATGAAGATTAGAGTGAAGAAGGGAATTCTTAGCTCTATGCCAGCTCTGCAAACGCAATACAATATCAGTTGAAACTGGTATGTGAAACAGTTGCCGATTGCGTTTTTCTTGTCAGTGGCATCAAACAAATGCAACATGGCAAATCCACCTTTGGTTAAAATTTAACTTGCAGTTCTCTGGCCAGAATACAGCTGGATCCCTTTTGAGCAAATATTGCATTGTCTCACGTATTTGTACTTAACCAGAAATAATTTTGGAGATACATAGGAAGGGTTGGTTTTGTTAATTGAAATATCTGAATAGCTGTTTCATATAAACCCAGTAAAAATCATTTAGAACTTCTAAGTCTGTGTGGTTATAGACCACAGACTGGTTAAATGCCAGGACTTTGCCTTCCCATCTTTTTTTATCTTAAGTAATGCTGATTTTCATAGGAAGATAGAAAGCTTGTTACATGGAGGCTATTTATCTACAGACAGGTTGTATTTTGTAGTGACAAATGAATGTTCCAGTGCAGAAAGCACAGGCTATTTCAAGGTGTTCCATTGCAGCAGGTGGTTATGGGCACATCTGTATTCACAGGAGTTGTGCAACAGGTTCCCCAACGCTCTGCTATGATAGAAGTCTTTGCTTTGTTGTCCCATCTACTTTAAGGGAACAACTTGTCCCCTTAGTGAAAAAAAATAATTACTGATGCATTTATCTATAGTTGGATAAAAGCTTTCATAGGAAGATCTCATTTCATGTTCTTTCCCATGTCTTTCTCCCCTCACTCCTTTTCTGCTTTCCTGGAAGTTAATTGAGAGGCTTTTTCTTTATGTCAAAGTCCATACTTTTGCTTTTATATGTATTCTTTCCCATCACGAGTAAGAAAAGCCAACATGTTCATGCTGACATAAAGTAGTGTTGAGAACTAGATCTTGTTGTATAGATGTATAGATCTCAGCTTCTTGTTTAAAGAAGCCTCATAAGAAGGAAGTAGAGCTGTTTGAGCAAGTTCAGAGGAGGCCATGGAGATGCTGGGAGGGCTGGAGCAGCTCTGCTCTGGAGCCAGGCTGAGAGAGCTGGGCTAGGTCAGCCTGGAGAAGAGAAGGCTCCTTAAGGGGAGACTTTAAAACAGCTCCAATGCTCAAAAGGGCTACAGGAAACCTTGAGAGGGGCTTTGGACAAGGGCCTTTAGTGACAGGATAAGGGGGAATGGCTTTAACCTGCCAGAGGGGAGATTGAGATGAGCTCTTAGGCAGAAGTTCTTCCCTGTGAGGGTGCTGAGGCACCGGCACAGGGTGCCCAGAGATGCTGTGGCTGCCCCATCCCTGGCAGTGTTCAAGGCCAGGTTGGACACAGGGGCTTGGAGCAAGCTGCTCTAGTGGAAGGTGTCCCTGCCCACAGCAGGGGGCTGGGACTGGGCGAGCTTTAAGGTGCCTTCCAACCCAAAGTAGCCTGTGATTCTATATGATGAAAAGGCCCGTCTTATCAGATGAACACTGAGCTTGCATATGCTTCTTGCTCACAGAATACACACTGCAGTGTGCTATCTCAGGCTTCTTTGGCTTCAATTTATAGATCATAGGACACATGCTGTCACTTGCTATTTCTTATCTGAGCAGCTCTGCTTTATAGCCTGCCTTTACCCTACAGAAGCACTGCCACAGTTCAAGCAGTATAGTGCCTATTTAAATGCAGAACAAAAACCAGGCCGAATTGTGGTAAGCTGACCTAAGGGGGGGGGTTTAGTCCTATGCTCATAGGTTTGTTTTTTGGCAGCCCTGCAAGGTGTATGCAAGCCATTGATTCCAAAGAAAAACAAAAGCCTGAAATATCAAGTGTCTTACCTGAATAAGGGATAAATTCCAGATTACAACTGAAAGTGAACACTGAGATAGTAATGCTTCTATTACAAGAGAAATTGCAACTGTTAACACAGCTTTATTTACAATACTGTATCCTGGACCCTGGTGACTATCTTGGTAGAGGAAAGGAAGGTATTTTTATCCATATTTATGAAACTTGTATTTGTAGTTCTGCAATTTTTAAGTAACTCTGCATCTCTGTTACTTTATGTTTTGCTTTGCTTTCTTTTCAGATAATGCTGAGTGCAAAGCAAAATATGCCAATGAAAATAAACAAAGTACAGAGGAAAATATTTCCAAGGCTTTACCCATCAAAGTACAAACGCCCAAATCTTCACGCAGAATAGATGAGTCTGCTAAAAAGCAGAATTCAATGTCTCCCTTTAGTAAACTCTATGAAAAGCTGAAAAATGAGATTAAAATGAAAAAACCTCTTCCTGGGGGAAATGCAACTCAAGAAGGTGCAAAAGGAGATGGGAAGAGTGTTCCTCTAGAGCCAAGCACTCAGATTTCATTGTCAGGTTGTGTTTCTGATCTTGGAAACCTGTCTAAAGAACAACAAGAGAGAGACAGAAGTGAAAATAATGAAGAGTGTAAAGTAGAAATCAAGCAAGATGTGGTCACTTCAGAGTTTAACCAGGTCTCAGCTGTTGGAAGTGCTACCAAGAAGAGTTTTGTCAAAAGTCCTCGAGCATCCATTTCAAAGGTGTCAAGAGATACTGGTGAAAGAAGACACTTACAGGATCTTAAGGAGCCAAGTACAGGAGGGAAGTCTGGACATACTAAATTTACAACCAAACCCAGTCAGAAGGATGGAAGTGCAGTGCTTTCACTGAAGCAGTGCTCTATAGAATGCTTGGATTATGCAGGTGAAATGAAAATGCACAGCTCTGCAACAGCCTTGCATAAACCAGCACAACCAGGTAACACCACAAATGTTTCTGAAGTTGATCAGTACGTTCTGTCTACACCAACATCCAGAAGGAAGAGTCCTTGGTCTAATTTTGTATCGCCTACCAGAGAAAGTAGTGGAATGAGTTCTGTAATCACTGATGCTCCCACACCTCGACGGCGTGTGTCGCTGAAACGTAGATCTCTGTCAGGAGTTACAGCTAAAACTCAACGAGCAGATTCACTGTCCATGAGTGACAGCCTCAGACAACTGCCTTTGGCAGAAGAAAAATCTTTAAAACAAAGACGAAGCAGTAAACAGCATACACCAGGAAAACCTGCTGAAGTGCTGAAAGAGATCTGTGACCAGGCAAGCGTTGTGAACTCAAAAGAGGAACATTTGGAACCTCCAGCCTGTTCTAATTCCATGAGTCCCAGAAGAAATAACAGAGAAAGTCAAGAATTATCAACCAGAAGTGTCCATTTGGAGACACTGGCTTCAGAAGAGTTCACATCACAACTGGCATCTCCTGCTAGTCACAAATGTGGCTCTGGCAGAAAAAGGGGTAGACCAAGAAGCTCTGGGCTGCTCACTGGAAAACTGTTAGAGACAAATGCCCCAGTAGAACACCATGATAAACCTACAGACGGAAAAGACAGTGGAATGAAAGAAGAGCTGGCCATCAAGGAGGATCACCAGGAGCAAGGTTTGGAAGATGCTGAAGTAACAAGACCTCGTAGATTGTCATCAAAGAGGAGGTCTTCTGGAAGCACTGCTCTACTGAAAGACACTGAAGCTGTCTCAGAAATGAATATTTCTGACCTGTTGGCTGGAGGAGAATCAGGTAAACCTATTTAATCCCTCCCCGATTGGGTTTATAACTGAGAAATTCTCTTCCTAGCATTTATACAAGCATTTTTCTACTAATGTAAAATGTAGATACCACCCTTGCTGACATACTGCTTCTAAAATATTTATCATGTAGTTACAATTGATCATCAAAATGCACAATAATATCTATAAAAGCTTGTTCCACTGAATCTATTTCTCTTTAAGATAAATTACCATCTGATTTGTTTCAACTTAAAAATGCACTAGGAAGTGCTGTTTTTTTACGTGGGGTAAAATGTTCATTTGGAACCTTCCCCGCGGGGGTGGTGAGGTGCTGGCACGGGGTTCCCAGAGAAGCTGCGGCTGCCCCATCCCTGGCAGTGTTCAAGGCCAGGTTGAACGGGGCTTGGAGCAACCTGCTCTAGTGGAAGGTGTCCCTGTTGGAGCTGGATGATCTTTAAGCTCCCTTCCAAACCAAACCAGTCTGTGATCCTGTTTTCACTTGTTCTTTTTAGGCAAGACAACAAAGACGTCTCCAAAGAGGAAAAGTGGTGAAGTGTTACTTCAGCCTTTAGGAAAAAGAAAGAGAGTGTCTTTTGGTGGTCACCTGAGCCCAGAGCTTTTTGATAAAAGTTTGCCTCCCAACTCACCCCTTAAAAGAGGTGCCATTCCTGCCCAGCTGAGCCTGCCCTCCGGAAACTCACTGCGTGCTGTCCTCAAAAAGGCTCACGGATTGAAGCGCTTTGCAGTCCAGGTAAAGCTTAAGACTAATCAAGTTGCTGAGACTCTTAATGTGAACAGAGTATAAGTTCTGTGACTTCTAAAAATTGATGAACAAGCAGTAGTAAAACTTTTTAGATGCATGTGGGCATATGGAAACTTTAATTGCAAGTTATAAAAGTATTTCAAACCAGCAAACTTTAATCAGCATTATTTTAACTTATTCACTGTAGGAAAGGGCTCAGTTTGCCTTTTATATCTACCTGTCTTCACCCAGGAGGTGCGTATGTATTCACCTCGCATGCTATCAGTCATTCTCATGCTCTAGCAATAGGACAAGGGGTGATGTGTTTAAGCTTAAATGGGGGAAGTTCAGGATAGATCTTAGGCAGAAGTTCTTCCCTGTGAGGGTGGTGAGGCACTGGCACAGGGTGCCCAGAGAAGCTGTGGCTGCCCTATCCCTGGCAGTGTTCAAGGCCAGGTTGGACACAGGGGCTTGGAGCAAGCTACACTAGTGGAAGGTGTCCCTGCTCATGGCAGGTGTTGGAACTGGATATTTAAGGTCCCTTCCAATCCAGACCATTCCATGGTTCTCTGCATATGTAGGAGTACATTTCTGTGTGTCTGTGCTTAGCAGCAGTGTGTGAGTGTCTCCAAGCTCCAGTTGGCCACAAATAACAGCACACAGAACAGTTGTTTGTTGGCCAACTCTGCAAGCTCCTGCTATATGGTTTGGCTAAAAGCTGGAAAACTTTTATTGTGGTTTAAACTAGGTACAATGTGTGAGGTGTACTTGAGGTGAACAGTACTATTGAGTAAAGTAGAACAATAAACTTAGTTAATTTATTCAGTTGAATTTGCATGTGTCTTGGGACACTTAAAAGGTATTTAAGACTTTAGCAAATGATCTGATGATACTTTATACTGTTGTACTTACCTGTCAGAGATGTAGGTGAGTGCTTGCGGTCCAGCTGCATGCAATAACATTTGTTCTCTATGTATTTATCTTTTCCCTACCAGGAAGTTTCTGAACATTTGCAGAAAGAAGAATTGTCACCGAAACATCTGCCAGCTCAGAAGTCCCCAAGCGCCTTGTCCCCTTCCCCTGGGAGGGCAACACCTAAACTGCCTCCAGGCTCTCCAGCACCTTACAAAAAGGGCCGTTTCTCTGTTTCTCATGTCATGGCACCGCTACCAATTGTGGAAGAGAGAGATGCTGTTGCAGAAGACATGAATACAGAGGAGGATAATGGTGCCTTAGTGAAAACACCTAAATCTTCTCTCATTAACCAAAATGATAAACCCTTTTCAACGGCTACACCTGGCAAGCTAACCAGAAGTGCTCAACTTGCTCCGAAGGTCACTCCCATGAAGAGTAGAAGTGGGGCTGTAGCAGTTTTCAGTGCAAGAAGAAGTGGTGCCTCCAGTGCCAATCTATTAGGTTTGTTTCAGCAGTCCGTAATACTCATTTAAATGTTTTAAAATGCAGGAACAAAACAGAAGTTGGCCTAATCTGTTATGCACAGGCCACCAAATGCTTGGTGTAGCTGCTAGGGTTGTTGGACATGTTGGAAACTGCGAATTGCAAAGTGTTACATTCTCTCATATTAAATTACTAAAGCAAATATCAAAGAACAAATCTTAATGTTCAGAAGTTGAAAAATGAGAGAATTAAGGTTCTTTATTACAAGGTTACTTGCAATAGTGATCCTTCAAGTTCAAGTAGTGCTGAACTTAATCAGTTTGTATCAAAGAAGTGGTAAATGCCCCACCCCTGGCAGTGTTCAAGGCCAGGCTGGACGAGGCTTGGAGCAAGCTGCTCTAGTGGAAGGTGTCCCTGCCCCTGGCAGGGAGTTGCAACTTGATCTTAAAGTCCTTTCCAACCCTGTCTGTGATTCTATGATTCTATAATTGCATCAATTTTGACTTGAAAACATGCATTAGATAGAATCTAGCTTCAGTTTTTGTTGGTGCCCTTTTCTATACATAGTTCAAACCTTTGTCCATGGATGGGACTAAACTGTTTGCAGCGGTATATAACAGATATAATCAGTGTATAGGATGACAACTGGGTGTTAATCTGAAAATTTGGAGTTAAAGCATTTGAATTTGAATGTCACTGGTTTAAAGAAGTTTTTATAGCACTGGAAACTTTATGACAGGGGAGCTGTGGCTCTTGAAACTTTGTCTTTGAAGAAGACATCTTATGGAGAGTACTTCATAAGTATCAGTGACAACATTTTTCCCCACCTTTCTGTAATGTGTAGAGTGGGTTTTCATCTGCAGTTCCTTTTGCAATATGAATAGACCTCCAGAGTTCTTGAGAACTGTGGATGTTTGCTTAGTATCCAAAATAAAACTGTTTCCAATGCTTCTTCAGGTAATTTCTTGCAGGCTTGGTATGTGTCTGTATCCTGAACACCCTATCAATGACACCTTATGAAAGTGCCTCTTATTTACAGACTTTCCTCAACTTGCACAGCAATTCTGACAAGAGAATAATAAACGTGAGGAACAGCATTCCCTTTTCTGGCTCTACTTAAAAAAATAACAGTTTCTTTTATAAGATCCCTGTCTTCTCATAACCTATGTCTGATGTAAACAAGGCAGATGTGCCACCAACTTACAGCCTCATTTATTACACAGCTCTAACTAATCCCCAATTCCTCTGCTGTGGACAGAATGATGCTGTGATAAATGTAACCTTGCTTTGGGAATTTCTGGTGTATGTTACAAGGAAAAGGTGATATAAAAAAGATTATGGAAAGCCTGTGTAGGACTAAATGCTGTAAGCAGTATAAATAAATAGTCTCCTGACTATGATGTTCTTCGGGAAGGTGGTGAAAGAAAAGCTGGATACGTTTCACTTAGAAGCCATTTCCCTGATGTTAAATCTCATGTCCCACCAGGGAGAAGTGAAGATATAATAATAAAAGAGACTTCAAGGCTTATGGCAATTTTTTATTGGGAAAAATTATTTCCTTACAAAAACAATGAGGATGGAATTGGGTCAGCATTTGGTTCTAGGATCTAACATCTTTTTTGACACTACATGAAGTCTGTTTTGTTGTGGAAAGCCACACTGGGTACTTGGACACTTGTTAAACCTCAGCTGAAATTGGGGGTTTTTCACAGAGCACATTAAGTATAGCTGTTGTCAGGTGATACCACCGCTTTCCTGTGCCCAACAGCAGCAAATCCATTGGAATCATAAAGAAGTAATTATGAACTTCCATTTATACAGCTGAGAATTAAAGTGCTTATTTCTCTTTTCCTTTCTAGTGGCAAAATCTTGGGCAGAAGTGGTAAAATCAGGTGCTGCAAGACCACAGGCAAAGGCTGTTAAAAAGAGTGTCCAAAAAAGAAGACTCCTAAAGAAGACAACCCAGTCACCAAAGGTATTCTTTTTCAATTCTCTTTGTTTTTGCATAACCACGAAATAACTTGTAGGTGTTTTGCTACAGAAGCTAGAAGCTTCTGAGCTTTTAATATGATGTGAAATGGGTGTTGATAGCTTTTTCACTATAAGAAATGTAGGTTTTATTTAAAAGGGATCTTCCTTTACTAAGCTTTGTTTTTTAACTTCCTCTTTCCCCTCTGTAGACTCCAGAAAGTAACATAAGAGGTCATTTTAGCACAGGACATGCAGAGTCACCTGCTACAATAGTTGTAGGTAGAGCTTATTCCACCACAGTCAGAACAAGTGGACGTGTCCCTAAAGTGATGAAAAATCCTGTCTTGAAGCTAAACATGAATATGGACGAAAGCTTCACAGGTAACTTAAAGCCTGTTACTCACTCTGCCAACTGTGTCCTTCTTCCGCCAAAGAAAATGCTCATTTCTCCACAACTCATTTGTAGGAATGGCTGAAATGTTTCAGACTCCAGAAAATCTGAGTGGAAAAACGTTACCTTTGGCTGCTGTTCAGAAGATGGATTTCACACCAACATGTGCTGCAGTGGATCTTTCTGAGCTGCACACTCCTGAAGAAACTGGTATGTTTGTGATTTGAAAAGCAAGGGACTGTTTAGGTATATTATGCGGTAGCAGTCACAGCCTGGGTAGAGTTGATATATTGGGATGAAGAATCTTTCAACCCCTAAAAGGAACCATTGATTTTTATCATGTATTAAAAGACTTTTTTGCATATCCAGTTAATTTTTTAGTAGGTATTATTTTCCTATTCATTCCAATTGAAACTTCAAAATGTGGAAGTATTACCTCAGGTAAATCTTGTGCTGAAGCATGGCATGTTCATAGCCAGTTGTCTACATCTAAATCCAGTGACAAAGTTTCATTGTAGGGAGAGGTTATTGTGCATTCTTGGAGGAAAAGGACTATTTAAAGTCATATTGGAAAGAGTTGTATCAGGACGGTACTTTGTAGTGCTTCTTTTGCTAATAACCTTCCATACCAGTCTTTGCTTCAAAACACTAAGGGAATTGCAATGAAATACTTGTGCCACAAGAAGTTTCAGGGACAACAGAGAACTAATTTTTATATCAGCTTAAATAAGAAAAAATATCCCAGTTTTGATAGTCACTTTTAAATGTGTGCTGGTTTCAAATCAATTGTTGATGATCATTTTTGATTTGTAGAAGGCTCTGGCTGATTGAATTCAGTTTTACTCAGTTATACAATATTACAATGCTTGGGTTTTCTGCTTAATTCTCCTTCCAAATTACACACATCTACTTATTTCAGGAGAGATGATGGTGTCACCGTTGAATAGTTCTGATGCTTCAGAACAGAAACAAGACAGTCCAGGCATCTGTCACTTTTTGAGAGAGGAATCACCTTTGAAGTCTGTGTTTGATGCAGTAGCCACAAAAACTCCTGAAAAAAGAAATGCTATGCTGGAAGGAAATACTGGTGATAATAGTTTGTCAGCAACTCCAGGAAAACAAACATCTCGAGTGAAATCAGGAAGTAGAAGGAGGACTCCAAAGGAGAAGTTGGAGCCAGCTGAGGTCATGTCAGGTGTCAAGCAGCTGTTAAGAACCCCAAAGCAAAGGTTAGAACCAGTTGAGGCCTTATCAGGCATCAAGCATCTCATGAAGACCCCAAAACAGAAGGCGGAGCCTGTGGAGGCTTTGTCAGGCATCAAGCATCTCATGAAGACCCCAAAACAGAAGGTGGAGCCTGTGGAGGCTTTGTCAGGCATCAGGCAGCTCATGAGGACACCAAAACAGAAGGTGGAGCCTGTGGAGGCTTTGTCAGGCATCAGGCAGCTCATGAGGACACCAAAACAGAAGGTGGAGCCTGTGGAGGCTTTGTCAGGCATCAGGCAGCTCATGAGGACACCAAAACAGAAGGTGGAGCCTGTGGAGGCATTGTCAGGCATCAGGCATCTCATGAGGACACCAAAGCAACAGTTAGAGCCAGTTGAGATCCTGTCAGGCATCAAGCAGCTCCTGAGGACGCCAAAGCAACAGTTAGAGCCAGTTGAGGTCCTATCAGGCATCAAGCAGCTCCTGAGGACACCAAAGCAACAGTTAGAGCCAGTTGAGGTCCTATCAGGCATCAAGCAGCTCCTGAGGACACCAAAGCAACAGTTAGAGCCAGTTGAGGTCCTATCAGGCATCAAGCAGCTCCTGAGGACCCCACAGCAGAAGCCAGAGCCAGTTGAGGTCCTGTCTGGCATTAAATTGCTCATGAAGACCCCACAGCAAGAACTGGAACCTGTTACAGGTGAAAGTAAAAGGTTGCTGAAGGCTTCAGTGCAAAACAGGGAAGCAGTTACTTCAACCAAGAAAACTCCAAAGGTGAAATATCAACCAGTAGAAGACATGATTGGGGTCAGCCGCATTTTCAAGACACCGAAGGACAAAGCTGAACCTACAGAAGATGTGTTTGATATTAGTAGACTAATGAAGACTCCAAGAGAGAAGTATCAACCAGTTGATGATTTTGTGGGTCTACAAAGGCTTATGGCAGAGCCCAGGCAAAAATGCTCTGACTCTGAAGTGGACTATGCTGGAGTTATGGAGATGTTTGATGCACCAGAGGAAACTGAGGTAAAATACTTTCTTTAGCTTTTAGAGGGAATGCTTTTAAACTTTGAAACCTGTGGTTGAAATGTGACACAAGGAGGCCTAAGAATTCATCTTGTATGTTACATCACTTCAAATATGTTATGCACATAACCTCTGAAGTTAAAAACAGCCTTCTAGAAAAGTATCCCATGTTGTCTTGGGAACTGTAAAAATGGCAGTCTCGGTTCCTTGGCAGCTTTGTCCAGGTGGATGCCCTCTGCTAGAAAACACAGCTTATTACGAGTGTGAATCTGAACACTTTTTTTTTCTCATGGTCATTTGTTCCTATTGTGCTTAAAGCACCCTTTAAATTGCTTAAGAACTGTCATCAAATTCTTTCTTAACCATCCTTTTCATAAGCAAGGGATACGGTTGGTTTGTTTGCTTCATACCCTATAGATTAAATTTTAAGCTTTCTTTTTCTTTTCCCATCTAAAGCTTTTAACAAAGCATTTTACACATGGCTAGTAGATTGCTCTCTATGTCCCTAAGTCTTTCATTTGCTGCTTCTGGAATGGATGCCTATTTTATAGACATATCTATATATCTATCTATCTATATATAAAAATATAATGTTTGTGTTAATGTGCATTTTCTTTGAAGGAACCCTGTGTGAGTAGTTACTGAGGTTGCTCTGGGTCACCATTCTGACCATAGAATTCACAGCTTCTTCACTGGTCATTTGTGAATTTTTAGTATTAATTTCTACATTCATTCCAAGATCATAGAAACATGGAATAGTTTGAGTTGGAAGAGACCTTAAAGCTCATCAAGTTCCAACCCCCTGCCACATGCAGGGACAACTTCCACTAGAGCAGCTTGCTCCAAACCCCTGTGTCCAACCTGGCCTTGAACACTGGCAGGGATGGGGCAGCCACAGCTTCTCTGGACACCCTGTGCCAGCGCCTTACCACCTTCACAGGGAAGATCTATAGGTAAAATGCTGCGTATCACTGGACTTCATAGAATCATAGAATCACAGAATAGTTAGGGTTGGAATGTTCAGGTTCCTAAGATGGTCTCGAACCACATCCTCTCCTACAGTGGGCCCAGGGTCTTCATTCTCACTGTCCCTGCATCTGCCTTCCAAGACTTGGGTGGTGTCGTCAGAGCATTTGCCAGTGAAGACTGAGGCAAAGAAGTCATTAAGAACCTCAGCCTTCTCCAAATCCAGGGTAGCCAGTTCTCCCTATAGCTTCTGGAGAGGGCCCATGTTGTCCCTAGCCTGCCTTTTATTGGCAGTGTACCTATAAAATCCCTTCCTGTTATCTTTCACATCCCTAGCCAAGTTTAATTCTAAGTGGGCCTTAGCTTTCCTAACCTGGTCCGTAGCTTCCCGGACAACATCCCTGTATTCTTCCCACGCTGCCTGTCCTTGCTTCCACCTTTTATAAGCCTCTTTTTTCCTTCGAATTTTGCTCAGCAGGTCCCTATCCATCCAAGGAGGTCTCCTGTCCCTCCTGCAGCACTTCCTTCTAGTTGGGATGCATCGCTCCTGAGCTTGCAGCAGGTGATCCTTGAATATCAACCAATAGTCTTGGGCCCCCCTGCCCTCTAGGACTGTATCCCATGGAACCTTACTGAGCAGGTTCCTGAAGAGGCCAAAATCTGCTCTCTTGAAGTCCAGGGCAGTGAGCTTGCTGCACGCTCTTCTCATTGTCCTGAGGATCTCGAATTGAACCGTCTCATGATCGCTGCAATCAAGGCTGCCCTGCAGCGTCACATTCCCAACCAGCCCTTCCCTGTTGGTGAGGACGAGGTCAAGCATGGCACCTCTCCTTGTCGGCTCCTCTATTACTTGCAGAAGGAATTTGTCTTCCACACAATTGAGGAACTTTCTGGATTGCTTGTGCCGGGCCGTACCATCCCTCCAACAGATATCAGGGTGGTTGAAGTCCCCCATGAGAACAAGGGCCTGCGAGCATGAGGCTGTTCCTATCTGTCTATAGAGTGCTTTATCCACCGAGTCCTCTTGATCAGGCGGTCTGTAACAGATCCCCACAATAGTGTCTCCCATCGCCGTTCTCCCTTTTACCCTGATTCACAAACTATCTGTCAACTGCTCATCTTTCCCCAGACAGAGCTCCATACTCTCCAGCCTATCCCTAACATAAATAGCAACTCCCTCTCCCTGCCTACCGGGCCTGTCTTTCCTAAAGAGCCTGTAAGCTTCCATTCCAACACACCAGTCATAGGAGCCATCCCACCATGTTATGATGCCTACGATATCACCCTCGTAGACGTGCACACATCTCTAATTCCTCTTGTTTGTTCCCCATGCTACGGGCGTTTGTATAGAGGCATCTGAGCCGAGCTCCAAGTGAAGCCGGCTCATTGGCTGGAGCAGCTGGAATATCTCTGCAGTGCCGCTTCCTCTCAGCTACCCTAACACCTTTCAGCCTAGTAACAGCGTCCAGCAACTCAGCCCCTGCTGCAGGAGGACCTCCACCAGGGAGCACAGAGTGCAGCCCTGCCCATTGCTCACCCTTCCCTCAGGAGAGCAGTGCAGGCGCTCTCTACACCCCGAGCTCTGCACTGCAGCCTCCCCTCTCATCAGCTCTGTCTGGGTGCCTACACTGGCTACCGCTGGGGCAGCCAGAGCAGAGCTCCCAGACCGGACCCTGGTCATACGGCGAGTGCTCACCATCCCGCCCACCTGCCCATGCAAGCTGCCTCGAACCCACCCTGTTCGCTGTGCTCTTGGTTGCTCGTCTTGGTTGCTCGTGCTCCCTGGGCAGGTTTTTAACCACTCAGGGTGGTGCTGCTCCTTCTGGCGCCGCCCCCTGTGAGTCAGCTCCTGGAGTCCGCTGAGCTGCAGGCTCCTGAGCAGGCCTTGTCGAGGACTTGAGGCTCCCTCGGTGCCTGTTGCTGCTCCGAGGTGAAGCTCCTGAATGCCGAGCCTCCTCCCGATCAGGCGCTGCAGGCGTCCCCTCTCTAGACAGTCACCTCAGCAATCATGCTCATCAGTGGAGAACCAGCCCAAACCTATCAAATCATTTGGCCTCAATACCCCAAATTCCTTTTGGGTATTCATTTAGACAGTTGTCAGGCATTTTATTAATGTTTTTTTTTTTTTAACTCTGTGAAGTGTTTGTTACCTTTCAGTTTAAAAACTGCTACACTGGCTTAGATGGCCAGTATTAAGTTTGAGAGATTTATTTGCAAATATATGTAAGGATACAGTTATAAAACTGATTTCATTTTTGGAGAAAAGTACTTGCTAAGACTTCAGATATTTCTATGCACTGATTTAGTATTGGTTGGCTCCAGTATTTGTTGTCCTCTCGGACATGCATTTATTGATTAATGTTTATTTCTTTAGGTCAGATCAGTTAAAGCTATGGATTCCAAGCAAGAAGATACTACACCTTTTTGTACTACTTCCAGTCATAAATGTGGTAAGTGCAAATATGTTAACTAGAGAAATAATGGATATAGAAGCTAATATATGTCGTTATGAAGCTTTAACGTACGTTTTAGAAACTGCAGAATACGTAGCATGAAGGGTCCATAGCTCATGGAATTTGTGCAGTCATCCCTAATGGACACCCAGGTGCTGGTAGAAGTAACAGCATAGTAGTTTGTTGGTGTGGTAACATTGGCTTCTCTTTGCATACCAGTGAAAAACCTGACGTGAAGGTCTCCACTTAAAATTATCTTTCTTTGAAAAGGCTTTCACGAGCACAGCTTAAACCTAAGAATGCTGCCTATCAAGTGAACCAAATATCTTTGCTCAGAAGCCTGGGGTTTATCTCAGGAATTAGTTAAAATCTGTATTTATTTTTAAATGAAGAGTAATGAGGGTAATTTTTTTAAGCAAGATGACTTTGGGAAGTTTTCTTAGGAATATCAAAACTCACAGATCTTTGATCAGGTGTAGTAATGTTTAATGTTTGTGCTTTTTTCTATGTAAAAACTTTGAATGGGGAACAAAACCTGGTTTAGAAGACAAAGGAAATATTTCACAAGGTGAAGATTCTCAGGAGAAAGAATCAGCTAGTGCAGGCCAGTCTTCCCAGAGAAGAAGGGGCAGACCAAGGAAGACAGTACATCCTGCTTCAGCAGAGCACTGCAAAAAGGAATTGAATTTAAAAGAATTGCAAGGTGTGGAAGAAAAGAGCACCCAAGAGGAGATGGAAGCTAAAAATGAAGGACGAGGAAGGAGAACCAACCGTCATATACAAGAGGAAACTCTTTCAGAGCCTCCTGAGCACAAAAAAGTTGACATTGTTTCATCTGTGGAACCACATGGAGCTGCTCAAAGACCCAGGAGAGGTAAAAGGAAAGACCAAAAGCAGTTAAAGCATCCAAGTGAGAATCCCGAGACTTGTAACAAAGATTATTCTGTGCTGGAAGAAGAGAAACAGACTTTGCAGGAGTGTGGTATCAGTGCCGTAGTGGAAACCGAAGATGGTCCAGTCATAAAGACAGGAAGTGCATCTAATAGCCCTGAAAATGAAAGCAGTCAACTGCAAACAGGTTTAAAAGAAACTGAAAACAAATCTAATGAATGTGGTGTAGAAGACAGTGAAGAAATGTTTCTGTCATCTAGGAGCAGAGTTAGAAGAGTAAGGAAAGTAGCAAGCCCAGAACTGCTGATTCCACCTAAAAGAGGAAGAAGAGCTAGAAATGACCAAGTTCAACAAGCTGCTTCAGAGACCCTTCGCAGGACAACAAGGAAACTTTGTAAAGACCCGTCAGAAAAGATGCTACAAAGAGAAGAGACTTTTGTCAAAGATACTGAGGCTGCCACAGCAGAACCTGAAAATGGAAGTAAACTTGAAATAAAGATACCAGAGAAAAGAGTGAAGTTTTTAAGAAGTGCTGGCAAGCACTCAACTGAAGTAAAAGCAGACATTGGTGGGATGACACTTGAAAATATACAAACCATTCAGAAAACTGAGGAAACTTCAGCTGAAGCTGGTACTGAACCCCTCAAAAATGAGATAAAAGCATCTCAGGGAGATAAAACAGAAAATGCTCAGGAAAATACAACAGAGGCATCTCAAAAATCAAAGGCAGAGTCACCTTTTGGAGAGACAAACTGGTCAGTCACTGCAAACGGAAGTGCAGTGAAGGAAACAACAAGAACTAGAAACAGGAGAGGCAAAAAAGACTCCTTGGAGAAGTCTGATGAATTTGCCAAAGATGTAAAGAAACTAGAACTAATTGCTCCCAAAATCAAGACAGAAGCGGATGAATCTTGTCTCAAAGATTCTGTGGGCTCTGTTTGTGTCAAAAATACCTACCAAGTCATGAAGGGCCAGGACACCCCAACTGCCACACCAGAACCTGTTGCAGACAGTGATGGTCTTGCTCAGAGCCGTCCAAAGCGAACAAGAAATGACCAAGGAACAAAACCCACAAAGCAAACTGAAACCCTGCTAGAGGATCAAGCCCACAATCGTGGACTGGCACGTACAAGAGGTGGAGGTAGAAAAGTTAAATTTGCACTTGAAGAAGCCAGTTCCAAAGCGGTTGGAGGAAGCAGTTTACCTGAGGATGACA
Source organism: Amazona ochrocephala (assembly GCA_039720435.1). Classification (NCBI taxonomy): domain Eukaryota; kingdom Metazoa; phylum Chordata; class Aves; order Psittaciformes; family Psittacidae; genus Amazona; species Amazona ochrocephala. The sequence goes on along the minus strand of CM077881.1, from coordinate 2,673,225 downwards.
AAGGAATGACTGACAAAGAGAGTCTACAAGAGACTTCAGAAAATCCTTCTTCACAAGTAAGGAGGAGCAGAAGAAAACAAGCTGATACCATTCCGCAAATAGCTTGTTCTAGCCTTATGGAAAAACAAACAATAACTGCAGAGCATAGTAAAGATGAGGCTTCTACAAAGGAGCAAGATTCAGCTTTGGAGGCTGCTCCCTCTTCAACAGAAGACATTCCACTGAGACGAGGGAGAAGACGAGAGGTTGCTGCAGCGTCACAAACATCTCGATCTCTTTCTACCAGAAGAAGATGTGGGTTGCTGGAAGGTGATGATAAAAAAATGACTGTAAGAGAAGATCAAAATCCAGCTTTGGGAAATGAAACTTTGCAGGCAAAAGAAAATGCATCAGCAAGGGACAAAAGGGAAAAGATTGATCTAGCAGCAGAGGCAGAAAGTTCATCTCCTCTCCAGAGACAGTGTGGCTTCTCAGAAGCTGATGGTAAAGAAGAGAGCACCTGTGAAGAACAAAATGTGCCTTTGGAGACAGTGTCCTGTGCAAAAGGGAAGCCATTGGGAAGGGGCAGAAGGAAGCAAACTGCTCTGGCATCACACGCAGCTAGTTACATTCCTCTTAGAGGAAAACGTGGTTTGCCAGCAGATAATGGTAGCAAAGAAGCTCCTAAAGAAGATCAAAATGTTCCATTAGAAACTTCTGATTCATCTATAAAACAAAATCAACTGAGAAAAAGCAGAAGGAAAGAAACTGCCCTCTTGTTAGAAGCTACAAGTTCTGCTTCTCTTGAGGGAAAACAGGGCTTAGCAGAAGAAAGTGGTAGAAAGACTAATCATAGGGGAACAAAAAAGCTGCTTTTGGAGAATCCTACTTCCCAAGAAAAAATCAATCCTTCAAAAGGGAACTCGAGGGAAACAACCACCACACAGGCTGTTAGTTCCACCTCACTTCAGGCTTTGCCAGAAGAGGGCAAGAGTGAAACGCCTGAAGAGCATCAGAGTGTACTTCTGGAAGTAGCTCCATCTGCAAAAGAGAATTCATCAAGAGTGGGCAGAAAGAGAACTACTTCTTCCACACCTAAAGAAACTAGTTCCACTTCTCTCTGGGAAAAACCTGTCTTGCCCAAAGTCAGAGGCCAAAAGAGGATTCTTAAAGAAGGTGAAGGTACATCTGTAGAAAATAACTCATCTCAGGAAAACACAAAGCAATTGAGGAGTAAAAGTAAAAGGGTAGAATTCAAATTGGAGACAGCTACTTCTCACTGCAAAAACAGTGACTTGCCAGAAAATGGCAAAGCTTCAGGAACTCAAGAGATGTGTTTGACATCTGCTGGTTCTGAGGGAAATCATCAGCCTGGAAAAGGAAAAGGGATTACCCCTGCACCGCGGGCAACTCCCCCTTCTCGCAATAGGAAGCGTCAGTTGCCAGCAGATGATTTGCCAGCCAAAAAACTGAAGTCAGGTGAGGCCAGAATTTCCTTTCTATTTTCTAAGTGTATCTATCTCAGTTATCTGTAGATACAACAATAACATGTTCACAGTTTTAATGTTGCTGGGGCTGCCATGTGCCATTTGAGAGAGGAGTAGGTCTTCATTATCACAGGAAGACTTAGGTGAATGGGATCTATGTTATCATAGAATCATAGAATGATTTGGGTTGGAAAAGACCTTACGCTCCTGTGCAGGTGCTTAATCTTTCCTTTACAGTTAAAAACTTGTCTTTCCAGCTCTATCTGAACCATAAAGCACCTACTAGATATTTATTTTTGCAGGATTTTCCTTTGGTGTTGGGTATGTTTTAGTTTTACATATCAGTAGAAGGAATTTTAGCTAAAATGGCAGCTAATTGGTTTTGGTGCTCTCATTAATGTTAACCTACTTTCCGAAATAACTGTAAGTCCTAAGGGATCTGTCTTAAAGGATATCTTAAAGGATGTGCACAAGTATGGGGTTTGTGGCTGGCTTGGTGAATTCATAGATGTAATCTTTGGGATGTGGTCACCAGGGACATTGCCATCAAAAACAATGGAACTGAGGGTTGAATTTTGTATAAAATGTTTGATTTATGATACAAATCCACTTTGTTTTTGTGTGCAAATAGAGAATGATGGAAATCCAGCACCGCAAAAAGGAAAAAGAAACAAAGCTAAAGAAGAACCTGAAGGGGATTTAAGGGCTACTCGGAGTGCTGGAAGGATGGACAGGAAGACAAGATCAAGCGCAAGAGCAAGTGCAAAAGCAAGAAAATAGTCTCAACAACAGTCACAGCACCAGTTTTTAAATCAATTCAGTAACTGAAATGGCAGGGGTTTAATGTGAATTGATTTGCACTTGGATTATAAGCTCAGATTTTATGAAGCAATCATTGAATTGTGATATTATCAAAAGATATTTCTTATTGTGTTTACAGGTAGGGTGTAGATTCTGGTTTTAATAGATTCATGTGTAGCGGTTTCTAACCCATGGGGTGCTTTTGCAAAACTGCAAACCTTAAACCTAAATCTTTTTTTATACCAGTATTTATCCCTTTTTCTGTTGATCAGCAGCCAGGAAGCTGTAATGCTTTACTGCCAATTTAAGCTATTTTCTGCTTAGATTTTATTGTGTTTAAGTCTGATTTTTCTTGACAGTTCTGTAAATATTCTTTAGAAGAAGCTCTGGATGTATCACCAGAATTCTGATGCTGAATTTTTGATAAGTTTAAAAAAACCCCTTAAGTTCGTTGTACTGAAAAATGCAGATTTGTGGAAGTCATTAAATTTGTGAACAGTTTGGGAGTGGTGTGTTTTGTGTTCTTGAGAACCGTGAAGAATGTGTCGTTACTGTCCTCTTACAAGACAAAGTGTTCACCAACCATGTATATGAGGCCCTCAGTGATAGGGTTTATTGGTGGTCTTTGCAGTGCTGGGGGACCTGATGGTCATAAAGGTCTTTTCCAACTTGGTTGATTCTGTGATTCTATTTTAAAGATTCATTCTCTCCAGCTACAGGGCATGGTTTTGAAGGTGGGTCTTCTGCAGCACAGGCACTTCTGTATGTACAGCCTGGTGGTGCAGCACTTCCACGTGTGAGCAAGCGCTGCGCAGAGGAGGCGCCGGACTTGTGAGTGTATGGGGTGGTGATGGTGGTTCTTTTCCTGAAGTTGCAATTACTGTGAGTAACCAGTGTGGTTCAGAGGTGAATTTTAGAGATGAATGACTGCAGGGTAATAGTTTGTGTTTGTCTTTAAGACCTGTGGCTTCCTTTTACTGTGTTAAGTGCAGAAAGGGAGGAAATTCATCTGGGGAGTTGAAGTTTTGTGCAGTTTTAAGACTACAATTACATTTCTGTTTAGTCTAAGAGGAGTTACAGCTGTTTCTACAGAAGGGCAGTTGGATGCTATGTTTGGATGTTCTTGTCAGCTTTTCTGTTGGGGGATGATAATGAATGGCCTTTCTTCAGGTGCATTCATGTTAGTGAGCTCTGTAGGTTCTCTTTCTTTAAAGCCCAAAACAGTCAGATTAAAGAAAAAATTCCCTGGATGCTGTCCAGACGTTCAGAGTTCAGATGTGATATGATATTGAGATAAATCTTTTTAGTCGAGGTGGGTTTTTTGAAACGTGCTGTGTCCATATCCATAGTTCTTTTAAATGCTTTGGTCATTGTATCCTGTTATAATGCACTTCTTTCTATACTTCAGTTGTCGTGTGTGTATTTAAATGTAATATGCTGTAGATCTAGTAATATTTTCAAACTATTAATTCCTGCATGTGTTTGCTCTACCGTAGTTGCATGATTTCCATTGACCAGGACCAGTGATGGTCTATTCCTCCCAAGCCTTTTTCTGTGATTAAAGTCAGCACTTGGTGGTGGTTATTGCTTTAGGATTGAAGACTGTTTTTTGCAGCTTTGATTTCAGCCTTCCAGATGGGAGGAACATCTCTACCCAAAACGCTTCATGTGTCTATGGCGCAGGACTTGGGATCTCCCTAACTTTCAGGTCACGTACTTCATCTGTCTTGTCACAACTGAAGCAGTGCATTTCAATGCACATTAGGAAGTTAAAAATCCCCTGCAACACTCAAGCGTTGCAGGCACTGCACTAGTTTTAAATCCTTAAGCTATGTTTGTATTTGAGAGTTGTGCTAAGTGGAAGATTTGTGGTGTTAGTGCTGATGTATCATTTCTTACCATTTTTTTTTCCTAGTGTCTTACATTCCATTGGGATGTCTAGTGGAAAATAGGGTCACTGTTGTCTACAGCAGAGAACAAAGGGAAGAACTGGCAGTGCACAGGAGTGACAGGGTGCAGAAAACATAAACTGCTGAGCATGATGTCAAGGTAAATGAGTTGGAGTGCACCGCTGTGCTATGCTTATGTATGTGCCACTGCACTAATCTGTGTATCTTCTCTTGCAGAGGACATTTCTGTATGGAGTACTCATTTTCCTTGGCATTCAACTCCTCAAGAAATCATTGATATCTTTTTGCTATTCTGTTCAGTATTTGATCCGTCAGAACAAAGGTTTCTGCTCAGAACTTGGTATTTCTACTCAACTGTTGCTCAGCTTTCTGATTTAGATTTTGCTGAGCCATAAAATTTCTGCTGCTATGTGTCCTGATTGCATAAATACTGCAAGCTCTCCTCATTTGGACTGGGTAGAACTTGCTATGAAATGTGGATATAAAGAGGAAATGCAATATTGCTTTAACCTCTCGAAGCTGTTGATGTAAGTACCCTTCTTTCAGGTGAGCTCCACAGTCTTGCTGCTGTCTGACAATTTGCTCTGTTCTAACAGTTATACGAGAGAAGCAAGTGCCTAGAAGTGGCTGCGCCTCTTTTCACTCTCTAACATTATCCTGTAGTTATTCATGGCAGTAATTTGTGGCCTAAAGATACATCAGAATCTTAAGGCAGAGGCTGAGACTGTTCTTCCAGAACAACAACAGAAAAGAGTGCTGAAGGCTATTGCTCTGTGAGAAAATGTTCCATTTTTAATTGCATAACATACAGCTGTTTCTTAAAATTTCAATGTCATGAACCATCTCCTCTAATTTAGAAACTGAGCACTGACACAGTGAAGCTGTGGCTGCCCCACCCCTGGCAGTGTTCAAGGCCAGGTTGGACGGGGCGTGGAGCAACCTGCTCTAGTGGAAGGTGTCTGTTCACTTTCCTACATGCTCAGTATCTTATTCCTGCTCTTTTCAACATAAATAGTGAATTATTCTGGTCTGATTGATTTTTAAGTATGTTTAATTTCATCAGTAAATGGTGTGTACTTTATTGGCTCTACAGATTGATCAAAAGAATAGTCTTTTTGGATAATGTGTGATCATTGCAACGTTATTCATTTATCCATCCCATACCCACCCTGAGCCTCAAACCCCTGAAATCCTTTGTTTTCTATGGTATGTAAAGTATGATTATCAAATCACATCTTTAATATAGATATTTTCCAGTGCAGAAAGAAGTTCAGATTCTGCCTTGCTAATGTATAGAGAACATTTCCTTCATGGTTTGTTAATTATTTATTCCCAGTTAGCTAAGTAATAGGCCAGAGGGAGTAAAGTTTAATTCCTGCCCCAGTTCTGCCTGGAAGTGTCCAGCAACCAGCAGCATTTCTCAAATCACACAGGAGCACCCTACAAACCTCTGGGAGAAGTGCTAGAACCTGTGATCCAGATGAAGTGATGAGTTTATGAATCTTCAGAAGACCTCAGAGAATTGCTTTGAGTTGATGTGTATGCAACCTTAGGGAGAAAATAGTTAAATAAGGATTTACATTCCCATGTCAAGATCTCCTCCAGTGACAGCAATGCTCAACATTACATACAAATTTAGATGGAATTTGTATGTGGATTAGAATCTAAGCTATGAGTTATTTAAATCTTTTAGCTGTTTTCTGGCTGAATGAAATGCAGCTGAAAGAAATGTGCTTTTTATAGCTAGTTCCAGTACAAGTAAGTATTGCTTTGTTACTTCAGTTTACCTGTTTCTGTAAGACACTGTGTAATTAATACTTGATATATATTTGATATCTCTGTGGCAGTGAACTCATTTGCTGCTTTTACCATAGTATTTCTTGGGATTGCATATTAAGGGTCAGTAAAGAAGAACTTTACTACAAGGAGACACATGGAAAAGACGAGGGGTGATGGGTACAAATTACTTCTGAGGAGATTCCAACTGGGTACAAGAGGAAACTTTCTCAATGAGAACAACCAGCCACTGGAATACTCTCCCCAGGGAAGTGGTGGATTCCCCAGCATTGAACACTGTTAAGATTCAACTACACAGGGTACTGGGACATCTAGTCTAGGTCATGCTTTACCTAGAAAGGTTGGACTAGATGATCCTTGAGGGCCCTTCCCACCTAGGATTCTAGAATGCTATGAACTGATGGTACCTCATTCCTGACTGAATGAAATTCATGGACCTAGACTACAATGCTCATCTCCTGGTTGCTGGCATTCCATCACAGTGCTCAAGGATACAAAGAGGTAGCACAGCATTGCTTCCCGCATTTGCACAGGGCAGTTTGGGAGTTGGTAATGGAAAACACTAATTCTGGAGCATCATTTTCTAATGACAGATATTAGCTGTAGCATCTTACTAATTCAGGTGGACAGAGAGAAGATGCCTTCATCTCATGACCCTCATAGTCTGTAATGGAAGAATACAAAACCTAGAATTATTTTCTGTAAGAAAGCACACAAAAATTATCTTGCAGTTTGTTCTGAAGTATCGAGATGTGTCTCAAGTTAATCATTTCTCGAACACTTCACTGGAAATATGAATGTGGGGGTGTCATCCCATGTCATGTGCCATTTGTTGTCTCTTGAATTTCCACCTACACTCAGTTCCTTTCAGGAAACTATTGGAATTTCCAAAATATAGACCCTATGTATGTTATAAATGCTATTAATGGCCACGTATTTTTCCTTATTCAGAAAACTCAGTGCCTTGTTTAAAAGAAACCCTGCAGAGCTGCAAAACCTCTGACAAAGGAATTCCCAAGCTGTCACACATCTATTTCCCTGTCTCTTTTAAATTTGCTTCTGGTAGGGTTTTTGCTTTTTCTAATAGACCTACTTTGGTCATCCGGGCAGAAGATGGAAGCAGCTGGGCAGATACAGAAATCAGGTAAAGTAATTGTGACTTTCTTTTCTATGAAACCTGTTGGGAATCAGAAAATGAACTCCAAATGGGTGGTGGGGTCCTTAGAGAATGCGAACTGCAAGAATTTCATCATGACAAAGTGGCTTTTAAAAAATGGGCTGTTATTCTAACTCTTATGACAAGTAAATATTCCAGGGAAAACCAAGAATCCCTGTGCAGAAAGTTAAACTACATTAAAATAGTTCAGTGATGTTATAATGTTCATACTTGATGTAAACTAAAATATTCTCAGAGGAGATATTTATCAACTACCTCAACTTACCTTTGGGATGTGAGTTTACACTGTCATTTTCTACGCCATATATGAGCTATAAGTGATTGCAGCAAAGATGCAAGCAAATTTATGAATGTACTGTTGGAATAACAGTTTGTGTTTCATTTAAAGAAACATTTGTATGATTTTAAAGGGCATAATGTGAAAATTAAAGCTGGATTAAGGGCTGACTGCTAGTCTTGGAAGAGTTTACAGTTAAGATGAGGAGGGATCATTGTGTCAGGCAGATGTTGCTGTAATATATATCTGTCTGCAGTAAAGTAGTGGTGTCCCAGATAGTGCACTGCTTGTCCACATACCTAGGATGCTGTGATTGTGAATTCTGAGAGAATTGAATTAATTTTCTATGTGTGCCTCACTGCATTTAGTTCTTTGATCCTAGAAAGCTTTTGCTTGATGATTTTATAGTGACTTTGGGTTTTAGAGATGCATAAAAATGTGCTTAGTGTTATCCATGGGTATGTGTGTATTTACATGTTTCTATGTATACTTATCTATGTTTTTTTATATGTAAAAAGCTATTTAAAGTGTGATTATAGAGGGGAAAAAGGCAATACAGAATACATAGTAAGTAGTGGTGGTGAACATCTATGGTCAGGTAACATAAAACCCAAAACCATAACACCAACCTCATCAAAAGCATGTTCACTTTAGACGAAAGAGGAATAAAGAACAGCTAAGTGGTGCCAAGTAGTGTGCAGGCCTTTTTATTTTCAGAGTGATATATTTCAATATTACATTATGAAAAACTAATCCAAGTGTATTTTTTTCTGTCCAAACCAAGCAATAATATTTCAGAACTACTGGCAAATATGATAAGATCGACTAATTTTTCAGGAATGGAGTAACATATACCCTTTAAAAGGCTGTTACTTTGCATTAAATTGAAATAAAATCTTATATGGATATAGTAAGATAGTGAATATACAGACAATTTCTGGTTTGGTTTTATATATAAGAGTGTAGTCATACTTTATTAAATGTGGCCACAAAACTATTACCTTCTGAGTCTGGGCTTTAGTCAATTTACTCTTCAGATTTGTTGAGTAATCTTGAAACACTAGTAAAGAAGAAATAAATCTTTAAATCTTGTTTTCAATAGAGAGAATTAATCTGATGGTATTTAGAATCACAGAATCAGTAAGGTCATCAAGGCCAGCTGTTAACCCAGCACTGTCAAGTCCAGCACTAAACTGTGTCCCGAAGTGCCACATCTGCACCTCTTTAAAATACCCCCAGGGTATCTATTATTTAAGCAGCAGATGTTACTTTTTGGGGGGTATTAACATGAACATCTTTTTGATGGCATTTTTGCTGCTGTCTGTTCATTGTCACTGGTCTACAGTAGTTCACTGTGGGAGCGTACGTATATACTCTAAATTTAATCTCTGCACTTATTAAAAATGTATGGGCTTTCTACTTCCATTACAATAATAAGGTTGAAAAAGCAACTTGATTGTCATGAAGGGTTTAAAAGCCTTCAAAAAATTCCTCGCAACAAAACTGGATTTTAATATTTCAAACCTGCATTGTAATCAATGCCACAGATCTTTCTGTTCTTGACATTCTCTTTCACATCCAATATCCTTTCAGAGTACTGCAAGTTCTTGGCCTGAATAAGTTTCATGACAGCAAGATCAGCTGCTTAATTATATGAGGTGTGGAAAGAAAACTTGTGTTGGCTTGAGTTTTCCGCCTTTTAATTTGTATCTTTCCATCGTATTCCTCTCCTGACTTGACACTGAGGTGCAATGCTATTTTGAGAGAGCGTGTGATTGTCGTTGTTAACCTTGAAGCTGCGTCGTAAACACTGTCAGGTTTGATAATTTCCCAGAGGCTGGGATCTGATGGAGGCAATTCTCAAAGATTAAAAGATACCAGGTAATTGATGATCTTGGAGGATGTCGTCTCCATAGATTCCCACTTGAGCTTCCTTTCCTGTTTCTTTGGAATATAATTTATGGCTGGTACTCAGAGGAGGTCACAAAAAACCTGGAGACAGGTGGGACTGCCACCCTTGTAAAAAATTGCATGTGAGGTTACATGCAACTCCAAAAGTCATAATTAGTGCATATTCTCCAGCTTGCAACTAGGTACGTGCGCTTCAAAGGCTGGAATTTGTGGAGACAGTCGGCTTGAGGAACATCTTGTGAAGTAACCTTTCCTTTTATAGCACTAAAAAAGGAAATGAAAACCCGAGTAGAGTTTTAACTGTCAGGTGTATTGGGTCATCTCCGAGCTTTTTATGGTACCCCAGACACAGACTAATCAGATTTTATGGTTCACACGAGTATTTGTGCCCTGTGGGTGTTTTAGTACCTGTCAGTTGTGACGAGCAGTATCGCCACTACTTTAGCTCACTAAGGCATCTGTATGATAAAGAAAATAGCAGTAGGCATTAACACCAGTAATTAGAATAACATCAGTGTGTTGGGAAACTCAATAAGAATTATTGATCTGATCTTCAGTGCTACAAACATGATTTTTATTTGTTTTAATGAGTTTAAGCACGATATTAAGGTAACCTTATTAATGTAGTCCACATTATCAAGAAGCACTTTTAAATTCTGGTAGAGTGCAGCCTAGTGATGGCTAAAATACACCCTTATAGTCCAAACCTGATGTTTGGTAGCCGCAGCATCTGCAGGATAGCTGGCAGAAGTAACAATGAGTAAAACCTACTGTCTCTAACAGCAAAGTAGTACTAGTTTTAACAAGAAATGGATATGAAGCGTTTCAATATCTAACCAGTTTTGATAGGAGAATTTTAAAACCTGTTGCAAATGCAATCATAAACTATTGCAAACTACAGGTCTTTATGTAAAAATTTGCAAAAGAAGTATTTGTAGTATTTAAGAGCGTAGAAAGTTAATTGAAAATTACATTCCCTGTTAAGATGCCTTATGAACTCGGAGACCTACAGTCGCAGTCAGACTTCAGGGTAGGCGCATGAAGGGAGCAAAGTACTTCATTATGCAGCCATGTCTGATTTTGAATGTCAGAATTCAGGATCACCTTGTCCTGGTCAATCTAGAGTGTCTGGAAATCTTTTAGTCCAACCCAGAAGAAATCTAAGCCCTTTGACATACGTATTTCTGTGTCGATGTATATTAAGGAAGAAATATTGACAGCAAATCAGCATTTTTTTGCTGATTTTAATCAGCTACTATTGGAATAGCATGGATAAAATGCCTACTTTTTAAAGCTGATAGTATGATGCTAAGATTAAGTAATCGAACCAGAAATCCAGGTAGAAAATACCTTGTGGCTTGTGTTACCTCTTTAAGATGTATGGGTATTTAAAACAAAACCCGTGTGAGAGAAGTCTCACTCTTAAGTGTTTAGGAATAAAAATAGCTATTCAGACTTCAGAACAGCAGTTTGCAATATGCTGCTGATATAGATCCTCAACCCAAATGTCCAAGCTTTGCAATAGATCTGGGTTCACTGAGCTGCAATACTTTGAAAGAGAAGTTTAATCAAGTTTCCGTGCTTGCACAGACACAATAGTTTGTTGGATTGTTGTTGTTTTAATGTAACACAAATATTTTTTCCACTGAAAGAGAAAAGAACAGTAAAGGTGTGATAATACCTAAATAATAGCTAAAGGTGCTGACAAGAAAGATGAAGAGGGGCTTTCAACAAGGTCCTATAAGGACAGGACAAGGGGGAATGGCTTTAACCTGCCAGAGACGAGACTGAGATGAGCTCTTAGGCAGAAGCTCTTCCCTGTGAGGCTGCTGAGGCGCTGGCCCAGGGTGCCCAGAGAAGCTGTGGCTGCCCCATCCCTGGCAGTGTTCAAGGCCAGGTTGGACACGGGCTTGGAGCACGCTGCTCTGTGGCAGCGGTTGGAACTGGATGAGCTTTAAGGTCTCTTCCAACCCAAACCAGTGTGGGATTGTATGAGAAGGAGATTCTTTCTTTAAACAAAAAACCTGTGATTTCCAGAAATGTACCATTTTCTCACCATTGATGGTTGGACCTAAAAGGACTGGACACATTTGCAGCCATCTGAGAAGTGTTTCTAAATGCAAATTTATTTCTAACTAAACAAATTATAATGTTTAGCTTTTAGATTTCATTTTCTTACTATTATTTTCTGAAGTGGGAAGATCACATTTTCTACTAAAAACATAGTTTTAGAAGTGCTAATGTGGTGGATCGGAAATTAGGATGTTGTGTAATTAAGAGCTTTTTCCAGGTTGCTGTATAACTACAGAAGAATATAAGGAAATCTAAGTGCCTACTGTATGAGATAGACATGAGCTTCTGATATTCTCTTTTGCTAGTTTCATGGGGAGTTGCATCTACATCTTTTCCTACTAAGTTTTGCAAATCTAGGAGTATTTTTAAAGGCATTGTTCATGAATACCAGGAAGAGATGCAGGACCTTAAGAAGGTAAAACAAATTTTTCTAAAAACCAACTAATTAGAGCTGTAAATTGTATTTAAAGACAGAGTTTTTCTGCACCACCTAAGAGTATTTATCACGTAAATCTCTGAAGCAAAGCACAGTCTTGAATCTTTGCCTTGCTTTGAGAGAGAAGCTGCTCCACAAGCCAACTACAGAGTTGCTTGAACTTCGTAATTAATATTTTGCATATGTTCCTAAATCTCAGAATGACCTATTTTTAAATAATGGAAAATGAAAAAAGCCTCCAGGAGGGTCACCCAGATCACTTTTGTCAGAAATCACACATCAGACAAGTTAAGGGCCAAATTCATTTGAATCGAACTCACTGAGAGCGGGTTTCCAGTCAAAGCTGAAACTAAGTTTAGGGCTAAACCTGAGACTTCCGTCAGTCTAAGCTGGTAGCTGGTCAGGTGCAAAACCAACTTTTATCTGTTGAAGTTCAAGTCTGTCAATTTACAAGATAGAATTGTCTAATCATTATATGTATGTATATATGCACTCTCTTGCCTGTATATAAATATATATATATACACACTGTAATATTCAGAGTGTGTGTGCATTACTTTTTAGGCCTCCTCTTAAAGTGTGTGTGATTACTATCAGCAAAGTCAAGACCACCAATTAGCACCAGCTAATTTTCCTCCTTTTCCAGTGTGTGCTTCCTTTGTTAAGCTGTACATTGTTCATTAGTTGCTATAGCTAATGCCAATTAGGGAACGAGGCAGGCAGAAAGACTAATTTGATCATCTGGAGAGTTGCCTCCCAAGATCCCTGTGTAGTCAGCAGAGACACGGCAGTTCCTGCAGGGCACTTAAGCTTGGGTTTCTGCTCTCATTCACCCTCTAGAGAAGCCTACTTCTTTACATTAACTAAAGGGAAAGCCTAGTGTCCCCAGGCAAAAGATGGCCCTTTGCAGCCGTGCTCCCATTTCAATAAAGAAAATCACAGACCAAGTTTGACTTTTTGAGTTTCAGGGCAAAGGCTGCTTGTTTGCTCTATTGAGAAGAGGCCTGTTCATGTCACCCCGTGAAAAATGGACACCACAATCCCACTCCACAGTTCCCAGCTTGTTTTTGTCCATAGGTGTACCCTGCTGGTCTGTAGGACCAGTATTGTCCATAGGCTCAGCAGTTCCCTCTTGGCAAGCTACTGTGTTTTCTCAGGACAATGCTGACCTCACCAACGCAACATCAGGGAGGAACAGGAGAGTGACAAACCTGTCTCATGAGTTAAAACGGTGAAGTAACGTTAGATAGGGCACCTATTTCATAGGTCATTTAGTTTGGAAAAGACCTTTAAAGTCATAGGACCCAACCATGAGACCTATTTCACAGACCTATAATATAGGTGTAAACTTTTGAAGTTTCACTTGACTCTAAAGAGAAAACCCTTTTGCACTGCATGCTGTTGTTCCCTTTTTAATGCCAACTTTTAAAAGGCCATATCCTTTTAAAGGATTTAAAGATTAATCCTACACTCTGTTAGTCTGTTAAAGCAGATCTTGGCTGTCTCTTACAAGACATAACCTACTGCATTGTAAAATGAGGTGAGTCCTCCAGAAAGGTCCATAAGAGCCCACACGGATCCAATCTTTCCTCCTTAGCATTTGACCATAGCACAGCTGTAAAGAGAGACAGCTAGTAAGCAGATTTAATGCCTTTTCCCATTTAAAATTGCCTTGTCACTTGAGTTATGAGTTCTCTGTGCATTATGATGGGAAAGATTACAACTGAGCCCGAGTTTCGGTGGGGTAGCCCGCTCAATTGCTAAACCGCTTTGGCAGCCCAGGTGTGTTGCAAAGTGAACCAGCATTATTAACCTTAATACAATTTTTAAACAATTATTAAGCTAATCGGATGCAAATGAAACAAAATGAGCCTATAAATATATGTGTTTTTCAAATTAGTAATTGGATTTTTTGATGATCTTTGGCTTGACATTGATAAGCTGCTTCTCATAACAGTCTAATTAGGCAATATGTAAACTTTGGCATTCGGTTCTGTCCTAGTGGCTTTTTCAAATGATGTTTGTAAAATTTGCAATTTCATATTACAGATTAAAAATTAAAAACTGCAGGAGGCTAACATTAAAATGAGAATTCATTTCATGGAAAGCCCTGTAGACAAAATTCACCCTAATAGAATTGTGCATAAGGGGCTGCAAATCATGATCTATAGTTACACAGGGGAAGGCTTGTCAAAACCAGTATTGTTGGCCTGTAGTTCTATTCACAGTATTAAACCCATCAGTGAAGTCACTTTGGGGAAAATGCGAACATTATCAAAGAACAGTAAATTAGCAAGAAATTAAAGCATATACCCTTGCATTTCCAAAACAAAAGATCCCTTCATTAAAAACCTTTCATCAGTGGTTTAATATTCATAGCAGTAATTTGCATAACTAAATCAGTTTTCACTGATGAGAGACGACCAAAGTTTTTTTTTTTTTCCCACTAATTTCTTTTTTGAATGAGCTCTCTAGTTTTTTGATTAAAATTTCACACCAGTAATTGAGCAGAATTGAATACACGGCTTAAACCTATCTGTGAGCATCATCTTTTAAGACGCCGGGTTAAACATTGCTACTGAGTGCAAAAGAAGTGGCTGGGGTGGCTTTGTTCACCTCCACAGCACACATCCCTCCTGTGCCTCCCATCCTGAAGTTCCTGTTAAATTCCAACCCAAAATGGTAAAGCTTGGTTGGGTTTTATTAGCTTTTTCTTGTTCTCACACCTGTACGTATACCCAGAACAAAAAGACGACACAGGTGGTGGAGTAATAAAGAAAAGAGATTAGAGTGCGAATGTTAAGAACTTTCCAATATCTCTCTGAAAGTGATACCCTTTTACCAGGTCCTTTTTCTTTCTTTCCTAATGTTTTGGAAAAGAGCAGTTCCCATGTGAAAAGCAGGGACGAAAGAGGAGCTACATTTGCCTTAGGGAATGAAGACAGAGAAGTCTTTTTTTCAGTGTACAAAATAGATGTACATTACGCTGGCTGAAGGCCACATGATAGCCTTTACTGGAAATCACTTTAAACGGTGTGATTGAGAAATAATGGGAGTTAATGCTGTCCCAGTCACTGGGAGATGCAATGGGTAACCAGTCGTGTGATATTTGCATGCAGGTTCTCTGGGCAGTGATTTGTTCAACTCAAGTAATTGAATTCATTTGAATCCTGACGTAGCTTCAGTTGCACAGCAGCTGCGTGGAGAAAGGACGCTCAGATGCAGTTTGAGTGTTTTCTGTCACATAACCTGATTCCATGTAAATTAGTTTCAAACGAATAAATGTCCTTGCTCAGAAAAGACTGATTCGCGGTCGCTAGCTTTTATCCATTCACTTTTTAATTGGCTGACAATGAAGCTTAAACTAAAACACAAAAAGGGAAATTGAAGAGGTCTGCTCGTATTCCAAGTACAGAAAACTGTAATAACAGCTAGTGAAGTCTTCATTTCTCCCCCAAACTCTTTGTCATCTTATTATTAGAACTGGATAATACTGCTTTAAAGTACTTAATGTTTACCGGGGCATCCTGTGTCCTCTTAAATCGTTTGAAGGTGTGATCTCCCCAAATGTTTCTGCTTTTAACCAGTAGCTGTGTTTCATGCAATCGTATTTTAGTTTAGCCATTTTGTAAATATACTCTGATGTTCATTACGGGTGAAGGATGCTGCAGGTCTCAGTACAGGTGTTTTATCGGGAGGTTTTTATGCCATTTTTCTGCTGGGGGATGTGCTGCCTGTCAGTCTAAGCCAAAACTTCTTATATTCGCTCTAACGATTGATGCTTTTTGCATGCTGTACCCTTATTACTAATCTGAAGAGCTGATTTTCAGCGGGCCTTGTTACCTGTGAGACACCAAGAGTTGCACACCCATGTGTTGCTGCTGCTGCTACTTCTGACTGCAGATTGTTGAGGTCTGACAAAGTGAGCGTAGCTTTCTGTCCAGCATACATCGTGTTCATAGTCTATGGTAACGCTGTCCAGGTAGAGATGTAGAAGCTTCAGTAATGAACATAAAGGTGTTTCACATGCTAGTAATTCTGCACCGTCCTTAAAAGTTCTTTTGTAAAAGAAGCAAGTGATGCTTCCTAAAATAAATAGATGATAAAATATCTGCAAAGACACATGGAAAACTTGTGTCCAGACCTTGGTCACCCCATGTCAAGAACAGGTAACATCAGTTCATGTGATATGTTGTCCCACAGGATAACTTGGGTATGTCTGTGATAACAACACTTTGTTATTCTCTTAAAGATGAGGCTTGAGTCCTGTTCTTGATGCTTCAGGAATTCCAGCTGAAAATATTAAGGTTTTATTTTTAACATTTCCTTCATGAAAATTTAGTGAGGAAGTTTCTGTGGGAGCAAACCCACTAAAATGATACCCTGTGGGCTGAATGCTTTCCTGCATGCCTGATGCCAGGAGCCGCGTTTACACATAAACCTGATTGCCTCCCAGTCTAAGCAAACAAGTAATTTCCTCAGCCTTGCCCATTCTAACAGAAATTCTTTGCAGCTCCTGTATGAGAAAAGAAGAACGAACTTGAGCTAAATCCAAAAGGTTATCATAGAATCCCAGGGTGGAAGGGGCCTCAAAATCTGGTCCAACCTTTCTAAGCAAAACATGACGTAGACTAGATCTCCCAGCACCCGCTCCAGCTGAATCCTAAAAGTACCCAATATTAGAGAATCCACCACTTCCCTGGGGAGATTATTCCAATGCTGATTGTTTTGATTGGGAAAAATTTTCCTCTTGTGTCCAGACAGATTCTCTCTCAGGGTAATTTGTGCCCATCACCCCTTGTCTGTTCCATGTGACTCCTCGTATAAGGGGAGTCTCCATCGTCTTTGTAGCCACCCTTTAAATACCAGACCAGTACTTTAATATATTTAAAACTATTTAAAACCATTTTAGATATTTCAATATTAATGAAGTCTCCAGTAAAAAAGAACAACAAAACAATAAAAACGAGCCAAATGAATTTTCATTTCATGCCGAAAGGACAAGGCAAAACCACAAAATAAGGACAGGTTTATTTTGCCTAAGTCTGCAACTATAATAAACTTAGCTAATGAAATGTTTATTGTAGTTTAAGGTTCTATGTAATAAAGATAAAGACTGAAATTTTGTTGGTAAGCTGTTAATGACTTACTACAAACTAAAATACAGGTTTTGCTGAGAATAGAATTAAGGCCTCCATCAGTTACTATCTTTCCATGCTAATTAAGTAAAAAAGTAGAAAACCCATTTTACAATGGGAGCTGAGATGTTAGGGGAAGTGTTTGCAATATATATGTGATTAGATAAAATGAACTTCATTTTAAATATCATTCTCACCTATTTCTTAGAGCTGGTTGCACCGTTACTGTAGTAGCTAAACAATTGTGTGTGTAATTAGCCAAAAAAGTCCATATTCCATACAAAACTTTTCTGTGGTTTGAATTTCCTTTAATGTAATATCATCTGGCTTTCTAAAGAAATCCTAGTGGTAGCCCCTGACCCAAATGTACATCAAGTGCTGTTCCCCTATGGCCCTGGCCTATTTATTGCCTTCCTAAGTACTTGAGTTCAAATAGGAGCTCAGATCAAAATTGAAAATGAGCTTGGGGTCTTTTTCTAGTCCCAATTTGTTCACTTCCAAACCCACTACCCAATTTAGTGCAATTGGCAGCGTCTGCTCAAGAGAGGGCAAAGGCTGGAATAACAGGGATGCAGAAGGGCAGGACTGAAGGGTACTGGCAAAACAGCATGGAAGAGCTTTCCCCACGCTATGACTCCTGATGTAATTTCTCAGCTGTATGAGCATGACAATTAGCATGCAAAAGAAGGCAAAAAGAAAGCTTTTTTGTTCCTAATGCCTACTCAAAGTATGCGTGTTTAAGTGTGTGGTATAGTGTGGTAGAGAGGCAATTGAATTCTTATTGCTCATGACTAAATATCAATGCATTGCTGTTTATCAAAGGTGCTACTGTATTGTAGCAATGGAAAAAGACCTGATAATCAAACGGTATTGAATGTTATTAGAAGAAACATTTCTGGTTTGTCCCTATTGTAGGAGGCAATACCCATATATATAACTGATAAGCTTCTTTACAGTGCAGAGAACAGGTTTGTGGTTGAAACAGCAAGATGCTGGACACCTTCACTGCCCACTGGAAGCACTGTGAGTGGAGTGCCCAGCACCTTGCAAAGTTAGTTATAAACTAACTTTAGTTGCCCATAGTTGGAACATGTCTTTTCTTCTAATGCAGAGGCATGACTTGTGCTGAACGGTTTACGTGAGTTGCCTTTTCAGAATGTAAAGAAATCATGTTAAGATAGGTAAGTAAATATCTGCCCATGAAGGTGGCAGAAAATGTAAATGAGAAGTAAAACAAATAGGTTTTATCCTTGTGCTGGTGGAAAATCTTGAGAAGAAAACATAGCATTAGATTACTTAAACTGCTGCTCTTAGGTTAATCTCTTTACTCTGTTTACTAGGACTCATCCTTCTCCTGCTTCACGTTATTTTCTGGCATCAGCAGTTGCTATGTATCCTCTGCACATGATTTTGTAAATACCTATTAACAGTATAATTGCTTTTGGGTATACAGTAGACATACATCAAAACTGCCCTACTACAAAGCAGTAGTAAAATGAACTAATTAAAACCAAAACCCACATTAATAGAATAGTGAAACTAAAGACTTAAAAACCAAAACTCAAATGAGTGTTTTGGTTTGCTGAGGTATTGATGGAGTGGCAAAAGAAAACCTACGCAGGCTTTGCTCTGTAACCATTACTTTAGATTACAATACTGTTCTCCTGTCACTTTTCCCTTGGTTTCACATCTATTTGATGTCAAGAGACAGCCGTCACTCGGTGAAGGGGATGCTCGGTGTAGGCAGAGCCAAAATCAAACCTTTAATAATTTTGCTTTTGAAATATTGAGGTGCTCTTATTTCATCTGTGCTTTTAGGGTACACTTATTGTAAATACATGTACCCGAATGTGTGATTTATCTAGGCAGCATGTGAAACAGCCTTCCTCCCACAATTAATTGTGCCTACAGCGGCCTCAGTGAGAGGCATTTGCTCTTGTCAGGTGAAAGAAATCTCTTCTGCCCACAGGTATGTGTATTTAACAAAAGTACTGTAATTGGAGGAATTATTTCTTTCCACGGATTCAGTATGAACTACGTGAATGCGATTTTGCTTGTGTTAAGTGAGCTAATGATGGATTTGGCTTTAGAAAAGATGAAGCAGTTAAATGTGAACAGGGTATTTGTTATAGGATAACAAATCTTCTTTAATCTTCTTATAAGGTGGTAAGATATGATTTTTCTTAGCCTCTCACTTTTCTCTTCTGGCCAAGCAGCTCTTTGCTGCTACAGGCGTTTTCCCATTAATACCAAGAACAGTCAAGCACTTTAAGCTCCTTTCCTTTCTTCTGAAGTCCTTCTCTCACTGGGATCAGCCTGCAAACAACAAGTGCTTCTTTAGTTTCCTTGATCTGTCATTTCTGTCTGGTGAACTCGCACTTTGTAGCAGACAGTTTTGTTCGTAGCCCAGCTCTTCTGGCAAGCTGGGATGAGGGCTGCCAGCTGCCCTGGCCAAGTGCATTAGTGCCAGCGCTATTCTAGGTTTCCTCAGACAGTGCTTTGCACTATGCTGGTCCCCAGTATCTACTGTTCCACATCTTGCCCAGGGAAGCTGTGGCTGCCCCATCCCTGGCAGTGTTCAAGGCCAGGTTGGACACAGGGGCTTGGAGCAAGCTGCTCTAGTGGAAGGTGTCCCTGCCCGTGGCAGGGGGTTGGGAATGGATGAGCTTTAAGGTCCCTTCCAACCCAAACCAGGCTGGGATTCTGTGATGTTCAAAAATCCACTCATGAGTTTTCTGCATCTGGAAATAGGATTTCTGACCTTTTTCTTGATTATTTCATGTGGGCACCAATTGACACTTGGAGCCTCATCAGTTCCATTTATAATGTATTAAGTAAAGCTATTCAGTTGTGAAGTTGCATCAATTTCAGTAGAAAATTGGCTGGAATTTTGATGGAAGTAGAAGTGATGTGAATGCAAGTCAGGTTTTATGGTGAACATACCCAGGGTAACACCACCGCATCAATGAAACGAAAGTGGGCAGAGCCAGCACTATAGAGAGTTTGTGGTTAAAAATTAATAAGCAGCCAAGCATGAAATGTTTAAACAAAATATGTTCCCTTTTACACGTTAAGATCTCTGCAGACATACTCTTCATCCTGAGCGTGGATAGATAAAACCCAGGCTTTACTATTTGGGTTTATTTTTCCTTTCAGACAAGTAAGTGGAAAGTCAGAATATACCTAAGTGGGGAGCCAGGGACAGGCCTCAACACTAAACATGGAGTATTTGGTTTCCTGGGACTCCTCTCTCCACAAATTCTCACTTAGCTTCAATAAGGGGTTGTTTTTCCCCCTTTTCCTTAATACTACAGTCACCTCTTGGATCTTATATGTTCTTCCAGGTTTGGATCAAGGGCTTGGGGTTGTTTGGAATACCCTCCAAGTTTTTTCTTCCCCAGTGGAGCCCAGACCAGAAGCTTTATACAGCTAAGGCCAGGAATCCTGTTTCATGGGTCTCTGGAAGAGGAGAGAGCCTGTGGGACTTTCAGAGCTACCCAAGAGCACAGTTATTCTCCAGAACTTTCGTTGCTGCAGTGCAAAGCTGGGTTGGGCTGGCTCCTATCAGCATCTCAGTAAGTAACCACTGACACTGGCAGACCTTGCTCCTCTCTTCCAGGTGAGCAGGCATTGAGCTTTCCACCCTTTCATCGCTGACCTGTTCTGATGGTTGTATGATCGCTCATCAACTGTTTGGAAACCTCCTGTGTCTCCAGGGTCACCTTCCATGATTCTGTTCAGCATAAAGCACCCACAGTGGGGAGCGGGTTGGCTGTTCCTGTTCTCTTGCTGTAGTGTGGGAAGAGTTGGCAAGATTGCCCTGTGCTCAGAAGGAAATGAAAGGAAACAGCAGGGATGCTTGAGCATGGATACTTCTTCTTCATATACTTGTCTATGTGTGTTCCCCTGGCCTCTTTCTTCTCCTTTTAATGACCATATTTTAATGCTGCATGCAGAGGAGTTCACATTCCTACAACACAGATTCCTCAGATTGTTCTATTACTTTAGTTCAGATTCTTACTCCTGCTTCTATTACTGCAATTTCCTCATTTCATTGCAGGAAACATCCCTCGCACCAACAAGAGTCAGGAATATTTACTTAAATCTTCAATTGCAGCCCTAATGCTGGATACCAGTGGTGCTCAGCACCACGACCGCATTAGTAGAGGAGAGAATATGACTGTACCAAAGCCATTTAGAGCACACTGAGCGCGGTTCTAACTACATAAGAGGCTGTATGGCACAGATCCTGCACCTCAGTAGAGACTCATCCTCCCATAGGAATACTCTGGTCTTATAACTTCCACACAGAGTGCAGAGGACTCTGTTCCTTCTTACCCTTTTCTGCTATGGTGAATGGTAAAGTGGAATTCGAATTAAGCAGACATCCCAGAGGGAATGGAGCCGAATACTGTGTCAAAGAGAGGATAAGAGATTGAAAAGTGTGGTATTTACTATCAGCCTTACTAGCGTATTACTAACCAATTTCCAGTGAAGTTGGAGAGACAGGATTTTTCCCTGCTTTCACCCTGTTCCAGCTGAGAAGAGGCATTGACACTCAAAACCAGTGTTGGCTTCAAGTCCTGCCTGCATTATGGACTGCTCAAACTGCATCATCGACAGCTCCATCAGGAGCAGAAATTGGTGCAGTTATTTATGGGAAGACCAGCGGGGATTCTACCAGAGTTCTCACCCTTCTTTATTTTACTTCAGGGACATGGTGTCATGTTTTCTGCCAGCTATGACTCTTACAACACATATCTCAAGTGGAAGTTGGGAACTTCTGTTTAGGTTGGGTAACTACTGTTGTCTTGCAACAGAAAGTTCACTGTAGGTAACCCCAAGGGCCAGAAGGATTCCCCTGACCCCTGACCGGTCCTCAGGATTGCGGACTGTAAGTGCTTTCACAGCATCATTAGGTAGAAAAGGAAGGCACAAAGTTGTCCCTTTGGTGCTGGAATGGGACTTGTCTGTGGACTTGGTAAATTCAGTTTCACATCAAATCTCAAAGGCTGTCCTTTCCGGATCTCCAGAACACGCCCCACAGTAAGTCAGAATGGTTTCTCCATCCCTTTGTCCTGGAAATGCTGCATAAGCAGAAACTTTTGCTCATCACTTTCCAGTACAAGTGCCAACAGATCTTCTCCAGGGAGAAAGCAAGTCCAGGCTTGCTGCCAAATGCTTTTACCTTGTCTCAGACCCTGGCATTGTTTTATGTCTTCTTTCCCGTTCTCATAATCTCCAGGACCATTGGGATGCTCGCGCAGGTCTCAGGCCACATCATTTTGATAGCCCAGGTTGGGACAAGCAGTGCTGATTCTAAAAGTGACAAATTTCCTTTGCAATCGACTCATCATCCTTTCATTGTTTCCCAAGCTCCCACGGCAGCGCTGCAGACAGATGTTGCACCCTGAACCCCACTTCTGCACACTTGGCTTGAATCTTTGCCAGGGACCGTTCAGGAGAGAGAAACAAGAGTAAGCCAAAATATAGGATATCCATATGGAAGGGCTCCCTTCCTTAGCTTTAGTGAAGAAATTCATGACATGGCTCAGATTATCTGCTCTCTAAAGGGGTATCAGTCATTTATAGCTTTGAAAATCAGAATGAAATCAGCTGTTTAAGATCTCCATAACCATCTTGTCTTTTCCTCCTAATATCTTTATATCTAGTGTCTTTATAATGTATATGTATCTCTTTACCATATACAGTTCTATCTATTGGGAAACCATCTTTATTACCCAGAGGTTCAACACTCACACATTCACACTTTAGAGCTTTGCACATTGCATGTGCTATTCCTGTGTAATTTTTGTCACCATTGCTGTATGCATAAAGTGTGCTGATACCTTCTTTTTCTACTTGACAGAGATGGAGTGCACGGTGCCTGCCTCGTGCTCTGCTTCCTCTGAGATGCCCAGCAAAGGAGAGAAAACACTGAAAATTAGTAGCTGTAGCAAATGAAGGCGCAAGGTTGTCCCTTTGATGCTGGAATGTGATTTGTCTGTGGACTTGATAAATTCAAGTTGCTGTCTTTCCTCCTTAGGCTTATCCATGTTCTTGTCATTGCTCTCTTTATGATTGTTTTTATGTCCTTTATGATATTTTGATCAAATAAGGTCTTTCCTTACCTTTGACTTAAGTGGAGCAAAGCTGTTCTTCAGTTATTTTTACGTGCATCTTCAGCTTCTTTTGAGTAGCATTGGTGATGTTTGGGCATATGCTTTATGTGAGGGGTGTATCATTTGCTCAGGTAAATGCATCAGGTTGCTATTCCTAGCAGGTTCTTCATTCAGGGAAGAAAGATAAGAGCTCCACTGCACAGCCAGGCACCCTCAGAGCTCAGTTCCAAGTCTGGCCCATCCAGGTCAAGGCGAGCTATAAGGTTTTCAGGGGAGATCTATTGTGTTGCTCCGGGGAGGCACCAGGTGCCCTGTCTAAGTTCAGCCTAAATTAGGATTCAGAGAAAGAGGAAGCCCAGAGCTGCGGTTGAATGGGGTTGTTAATACAGTTTCTCATGTCTTTTATCCCTGCTAAATAGGATTTCTGCTAGATTTTTCCTTCTGTAAGAGGGGTTTGAACAATAGCTGCAGTGAGCAGTCAATAAAGGTTGAAGACTACCAGCTGCAGTCGCAGCGGGGATGGATATTCATGAAGAGTCTGATCTCTTCGTGTTCCTGGGGCAAAGGATCACTTAGGAGAAGTAAACTCTATGAGCAGTGTGCAAGTGGGAAGGAAGAGGTGTTTTAGTCAGGGCTGGCAAATAACTACGTCCTGTGTTCTTCTTACAGAGGTTTCTTAACTCCATGGCTCTTCCTGGAGGACTTGTGCAGAGGGTGGAATCACAGGACGAAGCAGTCGTGCTTTCAAGAGCCAAAGAGTAAGTAGACATCCAAATTGTTGTCTTGGAAAGCCAATGTGAGGATGGGGTCAGGTCTCCAGTACTCTCCGGTTTATCTCTCTTAACAAAAGTCCATACTTTTCTCTCTTGTTCATTGTTTGTCAATATTTACAAATGTTTGACCTTTTACAGTACAAGTGAATCGTGAATTGGTGAAGTTAAATGTAACGTACCCCACTTTCCCTATGGTGTTTATTTTTTTAAGTAGGTACATAAGGGATGAATGAAGTATTGATCACATAAACGCTATTTTCAGGCCATAGAGTCAGAGGACTAAATTTTTGTCATTTAAAATGAATTTATTCTCTGTAATTGTATTGGGTTTGTGTGGCAAGGTTTTGGTATCAGAGGGACTACAGGGGTGGCTTCTGTGAGAGGCTGCTAGAAGCTTTCCCCATGTCCAATGGAGATCATACCCCTGGCTCCAAGATGGACCTGCCACTGGCTGACACTAAGCCCATCAGTGATGGTGGCAACGCCTCTGGGATAACTTATTTAGAAAAGGGGGAAAAAACAGCTCTGCAGAGCAGCAGTTGGGAGAGAGTGAGAATATGTGAGGGCAACAGTTCTGCAGCTCAGGAAGGCCCATGGTGGAGCAGATACCCTCTGCAGCCCATAAAGATCCCCACAAGGGAGCAGAGGTGTGACTGAAGGGGGCTGTGAGCCTGTGGGAAGCCTGCAGGCTCCTGGCAGGACCTGTGTCCCCATGGAGAGGAGCCCAGGCTGGAGCAGGTTTGGTGACAGGAGCTGTGAGCCTGTGGAAGTAGCATGCACTGGAGCAGTTAATGAAGAGCTGCCCCCCATGGGAAGTACTCACGTTGGAGAAGTCTATGGAGGACTGTCTGCTGTGGGAGGGACTCCACGGTGGAGCAGGGGAAGAGTGTAAGGAGTCCTCCCCTGAGGAGGAAGAAGCAACAGAGACGATGTGGGATGAACTGACCACAACCCACATTCCCCATCCACTGCTGATGAGAAGGAGGTAGAGAAACTGGGACTGAAGTTGAGCCTGGGAAGAGAGGAGGGCTGGGAGGAAGTTGTTAGGATTTAGTTTTATTTCTCATTGCCCTACTCTGACTTGATGGGGAAAATTAATTCCATTCTATGTTTCCACGATCAACCAAAGTTGAATGTGTTTTGCCCATGACAGTAATTGCTGAGTGACTTTCCCTGTCCTTATATCAACCCATGAGCCTTCTGTATTGTCTCCCCATTCAGCTGAGGAGGGGAGTAATAGGGCAGCTTTGGTGGGCACCAAGCATCCATCCAGGGTCACCCCCTCACAACAATGATCTCGAGTATAGTCAGTTTGTGTTGCAGACTTGTGCATCCTCTGCTATTCAACAAAAATTAATCAGTCAAGTCACAGGGTTGCAAAGTGGCTGCTGCGAATAGGGAGTTACTGTACTTTATCAAAAATGTAATGAGTTTAATATACACGCTTACACAACACTCGAGTGGCTCTTCAGATTAAAGCCTGCCCAAAATCCACGTTGACACAATAGGCTGTAGCTGCTCCAGCCTGGTCCGTCACTGCGATGTACTACAGATTGATTTTGAGTACACATCTCCAGAGAGCTGCACTTTGGTGCTTGTTCAAAAGCAGCAGCAAAATGGAGTGTGGTACTTTCTGTGGCCAGAAGTTAATTTTCAATCACTTTGGTTTATCTACAAGCTCAGTTTCTGTGAACAGCCAAACCTTCTTGTGGTCCATGAGGCTCTGCACCAAGTGTAATGGCTTAAAACCTGTTTTCCTTGGTTTGTGCTCCAAAGAGCACTTGAGGAAAATGATATTGTTTTCACATGGCCCTAAATAAGCATTAGACCAGATGAGTTAAAAGTCTTTGGAGCTATCCAAAATGACTGGGCAATCATGAGTTGATCAAAGGTACTACCTTCATAACTAGGTTCTATTACAGGAAAATAGGCACTTTCCTGTTCCTAAGTATTGCATCTATGCCGGTCGTGTACTGGTGGCTTATGGATAAAGATCACTAAGACAGAGACGAGTGTCTTTGAGAATGATTCCCGAAGAGGACAGACTCACCACTGACCGTCCTCTACACTTGGTGTTGTCATCTCATGCTTTGAGTTTGTTTTGTGATTCCTTGCTCCTTAGGTCTTGAACCTTTGTACTATATCTAGCACACACTCATCTACAAAGCAGTTATAGAGCATCCAGTGTTTGGAGATGGCAGGAAATAAAACACAGTCGAGAGGAGAAAGGTTCTACAGCATGGAAAGATAAATGGAGGGAATTAGTTTGGTCTCCCTAAACAAGTATCTCCAAACTCCTGTATATGCAAATCTGCAAAGATCTTGGACTGTTGTCTTGAGGAACAGTTTAGATAAGGTACGAATTAATGTTGGCATAATTGTAAGTGAATAAGTTCCTTTCACCACTGTTACAGTAGGTAGAACTAACATTTTGTGAGGAAACCATTCATGTGTTAGAGTGTTGTGCACTAAACCATTGCCACACCAGCGTGTCTTTCAGTGGTGTTGAGAACGTACAGAACTAAGTTAGTGTCTGGCCTAGGTCAGTGTCATTGTGGTGTTCCACTTGCAGTAGTTGGTTTAGGTTCATTTATATCAGATGGTCTGAACTTGAGTCTATTAAAGGTTTTGCAGCTGGATTACACCAGTGCATCATCTATTAGATCTGTGGCCTGAGTGTTATAGAGTTTAGTGATGTTTCAAGAAAATATCGCATAGTTCCCAACTTCATTGGGTGTTCTCCTTAATCCTGAGCAATCCCATTAACAAATAGCATCAGAGCTTGATCAGCGCTTTGTATTGTCATCACACTTCGTGAAAATCCGAGCTGAAAATGAAATGGAGCTAGTGAGCTTTCTGACAGAACTGATGAGAATTGGAGTTCCCAACCTAGAAAGATCATTCCCTTCAAACTTCATTTGTTCCTCAGGGCCATTAATATCCAGGAAAAGCCATTAATATCCAAATATTCCCTGCCATTGCATCGCATGTGAAGGTTTCTGGATTGCAGGACTAAAGCAAACTTCTTTGTGAACATTTGCAGAGGTCAAACCAGGTTCTGTCGATTCTTTTAGGAGCTGTTTGCCTCTGGGCGAAGAACAAACATGGAAACATTCAGCCCCACAGGTATTTGAGCAAACGACGGGTTTTGACTGTGTTAGGAAGTCTACCATCACCACTGGGGTTCAGCTTGAGCTGCTGCCTTTGCTGTCACCATTGCCATGTCAGATGTTCCTGATTAAAGGTAAGGATGCTGGTATGCCTTGGAAACAAATTACTCGAAAGCCAGTGGTAAAATGGAGATAGAATCATAGATTCATAGAATGGTTAAGGTTGGAAAGGACCTTAAGCACATCCAGTTCCAAGCCCCTGCCATGGGCAGGAACACCTTCCACTAGAGCAGCTTGCTCCAAGCCCCTGTGTCCAACCTGGCCTTGAACACTGCCAGGGATGGGGCAGCCACAGCTTCTCTGGACACCTCATGCCAGCACCTCAGCAGCCTCACAGGGAAGAACTTGTTCCTTAGATCTAACCTGCACTTCCCCTGTTTCAGTTTGAACCCATCACCCCTTGTCCTATTGCTACAGTCCTTAATGAAAAGTCCCTCCCCAGCATCCCTGTAGCCCCCTTCAGACGCTGGAAGCTACTCTGAGTTCTCCACGCAGCTTCTCTTCTCCAGGCTGAACAGCCCCAATGTTCTCAGCCGATCTTCATACGGGGGGTGCTCCAGCCCCTGACTGTCCTTTTGGCCTCCTCTGGACCTGCTCCAACAGCTCCATATCTTTCTTATGCTGGGAACACCAGAACTGCACACAGTGCTCCAACTGGGGTCTCACAAGAGCTGATAAAACCACTGTGGGGATGCAGACCCTGAGCCTTATGGGGACAGAGGTGGCCACTGCTCTCTGCCGCCCTTGGCATGTATGACAAATGTGCCAATAACGTGGAAAATATGCTATTTATTATTTAAAGCTGCAGCCAGCTGTGTGACAGAGGCTCAGGCACTGCCATTTGCCTTTTAGGCTTGGGTGAAGTGCAAGTTTGAGAGGTGCCAGTACTTGTGTGTGTGATTCACAGTGGGATTGGGATGAGAGAGACAGAACCAGGGGCTGTCTGAAAACAACAACTGAGAAAGTCAGCTGGTGTTTTTCCCAAGCTCTCACAATGTTCACATTAAAACAAGCAAAACTTAGCCGGTTTCTAGACAGAATTATGAATCACAGCCTCCCGGGAATGCCGGCTCGTGCACCTATGGAATTGGGATCTGTGCGGAACCTGAAAATAAGCTCACTTGTAATGCTTTTTGTTTTCTTTTTCCTAAAGAGAAAGGTCCTGCCTGCACGTCCGGAATGCAGCGTTATAAATAATTTGTTCTTTCCCTTTCGAGGCCGCCTGTAAAGATGGAAGTGTTTGCTTCCAGCCTGGTTTGTTTTCTCTTGACTTCATTTGATAGCTGCCCAGATACATAGATGAGCTAATATAGTTTGACATATTTACTTAGCGCATGTGTGACATCAGCTGGCCGTTGCTATCTTAGGACATGTCAGTGATGTCATGCAGTCTCTTTGCTTTAACTGAATTAAAGATGAGATATGACTCCTGTAGGTTGTTGCACAAAGTGCGGTGCCCGTGAAGCTATACACCCAAATTCATTTTGTATGAGCTTATAAGTATTTGAGGTTTTGTTGCAATAGCAGAAATACTGACCTGGTGTCTAACAGATGGGAGAAATAAAATGCAACTCATAACAAGCCCTTCCTTGAGATATTTATCACTCATGCTTTGTAATTTAATTTATATCTGCTGTCTAACTTGTTTTTCTACAGTCTCAATGCTCACAAATACAGCTATTGACTGTTTCTATGGCTGATTCATGGAAGAGTATCAATTACCAAGTTGATGCCTCTGCATACTTTCTGCACTTAAGCCAACGGTAAGGAACGTGCATGGGTGACCTCAGTGCCTTAAAACCTGACATAAATATAAAATCATTAAAGTGATCTCACTCCTGTAAAGATATGTCCAATTCATGGTGGGAGTGTGCTTAGAATTTCTTCATTTGTCCAGCTTTTAATTACCAGGGAATGAAGTTACTCCTTAGTTGAAATAGCAGTGATATTGGCTGGTTCAGACAGCTCAGAGTGATGTTGAGCTACAAAGAAAACAGACCCAAATATTCATGCCCTTTACTTGGAGTCGCAAACTGGCTTCAAAGGATTTAAAGTGACCATATGGTAATTGATAAGCCCAGAGTTGTGATTTCTAGCTTCTTAGCTTTGTTTTGAGCACCATCCATGGCCCTACCGCCAAGGCACACTTCACTACTATACCCCAGACTCAGGGCTGCAAACCTCATGTTTATTTGGATGTAGTACTTCTAATTTCATGGACTGCAAAGCAATCAGTGGCTGTTTGCTCCAGATTATTATTTATTGCTGCTTTTGTTCTTATTTCAGCTGTTATCGCCTTTATCTACAGCAAAGGATTAGTAAAGAATTTTACCAGGTAAGGAGTTCTTCATGTAAAAATCAAGTTTAGCTCCTTGTGCAAAGATCAGATTTAGTTCCCCATCTAAAAATCAGATTTTGTTGTGATTGTTTATTTACTAGCTGTAGCCATTATCCATCAGGCATGTTGGTTGAATTAGGAGTCCCATGTGCAAGAACACTGTTGGTCTTGGGTCTCCATTCAGGTCAAGCACGACAGAAGTCCTCCAGTTAAAGACTGGGAAGCCATATGAGGAAAGGCTGAGAGCTGGGTTTGTTCAGCCTAGAGAAAAGAAGGTTCAGGGGAGACCTTATTCCCATGTTCCAGTATTTAAAGGGTGGCTACAAAGAGGATGGAGACTTTTTGACAAGGAGTCCCATGGAAAAGATGAGGGGTGATGGGCACAAGTTACTTCTGGGGAGATTCCAACTGGACACAGGAGGAGAATTTTTCACAATGAGAACAGACACTGGAATGATCTCCCCATCAAAGAGGTAGATTTCCCATTGTTGGAGAGTGCTAGGATTAGGCTTGACAGGGTGCTGGACATCTGGGCTAGGTCCTGCTTTGCCTAGAAAGGTTGGACCAGATGATCCTCAAGGTTCATTCCAACTTGGGATTCTATGATTCAAGGCTGGGGTTCCCAAGTCTGTGGTCTGAACACAGCTTTGCAGGCAGTGGCCCAGGCCCTCCCTGCAGTTCAGTCCAGGGGTTCCCCAAACTCCCCATGCTCTGCAGAGCTGATGATCTCAGGATGTTTGCCTGTGGCGTTTGTGTGGCCAGGGCTGTTTGCTCAGTTGTCTCCATCTGAGGCCTTCCTCTCTGCCATTAGCAATTAAATTCTGCTTCTGTAGGCCTGCTTAGTGCTGGCTTGAGATTTGTTTCCCTGCATAGCTGCAAATATTAATCACTTCAGCAAGCCGAGATGCTTTCACCTCCAGTGCTCTAAGTCTGCTAATGAATGATCCACCACCATCAAGTTCATTGACTTCCCTACTGCACCTTGAAAGTCCACTTTAAAAGTACGCAATAGTAAATCAGTGCAGTATGCATCTCTAAATATTTATGGTAATACGCTCTTTTGAATTTATAGTGGGTGCAATCACTTATTTAATGAAGACTTTGCTTCTGTCTTGGAGTCTAACTAGTGCCTACATGGACTTCATAACAAACAGGAGGGCTGGCAAAGAAGACAACCCCCCCATTTTCTTCAGCTTCATGACGAGCTCTTAAAAGAAGGCCGCAGAGAGGCATGGTGTGAAAAATGGGTTGCAGCCATTTTCGTGTTGTATCCCATCTCAGTAGGATGGGAGAAGAATTCTTGGCAATGGATTTTGTTATCCAAGGTTGATTTGAGGAACCCCAAATCCTTGAGCTTCACTTGAGACAACTGTAGAAGTCTGGAGAGTTCTTTACAAATTTAAACTCCACAGAAGACCCTAAATGAATGTATTTGTCTCTTAAATGTGTTTATGTGTCCACAGCTCTGTGTCACTGGATTGAATCCCAAAGTTTGCACTGTCTGTGCATGGCTCAAAGGGGTTTTTTCAGTCATCCCTAAGAAAACCAGAGAAATGCCTGCAATCCATTGTAAAGGTCTCCACCCCTGCCCTGGGCAGCCTCTTCCAATGCCTGATCCCCCTTTCATTGGAGAACGGTTTCCTAACACCCAGCCTAAACCTCAACCTGAGGCCATTACCTCTTGTCCTAAAAGCAGGACTGTGATTGCTTCCTTGGCTCAGTGTTTACTCTTTGTGCTAGGACCTGTTCAAACACTTATTTTGGTAAAGTCTTGCTTTGAATTCACTGTTTCTGAAGCTCAAAACTGGGCTCTTCAGTCAGTTGGAGGGAGGAGGAGCTGCTGGCATGGAGCCTTGGCCTGCTCTCCGTGTCCCAGCCTCTGTGCTGGGATATTGATTAGCAAAACCAAGCTCATTACAAAATGGAAGAATTTAATTTCAGTTAGTTCCATCTTTCCCCAAGGAAAATTCTCAGTATTTTTTCTCTTTTCTTACATTCCCCCCCTTCCCCCCCAGTGCAGTATTTAAGTTCTCACAGTCCTTATTTTATTAGTGACCATCTGGTACTTTACAGTTACTTTACTGGTGCTGGATATTGATTTCTCTTAACGGTTCCCATGCAACCCGACTCTTAGTTATTGCATGTTTTAGGTGTGTTTTTAAAGTAGATTAGATGCTATGTTTTGTGTTGGCTCTGGCTGTTTCCTCCTTCTACTCTGAAGAGAGAACGTGCCTAAATGTAAATAACTGGGGTTTGTTGGGGTTTCTTAAAGAAAATTCAACAAAGTATGTAATGATCTTGTAGAAACAGTAAGACATGCTATAGAGACTGTTGTTCCTTGTTGCACTAAGCAGGTACCTGATGTGCTTTACATTATGGTGAATATATGTGTAAACACATATATCAATATAAATAATGTGTGTAAACACATGTGTGAACACATGTATCTATATAAAATATGTGTATATATATACACATATATATAATTATAGATATATGAATACATAGATATAAAAAAATGTAAATATATGTATAATTTACACATATATATGATATGTGTAAACACATACATGGTGAATACACATGTGAACACATATATGGTACCATATAAAGAATTAGGCCTTTCTGTAGCTTTCTCAGCTCAGCTGCCGAGTAAAAACATGGTAACCCACCCAGAGGCATGGATGCACAAAGCAGTTTTGCTTCCCCGCACGGAATAGCCACTTTGCCCCTGTGTATCCTCCTCACGGAGGAGCAATCTCAAGAACTTCTTGGAAAACACTTTCTTTTGTGGAAACATCCTACTGCATCCCCTTAAAATATTTATAGGGTAGTTCTGTTTTACCATTCCTACATCAGTATTGAAGTGTAATGTCAATATGAGTGCGAAGTGTCTGTAAGGGTTTGGAAAATAAGGCTCAAAAAGATCAAATCTTTTATTTATGCACAGTAAATTTTTAAAGTCTCCCATGTGCTTTGATTGAAAATGCATATTACTGAACAATTTCCTTTCAAAAGGCTTTCTCTGATGGAAGGTTTATCAGGTGTCTGCAGCGGTGTGATTGAGGTATGCGAGAAGTTGACCTTACCCTCGTCTGCACCCTGGGTAGGGCTATTTAAAGGTCTCTGGCGTTCCTGTAGTAGAAGAAAAGAGATTGGAGCTCCTGTGAACATAGAGCAAACCCCTGTAAATATTGATAATAAGGGGTCAGATGGTCACAAGTGACTTGTAGATGTGGTTGCAGAGGTTGCTGCAGAAGGAACTCCATGTACACCCCGCAGCACAGCAGACTTCTACAGAGATTTACCTGAAGTGATTTCAGGAGTACCCACAGATATATTAATGCTGCAATGGAGAAATGTTTTCAGACTTCAGCTCCCTGGAATGCTATTGCAGTTATAATAATACACATATAAGGGGTTGGAACTAGATGCTCTTAAGTTCCATTCCAACCTTAACTGTTCTATGATTCTATATGGAACTGAGCTATTTTTTAAAGTTAATAATGGGCAATTCATAGCTCTTAGGTTTTTATTTGTAAGGCAGCATTTTCCCTCCTTTTTCTTTGAAAGAGAATGTTCTAATTCAAAATAATACTGTACAAGTGGAAAACCCCCTTCCTTTAGAGACAAATTTGATAATTCTTAGTAATCTTTTTTCAAGTTACTGGCAGTGCCTTTAATTACTAATTAATGTCAAATAGCATCCCCTTCACCTCCAGATGAAGGCTTCAGCATGAGCTGTAGGAGGTTTGCTATCTGGGTGATTATCTTTTATATAAATAATCTCTTTAAATATAGCAAAGGTTACTGCTCAACCCTGGTGCATTGCAGCTTATTGTGATTCTTGCAATACCTGAGTATTTAGAAGTGTGTTGCATCCATTCCTTTTTGGACGCTGTAGTTTCTGAGAGCAGTTTGTTACTGAAGGTAGGACAGATTCTTGCGGTCAGTCCCCGTTTACATCCCTGCTTCCATATTTAATCTCATGCATTCAGAAACATAGTCAAATTCTGGTACAACTTCAGTGTGTTTTGCTAATGTCTTCATAGGGGATCTGACAATGACCACTGTCTCTGTGCTGTTTCTTCTTCTTGAAGATACCTTATATTATTATTATTATGGTTTCATACATACATGCATATATATACCCATATAGATGGGTAGGTAGAACCACAGAATCACAGCCTGGTTTGTATTGGGAGGGACATTAAAGCTCATCTAGTTCCAACCCCTGCCACGGGCAGGGACACCTTCCACTAGAGCAGCTTGCTCCAAGCCCCTGTGTCCAACCTGGCCTTGAACACTGCCAGGGATGAGGCAGCCACAGCTTCTCTGGGCACCCTGTGCCAGCACCTCACCATCCTCCCAGGGTAGAGCTTCTGCCTCAGAGCTCATCTCAGTCTCCCCTCTGGCAGGTTAAAGCCATTCCCCTTGTCCTATCACTACATATATATTAAATTCATATGTATTCATATTCATGTGCCTGTGTGTGTATAAACGCATGTCTCTTTTCCTCTTCTAGGATGTTGCTCAGCCTTCCTGCGGGTGGCCAGATATGAAGTTTCTCTTAAATCACCCATACCTGGCTGAGGATCCTGTTCTTTATTTAAAGCTAAAGGATTTGTCTCTTCATTGCAGAAAAAATGAACCCGTATTCCTTCTGCAGTATGAGAAGCAAAAAGGTGGGTACCAACCGCCTGTGTCCCAGGATGGAGCTACTGTGACCGGTCCCATGAGATCCTCCCCGGGGGGGGGGGGAGTTATGGGACCTCCCCAGGTTTTCAAACTCCTGGGTTTTGAAAGCAGGGCATTGGTGCTGTAATCACCCCTAAGACCTTGCTGTTGAAATGCAGGCCTTTCCCAATATGCCTTCATGTAGGTCAGAGTTAGCTGGTCTGCTCATGCAGGATGAGGGCTATAACAGTGGCTCGATTGCAATATAAGTATGCTACCATTCTCTGTTTTCTATGGGACCAAGCATATTGTCATCAGGTAATAAATAAGCTAATAATAGACTTATTCTTGACAGACAGACAGGTATTTCTCGTTCTTTCAATTTCACGTGGTAGCATTGGGCTTGCAGTTGCATATAATAGAATCATAGAATCATCCAGAAAAAGACCTTTAAGGTCATCAAGTCCAACTGTTCCCCATCAATGCCAAGGCCACCACTAACCTGTGTCACTGAGAGCCTCGGCCACTCGGTGCGTGAACACTTGCAGGGAAGGTGACTCCAGCCCTGCCCTGGGCAGCAGTTCCAATGCCTGAGCACCCTTTGGGGAAGGAATTGTTGCTCAGCTCCATCTAAACCTCCCCTGGGGTAGCTTGAGGCTGTTTCTTCTTGCTCTGTCATTTGTTGCTTAAGAAAAGAGACCAGCCAACCTCCTCTCTCAATCCTACTTTTAGGCAGTTGCATATGATATTCCGCTAATTGTGTTCAACATCACTTCTACTGTTCATCATAGGCAGCTATAACTAATGAAAACAACTCTGTATAATTTTCACTATTTCGATATAAAAGGCTTTAAAGATTGACTCAAACAACGCTTCATCCCTTGAAGCGTTCAAGGCCATGTTGAACGGGGTCTGGAGCAAGCTGCTCTAGTGGAAGGGGTCCCTGCCTGTGGCAGGGGGTTGGAACTGGGTGAGTTTCAAGGTCCCTTCCAACCCAAACCAGGCTGGGATTCTATGATTCAACTTAACACTGATTTTTTTTGAGCAATGAAAGCATCACTACGAGTCATATTTGCTCAGATAGCTCCAAAACACATGTGTCAGCTTTAAACATACCGCTTGTGCCTTTTTCTGCCAAGGTTGGCATATAGAGAAACAGTTTGTGATTAATCAGAGTGTCCATTCGAACTGGTTATTTTAAGCAGGAGGACCACATAGGTCGTTACTGGAGGTGGTGGTGACATTGCATGATCAGGATCCCTGTCCGAGGGCTGGAGGATGGTGATAGAGCTGTTTCCATTTGCATATTGCCAGGATGCTGCCGGTAAATATTAATGGCTTACTTTTTGTTCATTTAGCCTGTGTTTTTGAGAGATGCCTACAACACAAAAAGATCATATCTCTATGTTGTTGTTTAATTTATTTTCACCTTTTTGTCTCCTTTGGAGACCCCGAGTGTATCAGCACTTTGTTTACCACAAATTAAACCTTGGCTGATTGTTTACCAGGCTGAAGACCCTTGTGCATTACTCCAGCACTTTCCCCTTTTTTAATAATCACAACCTGGGATTCATTTGCAAGAGGCCCTAATCTGCATGAGAATTATACAATTAACTTTTGATTAACCGCCTAGTTCTTTTGGAAGCCGCAGCGTGGAGGATACTCTGCATTTAAATAATATTCCTTAAATTGGGAGCAGGCCTTTCATTAAACCGGTGAGTTTGACTAAACAACAACATTTGGAGATAATCAGGGTCAAGACAATAGGCAAGGCTGCAAGGCTAGAATGTCATCTTTAAGTATAACAGCTGAGATAAAGGCACCCAGATTGCGCCTTATCGAAACACAAAAAATCAAAGCTCTCTCTTGTCTGTGGCAAAATACCAGGCCCCAGTGTTTAGGGCGACCATTGTTTGGGCCTAGAAGTGCTGCAGGATTTGCATTCAGAGAGCCGGGTCTAACACACATTACATCACGTAGGGTACTTATCTCGGAGTCTGACAATAATTATCAGGAAGAATATACTCAGAATGACTTTTCTTGTGATTTTTATGCATCCCCAACACAAGCAAAGGGAGATAACGGCGTGATGAAAAAGGGGAGAGTCTCCAAAGGCTCTCCCTGGAGCTGCGTTCTTCGATTAAATTTGCTATGCTACTCTGGTGAGCTGAACAAGTGGAAAGAAAGACTATGAGGCTTTTATAGAGGGTAATAATAGTCCTGAACACAGCCCTTACCGAAAGATAAGATCCATTGTGAAAACAAACAAAAGGAGCGGTATTAAACACCACTTGAAGAATATATATGAGCAAAGTTTGAAATCCTTGCCTTTTTTCATACCTTGAACCTGGCTTTGTCACGTGGCCGTGTTCTAACCATGCACCTTCGTAAGCGCAGAGGCTTTTACCACGCCTTGTCCCTCTGTCCTGCACCATGTTTGTTGTGGTGGGGTCTATCTAATTCTAGGGAAGGCAGAGAAAAGACTGAAGTCATCACAGCCCAAGTTTGGTGTCTGCTCTGGGTTTTTTGATGTATTTGCTCATGATCCAGTATTTTACTTCTATAACGCCGTAGCTGAAGGGTGCTGTAATAATTTATCACTCATTTTTCACAAAATGACTGTGTTCTTGCTTCGAAACTCAGCTACAGTTCATCGCAAGACACTTGAGGGTGATGCACACCTTGGCCATTACGATGGCCGCATGGCAGTTCCCAAGGACAAAGCTTGGATGGGATTCCCAAGGATGCCCTTTGGCACTGGGTCAGTCTTTTCCTGGCTCCAACAACCTCAACCTGCTGCTGGAGTTGATTGGAAGTGTTTGAGGCCAGGTTGGACGGGGCTTGGAGTAATGGGGTCTAGCGGAAGGTGTCCCTGCCCATGGCAGAGGGCTGGAACTGGATGAGTTTTAAGGTCCCTTCCAACCCAAACCGGTCTGGGATTCTATGATTCTATAGGATATGGGTGTTCATTTCTCTCTAGTGGATGTAGATTTGACCCGCAAATTAGGCAACCCACATGCATTCTTCCCCAAATGTGCAAGGGTGATGATGGTCATAGGTGTGTAAGAGGAAGTTACAAAACTGTACTGGGAAAAATCATGGTCACAAAGTACAAGTCATGAGCCTCTGTTGTATTTTCCCCTGCAGTTATCATTACTGGGTTGGAAATAAACATTTGGCAGCAATCATGGCGTATTGAGAAACAAACGTAGATAAATGATATGCTGATTAAAGCCGTGCTGAATTTGACTACAGAATCTGGCTACCACTAGACATGTCAGACAGACCAATCCGCTTAAAATAATAGGTATGTTCTTATAGTTAGCAGGCGTGTTACTTGTAGTTAAATTTAAAGGCTACTTCTGCATGTTCATCTTCAAGTTGCTTAAGTTATTCCACCCTTCAGTCACATCCTGCTGTTGGCATTGCTTTGCTGTCCATGCATGTGACTGTTACCACAGCAGCAAAGCCGCTGCTGTACCCTTAAAAAGTGCTCCGAACTGCTTGTGTTCCATAGGACAGTGTACGAAGCACCAAAAATATGATTTAATAAATGTAAATGATGTGGAAAAGAGGGGAAGGATAAGTTTTCAGGGGCATCAATGCAAAGACCAGGAAGGATGCTTTCGGAAAATGAAATCCTGGTGGGTGGCTGAGACTGAAATGTTAGCTCAGAGTGATGGGCACTCTGTTTTAAGTGAGAATTCACTTGTAATATTGATGAAGAAAGTCAGTAATTATCCAAGGTCAGAGAATATGCAAAGATAAGATGTGGCCAGTACAGTTTCTAAGGGTCAAGAACCTTTGATACCACTGAAGACAACATTTATCCAAGGAAAAAGGAAGGTGTTGATGCTGGATTATCTAAGAATGACCCCAAGCCATCAGGGAAGCTTGGTAAAATGATTAGAGACAGCCCCCAGCAAAGAGAAACACACCCAGAGGTATTTCTGGAAAGAAAACCCAAGATATGCTGTAGCTTTTATCTCTTTATCTTGATAACCAACAGCAGCATGCTCATCACACAAAGCAGTGGGTGCCAGTCAGAAGTGGGGCTGAGGGAGGAATTTTGCCAGCATCGTACTATGTGAGAGATACTGTGCCTTCTGCACAAATTATCCCATGTGCTTTTAGAATATGCGTTTGTGCATATATATATATATAACTAGTATGGTTTTAGGAGCAACTACGTGCAATCTCTCCCATATGCACTGCATTTACCGAAGCAGAGAGGACTGAACAGATTTTGGCTCAGCTGCTGTACCTGCTTCTCCTTCTGCTGCCTCCTATGTGGAGCATGGGGATATGGTCTAGTAGAAGGTGCCCCTGCCTGTGGCAGGAGGTTGGAACTGGATGGGCTTTAAGGTCCCTTCCAACACAAACCATTCCGTGATTCTATGGTTGGAGTCCAGGGAAGCGAACGATTCATTCAATATCCTGGGACGTTCAGAGGTTCAATCCTGATGAAGCTTTGCTGGCTCAGATAAATACCTTTACAAAGGTGTGACCCTTTCAACTCTTTGTTTCAACCTTCTCTTTTTCTTCCTTTTTCTCTTTACCCTTTCCCTAAGCTTTTATTGCTTCCATGGGACCCCTTTCTTCTCCTAATTGAATCCAAGTCCTTGCTCCTGTTCTCATCCTACTTGTTTTACCCTTTTTCCTCTCCAGCAGACTGTGCCTTTTTATTACGACAATGTTGAGCCACT
This sequence comes from Amazona ochrocephala, assembly GCA_039720435.1. Taxonomy (NCBI): domain Eukaryota; kingdom Metazoa; phylum Chordata; class Aves; order Psittaciformes; family Psittacidae; genus Amazona; species Amazona ochrocephala. The sequence continues at coordinate 2,634,453 of CM077881.1, read as the reverse complement.
TGTGGTATTCTGTTCTTTATAATGCGCTATATGCCACGGATGGAACATGTCTCTTAATGCACCAGCAATCACAAGCATTCAGGAATTGAGGTAAGTCCCCCAGATCGTGTCATTTGGCTTAAAAATAAGATTGTAAAAGGAGAAATCTCATTGGTGTCCCTGGATTTGGCTTCTGTTCTCTTTAACCTTATGGGTACTTAAAGAAAGGAAAAGGAAAAAGAATCTAAGATGTACAAAAGCACAGCTCTGTGAGTAACGTGGAGCACCATGGGGCTTGTGATTAAATCTGTATATAACATTTGAATGGAGTAGAAGAAGAAAATTCCTAAGTAAATCAAAGTGCTTTGATATGGAATAAACTGCAAGTGTGTATTTATATGCTGCTCTCAGCTGCTCCTGCAGAGCATCACACCCACTCCAGGGCATACCAGCAACCAGCAGCAAACAAATCTAAGGGCTTCTTTAGTACGTAAAATAGATGTCTGATTTTTAAGCTCCAGCTATTAAGAGCCAGGTAGCACTGTCAGATGCTGACAAAGTAAGCCCTTGCCTTGGGGGATGTGGTCCTGCTGACACTTGGGGGAAGCCAAGGCCAAGAAAGGAGGGTGCTGGGGGCTTGTCCCCCACTCCTGCAGTGCAGGGAGGGAGCACAGGCAATGGTGGCACTAGCTCATCCTCAGTGGGTCTGTGCTGCCCATTCTTGCAGGGATAAGGCAAAACATGGGGCTGCTGTGGGTAAGTCAAGGTGGGAAGCCATCCCTTTTAACACAGATTTCCCCCAAAAAAGGTGTAAAGTAAGTTGCTGTAAAAGGGCTGCAAGGCAGATCCCCTACTGACACACTGCAGAGTGCCTCAGGGCAGACGGTTCCCTTTGCTCTGATTTTGGGTTTCGGGGCTGGGTTTTAAAGTTTAACCTAATGTTGGTTCTCAAGCTGTGTACTTAGCTGCTTCTTACAAGCTTTAGGAGTGATGCCACAGCTTTTCTGAATATATTTTTGGATTTACGGAAAGATGGCAAGCAGCATCCTGCTTCCTTGATGATGCACACTGCTTTGGTCCAGCTCCAGCAGACCCAAGTGTGGAAGGGCTGAAGCCATGAGCGCCACTTCTTGGCTCTGATAGCCTAGCACGGCCTCTGCTGCAGGCTGGCCGTAGCTGGTGCATCGGGTGAGACTTGAATCCTTTTATTTCTGCGTTATTATTTCTTCTTAATATGCATAAACTGTCACTTTTACAGAAACACTTGATCCTAAGGTGTGCTGGTGATGAGGCGATCTTACTGGGGCTATGGAAAAGATATGTGTGCGCAATGCTAAAAGCAATACCCATTTAGAGAAGTCTTAAAGACTGTTACAGGTACTAGCTAGAGGAATTTACAAGTTAAAGTTGCTTTATTTCATTATTTCCACCTTCTTGAACTGCCTGGAATTGTTTTGCTGCTTTTTCCCTTTGTTCTGCTACAGGACCACCTACTGGAAAAGTCCAGACTTCCAATTTTGATGAAGCTGTGATAGAATCCCAGCCTGGTTTGTGTTGGAAGGGACCTTAAAGCTCATCCAGCTCCAACACCCTGCCATGGGCGGGAACACTTTCCAATCATTTAGCAAATACAATCCCAATCATTTAGCAAATACAATCCCAATCATTTAGCAAATACAATCCCAATATTTAGCAAATATGACCACCTTTGCTTTCGTTTGCACTGGCAACACTGCTGGAATTGATTGTTCAGCTGTACTCTCTATTTCTCTTTGTGGTATCGAAGAAGACTTACTTTCCTCTTCTGCCAGCACCCAGGATCACCCAGAGTTACAAAATACATTTGCATTGAATTAGATGAGCCCACTCAGACAATATAAGACTTTAGTTCTTCTGACCTATATTAAATATCTTTGCAGGACTGAAACAATCTCTGCAACGCTCCCGTTAGTGATTTCTTGCTTGTCATAAACTTTGAACACGCTTCTCTGAACCAAAGTACAGCTCAGCCAGGACAACTTAAGCGGATGCTCCTCAAGCAGCTGCAAGTCCTGGCAGACAGCGCAGTTTATGCTTGTTCCGTTTCAAGACAATGCCTCAGTTTGTTCCAGAACAAAAAAGAACAAAGAAGAAAAGGTTAGAAAACAATGTCTTGCGCAGGAGAAAAGATGCTCGCTTATTTTCTGACAGAGGGGAGAGGCCTTTGGGGGATCTTGAAAGCATCTACAGCCAGAAGGCATGTGTGAGGTGCAGCAGGACGACAGTCTTGCAGTGGGAGGAGAGGCTTGTAGCTTCTCCACATGACAGAGCCTGGCAGTCTGAAGTCAGTAATTATTATGTTTAAAAAGCTGCTGTAACAAGTCTGAGAGGAAGCATAAAACCTCAGAGATATTGGAGTAGCTGTGATTTAAAAAGCTAGATATTTAAATGAGTTTATATTTATAGCTATATAGAAATATCTGTAGGTATATAGAGTTTCTATATATTTATATATGTTTAAAAGAATTTCTGCTCTTTACCTTGCATGATGACCAGGAACATGGGGTTTGGGAGGATGGCAGCAGGACTTCAGAGAGTAGCATCCTCCCTGCGATTCCTCCCACCAACTTCCTCCTTTGGAAGGAGCTACATTTTGGTCCTGTATTATATCTGATATTCCCTCTCTGGCACTCCACTGATTTATTAGCTTTTCTTTTCCCTCTCTCTTCATGACAGCACCACACAGGCATGGATCAGGGAATAACACGCCGACTGCTGAGATGCTGCGGTGCGTGAACTGATGCTCAGTCGATTGACGCGGGCTGAGCTCTCCGGTGAGGTCCATACCTGAGCCGTCCTGACGCTGCTCCCTGCAAACAACATCACCAGCACCTTGTGGTGAACGATACTTGTGTTAATTTAATATAGTGGAAGCACAAATGTGACCTGGATCACATCTCTCTTGGTATAGGGTGTGTAAATTCACAGGGGTTCATTCTTGTCCATAGCACATAGTGGGATTCCACATAGTGGGATTTTTCTTCTCTAACACCTTATTGGGCCTGGGAAATTAAGTAGACGTCTGGGTGTTTGGGATGCATTGCCTTCCTAAACAAATCTAACCTATAAACTGTTCTTTTTCATCCATCCATTAATATCCTCTGCTGATTAGGGGCTTCTGTTTAAGCCTTTCTTGCTCATGGAAGGTGTCCCTGCCTGTGGCAAGGGTTTGGAACTGGATGATCTGTAAGGTCCCTTAAAACCCAAACCATTCTATGATTCCATGCAATACTTGGCATTTTTTTCCAGAGAATTTAAGGAAAATCTGTGTCAGTTTCTAGGTTTTATTTCCAGATTTTAGATGTAACATAGCCAGGTATAAGGCTTTGTATCTGTATTAAGATAACACTTTCTACTGCTAAAAATCAAAGTTCATGGACACATTTACAAAGAATAGCACAGATCCTCATTATCTTCGTATCTCTGTCATTGTGGTCACCGTGAATTGGCTAAAATATTAAAGGAAGGATATCATCATCAGCGACCACTGCATTTACAGTTTGGAATGCCAGGGAAAAGGAGGGTATTGACAGAGCTGACAGAATTCAGGAAGGAGAAAAGATCGGGAGTCCAATTTCGGTCACTTTGAATTAGAATTTGCATGGAGACATTCAGCAATAGGTGTCAACAGAGAGAGTAGAAGGCAAGGCTGAATGAAAGGAGACACATTGCGATCAGAGGGGTAGATCTGAGGGTCATTTGTGTCAAAATGGACATTAAACTTTGTGGATAAGCTGTTCAGCCATTGACTTTATTGTCAGGAGAAGTAGAGGTTCATTATAGGACGTTCTGCACAGGAAGATGCAGAGGAAGGTGCTAACGGAAGGGGAACGGTAAGAGAAGCAGGCATTTCCAGAAAGGCTCATGAGTCCTGGGGTTTGGTTGGAGGATGAGTGGAGGCGTCTGGAACAGAGTTGAAACAAAGGCTGAAGTTGTAGACAGAGCTAAAGAACTGGCCTCGTTTCCCTTGAGGAAGGGGGTCTTGGTGGTGTGCTGCAGGACTGTCCTCTTTTGAGCCATTCTAGGCTACGTTTCAGGTCAAATAATAGGTAAACGTAGTGTGCAGTTTTAGAATCTGGAAATAAAAGCTTCGAACTGTTGCTGTGGGTGCATTTGACAGCGTCCAGAGGTCCTTTCCAACCTCAGTTATTGCGTGACCAATAATATAAGTACATGGTAATGCTATTTGAACTACTCAGCAGCTTCTGAGCCAAACTCTATCAGATTTGTTGGTCTTTCTTAGTTTACTTTTGAAAGAAAACCATGTTTCAGTGCAGTAAAAGGTGGTATCTGCGTTCTCTCATACCAAAGCAGGTTCAGGAAAGGCACTTTTAGGTACTGCTGAAGGATAATCTGTGTCACCTCTCACAGCACAAAGGTGAGGGGTGAGGAGTTAGTATTGTCTTAATTGTACAGGTGGGGAAATGGGATGAAGAAAGGGAGAAGCTCAAGGTCACGGGGAAAGCTTGTAACAGAGCTAGAAACAGAATCCAGGCTCTTTATCCAATCGATACATTAATAACATCAATGACTGTCTCACCTCTTTTCTCCCTTGCACATTACCTCAGTGAGGAACTTACTACTTTATTCAAAAGCTTGTGAGATTCATCAGTGCTGCTGCAAACATGACAGCAGCGGTTCCATTTTTGCAGTTACTGCTTAATTCTCTCTAGAACTGAAGCTGATGAGCGGCGCTGATGGCTTTAAGAAGATGCTCCATGAGGAGGTAAGGTGGGATAGAGTCATATTGCATGCTGCTGTCTCACCTTTCAACTGTCCTGCCCGGTGCTAGGAAAGTCAGCAGAGAGCAAGCGATGTATTTCTAATTGCTGCCTTTTAGTCTTGCAAAGTAACTCCTAAAGCCAATTTGGAATTGTTACAGGGCTATCACTTCGCAGTGGAGCTGCTGCAGTGCCAACAAACAATAGCAGATATGATAATAAGTGATTTCAAAGCATCTGTTTTGCACAGCTTCCAATCTAGCAGGAGAGAAGAACAAATGAAGTTGACAGATTTGCTGCTGAGCAAAAGTTATTGGTAAGTAGTTGAATTCACAGTTTCTTTCTGCAATGTACTTTGCATCAAGGCTCATTTTTGACTTCCCAAGTCAGAAAGAGCCTCATTCTGTCACTGGCACTGAGCGAAAGCTCTACAGTTACACGCCAGCAATGTCAGAGGAGGGCTCCTTATGCATTATCACATTATTTTCGCTATCAGTTCAAGGAAATGGACACTTGATTCATCTTTTCGCATATATTGATTCAATCCTCCTTTTAATTTAGCACTGGAGAAGGCTATTAGCCTCCATTCACATTTACAATAAGATAATATAACCTGATAGCTGTTCTCCCAATCCATTATGAAAGAGGGATAAAATAGTTTTGTTTCTGTATGTAAGGATCTATTGACTTATTCTCCTCAGCTGCCTTTATAGCAGTTGCTGTCCTCAGGACTGTATGTCTTAATAGCATTTCACTAAGGTGGAATATTGATGAAAGCTTCCTCTGAAGAGCAGAGATAAAGGCACGGGTAATACCTTTCACTCTAAAAAGGCATCCAGCTTTTTCCCTTGTATTTCTATTAACTGTATTAAGGACTGTGCAAAACAAACACCATCTCTGTCGTTAGCATTAATCATTCTTTTACAGTTCTCAGGCTGCAAAGCTGAGTCGGTTTTCTCTGAGCAGCATCCCTCTTCTGCAGCATCCATCAGCAGCGCCCAAGGCCCCTCTAGCGTGGCCCTCAGCCACATCATCCCATCTGAGCTCCAGCACAGGCCACTGTCTGCACAGCAGATGCTTGACCAGATGGTCCACACTGATTGGCGGACTTGGGAGCTGCTCCTTTATTTCATGTGTTATCTTAAGCCTGTCTTGACTCCCCCCAGCACACAGGTGTTGCATTAGGCAGCTCTGTGGTGTCAGCTCAAGCACATTTCCCCATGTCCCTGCTCCATTCCTAGCCTCATTACTCACAGGTCAGTTACACCAAGATCTTTAAAGAAGCAATTTCTAGGCATGTACCCAAGAGCCCTTTTCTTTCACTCAGAAACCAGTGACTTTCTTCTAATTCTTAGCTTGAGATCATAGAATCTTGGAATGGTTTGGGTTAGAAGGGACCTTAAAGCTCATCCAATTTGAACCCCTGCCCGGGCAGGGACACTTTCCACTAGCCCCATCCAACCTGGCCTTGAACACTTGCAGGGATGTTTTGAAGAACAGACACTGTGTCCTGCTGTTGTAACTGCAAGCTCTGATGGGGCAGAGAGGTACTTTCACTGCTCTTTAAAACCAGGAGGGTGGAAAAGAGGGGAAAACCTTAGAGGGTTTGCTGAGAGTATGAAACCCAAATGTATTCTACCATGCTACACGCAGAGGTGCTGGCTGCCCCTCTGTTTCAGCCTGTGTGGAAGAAAGCCCTATGGGGTGGTCAGGAGGAAGAGTCTTCTGCAATAGAAAAGCCAGTGTAGGAGGTGAATGTGTTGCACTTCTGCAGCTTCACCCATTCCTGTATTTGATGGGGAGGTCAAACATGCTGCTGGGTGTTTGTACGTCCTTTTAGGCTCAATTACCAGAAATACAGCACAGCCAGTAATAAACGTTACATTCCTCTTATACCCTCTTATTCCTGCCCATGAATCAAGAATTAATTTACAAAGTGGAAGATGAGATATGCACAGTGGAAATTTCTTTTTTCAATATTACCCAAGACCTGCCTTTACTTCTAATAGTGATCCATTTCCTGTTTATTTCTGTTAATGCTTCTCATACAGAAGAAACTATATCAAAGATTTGTGAGATTATTCATGTTGCTAGAAAAAAAAAAAGTGTTATTTGTTCTATAATACAGTTTTTCTTAAAAAATAATCAATTTAATGTGTTAAAAAGTCACAATTCTAATCGATCTTGCCATGGAAAAGGTACGACTGAGTTAAATTAATACATAGGAGACTTGTTTGGCTCTGCAGTAACTACCGCCGCTCTTTGAAAGGCTGTTCTTTTCTCGAGCTCCTTATCTGAAAAGGTTTCCCGTGTCTTCACGCAAGTGGTTGTCATGCTTTAGGAAAAATCACAAGCAGCAAAAAGTCAGAATTGTCAGTTCAGAAGCCGCTGCTTGTTCCACTGGGTAACAGTGAGAAAGCAGCGCCCGCAAACCGTCTTCAGGAAGGCAAAAAAACCCCGGTGGAAACAGCGGCGGAATGAAGATAAAAAGGGTTGCAGGCTTTATTCTCATTGAAGGTTGGTAACGGGAAATCTGTTGGCGTAGAGGAAGAATATCTGATAGGTCATCTGTTGTGTAATGAAGAATAGAAGACAGAAGACAAGCTAGGAGAAGCAAGGTGATTCCAAACCTCGGAGGAGTGTAAGATCTTATGAGGGAAACACGAAAGCAATACCTTTATAAACTGACCAAATTTAATTGACTATCAACGAGCCTTGTAAGACTGCAAGCTGACAAAAGCCATTTGGAGCATTAGGGGTAAGGCTGAAGTCATACATTTTTCTCTGTGGAATCATTTTAATATTCACTTCCTTCTTGTGTGGGTGTTCTGATTAAAAACTGCCACAGAGATGTCAAATACTTCTTTGTCCTCTCATATCTGGGTTTAGGTACCCAGTAGCTTATTCTGCCTATCCATCTTGGTTAGTCACAATAAAACTTATTTGCAAAGGGCAAACAAAAGAAGACAAATATGCTGTCATTTAATATGCACAGGTTTCTACAAATTGTCTATATTGTTCTGCTCTTTATGTTCCTTGAGAGACAACAGGAGTTGCCAGTACGGTTTGAGGCAGGTTTTTAATGCTTGGCTTCTTGATCAATAAGCATCATAGCAAATGCATTTGTGATTTCAAGTTTGGATGGGGCTAGGAGCAATCTGCTGTAGTGGAAGGTGTCCCTGCCTGTGGCAGGGGGTTGGAACTGCATGAGCTTTAATGTCCCTTCTAACCCAAACCATTCTGCTATCCTATGAAGTGCTCTGCATGAGATTGTGATCACTCTTCTTTTAATTTGTGACACTTTGAGAGATGCAAAAACTGTATTCTTTACACTGGGAAGAATTTGAATGGGATGTGATAAGGGAGGACTGGCACTGTGTTACAGGAATGCTTTGGGTACCAACATCCCCAGGCCAGGCTGCACTGTCCCTTGCTGTGTGAAATAGTTTCTCAGTTGATTGTCAGACTCAGTGGTGGCCAATAAGCAACTCTCTCCTGTTGTTGTGGTTCAGATGATGGAAGGGTACTTTTAAGGCGGGGGTAAGCTGAACAGGGGGTTCACCACTGCTCTGCTGGAGGGTGGTAATCTCCATTAGCACCACAGGGTGAGCCCACCCTTAGAAACCCAACTGCAACTTGGGGGACACTGCAGCAAACCACAAATTGACTTCTGTATCATGTAATATGGAAAAATATCCGTATTGTGATGTCATAGTGGTACAGTAAACCAAAAGGCAAGAAAGAGTTAAAAATGAGCGCTATTGCAATCTTTACCAGCATCCTTTCTCAACCCATAACGAGGGGAAGCTCTGTGCATGGCCACGCTAATTTTATTTCATCTTGTTTCAGAAATCTAATGGAAAAACCAGCTGAATTAGGCTAAACTGCTTGACTCTGCTGTGCACTTTAAAATGCTGTGAAGCAAATAGGTTGTTACCCCCTTCCCCACAAATCAGGATTAAACTTGCATTTTCAGGGGTTTGTGCCAACAGAATCCCTACTTTGCCTTGCTCAAACTCTCTAATCTCAAGCCAGAGGCCGGAAGCAGCGATGAGCTTCAGAAACAGCAATGGCCACGTTGTGTATGTGGAAGAACTGGGACCGATAGGTTAGTTGGCAAGAGCAAGTTTCCTATCTCTATAACCATTGTACTTTCTCAGTACGGTCCATGTTGCCTGGTTTCTCACATACTTGCATTAGAGTCGGAAGATTTCACCTGCAGCATAACATGTATCCATTAAAATCCCTGCCAACACACTCATATTATTTTTAAGAGGATCTGAGTTTTCCCTCGTAAAATTCCAGTGGGCAATGAATTAAAAATGACAACTTTATATACAGTGGAAACAAGAACATAAAATACACAAAACATTGCTAATGATCAGTTCTTGAAAAATTTACCAGACACATACTACCCAGGGAGCTAAACTCATTAGCAGAGACTGAGGAAAGCTGTGATGCTCCAGGATGAGGCTCAGGCACAACATATTCCAATAAAACCTCTTCACCAAAATTGTTTTGTTTCCTCCACAGAAGTATTTGGTAACAGCATATTTTCCTTTAAAAACAGTGAAAGCAGGAGGATTCAGCATCGCATTAATCAGCCATCCTGATGTTTACGTGCTCAGAAGCCATTCCCTCCTTGGGGAAGGCAGAGGAGCTCCTAATGATGGGCTGGAGTATTCCTCTTTACAAGGTAGGTACCATGTCGCTCCTGTTCCATCCTCTGCGTAACCTTCTCTCCCACCAGTGCTGATGGGCACTTACAGACCTACAAAGTGACATAGGCCATCTACAGAGTGCCAAGAACACTGTCAGCACTCAATAAATCGTAATAATTAATAGTATCTGGATGACCTCACTTGGTGACTGCATGACATTGGATATATTGGATGACAGCACACGCCAATCCATTAACTTCACCCAGCTGCCTACGTACCATGTGTGGCACTTGAATGCTGACACCTTCCAGAAACAGGCAATTGTTTCATAGCTCATTTGCAAACTAAAGGAGATATGAAATGTATTGAACTTCCTGCAGACACTCAGAAGGTTTACAGAGAGTCCTATCTCTAAGTCTGCTGTACTATTTGCATAAAAGAATTCAGTATCAATGTCATTATTAATGATAATTCTCAAGTAGTTGTGCTGCTTCAGGGTTTTTCAGGTTGAGTGTAATGAATTAGTAATAAAAGCCTAACACCAATTTATCCCTAAATACAATTTCCTTTCTGGTTGTGAACCTCCTTGTGTTTAGTGTGAAAGATGTACTTGTTGAAATGCCTTTTTCTCTGGCAGTGTGGGTTAAAGATGCATGTCTTCGACAAAGTCAAACTTCTATTAGCAAACCACTTCAGACAAAGTCTGCCTTTTCTTTAAGCAGAAGGAGGATTTGAGTGATGTGTCCTTGTGTGCTGCAACCATAAATGTCTTGTAAGTGCCCACCTGTATGTGCAGCCAAGTAGCGGCATGAAGAGGGGAGAAGATGCTGAGAACTTGAGCTGCTTCTCTCCCTAATGAAGCCCATTAGCAGCGGGACCCAGACTAGTAATCATGGCCCAGTGAGAAAGTCAGGCCTGTTTGCTCTTGTCTGAGCCTCTGTGCTGGCTGCCTCCATGCTCCCGATGTAAACCTTCCACTTTCCAACCCATCTGCGCTTACCCCCCTTATCATTAACACGTACATTTGTATTTGTTCCTTTTGCATGCCATTAGGTCTATGTGACACTGCACATTTGCACCTCAGCAGCCTTTACTGCAGACCAGTGAGTCCCAGGAGAGAGAAGATGAGTCCCAGATGTTGAAGAAACATGGTAGCGCTTTGTGAATTACAACTGGGACGAATAAAAGCCAAACTTTTAGCATTTATTGGGTACCACAAGGTAAGAGAGCTCATTCAGTAATGCAGAGGTGGTGACACCTTTTCATTTGTACTTTTATTTCAAAGCCCATCTCTTGAAACTGTTTTATCTTGAATGAATTTTCAATCAGCGAAGGTTTAAGATGAGCCATAAGGTAAGAAACCCTTCAAACTTTCCATGTTCTCCTTTCATCATTCCTCCTCTCATTGCTCTTCCCATGAGGCAGCGTTGGTGCCCAGGAAGCTGGTACAAGTGCTGGTACAAATTTAGCACTTGCTGTGCTCTCTGTTTCGGCAAAAGATGTGGTTTTTCCAAGGAAATTAGAGGATCATCAGCTCTAGAGCAGGTTGCAATTTCCTGTTGGTAATTTTGATCATTTTTTTTGTCTGTTTTGATGCTTTGTTACATAGCAAAAAGCAAACTTCAGTTAATCTGGTTGGTGCAGTAAAATCTGGGTGTTGTTTTCATCCAAAGCAGAGGTCTGCTTCTTGTTTAATATCCAGTAGGAATATACCTTCCTGGTTTGATGGTGAGAACTGGCTCTGAGCCCTGGTTTCCCGTCCTTCTAGTGGATGTGGTCATGCCATACCTTCCAGTTCTCATCAGGAATGGGCCACCAAGCCCAGCCTTTCCAGGGAAGTTGATGGAGCTGAATTTCTGTATTGTAAAGGAAGATTTCTCTGATTCTATGATTGCCATGTATTACATACCTGATTTTTGCACCCTTCCCTATGCTAAATCGCAGTGACAAACTCAAAGCCAAACCTTATGTCCCCATCACAGGTGACAATAACTCACCCTGGAAACGCCTCATACTCTCGTGGATGAGCATGCTATCATCTTTCTGCAGCAAGGCTCCCACTTAAATGGGTGAAACATTGCTAAAATATCGATTCCTTTGCATGCTAAAAATCCCAGAGGAAAAAGTACTTTTGTCCTGGAACACTCCCAGAGAAATTTAGCACTGACAGGATTGTTTAATGGTATTACCATGAAAAAGAATTGATGTTTGCTGAAAATGAAGATATGCTCTTATTCCATTCTCAACTTTGGCCTCCAGAGAACTAATTTGCCAAGACATACTTTTTCTTGTATTTAAGACCACTGGAGCACACACTTTACATTAGACATCCTGATCTGTGTTAATGATGGGCTCTGGTGAAATTTTCATATATGAATGCATTTTTCCTAGCGATCTGATTCTCTGCTCAGATTATATTAGCATATTTAATGTGAATAATAGTGGATTCCTGTTTGTTTCAAGCTCTGGAGAAGTGGACTTGGTTTTTTTCTCTAAGTAATGGTTATAAGTTTTCTCTAACTTACAACTTTTCCTCTAACGTATTGTGTCCCTGCCTATGGCAGGGAGTTGGAACAGGATGAGCCTTAAGGTCCCTTCCAACCCGAGCCATTCTGTGTGTCTATGGTTCTATGATTATCTCCAGGAGTAAGAGCTACTGGCTGTGGTACATCCTAAGCGCAGGCACAAGAGATAGCTCTAACACAGCGCTGTATTTTAGCCTTCTAACTGAACGGTTAATTGCCTTTAAAATTGTTTGCACATGTGCAGAGCTGCAAGTCCACATGCTTATTTGACTTCCCTTCCAAGCTGAAGTGTGTGGAGAATCAAAACGTCCAAATTGTTTATTTCAGGTTCGAGGCTGTAAATGGCTTGTTACTACTGCCAGTAGTCTTTCTGAAGGAAGTGGTCTGAGAGCAGCTTTAATTTGCACCACAACAAGTGGAACAGCAAGGTTAGTGGATAATTTTAGTCCAGAGATACATAACCATTTAGAACTCTTGAAGACAACAATAGAATAATCCTGCTTTTTCCCTAAGTGTGGGATTCCCACTTGCAGCAGCCCCAGGACTTGTGAGCATGAGTCTGCACCCATCGTTAACCTCTATAAAACCCCAAGGAAAGGCCCTAGTTAGACACAGACTTAGAAAAGCTGGATTGCTCAGATGTAAAACGGTTGAGTGGTTTAGATCTGGAAAAAGAATTAATATTATTTGTTCTAGCAATAAGTAACTTCTATAAGTTCCTGGAATTTTGCTTCATTATAATGCAGGAAATACTACAGTAGTCTTGAATTTGCTTTATGAAGGACTAAAACTGAAAAATATCCTGGAATGCTTGGTTAGTGACTGGTTAAGAGCTGTGTCAAGAATTACAGAATCTGGAATGGTTTGAATCATAGAATAGTTAGGGTTGGAAAGGACCTCAAGATCATCGAGTTCCAACCCCCCTGCCATGGGCAGGGACACCTCCCACTAAACCATGCCATCCAAGGCTATGTCCAACCCCACCTTGAACGCCACCAGGGATGAAGCATTCACAACTTCCCTGGGCAACCCATTCCAGGGCCCCACCACCCTCACAGTAAAGAATTTCTTCCTCGGATCCAATCTAAACTTCCCCTGTTTAAGTTTAAACCCATTACCCCTTGTCCTCTCACCACAGTCCCTAATGAAGAGTCCCTCCACAGCATCCCTATAGGCCCCCTTCAGGTATTGGAAGGCTGCTATGAGGTCTCCACACAGCCTTCTCTTCTCCAGGCTGAACAGCCCCAACTCTCTCAGCCTATCCTCATACGGGAGGCGCTCCAGTCCCCCGACCATCCTCGTGGCCCTCCTCTGCACTTGTTCCAACAGTTCCATGTCCTTTTTATGTTGAGGACACCAGAACTGCACACAATACTCCAAGTGAGGTCTCACGAGAGCAGAGTAGAGGGGCAGGATCACCTCCATGACCTGCTGGTCACACTCCTTTTGATGCAGCCCAGGATACAGTTGGCTTTCTGGGCTGCAAGCGCACACTGCCGGCTCATGTTCATTTTTTCATCAACCCACATTGGAAGGAACTTCCAACTGCTCATCCGGGTCCAACCCCTGCCACGGGCAGGGACACCTTCCACTAGAGCAGCTTGCTCCAAGCCCCTGTGTCCAACCTGGCCTTGAACACTGCCAGGGATGGGGCAGCCACATCTTCTCTGGGCACCATGCACTAGTGCCTCTTCTTTAGAGAACTTCTTTATATCTACCCTAAATCTCTCCTGTTTAAGTTTGAAAATCTCCAGCCACTGAATCCAGCATTCCCAGTGATGCTTCAGCAGGGTCACGGGTAAGGCTGATTTAGGAACTGATGCTGTCATGTGCTGAGCTCTCCTGCATGTTCCTGAACATGCTTTCCTCTGTTCTCTTTCATGTGTTGGGTACCTCCTTGGGTCAGACACCACGTGGCTCATCCTCACTCGGTCTGTTTTGGAATTGAATCATGACCCCACAAATATTAAATCACTGCGTTCCGTAAGAGCGATGTGAAATGCTGGACCTTGTCTCCATTCTGATTGTTTGCAGATGTGGGGTTGTCCTGAAGGAACAGCCAGTGTCTTGACTCATCCTAAAAAATGTTCAACATCTGTGCAAGCACTTTAAAATGTAATCTCTGCCAGGTAATTAGCACCACATGCGTCTCCTCTCCTATTCATATTGATCCATTTCTTTCTTTTCACTTGTTAGGGTAGCATAAGACTTACACTATTATTAAGTACATGGAATTTCTGTTTTTCATCCTTTATAACGTGTTCTTACTTCTGGCAGTTGTGACACTTCCCTGTTTATCAGTGTGTTGTTTCACCTTTTGTTCCCAGCAGTTGTTCCACTCACAAAATAGCTCCATTATCTGTGCATTTGCCTGTTTGCTGTAATGAAGACAACTGGATTCGTAATAGTCTATTAAATGGTCTATTAAATAACGTAGTTGCTGGAGGGACCCCCGTATTACTGTATGGAGTGGCAGGGTAATAATTCTGCAGTTCAAATGTGTGGATTTCCTTTCTATTACAGCTCTTTGGAATGTTTTCTTCAGTTTTCAGAAGTCTTTCTGCTTCCCAGCTGGCCTGGAGCCAGGATGGACCCACTTGTTTCACTAGAACATGAGACATTCAGGAGATGGGGCAGGTTCTTTACTGCTGGAACTGTTAGTCCATCATTGGTTTCAATGGCTACTGCCCTACAACATACAGAGAGCATGCTGGCTGGACTGGCCGTCTGGCTGAAGGTGATATAAATGCATATTAACTTCAGTGGGAAAAGGTGTGTATTTACTTTTGTGGATGCGATATCAGAACTGGTTCAATGGTCTACTTTTCCTGATCTGTGAATATCTATGGGCAGCTATTGTTTGTATTGTAGTTTCAACCACAATTGTATCTCCATATTCCATATCTATGAAGATAGGCTGAGAAAATTGGGGCTGTTCAGCCTGCAAAAGAGAAGGCTGCGTGGAGACCTCATAGCAGCCTTCCAACACCTGAAGGGGGCCTATAGGGATGCTGGGGATGGACTCTTCATTAGGGACTGTGGTGAGAGGACAAGGGGTAATGGGTTCAAACTTAAACAGGGGAAGTTTAGATTGGATCTGAGGAAGAAATTCTTTACTGTGAGGGTGGTGAGGCCCTGGAATGGGTTGCCCAGGGAGGTTGTGGATGCTTCATCCCTGGCGGCGTTCAAGGTGGGGCTGGACATAGCCTTGGATGGCATGGTTTAGTGGGAGGTGTCCCTGGCCATGGCAGGGGGGTTGGAACTGGATGATCTTGAGGTCCTTTCCAACCCTAACTATTCTATGATTCTATGATTCTATCTCAGTGCTTCTATGGTTTTATCTTCAAACACAGAAGTGATGCACTGTTTTATAAGGTTTTAGTTGATGCACAGACTGTGCAAGCAACTCGCTCATGTTGAAGCAGAGCTGAAAAGCATATTTCTTGACTCATACTCCAATACTTTCAGACCAAGACTTAATTTCCCTTTACAAACTTGATCCTAAAGGCGTGCGAATGGTACTGCTGAGATTATGGTTTACTGCTTTTTCTGAATTGAGGATTAATTCAGCACGTTGCCAGAGCTGGATGTGTTTCTGGGCAACCTGGTCTAGTAGAGGATGTCCCTCTTCATTGCAGGGGTTGGACTAGATGGCTTTTGAAGGCCCCTTCCAACCGAAACTATTCTAAGGTTCTATTTGCAGTGTTAGTTGTTAGACGTTACTCACTCACATGGTTTAACATGTGTACTCTACGAAAACTTTTAGAGTTTTTCTTTATTCCTCCACAGAGAACAGTTTTCCTTTTTCCTCCCTTCAGTTTTTGTCCTCCACCTCTGAAATAGTGCATTTACATTCCAATTTATGCATTATTACTCCAAATCTTCATTGTGATATAGCACCATAGGAAGTCTGTGCAATGAAACGCCAAGTGCTCATTCTTCATGAAAAGATGAGCCTTCACTCAGACATGATCAGAAATGAACGGCATTAGATCCCAAAACTCCTCTTTCCTCTTCCGTTCAAGTCCAAGTAATCAGTGTATGTTAAAAACACTTCACATGAAGTGGCAGCAGCCATGAAGGCAACTTTGTGTAAAGTGTTTCTGTTGAAGAGTTTTTATTGGTGTGACTGTGGTTTATGTCACTAACACTTGGCCAATTATTTTGTTCTCTGCCCTTTGAACCGAGCAGGAGAGAGCATTTCTGCTTTGGTCAGGGGTTGATTCATTCAGAGCTCGACTGGATACTGTCTTTCTGTGGTATGGTCTTGCTGGACTCAGATCTGCTCAGAAACCCACCGCATTTCCAAGGTAAGAAGTAGTTTCCATCCCAGTTTTGGCTAGCTGTGTGTTTTTTGGCTTGCTTTGTGTTGCTGTGTGTTCTTCCACATGCTCTTGTTGCAAGGGGAAGAATGGCGGGGTGTTTGCATTATGCCTTTGCCATCGTTGGATGGTTTGGTACTATTGTTCCCTTTTGCCATCATGTCTTCATCTGTATTCATATTCACGTTATAAGTTAATTCAGGAAAAGACATTTCTTTTGTAGATGAGCTGCCTGTTAATGTTCGTACAGAGCTTGTTCTGTGGTGTACCTTACCCAGGGACTTTGGTTGTGTTGGGCTGCTGGAAGATGTGAGACCTTGTGGTTGACCAGCTTCCACCTTCTGCAGTTTTTATAGTCCTGATTCCTTTGTTCATCGTTATTTTGCTTGTTATCTGGAAATCTCTTTACCTTTGAAGATACGTTGCTTTCTGCCCCTTTCACTTCCTTAAGACATTATTGGCTATTTCTCTGAGAGCTCTCTATATTAACTTTGTGGTTTTGTTTATGCTTTGTAATGCTGTTTCAACACTTATTTTCCTTTAGTACTTTCGCTGTGGCACTTCAGTACATTCCCTTTATCCTGCAGGATCCATTTTTCTAGTACATTTAAACCATCCTGCTGAGCTTAAAATTCAAACTGCTGCTGACCCCAGGGATCAGAGACCTTCAAAAGCATCGCACTTCTGTCCTGGGGGTGCATTAAATTGCTAATGGAGATGTATCTTGAGAGCATGAAAGCTCAAAAACGAAAAGGTTGGAGTGGTGTCTTCAGAATTCGAGGTCAATGATCTTGGTGTCTGCAGATCAACCCAGCACAATCCACTCCTCTTCAGTGGTGTGGTTCTTAGTGGTGTGGTCCATACTGGGCCTTGGTTTAAGTCATGATAGCATCCTTCTGACAGCAACTTTGCAATTACAGGTTTTGGATATTACTTGCAAAAATCCAGTGTAGTTGGGAATGTGGTCGTGTGTCAGGTGCCAGGAAATGCTTTTATTCTGTGGTTATTATATGATGGGACTTGATTCTCTAAAAAACATTGGCCTCAGTTAAATTGGTTACCTGCAACTTGTTTGCAGCATTGTTCCGGTTGTTATCCTTCTGTTGTCAACCACCTATACTCATCATATGGATCCGAACTGCAGTTGCTCTGGTTACTTCCTGATCTCACTGGATATCTGGGAATGAATTATTTGGCATGATTAGATGCAGCTGGTGCAACTAGCAGAAAGGGTGGCTTTTAGAAGACAGTTCAAGATGGATTTGATAAACTCAAGGTTTGGGTTTTTATTTGCTTTCCATTAAAAAGCTGTAAAGCAGAAGACTATTGATATGTTGTGGGAGGAACTTCTTTACCCTGTTGAGAGATGGCAGATGGAAACCCAGGAATTTTATGTTTCCGTGGTACCCAGCATGTTGTACACATTAACGTCCTGCTTCCCATCTTCAACAGATCTCTAAATTTAGGGATGAGACGGGGTAAGATCACAGCCTGTGTCACGATGTGCATTTGTGTTCTGTGTGTGTGTGACTACATTTCCCAGACCCATCTGTGTAGTGTCTCAGTTTGGAGACAAAGGTGAAGTGTTTGACTTCCAGTTTTGCTCTTTTGTGGCTCATTGTCTGGTCACTATTGGTGTTTTGAGCCAGTGGTCTGCTATTGACATCAGGGCGCTCTTATCTCCTTTATTATGGTGCTTGAGGATATGTTGTGGCTGTTAAGAGAACTTTTCTTGGGAGCTGTCTGCTGCTTGCCCCTCTCTGACCACAGCAGAAGCTGCTTTTGGTTGCACCAAGGTTCCCTCTCTGGCGCTCTCTCAAGAGCACAGGCAATGGACAAGCTGAGCAGATGTTCTTGTTGCTTTTGCTGACATTCAAAATCCGCCTTTTCTGATGTAAGAGATAATTTTTGTGTCAGCTGAAGAGAGGAGAGCCCCATTACCCTGAGCATCCGTCTCAAATGGATCTGAAAGCAATATTTTGCTATGTCTGGTTTATGGGTGTGCGTTGCCATTGCAGGTAGATTATCTGGGTTTTTGCTTTACTTGTTACAGATGTACGTTTCTTTCTCTTATCTTCCTCCAGATGATTTGTACGTTCTAGCAGACACGACAAGCCTTCTTTTTGGTGTGGGAAGAGAACAGAATTGGGTTTATGCTACCGTTCGCATGAGCCATCAGGGCTGTATCAGTTTTCCTTGTTTGCTGCTTGTTTAGGAGTTGCTTCTCTCCTCTGCTCCCTGGGATGGAACTTTAATTGCCATTGCAGATCGTGGCACTGGATCACTTGCCAGTTTGTCTTGCTTGCCCTGACAGCATTCAAGAGAGCTCTGGAAGTCTTGTCAGCTCATTTTAGGTCATGTTTGGCATCAAACACTGGCTAAGAGGGACCCTGTAGTTTGTTTTTGTTTGTTTCTCTGTGCCAGCAGGTTTTTGGCTGCCCCAAAGTGAGTGCAGGGTATTTGCCAAGGGAGCGGACCCTTGCCAGGGCACAACTGTCCCCCATCCCTACCCCACAGTCGGGTTCCTGCACCTCCTGCCATGTCCATGAATTTCCAAAGCAGTGAAACATGGTAGATTTACACCTCAGGGTTGCTTTTTGTGTCATGCAGTGTGACAGAGGCTGGTGCTTCGCTTTGTGCACATGGCAGTTCAAGAGATCATGGAAAACCCCTGGCCACAGAGTGCTCTACAGTGGCCTGAACCCAGTCTTGTGTTAGTGGTGGAGCAGACGGGTTTGGGAGACATGGGATAAACCCCAGTGATGGGCTTTGCCATGTGCTTTGAGGTCTGCTCAGGTGCAGCAGTACCTGGGTGCAAGGCATTGCCTCCTATTCAGTACAGATTCATGCTGGACTTTGTCCTGGGGATGCCTTGACAGCAAGATGCGACCCCAGGATACTGTTATTTGAGTGGGCAAATAGATAATCATAGAATCATCTACTTCAAACATATTTAAGTACCAATTTAAATAATTCAAACATATTTAAGTACCAATCATGCCAGAACAGTTCACTATTTCTGTTTAAAAGGACATGAATGAGATTGATACTGAGTATGTAGGAAGGTAAAGGTGGTTTATTTGATCATTCAGAATGCTGGCAATGGAAGCTGGAGAATGGCAGGTAATTGGCAATCATAGAATCATAAAACGGTTTGGGTTGGAAAGGACCTTAAAGCTCATCCAGTTCCAACCCCCTGCCTCAGGCAGGGACACCTTCCACTGGAGCAGGCTGCTCAAAGCCCCATCCGACCTGGCCTTGAACACTGCCAGGGGTGGGGGGTAAGTTGAGGGATGTCTCTATTCTTGCCGCAGGAGGAGATTCGGTGCTCGCAGGGATACTGGGGTGGTTGCAGGGCTGGTTGGGAGCCGCTGCTCCTGTCCTCATCCCCCTGGTTGTGCAGCGTGGTGGGAGCGTGCAGCTTTCCGAGCCATCCACCCGATGGCAGCACAGCTACGGATGTCGCGCATCCCGCCGCTGCTGTGGCCTCGCCTCCCACCGCACGCTCGCCTGCAATCCCAAAGTAATTCCACATCGTTTTTCCCTGTCATTGCCCAGCCCTTTTGTTTCAATCCCTTGTGAAGCCATACATTTAGTAAATAATTCTCACAGTGAAAGCTTATGGAAAAATGCTGCACCTGGCATAAAACAGACCTAAGAAATCCTCAGCATGTGGTCAAAATCTCCATTTTCAGAGCGGATGAAACTGGGGTTTAGAGTTTATACTTGTGCCATTGCAACTCAATTAAGCCATGAAAGAGGATAATACAATGTTCCATCATTTTAAAGTAATTTAATCATGAAAACTAAAAAATTTGGAAGCAAACAGATATTTTACTTAATAGAAACCATCTGCACTGTACAGTAGGCAAATTGTATAAAAATGAATAAAACTGTCTCTGGAGGCAAATGACTCAGGCACCAGCTTATATAATGAAGATGTATATGTGCCTTTTAGCATTTGCATTGTCTATTAGACTAGGTAAATCGCAGCACTAGTGTAAGTGAAACACTTACAGATTTTATTACCATCATATGACTGATGACAAAGGCAGGAATAGAAGGAATATGTCTGTTAGAGACAGCTTGTTCCCGACCCTAAAGAGCTTCGTGCTTTGGACTAAAGCTTTATTGAAGGAGGGTCAGTGAAGTGGTTTTGGGCAGGTTGCTGTTTTTCCCAGAGAAGCTTTTTTCCCCACTGGGGCTTTTCCCTGCTTGATTCAGGCACAGTGACGGGGATGCTCATTAGGATCATCCAGAGAGGATTTGCTGCTGGACCTTTCTTTGGCAGAGCCGGGTGGGTATCTTTAAACCGGTCTTTTACTCCTGCCTCCGTGCCTCAGAGTGCATTTGTTCTTCCTTCTTCTCTCTTTTCCCCTGTTGTGGAAGGACAGATTTTAGTACTTTTCCAAATATTTATTCCTCCTCATTCAGCAGCTCTCCTAAATGATGGCAAATAATATGAATTATTCCATTTCAGGACCGTAATAGCCCGCCTCCGGTCTGCTTTTAAAATGAAGTTTATAAGAGCCACTTTCAGTCGCTGAGACTTCACACTCGAAATAGATGTGCCCTGCATTAAACGCTTCGTGCTATTTCTCCCAAATCCACAACAATATCTGGTTGGAAAAGCAGGAATTTTCTGACACATTTTTTTGACAGCAAAGGAAAATCCCACCTTCCCTGTGACATTTGTGCCTGCACTTTCTCAGCTGGCATTTTAAAGGACGGGTGTAAGAGGGAGAATCTCTGTAATGCAAAAGCAGGTTTAGTTTTGGTTTAGGCAGAGTGAGGAGGCAAAAAGCAGAATCCATTTCCAGTTGCATATTAAGCATATGTGGCAGCGAGAACGTTTCACATTAACAAATATGTAAAGTAAAAATATGCCCCAAAAGATTAAGGCTTCTGTGGATTTAAAACAAATTAGATGCAATTTTCTACCCTGATAATCTCACTTTCTGTTTTGCTTCATGCTATTGCAATGTACAGGTCCACATGCCCAACCTGCCCTGGGAATGAAGCCGAGCAGTGTGGCCCCCACCAGAATTTGGGGTAAAATCCTGCTTTTTCTCCTGGTGATGGCGATGGCTTTGGGTTTTTTTTGGGAAGAATATCAACCCCTCGTGGCATTTGAATTTGGGAATTCTTTAAAAAAGAAGGGAAAAACTTGGGATCCAGGGGCTGCTCTTCAGCAGAGCAGAACGGTTTCAATGCAGGCAGGTCAAACTTGGCACCTGAATGCTTTAGTAATGGATATAGAGGGACAGAACGTTCCCTGGGGGCTTGAGGCAGTAGGAGTCATTCCATTGCCTTCAACAGACCTGGATTTCAAACTCTGTGGCAAACCCCGTGGATATTTAGCCCATGTTTACTGCACTGAGAAGGAATTAGCCTATTAGGTTAGAGAAGGATCAGTCCCGTCCTTTAAATAGCTTGTAAACACCGTTTCATTATTAACATCAGTTAATATGGAAAGAAGGAGTGTATTTGCTTGTCCATGACCATTCACATCTTCAGGGAAGTAACCCCAATCCTGACTTGGAGTTTTGGGAAAGAGCTTTAGGAAATCTCAATGTTTCAATTTTCACTGAAAAATATCTGGGATTTAAAACCTTTCAGATATTTAATGTCAGAAATACAATCTTCTGCATATGACTCAACCGCAGGCACGAATGGCAGTTTATCTTTACAGGTTTTAACGTGGCAATTAACTCAAACACGCAACTCCGAGACACCAATAACCCCAGAGTCCAAAAGCACAAAGGAAATGGCTTCAGAATGAAGACATTTGTTTTCTTCTTGCTCCCCTGTAACACAGTTTATTTAGTTTCATGTGATTTGTGCCAGGACAAAGTGTGTTCTCTGAACAGAAAAGGGAAAAGGTTAAACCAGTAATGGAGTGCAATGGTAATTAAAAATATGATGGTGAAAATAAAGAAGAAGGGTGAAGAGTATTGCAAGGGTATGGAGTGGGTGATGCAGCGGGACCCCAAAATAGGTTCATTAGGGGATTCAAGATAACTATGGTGGGGGAGGAAGAGGCTTCTGAAGCATTTCTGTGCTTCCCATGCTGAAAGGCTGCCTGGGAAGCTGTTGGGATTTGTGCTCACAAACCACTCGAGGCTTTCGGAAGGGTTAACCCATGCTCTGGCTGATGCTGTTCAACCCTTGGTCAGATTTTTGCCTGCTAACAGGTCCCTTCATCCCCAAGATGCGCAGTGTAGGAACACTGGGAAAACTGAGGAAGGGTCACCTTTGCAAGTGAAATATGCCTGTGTTGGGGTGACCAGGGTTCAAATCCCTCATCCTTGAGTTTTAGGGGACTGTGGGTGCCAGCATCCCGCCTGGGGATGCTCTGGGGTGACTGGGGGTCCGCAAGGCCAACTTGGACCCTGTTCCCCTCCCAGGCCCATGGAGTGGTGACTCGGAGTCCCTTATCCACACGATGGCACTCTTAAGCTTTCAAACAATTTCGTCTCACTCGGCGTTTCATGCAAACCCTATTTTTTTCCCCTGCCAAAAGCAAAGGAGTAGAAGAAGGTGGGAGACGATGGACACAACACACACAACTTGGAGTCCCCCTTGAAGTCCAACTGTTCCGGGCTGTCCCCAGGCCACCCCACACCGTGACCTTGTGGGCTGCACCTCAAGTGCCACCGCCACTACCATGAGCAATGATCAGGGCACCCCGATCTTGCAGTCCCTTGAGTGGCTGAAGGGCATTGAGGAGCAGCTGGAAATACTGTTTTAGATGCACCGAAGAACCTGCTAAGCCCTCCTGCAAAAAGCAGGCTGCAAACACCGCAACCCAAGAGCAAAGCTCATGTTTGGACATTTGTGGGGGGAAAAAGGTCATATATTTTGTTTTGTAGCTTATTCTGCGCAGCTGAAGCTGTACAAAAGTAGGAGCATGGGCTGTTTTCTTGAGCAGTTTTAGTGTGTTTTGACTACTAACTGTGGTTTAAAAGCAAAAACTCTGCTGTCAACCTGGCAACTTCTAGGAGCACTGACTTTACTCCATATTAAAGCACACATTGGAGGAGAGGAAGGCGGTGGGGACAGATCCTGCCCCTCTCAGTGCATGCATCCTGATGGCTGTATCGCCCTGTCTGGGAGGTATGTGTGCGCCTGTCGAGAAAGTCAGCAAATCACTGCACACCAGCACAGCCGTGGAAGCAATTTCTGCTCCTTTCTCCCCGCCTGCCAGGTTTGGGTATTGTGGTCAGGGGTCTGGAAGGACTTTCCAGGTCTGCAGCCTCATGGTACATGGTGGTTGCATGGGGTGAAACGTGCCCTGGATTTGAATGCAGGCTGCTGACCTGATGTGTTTTCCTGGCAGGGGAAAAAACAAGACCTTGCTCCTTTGTTCCCACCTTCACCTGAAGGTATCACCTACCTATTGTATACAGTGCTTCGAACACCTCCATCAGGTCTCGACCATTAGCACCTAATGCCGCTGCTCCTGCTAGGGCAGCATCTGGCAACCCGTTTTGCAGGGGAAGAGAGCTTCACATCACCATTTCACTCATGAAAAAACAGGGATGGATCATCACCATGCAGGGCAGCAGCTGAACCAGGAGTGAAGCTCAGAGGGCCTCCAGCATAACCCTGTGTCAGCCATCCTCACATTCACTAGCCCTAGCTGCCAGGGTCAGATTTAATCCTGCAAAACCAAGCGCAACCCTGTATTGAAAACTTAAGTAACAAAGGGTCATTGCACTGCAAAATCAAGGCCAGCCAAAAAGTGCATGTTGTAAAAAAGGCTGATTTCTGACCCCTTGCACACCTAATGAGCCCTTGGTGGGGATTCTTCCCAGGCACCAGGTTAATGAACATCCTAAAGGTACCGGTGTAAAGCACATCCTAAAGGTACTAGTGTAAAGCACATCCTAAAGGTATCAGGTTAATGAACATCCTACATGTATCGGTGTAAAGTACATTCTAAAGGTACTGGTGTAAAACCACATCCTAAAGGTATCAGTGTAACACACATCCTAAAGTTGCCAGCAAATTAGGAGAGGGGTTGGTACCAGGCTGGGATCTCAGCAGGCACAAGACCTGTTGTTGGGGTGTCTGGTACATTGGTGAATCTTGGGGAAGCAGGGGGAGCTAGGCTGCGGATGGGAAGCAAGGTGGTCTGGGGCAGGAGCAATGAGAAATGGTTCCCAGCCCCAACTTGCCCTTGTCTTCCCATTGACTTTATTTCTGCTGCTCTCTGGGTGTTATTTGGGCTGCAGGGTCCTGTTCTTACTGTCACCCAGCACCCACGGGGCCACTTTTGAGGGTGGTTGGAAAGCGAGAGGTTTCAGAGCTGTGCTAGATTACGTCTTTCAGGAAGTGCCAAGCTGGGGTTAGAGGCCATTCCCCAGGGAGCGTCCAAAACCAACACCATTATCTTGATTATTAATATTTGCATTGGCAGAACCACTGTAGGTTTGTGTGGAGAAACGCGGTCCCTGCACTGCTCACTGCCGCACGTCTGCGGCACTCGTGGGGCAGCAGCTGATCCATCTACATGGTGGACAAGCCTATTTTAGTGCTTTTACTGACGTGTCCTGCTATGTCAGCGGGGTTTAATGTTCTGTCTGTATTAGCAGCTGACTGACAGCACCTCTTTTGGGTCAAATCCTACATCGAACCCAGAATGAAGTAAGGATGAGTCCTGTGCAGGTAACCTGCAAAAATTGGATCTTTAAAGGAAAAGGACCTGTATTTCACATGGGTGTAGGAAATCTGGGCATATTTGGCCTTCTAGGTATCGTAGGCAGCCTCATTCTCTCTCTTTTCCATCCAAACCCAGTCAATTTCTGTTGAAACTTAGTCCTGGATCATTCCCAACCTTTGCAAATCATTCCCTGGCACACCACAGGTTAAAAATTATTCACTTATTGAATTCTTCAGTACTTAATTAGACAAGAGACTATTTGTATAAGGCAGGAAACAATCGTTTGGGCAGAGTTCCCTCCCTCCCACGATATGTTCTGCCTCATTTTTCCTAAAGAAATCCTTTTGTTAGGATTTGGGAGCATCGAGCAGGTTGTGCATCACCCCGGCTCTTTCTTTAAGTGTTATAGTGCATTTGATAGGAAGATGATGGAGAGACCGATGCTGAGGTATTGCTACAGATGTATTTTCCCTGTGATGTGCACAAATTCGGTTAGGTCCATCGCTCATAAAACTCCACTTTTTGTCATGGCCAAATACAACTTTACTACATTTTCTTGTTAACTGAAGTAAGAAATCAGGCTGGTTTGTAAATATTTAGTAGATATGCTCTAAGTTATTGCAAGACCCAACAGATATGTCCATATGAAGTTAGTGTTGTATCAATACCAAGTTATTTACAGTGCTTTTCATTCCGCGTTAGCTGGAAAGGGGAATGCGGCAGGGACTCTTGACTGCAATTACAAGCTATCTCTTGAGGTCACCTGCGTTTTCGGCTCCATGCATTGCAAAGGGAGCATCATTTATTCCAGTTCATTTTGGATTTGAGGAGCACGGGCTGTTCATCTGGCGCATGTGAAATATTTGGTGCCGCTGTTAGTGTTTGCAGTGCTTTCATCTGCGCCGCGAGTCCCGCTTGAAGAGGGCACTTCATCAGTTGGTTTTGAGGGGGGGCAGAACTGATCTTTCCCTTCTAAAATACAGAATGCTCAATGAATGGCAAAAAGTGCTTTTAAAAGGGGCTCGCGGAACACTTTGAAAATATTAATTAGTGTGTTGAAGCATTCTGCATAGCATATCATAGTAAAACTGCTCCAGGGGCTTGCTCGGAATGAATTATTAATACGAATCCCTCTCTCCCTTATGCTTCACACCCTGATTTTATGGGACTTGGAGTGGGTTGGGGTGTCGATTAGGTTCACTTATTGCTTGTTTAGTGGGAGTAGTTTGTAGACTGCATCAGAAGGTCACTATTTTTAATTCGGAATCCCAAATTTTAACCAGTAAAAAGACCAGATTCCCCCAAATATGAAAGATGAGATATTAATAGAAAAGCAGCAAACTCCCCACAAAGCCATGATTAAAATCACATCACTGTTATGCAGTCAAGAAGGGGAACACAGCTGGACTGCTCAGTCCCTGTGGCACCAGGGCTAAGCTGGTTTAGGTGCATCGCCACTGGGATGTACTGAATGTGATTTATGGCACATCCAAATCTCACCTACATGCTCACCCAGAGAACTCCAAGAAGAGTATCTCCACTATAACAGTGTTGTAACATCTTCATGCTCCTTTCACATGCATTTAGATGCCTTATACCACAGGTAATGAATTCATTAAATTCAGAGTACAATTCCTTCTCCCCTTTTGGCTCTACAATATCACAAAGTTGAACCTGTTAACCTAACACCGAGAGAGAAAAGCTGTGCTTAAAAAACCTCCTGTTTTTTCCAGCTCTCGAGGGCTGTTTTGATGAAGTCCCTTGTGGACAAATATAAATAAATCCATAAAGTAATTTGACTTTTAATTCATACTCGGATTAAGGAAATATTTGTATTTTCATGGCTGCTAGACTGAGTTACAAAGGGTTTGGAGTTCCAGTTTTCATTATAAAGAAATAGGAAAATGATGGTTTACAAACCAGTGGCACTTATAACACCATGATTCTCAAAGGACTAAGTGTTATGCCAAACCCTAGTGTGTTATCTCTAGCCCATGAAGACAAAGGGAGACTGAACTTTGGGCTTGACGTGCTCTCATCGCACAGCCAGCATTCCCAATGCCAGCAAACAAGTTGGCTGGGAGTGCTGAGAATGAAGGGAACGTAATAGCAGGCGTTTTTCCCATAATATTTAAAATAAGGAAAGAAAAAAAAAAGCCACAAATAAGGAGTTTATTTCTGTGTCTGAAAATAGATGCTTAAAAATAGATTCCTGTGTCATATTTGGAAGTCTAAGAAGATGGTGCACTGAGGCTTTCGCTGCAAGGAGCGAAAGGCAAGAAGAAAGGGAAAGCTCCTCGCAAACAGCATTGATGTCCTCGAAGCATAGAGGTTTTAGTTTATTTGTGGTGTTGCAAACTTCAGTTCGAGCCATTGTTTTAAAAAGCAAATCCCAGAGTGGTGAATGCCAAGGAGATTATTAATAATAGCTGCTTTTGTTTCCTTTTTAATTAAAAAATAAGGTGAAAGACAGTGTGTTATATTGGAGTCTAATGGAGTGCATAAATCCGCACCATCTGCACGAGTTTGACGTGGAAGGTTTGACTCTTGCTGCACTTCCCAAGAGTTCTGCCAAGGCGGGGGCTTAGCTGCAATTTCGTGTTGATGACAGAAACTAATCGTTAGCATCGGCCTTTCCTAACTCCTAAGAAAACCAACAGCTATTCCATGTGCTCAAAGGAAAGCAATCCTGAGAACTGACTCTGTTGTCGGAGTTAAACTGCTGATGGATTTTGCTGAGGAAAGGATCATCTTACGCTTTCTCAAGTTGTGTTATTGGCTCTGTGCAACGTGTCTTTTTGCCTTCATTTTTCCTGTTCCAGAGGAGAAAGGTTGCCAACTGATTAATATTTGAAGCATGTAGACAACCTGCAGACCTTGCTCTCAGCCTCAGATTTCTCCCTCACCCCTCCCCAAAAATGGCTTCGTTGCTAAAACCTCATTGTTAGAATTTCATACTCCCGGGTGAAAGATGATCATTTATTCACTGTATTTCACCCAAATTAAGGACAAATAATAACAGAAAGAGTTCAGCAAACAGTTAAAACAATATCACATGTAATCTCTGCGGAGCTGGGTTAAGATTTCAGCTTCTTGCTTAAAATTATGTGGGTCAACCTTATGATGTGGGCAATGAATAGGAAAATGTGCATTTCAGGAACTGAATTTTATATGTCTTTAAAGAAAATGCTGGTAACGCTTAGTGAAACAAAGTGTGAGGTGCCAATTGAAGCGTTTGGATGTGCACAGGGTACTGCAAAGTGAGTGGTAGTGTGCCGTTGTAGGGTGATTTATGGGGATTTGTTGTTATTTATTATTCAGATGAGGATTTTGCTATTCCACGTTCTCATTTGGAAGTGTAAGCTGAGAAACTGGAAGTTGCTGTGAGATAAGAGAGATGAAGGAGCTGAGAAAGGAGCTCTGAGTGGCCCCTTCGCCCTGGCTGAGCCCCAAATCCATGATGGCTTTTTGCTGACCTCAGGCCTAGGTGTGATTTGGGCTGTGTGAGGGGCTCCTCGCAGCCACTCTGCGGGCTGCTGCCATGGTGTGGGCTCACATTACATCCCAGTGCTCCCTTCCTGGATGTCAGGATCCAGATTTAGCACCTGCTTATGTCGGTGCAAATCCAGAGTGCTCCATCAGCACCTGAGGAGCCACTCCAAAATTGCACCGGCAAAACTGGGAATGCCGGTGTTCAAGCTGGAAAAACCCATCTTGATACAGTTTTGCTCTGATAAATGCTGCGTTACTGCACAGGGCCCACTTCTGCTCCCGTCACATTTATTTATTCACTGGGGCTGTATTCGATTCATAGCTACGTGACCATTGGCCAAACTTTGGACTAGTTTGAACAAACCCTGAAACCAGCCTTTAATTTGATGGTTCATTCTTATCTTCATTCCCTCTCGCTCATCCCAGGTTTCTTCTGAATGGCGTGTTAGGCTCTGCTTTTGCATCTGTGAAATGCTTGTAGGAAATAACACATAGAGTACAACAGACATGACATCCCATTCATGTCAATGGCAGCAGAGTAAATTCTGGTTTATAAATCAAAAGGAGCCATTAAAATCTGCTGTGCACGCTTTACAGGAGACACCTACAGAAAATCTTTCCTTTGCCAGTGAATGCCAAGTGGATCTATGGTCCAGGAAAGGCAGGGTGAAAGGTGCTCTTAGCAATGAAGAGCAACACCAGACAAATGAGGAAGTATTTAGATCTATAAAAACACGTTTCTGGAAAAGCTGGTTCAGCATGTTAGATGTTCTCCATGTCTTTTGGCTTCTTGTGTCTCTAATTCTGCCTTTTTCTCCTGGTTCCTGCTGATATTCAGTACCTTGTTATCAACTTTCTGCTTGCACTGAGATCCGGGACCCACTTAGGTGCCTTCAACCTAGGCCTACCTGAAAGTTTTATGTGCGAGCAAGCTGGATGTGGGTTCATTTTAGTGGTGAAATCTGCATCTGAGAGAGTTGCAGAGGAACACGCATCTGTTGTAAAACCACAGATGTGTGTCTCTGCAGATATATATACTTCAGTGTGATATATTATGGTTTATAATTAAAATTTTATTGAATTTTAATATAAAAACAAATTCATACATTAAAAATTAAGTAGAGAAAAAATGTGTGGTATCAGGAGGATACAAGCTCTGGTACTGTAGGACAACAACATCTGACCCATAAAACCCACCCTGCTTTAGTTATAAAATACCTTTGTGGCTCGGAGATTAGCGTGATATATTATTGAGGTTCCAGTATTTGGAAAAATAATACTGTTTTGTCACTTCCAGTCAGGAGTAATGAAACCGCGTTTGAAGTCCCTTTATTAAGCACGCGAAAGCAAACGGATTTAGACAGAGCAAGCATGGCCCAACAAGCAGAGTAAGGATTATTTATGCTATGTAGTTAACATTTTTGAGCAGACTAAATGGTTTCTCACAGTGCCCAATACAGCACATTCATTCAGATGCTGGGGTGGCTTGAGCTTGAGTCGAGAAATAACACAGCCTTTGCTTGCAGTCCTTACCTGGTTGAATCCTTTGAGGACATCAAGGTAAGTGCTGGCAGTCCATAGAGTAACTTACTCCTCTAGGACATGTGCTAAATGTACTATGGGGTGCCCAATAAGAGAGGGGTCCAGAGTACTTTAACACCAAGATTTAATCTTTGTATCACTATCAACTTTGGGGGCAAAATTGCAATATGGAGAAAATGGATTGCCCACCCTTGGTCAACCATACTGACAACAGGATGACTTCTCTCTACCGAGTCCAACATTGCTCCTCCTTCTTTGGAACCATTTTCCCTGCTCAGCACCACTGATAAAAAGCAAACCATAGTGTAGGATGTATGCAAATACAGGAGGGAAAATCGTACTGAACTATTTGAAAGCTGCTACATACAGGGGTGATGTGTCTTTGTCTTGAGCACTGTATTCATTACCATTTCAAAAAAGGTACAGCTGGAGTATAGAAAGTTCATAGGTGGTTGATGGAAATGACTAGACAGAGGGCTGGCTTTGTGCATGGCGAGAGGCTGTCAAGATTGTAAGGTGAATTTTGTTGCTAACAAGAATAAAAATGGTAAAGAGGTATCAAATAATGAATAGAGCTCCGGAAATGGTGGAGGATACCTTTTCCCCTCCTTTCTGCTGATACAAGAATAGAGGAATGGCCAAAGGACGGGGCAGGGACCATATCTCAGGCTGACAACAAGAGACAGACGTTTTGCAGATGGGGTGTAGGATTCATTGCCACAAGAGTCACAGAATCACAGAATGGTTTGTGTTGGAAGGGACCTTAAAGCTCATCCAGCTCCAACCCCTGCCACGGGCAGGGACACCTTCCACTAGAGCAGCTTGCTCCAAGCCCCTGTGTCCAACCTGGCCTTGAGCACTGCCAGGGATGGGGCAGCCACAGCTTCTCTGGGCACCCTGTGCCAGCAGCTCAGCACCCTCAAGGGGAAGAACAACTTCATGATATCTGATATAAATCTCTGCAGTTTAAAACCATTCCCCCTTGTCCTATCACTGCATGTCCTTGTAAAAAGTCCCTCTCCAGGTTTCTTGTAGGTCCCTTTACGTATTGGAAGCTGCTTTAAGGTCTCCTGAGAGAGTGCAAGAAATTTGGAGGCTCACGGGTTGAAAGACTTTGCAATTAGAGATTTGGATTGCAATATCTGCCTTAGGTGAATTAAAGCCTAAGAGATGTGAAATCCCATTCTCCATGAGCTGCTGGTCCTGAGGAAGGTGTTTCCCGGGGTTGCATTGTCCCTTTGAAACGTCTCTTGAATCTTTTCCAAGGCTTTTGGAAGCTGTTGCCAGAGCTGAATGTGCTCCTACCGCCAGGCCTCTATTCTCCATCACCACCATTCTCAAATGAGAAAACAGGCCTGGCTCTTTTAAAACTTCAAATTTAACTTTTAAGTCAGGCCCATAACTGCCCTGCATCAGCTTTTTTATTGCTTTTTATTTGAGAGAGCTCTGCAAATCAGGTAAGAGCAATATTTGGAGCTTCATTGATCACCTAGGCCAGGCTGGACAGAGCTTTGGGTAACATGGTCTAGAGTGAGGTGTCCCTTCCCATGTCAGGGGGATGGAACTGGATGATCTTAAGCTCCTTTCCATCCCAAACCATTCTGTGATTGATGACCAGTGATAGAGTGTATTGTGACTGCAGGCCCCAGGAATTCAGTGCAAGAGACTTCCTTAAGGTCCACATAGAAGTGCACACACACATGCACATGTGTGCTCATGCATGCACACACGCCTGCACGTATACCCTGAACTTGGTGTGACTCTGTGCCTTCAACTTTTAACACACTTCCCCAATTAAGCTGTTCAAGGCTCGCACTTAAATAGCTGTCCACGGCTGCTGCAAATTGATTTATCAGCTGATGACAGTCAGAGCTGCTGCAGAGAAAGAGTTCTTTAATTCAGGTGTTTTCTTTCTTCCTTTTTCCTTTTCACACTGACTTTAGCTTGCTTTTGCTTTGCCACTAATTCAGGATCACCAGGTTAGTGTGTATCACGGTGTATATCCCAGCTCTGTTTAGCATAAGTAATATTTGTTTTCCTGTTTCTTAAATGGATGAATGAAAATGGGATTTTTAATGAAGTAGATGAAACTTTTTTGCATCAAAAAAGATTTTTAAGAAGGGATGCTGAAACATCCCAATATTACAGATATTTCCTTTAAAGCATCTTATTTGTGCTTGAGAATGTAGTGAAACCATGGTTTTCAGATTGGAAATGGCACATTTATTCAGTCCCTGAAAAGATGATGGCTTCTATCTGGTGAAAAAAGGGGTATTTGCCTCTACTCCTTCATTTACTTTGTTAATCTGCAAACTCAACGACACGTCTCAGCATGCAGCCGAGTTATAAACCATTTACAGTTTATAGAAACCGTTGCAGCCCATCCAACATAAACCTGCGATGAAAGCTTGTGTTATACACAGATAATCTATAGCTCTCTCAAATGCTCGCTTTATGCATACAAAGAACATACTCCTTGCTTATTTTTGGTTTGGAATAAAGGGAAAACAAACTTCAGAAATGATTAATAGGAAGAGTCAGTAATTAGTTTTGGAGAGGGACTGTCTTTATGTTATCACATGTCCCATTACCACTGGCAGGAAGATATTGATTATACACAAACGAACTAGGCTTGCAATTATTTCCCTGGGAAGGATCAACAAAGAGAAAGTGAAACCCCAAGTTAGAGACATAGAGATTTATAGGGATCTTTCTTATGTGTCTATGGCAAAATAATACATACAGAACAGAGAAAAATACCATTTCTGTACTAATTTGATTAGATGTTATTTTAGTACAGCACATGTTGAACACTTTTTCACTATCGAGCAGTGCAAAGAGTTCTGTGACCTTGCAGCAATCCCCAGTATTGGGGGCCAGTTTTTGTAGAAGATACTAAAAGAAGAATACTAAAGATACTAAAAGTAGACAATCCTAAAAGTATTTTGTTATACTTTTCCAAGCTGCCCACTGTTGAAGTCAGAGTGCTTTCATGTTGGATGTGCAGCTTCTTCCTTCGGCATCTCCCTTCCAGCTTTCCCATGTCTGTGTGCTGTGCATCTTGCAATACGGAAGGGGAATGTTATCCCCCTTGCTATGCCAATGCTCTTCGGAGCTGATGTTTCACTTGACTTTCAGGAAGATCAGCCTCTGGCTCAGTCTTAGCTCTGTCTGTCTTAAATCAGGCATGGGAAAATGCCTGCTGAGCTGAGAGCCTTAAAGAAAACCCTTATTGTTAATGGAAAATAACAACCTTTATAGAGCACCTTTTATACCAGACCATAACATTTAATTGAGGGTTTTGTCTTACTGTAGAAATTTGGGTGTTTATAAAAACCCCAGGTAACATTATCAGTTCTGTTCAGCTCTTTTGAGGAGCATCAGCAGGATTTGACTCTATCTTTACTGAGGTGCTTTCAGGAGCTGCACTTGTTGAATGCGATAGGACAACTCCAAGGGCACTTTTAATTCTTAAAGGAGTTTTTGGCCAAATCACAAACCTCCTCATGATGCTGAAGACTTCTTTCTTCTTACAACTAACCCAAACAGTGTCTTAGGAAAATATATGTACTTGTTTAATGGAACGTAGAGGAACACAACCTCTGCCACTGCCTGAGCTAAGGGTGATAGGGAGCAGCACCCCAGAAAGGGACTTTTTTGGAGGGATGAAACCTGTAGGGTCGAGCCATCTCCTTCAGCATCAGACAGGGCACCAGGAGCCAGCTGGAATAAACCCAGGGGATGGCCTAAGCGCTCGTATGTTTTGCAACACTTTGAGGTGCTTTTTGATGCTTCTAAGAAGGAATGCAATTAGCTTTTCCGTGATAAATAAATTAAAGATAGTTGATTTTGCCTTTCACACGTTTGTTTTCTTCGCTTTCATGAGGGACTGCAGCCTGCTTATGATTTTCTTAGAAGTTTGAGATTTGCTCTTGCTTAGTGACAAATTCTCCCCTCTAGGCAACAGAAGAAGGGAAAAAAGGATTGAAGCAAAGGTAGCAGGAACCTGAAAATGGAGAAGGGGAACCCCTCAGGACTCCCAGAGGTTTGGTTTGCTTTCTGGCTATTTAGTTATAGACCATGTAATTTCACAACAATACAAAGAGGAATGAAGGCAGAGTAAGGCTCTGGCGGACATTCCAGGCTGCAAGCTCAGGATGGTTCTGGATCAGCAGATGGCAGTCACCTTCTGTCTCCAGCATGGATGGGTCTTGTCATGTCCTGTACAGGTACCTGACCCTTGTGCACAGATTTTATCCACCACCACCATATGCTGCTGATATTAAAACTCCTGACCAGCCTGAGAGACTATTGAGGACCATGCGGATCTGGACAGGCAGGATCAATGGGCCAAAGCCAGTTGTATGTATGAGGTTCAACAAAGCTCAGTGCTGGGTCCTTCCCTTGAGGTCAGTAACCCCATGCAGTGCTCCAGGCTTGGGAAGAGTGGCTGGAAAGCTGCCAGTGGAAGAGGACCTGGGGGTGTCCTGAACACAAGCAGCTTGTGTCCTGGCAGCCAAGAAGAACAACAGCATCCTGGCCTGCATCAGCACCAGTGTGGCAGCAGGGCCAGGGCAGTGATTTTCCCCTGTGCTGGGCACTGATGGGGCTGCATCTCGAATCTTGTGTTCAGCTCTGGGCTCCTCACTACGAGGGAAACATTGAGGTGCTGGAGCGAGGCCAGAGAAGGGCAACGGAGCTGGTGCAGGGCCTGGAGCACAGTGTGATGGGGAACGGCTGAGGGACCTGGGGGGTTCAGTCTGGAGAAGAGAAGGCTCAGGGGGGACCTGATCACCCCCTACAGCTGCCTGACAGGAGGATGGAGTGAGGTGTTCATAAACATAGAGGCAACTTCATAGTGACCTTTATTTTGAACTTGGTAATAATTTAATACTTTACAGCTTGCTGTCGATAGCCATTTAACCAAAACCTCCCTATCGTTTCAGGATTTCAAGTCATGCAAAGAGGTCATACAAGCCATCAGCTTGGAGCTGCTAACGGGCTGGAGCTGTAGTAGTTAGAGAAAGTCTTTTGCTTCAGGACAGAAACCATCCGAACAAAAAAATGCTTGAAGTAGCAGGAATGGCGCTTGGAGTTTGCGCAGAAGAAAGAAAAAATCCTTGCAAAAAGCAAGATCCAAGTAAAAAGAAAAAATCCTCTGCATAGTCCCATTAAAAGTGAGTTATTAAAGGCAAGGAAAGGTTTGTTTTGAGAACTCTCCAGCTGAGGAGTGGATAAAACAATAACAAACCAATTGTGACTTTTTCCCTAACTCCTCTTGAATGCAGCACGCAGCTTCTGCAGAAGGTCAGTCATCAGGAACTGATCTGGGATGATGGAGGCAGGTCCAGGACACGGCTGTACAAATAATTACAGTAACATTATATATGACCAGTGGGAATGAGACTGTTGCAGCTCTCTGTCTCTGTGTGTATTTCTATCCTGCCCATCAGTGCTGTAGCTGGTGTGTGAGATCTAATCAAATGCATTGCATTAAAGCAAGGAAATAGGGTGAGCAATAGCCCAGCCAGCGGGGCATACCCAGGCAATCAGAGCAGCTCGGCCACCCTGGACTGAGCCTTGATAAACTGCAAGAACTGGAGAAATGTCATTTTTTTTCCCTTCCTAGGTAAAGCTTTTATTTGTGTGTGGATGTGAGTCCACACAGCAGCAAACCTATGGGGAAAGGGAGGACAGCCAGAGCTCTTCCACCCATTGGGGCAGGAAGGATCTCCGTGGATCATCTGCTCTGAAACAGTGCCCATCACTTCACAGGGAAGTCTGCAAACGGACCCACGTGGTGGAGTTGGTGTCTCCTCTTAACCACACTGCAGTGGCCTGGGCACAAAGCAGGTAATGGATAAGAGAGATGATGGGGAGATGTCACTAGAAATGAGTTTTCAGTGGTGCCCAGTGACAGGACGAGGAACAATGGCCATAAACTGAAACACAGCAAGCGTCACCTCAGCATGAGGAAGAACTTCTTTATGCTGAGGGTGGCAGAGCACTGGCACAGGCTGCCCAGGGGGTTGTGGAGTATCCCTCTCTGGAGGCATCCCAAACCTGCCTGGACACCCTCCTATGTAACCTGCTCTAGGTGGCCCTGCCTTGGCACAGGGTTGGACGGGATGATCTCCAGAGGTCCCTTCCAACCCTACTGGTTCTGTGAGTCCCAAGCTGTGGTTCACCTCTGAGTGGAGTGTGAGAGGGCTGGTTGGGCTATGATCAGTGGAAACAAATATTTCATAGGTGATGGAAGAAAGTCTTACAGATGATGGTATGGAAAGTAAGCAAAGAATAAGGTGGAAAAGCAATTGGAGTGGTGGGAGTACCAGAAACAAGACGACAGGCAACTGCAGAGGCTTGGACATCTGCTGATGCTGCAAAATGAGGAAAGGAAAAAGGATTTAAAGATTTAAAGAAGCCAAATGCATTTTTCTCATTGTCAAAGTGAAGCCAGTCCTAATGCGCTTAACACAGGCTTAAAGTCCCCACCCAGAGCAGGAGGAAGGAGCTGCCCGTGTAGTTTGGGAAGAGCAGGACCATGGGAAATGCACAAGTATGGGACCAGCACCTGTTTGCCAGGCCTGTATGAGCCCCTTGCCTGGCGTTAAGCAGAGACAATAAGTTTGGAACGACCTAAATTCCTTTAAAAAAGAGAATTAGTGATGTATATATTCAGGTCAATAGCACTTTCCCCAGGTTTCAATAATCGGATCAATTATCTGAAGCCAATAAAATCTTATTAAAGAAATTCAGAATCATCTTTAAAGTAGCTGGCCTTGTAGTCCCTGAGTAGGTTGCAAAAACTGCTGTGAAGAATTACTGTGACCTACTTTCTGGGCGGTACAGATATCGTTATCATATCAGAGGTGCAGGCTACATGACTTCTATCTCTTATTGAAGACAGTTTGGCATGGAACTAGTACTAAACTTAAATCTAGGTCCCCAAATTGATATTTTTTAATGAATATATGTGTTTTCATAAATATCAGTTGAAATGAAAAAGACATTCATTTATGTGGGAAGGTGGCCTGCTACACGCTGATTTAAATGCAGAAACTGATAACAATTACTGTCATCGCTTTAGCATGAAGAATTCTACAAACCCACATATCCAGACTTCACACTGCATGTGAAGCAGTGCTTATTTAATGAATTGTACAAGTTATAACCAGCAACATGGCGAACATTTTAAAGTGCATGGGATTGGCATGAGTTTTTGTTGTTGCAGGTCACAAATGCATCTTTGTTTCTTCATTCTTCATTCATAGTGTCAGACACGGGCACGCTGACCGAGGGGCGCTATGCATGGTGTTCTACAAGTGTAAGCACGTGTTTGAATCACAAGGCAGAGGAGGAGCAGGACATATTGCAAGAGCTAATGGAAAACCTTTCAGCCTTGTTTTTGCCAGGTGAGATATTTGGTTACTGTACTGCTTCTGAGAGCACAACTTTGCTCAAGTTTGGCTGGGAACTCCATGTACTTGTAAGCTGTTCTCTGACACGGCACTGTGGATCTAGGCTGGGAAATGAGGCTGTGCTGAGCAGGGCTGTCCCAGAGGAAAAGTGTCCTCACCAAGAGGGTGCTCAGGCGTTGGAACAGGCTGCCCAGGGCAGTGCTGGAGTCCCCACCCCTGGAAGTGTTCACGTAAAGCGTAGACGAGGCCCGCAGTGACATGGGTTAGTGGTGGCCTTGGCAGTGCTGGGAATGGTTGGACTTGAGCTTAAAGGTCTTTTCCAATCTTGTCAATTCTGTGATTCTATGAAAGGCATTCAGTGGCTCTGCAAGAGCAGCTCTTTGGTGTCTTTGATACTTCTGAAGTAAGCATGGCCTCCACACTGGGTGCACTTAAAGCAGTGTTTGCTTAAGGAATACCCTTAGCTGCACCAGGGCTAAAGTTTGGAGCTGTGAAAGACAGCGGGTGTTTGACTGTAGTTGCAGTGGAGTCAGGATGATCTCTGCACCCATGTGTTTCTAACACAGCTGCCCTCCCTCAGGCAGAAGGACCTCTGAAAAGTGTGGTAGCAGGTACCTGGGTGGCTGGTTTTCTCTCCTTTCTGCCCTGTGTCGTGGGCCTTACCACCAGTCCTGCTGTAGCTTCTTCTAAAAGCTTGTGAAAAGCATCACCATTCCCATCACAGTTGTTAAAAAGCTCCATGAGCCACACAGACACTGAATCCCCCTTTTGAAAGAGGAGAAGCGTGAGGCTACAAGAAAGGCAATACCAGATGCGTGATGCTGGTCCTGCCTCGTGCCAGGGGGGAACCTGTGGAAGTGGCATCAGTAGCACCGCTGGATGTGTTTGCATCCCCTCCTGCCCCACTCACTCCACTCTCACCCTCTTTTTCTCAAGGCTTCCCTTATCCCTCTTGGCAAACCCTCCTGGAGCCGCTGGAGCAGTGAGGGAGGACGGAGCATGTTTATCAGTTAATTAAGAAGCCGAGCCTGTAGGAGCCCGCGCTGTCGGGATGCTTTTCCTGCTTTGGGAACTCGTGGTCTCAGCTGCCGTATGCCGGCCCCGCTCGCACAGACCAACCAGCAGAGCCAGGCCCTCCTCCCTTCAAACCCTCTGGCTTTGATCTCCCCCGTATCAAACCCGTTACAGCCTCCATGGGGTGGTGGGAGGCAGCGGGCGCTGCGGTAGTTAGTGGTGGCGTGTGGCTCAGGGCAGGCACCTTATCTCCGTGCAGTGCAGTCAGGCTCCGATCTGCGGCGGGACATCAAGGCAGGTCCGACCGACTGGAGCTTTAATTAGGAGGCTGAAATTATAATATCATGTTAAAGAACAAAGAGCTTCCAAAGGAAAGAGGGGGGAGAGGGAAAAAAAAAATATGTGGTGCATATCTGACAAAGATAAATTGGATTATTCAAAATATTCCTGATGAAATGTTACATTTTGCCACTAATTATCAATCTGTTTTATCTCCGCACCAGCTGGGCATTTTTGTGCATGCAAGACCTGCCTTACCAATGATCTTAAGATGTCACTGTAGCATTTACATCTTTTATTTCAAGATTTAAATAACTAGGAAGTAGCTAATGTAATTCACTGCTGAGAAGAAAGGCCAGCTGGTTGAATGCTTTCCAAAGTGGTCTTCTCCTAATGAACTTCTTTGGACTGTGAGTAATGAAGGCTTTATTCAAATCACGGTTAAGAAAGATTTTGATAACGTAATTCTTAAAGGAAGAGCAGCATTTCATACGTTTAAGATATCTTTATTAATCCTATACTGCCTCATGTAGCATTAAAGCATTGTGAAGGTTTGGTATTGTTCTTTCTGAACGCGGCTTCTGAGATTAACAGGTTCTAGTTGCAGTGGAGCTATAGAAATCAGGCAATTATCTCGTAAATGTTCAGTGATATCTTACAAATTACAGTCTGACATGATTACAGTGCCATTTTGCTGTAAAAGCATGTATTAAGTATATTTATATATCACAGTAAGTACATAACTCCCCTGATCCCTAGTATACCTACCTGCAAGCAATGTGCTTTGCTATGTCTGTTATAGCTTGCCATTCGGGACAACTACACCTAGATTAATCTACTGGAGGTGTCATTAAACTTTCCTTTTGTGTATGATTTTTGTGGTAGTTTTCAACTGGAATAAGAGAAAACACCTAATAGCTTCCCTTCGATATCAGCTTTCCGCAATATTTTGCGTTCTTGGTGACGTTATGAAGTTCTGCTGGAAGTGTTCTGGCAAATATTGCTTTTATGGGACTGAGCTTGACAGGGTGGCCAAGAAGAATGAAAATGGAAAGAAATTCAATTTCTGACATGAGGTTTGCTTGGCCAGTTGCTAGGAGGGGACAACAATAAATGTATTTGAGCAACCCTCCGCAACTGTATGAACGAAGTGCAATCACTGGCCATGGGCTGATCTCATCCTTCACCAAAGGTTGACTCCTACTGAGCGTGCGAACCTGACGGATACACTGTGTAATTATAGATTTCTGAAGCTGGCTTTATTTACAGCAGAGGCTCAGCTCAAAAGGGACTGCTTAATTCTAGAACTTTGGGGGGTTTGCTTTTATTTCCCAGAAGTGAAATTTGGAACTCTAAATTCAGCTTGCCAGTTTTCCCAAAGTAGGAACTGAATAAGAAAGCAGGATTTGATCTCTTGGGGCTGCTTTTTTTCTTTCCTCCAGATAATTCTTTCTGGTTATTGATGCAGGGAAAAATCCTGGTGGTTTTACTTGTGTAAATAGTCCCTGCCCACGTGGCGTAGTGAGTGGGGAGCAGATGTCTAGCCATGTAAGAAAGCCCAGCAAGAAATGTTTTACAATGAGGGTGATAAAACACTGGCACAGGTTGCTCAGAGCGGTGGTAGATGCACCACCCCTGGAGATATTCAAGGCCAGGCTGGATGTGGTTGTGAGCAACCTGATCTAGTTGGAGATCATTGTAGGGGGGTTGCACTAGATGATCTTTGAAGGTTCCTTCCAACCCAAACTATTCCATGGTTCTACGATTCTATATCTGTTCATTTGAGATGCTTGGCTGCAAAGTAGGCGAGTGGCATCAGAGGATGCTAGCTTCTGCTTCAACTTGACTTAGGCTGCAATGCAACTTATTTCTTGAAACAAGTCAAAAAATGTGGAGGCACATGGGATAAACCCAAATCAGTTTCCTTAGCTCATCACTTTTCTTCCCTACTCTACAAAGTAAACTTTGCCCCAACTAATAATCTCATTAACTGCTCATAACAGCTTCCACTCCAGTCTATAAACGAATGCTTTCTGCCTCTTTAATCAGGGTCTTCCTGAAGCTTATCACTATGTCCACTACCTTTCCATGTGCCTGGTACTGCAAAGAGCCATGCGTCTTGTCAGCAATGCTCAGCATACTTGCTTTCTCCCAAAATTCCTTCATGGAGTGGTCAGCATCTGGCAGGATTTGGCCCATGCTTTACACAGAAATCTCTTCCGGTTTGAATGTTTCATAATGTATGTTTAAATAGTCACAGCTAGCAAAGAACTTTGATGAGGCAAAGGGGTAATTGGATTTTCTTGTTCTATAATTAAAAAGGTATATATTACATCCACATTAATACCAAAAGAGTTCATCATGATCAATGTTATTACAACGAATACCAAAGGATTTAACAGTGATTGGCCACTTAGTTTAAAGGGTACTTGAAATCATTAAATTGTTTGCTGGAGGGCTTATGAAGGCCTATTGGAACGCTTCCGACTAGGTTATTCTTTTTTTACTACTGGCGTGCAATGTAAGGTTTACTCTTACAAAGTAGGAGCAACAAGGTGATCATTTTCCTTTATTATTCCCTTATTGACTTCCAGTTAATTTTAATCTTTGCATTAACTGACCTCTATTAAGCATGCCATCTATCTGATTACACTGTCAAGGTTGAGACCGGAAAATGACCTATTGCACCACGTCAATTGTCCTTCACAGAAGCCCTTAGTGTTAATCAAGAGAGGAAGATTAAAGGAGATTAGAACTACCAGCCTGAAGTGCGTTTTGTATTTGACTACACCTTTCTACCAGAGATATTGTCCTAGAAAAGAACAACGCAGGGAAACTTCAACTGTTAGGAGCAGCTTCTGCTCAAATCTCTGCAGAGAGGAGTTCTCAAGGCAAGGTTACGTATGCAACCTTAGCTCTGCCCTCATGCATTTTAATACGTCTGTAAAATCCTACATCAATTTATCTCATACTGATTTTAGACAAACACAATGAAAGTTTTTTTCTGCAATATTAAAATGCTCACTTTAGTTTGACTTAGTTCTATGCAGTACAAAAAAGTTTAATTATCTCTCAATGTGACTCGTTCAGCTGAAGTCATTGGGTAGGTTGTAGCTGACTCCAACAGCTCATGTATGTTTGTACAGACAAACTACTCAGCTGTTGTTGGGCTTTGACTTTGGATATGTGGGTTTGTAGAATTCTTCATGTTAAAGCCATGACAGTAATTGTTATCAGTTGGTGCATTAAAATCAGGGTGTAGCAGGCCGCCTTCTCACGTAAGTGAAACTCGGTGTGTAAGAACAAGTTATGCGTTCAGGATGTGTGATTCTTTTAAAGATGTGACCTTGTTGAAATCACACCCAGCTTTTGTTGCAGTGTTCAGTAGCACCTTGTTTGGCTGAATGTTCTTTTTCTGCCGTATTTCACCTCGCTACTCCCAGCTTCTGCAGTACTAGAGCTATTCCAAAGGAACATTAATTTACAGTCATGAAGAAAATGCACAGGATGAGCAAATGAAAGCAAAACTGCCACCTCAGCTCACTGCGATCATGCTTATATTAATAACCATCAGTGAAACCTAACATAACACTGCTGTTTGTAAACTTTTCAGGTTTAAACACTCTGCCTCTACTCAGGCAATTGACTTTCTCTATTTCTTGACTTCGCACAGCCAGTTCACTTCCAAAATGATGTTTGCAATGTAAAACAAAGTTATTGAAGAATTTGCAGATATGGTAAGGAAAATAGATTGAAGAATGCATGAAAGCATATTTCTCAGTTCTAACATCTTCATGTGAATTATGATAAGAAGTTATGATCATGATATCAAAAGAAAGGTGATCTGTTGATAATCAGAATACCTTCAGCTGGTTTTGTGTCCAAGCACTGCTGCCTTCCCCTGGGACAGGCTTTGCAGGTACCTCGTCACCTAGGTTTTATTGGTCTAGAGTTACTGTTTTGAGGGCTTTTTTAAACAGTTCTTTTGCACAAATCCGTGCTTTTAGCTCTTCTGAAAGATTTTGCATTTATAATAACAGTATTTCTTACTCTTCAGCTCCTTGGAATCACTTCCTAGTTCACAAAACACAGGTAGCTGCTTTTGTTGCCACTGTTGCAGGTGAGTGCGTGAACATATTCCCAGTTGGATGTGAGAAATACTGAGCATTAGAACCCAGAGGGATGATAAATAGACATGTCAGTATTTAACACTAACCAAAAGCATTTGAGACCAGATTGAACTAATTTTACTAGTAGTTACTGTAATTAAATATTTTCACCAGGATGGAAAGTCATGGTTTGATTTTGAAGTAATTTGCCTGACAAATATCAGATGTTAAAATAATTAAAGCTTAGCCATTTCTATTTAATCTCA
This sequence comes from Amazona ochrocephala, assembly GCA_039720435.1. NCBI lineage: Eukaryota > Metazoa > Chordata > Aves > Psittaciformes > Psittacidae > Amazona > Amazona ochrocephala. The sequence continues at coordinate 2,591,418 of CM077881.1, read as the reverse complement.
AGTGAATCCATGAAAACAACCCTCTAAATTATATCAGATTCATATATTAATTGACTCATGGATTTTAAGACCAGCAGGGACTATTGTGGTCATCCAGTCTGGCCTTCTGCATAAGTGGTCATGGAATTCCACCAAGTCATTCATGCATTCAACCGCTATTTTTAGCAGAAATCCATACAAATTGAAAAAAGCTTACAGTGACTTCATAGCCTGAAAAATCTTTTACATAGACTATCTGTAGAAATACAGAAGCTGTAGGTAAGGAAGATACGGTTTGCACAGGTACAAGCATTAGGGAGTTATTTCCCAAACTGCAGTCCTGTTGAAGTGACTTTTAATACTGCTTAAGGGGAAAGCATCAAATTGTCTTCCCTGTTAGAGCCCAGATTAAGGCTCTTTGTGCAGTTCTGACAAAGTTCTAAAAGTGATTCTATAAGTGACTTGGTTTCCAGTCCACATTCTGTGTTGCTTGTTCACCCAATGCTGTGATAGCTCTGTCACGTTTACTTTTATGGTATTTCAATCACAGACCAACTTTGACTTGAAATAGAGGTTTGACTTTGTTCTTTGTCAGACCCCTGTGTTATAAAGTAGGGTAAATAATTTTACTGAACTACTGTTAAATTCAAATGAGCAGTTATAAAATGCAGTACTGTTAATTTATTCTTTTGATACAACACCCTATTTTTTCACGTGGTAAATCCCTGCGACTCCAAGGGGTGAAACCATAAATTTCTTTGTACAGGCGCAATTTTAGTCAAAACTTAATTTTAGTGTATTTAATAATATATTTTGAAAGTTTGCAGAACAAAAAACCTGAAATTATTAGTGATGAAAATTCTGAAATGATTGTTGAAAGCTGCATTCATGTTGTGTCTAGAAAACTTACGTGAATGCATGTAAAAATGCACTGATTTATTCCTGAATTTAATTACGTTATTACACCTTATGTTACTGTAGTTTAATTTTCAGTTCTTCTGTTGGTTAAGTGACTTCACCTTTGATGATCTACACATGCAAAAAAGCAGTGTTTAAGTTAAACAAGAAGAGAAGTTGCTGTTAAAAGTCAGGGACTTAGTACAGTCAGCTAATCCTTAGGTCAGCTACAGCAGTCTAAAACGTTCTGAACTGGCTCTGAATATATCAAATTAATAAATACCTTCCTAAGATATAAAAATGAAAATCAACCTCTTTTCAGCCCAGGAATCCAGCAGATGCTTTAACAACTGAGGTGACCTTTTTGAAAGGCCTATTTCAAAAGCTGAAAATCCTCTCTTCTATTTTTTCCGAGTATCCCCAGCCTCAACAAAGCTTCATGAGCTTGAGCAGTTTGTTTAGCTTTCCTAGGAGCTTGTTGAGCTTAATTTCAGTGTAGGGGATCCCAAGAGCATTTAGCTTCTATAATCAATCTACATGTACTAGCTTATTCTTGATATAAAAATGACTGGTTAGCACATAATAATGTCAGTTTATTCGGATTCAGGTCAATAGTAGTATTTGTTCTCCAGCTAGAAGAGTCGCCTCCAAAACACTATGGCATTCATTAGTTTGATCATCGCTCTTTGTGCATACAGGCTTAACAGCACTGGACAAACCAACTCAGAAATACTTCTGCTGTATGGTTAAGTCCTGTTCTGAAAAATAGTTTGATGAGATAAAGGCTGCTATCTACTTCAAGCGCAGCTCTTCAGATCCTTAAGGGAAACTGAGAATGAGTCTAAAAGATATGTGTTTATGCATCTTTATGACTTAAATCACAGCGTATGTATTTATATCTTTTAAAGCGCTGAGCATCTGTTCTTCCTCTTCTAAGGTGTGTAAACAAGTATGCCTTAGCTTTCCATAAAATACCCTGTATTTTTACAAGTCTAACAGATGCACTGTGGTCAATTACAAGGCATCTTTAAGGCAGTCAGCTTTGCTTGTTCTAATCAACTTGCTGTATGAACTGGATCACCAAGGGATTGGTGAAAGTCAGGAACAGCATTTAGCACTTTACTGACCTTGAGTCCACCTTTTCAAAACTCCTTCTGGAATGAAGACTTTTTCCAGCCATTTTCAAGTGAGTTCTTTCACTTTCTCCTGAGACGAAACCACTTGATTGACCCGTGATGTTAAGTGAAATTCTTCCACCGAAAAAGAAAAATTGTGGGGAGTCCTAAACGTGAAAATATCGTGAACTTACTTTCAGTGGCTGGAATTAAAATCTTCACCAAGTTTTCCACATACTGCACCACTTAACAATAGAAATTTGGGACTTCTTCCATTGTGAGGGAAGGTACAAGGAGCAAACATGCAAACATATCTAGAAATTGTTAGATATTGAACTTTAAATGTGATTTTTTAGCTGTATTTTAGCTTTGCGGGTGCCATAATTATATGTGTGTGGTAGCAGTTTGTCTCATTTGAGAGTTGCTAATAACTGGGAAATGGTCGCTGAGAACTTCTGAAATGACAAGTAGAAAATTAAGGGGTGTGAGAAGATTTCTTTTAAGAAATAAAAGCTTTTATAACTGAGATAATAATAAATCATTTCTCAACCTTCCTTAGAATAATGGAGCTGAAGTTTGTGCAGTGTGTACTGTTTTACTCGATAGATCTCTTAACAGCACCTGTACAAAAACCATGATTCCCCAGAGTTGCGATGGCTGTGTACTAAATGAGTTAATACAGGAAAACGGTGGGGTTTTTTATGACTTCTAAGAAGTCACAGTTATATTTTGCTTAAACTTAGTAAACTTTGTGTGGCATCAGAAAAGTGATGGACTCTCTGCTTTAAATTTAGAACTAGACCACGCTGAATAAACTAATCTGTAGATACGACTTTCATGATTGACCTGTTTTCCAATGGTGAAATGAGAATTACCGGTTTCCACAAAGGGAAAGCAAGAAAAAGAAGTTTTTTTCAAAGTATTCAAAAGTGTATTTCAAATATTCAAAGGTTAATGTTGTTTTGAGGCATTTAACTATTATTTTCCAAGTTATATCATCACTCAATGTGGAAGATATATATCAAAGAACAAAATCTGCAACAGTAATTGTTTTAGTAGTTGTAGTATGGGTGATCACACTTTACATTTCCCTGCTAATTTACGCTCTCAATTCATTAGACAAGAAGTTTTTCTGTTGAAATGTATCAAATTAACATCCAAAAATGCAACTTAATCACGCTGAAGCGCAATTTGTAACGTAATATAATGTAATGCAATATAAAATGTAATCCTGCTTTCTGAAATCCTCTGGCTCTTGAAAGGTTGAACTCTAATTTCTCTTTATTTCTCTTTAAAAATAACCCCTTGGCACACAATTACATTTTGCTTGGGGTTTTGTGCAAAAAAATGGACCAAGCACTGAACTAATCAAAGTTTAAGATGAAGGCACGGAAGGAGGGTATGTAGGGCTTCACTATTATTCAAACTTACGTTTGGGACTCTGTTTACTCTGAGTTGTTATCTTGGCTGGTGGAATTATTGGTTGCTAGGTATTCATCCCCCAAAACATCTAAAACCTATGGCTTGCCATTGGCCTCTGGGTGCTAGTGAACTGCGGTGTTAATTTTATTGGTCAAAGGGATTTCCTCCTTCTGGTCACTTTTCCCTGGAAATAAACAGTGCAAGACATAGGGCCTGGCTCAGACCTCAGCTGCTCTGACAAGATCTCTTCTGCGGCACGTAAAATGGGTATGACATGTAAGGTATATGTAATTTAATTTTACAGGCTGAACAGTTGTTCTCTAATCCCCTTGTTCCTCTGTGTCAGGAAGCAGGACTTGATGGTTTGTCTGGGTTTTTATGTTACAGAGGTGACACTGGGTCAGTAAAAGCAACAGATGAAAAGAGGCAAGCAGTGAAGTTGCAGATAGTTCCATGCAACGAGCAAGCAGTTGAGAGAAAGATGAGTTTTATAGCTTAGGAGAAAATCTTATATGCATCCTAGCAATGGAATAGGAATCATTTATGAACACGTGGCACAAAAATTTGTGTAGCCTTTGGTATGTTGTTTAATCTGGTTGCTCATCTATAAAACGAGAATATTGATTCTTATCTCTCACCATTGCTTGTGAGGTTTCTAAGAGTATATATATAAAGCACCTATAGATCAGTATACTCTGCAGAGATACTTTAGAAGCACAAAGAACTTTTAAATGGAGCAGATATATGCTGTGATGGGGTGTTTGAGGGTTAATTCACCTAACAATGCTCTATGTTTTATGGAGAGGATGCTTGGGGGCTTGCAGTGGAGCTAGCAGTGTCTATTTGAAAACATAGCAGGAAAAGTCAATTCAGCTATTGCTCAGGTTAAAGTGAAGATTGCATTGTTATACCTTTAGTTGTAATTCTGAGGACCACTCCAGTTGAATGTAGACTGTATTAATGTGCATCAGTTATCCATACACTGAGTCAGTCAATGACTACATTGATCCAGTCCTGTGTTTCCTTTCAGAGGATGCTACAATGAGGCAATAGAAATCATTAGGACTTGTGATATTGAAATCCTCTTGGTGCTGGCAGACATGGAGCTCACATTTCACATCCTGCTGCAGCATCGCAAGAGCAGTCATGCCTGGAATTCCGAGTTAAAGGCTTTGTTTATGTTCTTGCTGAGTAAATCTACACTAGTTTGTTCCTTTCTTTTGTACATGGGCTCTTTCACAGAGATTATCTCATGTGGACATGGCATGGCACCCAGTTTCTCATGTGTTGCATGTGATGCTGGGTATGACATGATATAGTTTCTTGGCTTGATGCTCGATTTCTGTTTATTGGTCCCTATTGACATGGATCTTAAAGACCATCCTTACTTCCCTCTGCAGATTGAGAGTGCTGTAACATATGTTAGATTAGCATTTCCAAGCTTGATTGCAAGATTCCTTAGAAAACGAGCTGTCTGGTCAAGCCAAAAGCTGCCTCAAGGTCTGACACAGCTAGTCCAAACACTTAGGACCTCAAGATTATACTGTTCCATCTTCTTGAGGACGCTGACCTTCTTAGAAGCTGTCACAAGCATTTTAGAAAGCCAATGGTTTTGAACCCTCACTTTTTCCAAGAAGCTTTTGCAAACGGCAGCTTATCTGGACATTTAATATGTTTCCAGAGTTGATATCTTGCTCATTAATAGTAGTAATTTGGTCACTATAAAAATGCTCATGAGCGCTTCTACAGAGAGCAATGCAGAGGCATGGAGCACAAAGCAGTTGTTGTTCCAATCTAAATGTAAAGAATCTTTTAAAAGTAGAAAATGCAAGGAAGTGATGTGACAGTAGGATAGTTTCAGGGTAGTTTCAGCAATCTGCAGCCTCGTTATTGTCAAGTTCTTTAGTATGTTCATAAAGAGAGAGGGTGAATAACGATCTAGAAATGAAGAGCTGGAGGCAGGAACCAAAGGACATTCAAAGAGCTGCAAGTTGAATTTGGAGAACGTGGCTAAAGAAGAAACAGCAGTAGTGAAAACAGAGGAGAAATTGGGAGTCACCCGTGTAACACACCCCACTAAATACACCAGGTAACATGTGTGTAAATCTGCGTGTAGGAAGCTGAGTCGTCAACAGGTTGTTCCAATTTTCATATGGGGTTTGTCCTTGCAGGGTTTCTTCACACCTCTCCTGATGGCTGCCGGATTAAAACTATAAACCAGCAAGTCATAGAAAGCAAATGAAAAATGCCAACCCTCCCTCCAGCCTCAAGTTTCCTTTTGAAAAATCCCTTAAACAATTAGAACGTTTCTGACTCAAGGGATGGAAGAAATGGAGTACGGATGCTTTAGGAAATGTGTCAGGCTATTGGTAGGTTATGGAGCTGATTCAGCTAAGCTGGATATATTAGGTGGCAGCCCCTAAGGTCTACCCCGCCTGAAAATCCAGATATTCTTTTCATTTCCTGCAGTGGACTTGAAGACGTGTTACAGGGTGGCTATTTCTAGATGATCCTGAGAGGAACAGAAACTAACCTGGTCTAGTGGAAGGGGTCCCTGCTTGTGGTAGAGGGATTGGAACTGGATGAGCCTTAAGGTCCCTTCCGACTCAAACCATTCTGTGATTCTATGACTTGTAAGAAAAGCTGTTCTTCGTGGTAACTCCACTGCAAAACCCAGGACTTTTGGATGAAGTTTTGTTAACGTGCTGTTAAGGAACAAAATGTTATTGGAGATGGTGTTCAGGTGAAGCACTAACCCCAAACCTTGACTGTTTGTTACTATTAAAGACCCCTTGGCACTTTTCACGAGAGCAGAGGTGTGAGCCCTGGTGTCCTGGCCAAATTCCAGCTTGGGTAATTAAATTCTGCTTTCCTAAAATCCCCCCTGTAGTTTCAGCCGAGTACAGTATTCTTCATTTCCTCCCAGAAACTGCTGTACAGAATTGCTTTGTGCTGGTAAACAGCTGCCACATCTCACCCCAGAGGAATTGCTGCATTTCAGTACTGAAGCTCTCTCTTTCTCTCTCCCTCACAGACACGGTATTGCCCTGGAGCACCCATGAGCATCCCTTCTCGCCGGCGGTGTTCGAGGCACTAAGTGTGCAAGCCAAGCACTGCCTCTGCAAAGCAGCCCTGGACCTCATTCCCTTTTCCTACTGCAATATTAGTAAGCCATGCTCAACTTTCAGAATTCAGACTAAAAATACCTTGCTGTTTCTAAAGAGCTGGGAAGCTGAAGTGTTGGGGCTGCTGCCCTTGATTTCTAGATATTGGTCATACCTGGTAAATGGTTTCATTTTCTTTGCTGAGGAAGAAATCTTGAGTCCACTTCTACTGGGGCTTGTTAAGTTGTTGCCTTGGGGGCCAGTTGATCAGTTGTTAAGTAGTAAGCAGCTTTGGCAGTCAACAGGCATAGGATCCCCTGCAGCTACTCCAGCCTGCCTGTCCTATCATTCTTTTTAGAGGTAGAGTATTGTCTTAGAAGTGCAGTAGCGATAAAATAGGAACAGAGATTGTTCATTCAATTTTGCATGCACAGGTATTATAGCAAATTGCATGATACCTGTATGGACATGCATACGTGTATTTTCTTCTCAATGTGAATGTCCAGCTGAGAATTTTGTACGGGATTTTGGGTTTGATAATAAATCAGGGACTCTAAGTGAAAAGACACAGCCTGAGAATTGCGTGAGCTGTACTGAGAGCTCTTCAGCCCTTTGTCCTGCCTGTTGTCAAACAGCTTCAATTCACTAGCAATAAATACGTGAAAATATAGCAGGGATTAGAGGGTGTTTTCTAAACACTCCAGGAAACAATGGCCAGGTCACAGAGAGCCCTGCTTAGTGCAGGACAAACCTGATCTGCTTTTATCTGACAGCAAGGAAGTTCTTCAGCTGTTCAGTCTTCTTTGAATTGTCATCTCAAATAGTGTGTTCTTATTTACTCCCTAAAGTGTTGTGACACGCTTGCATGAAAGGTGTGATGTGTTCTAAGTACTGGGGGAAAAAAGGCCAGCTTTGTCATTTCCCTCTCTCAAAGACGTTTCAGTGGTTGCAGAAATATCTGTTTTCTAATCCAAGTGCACACTAAGAGATTTTGCCCATCTGATTTTTACTCAGCTAAAAGTACACCGAGAATGATTCAAAGCAGGCTGGACACATTTCTGCTTTTCACATGCCAGTAGGGTTCTTTAAAATGTATTTTATGCTGGGGTTATTTTGTTTGGTTTTTTGGTTGACTGAATTACCTATATTCCTTGAAATGGTGTTTAGTAATTCTCAGCGACTGAGGAGATGCCTACTGGGAAGTGGTCAACTGATCACAACAAACCCCACTGACTCCGGGCTCTCCTACTGCTTTAACTCAATTGCACTTTCTTATCCAAAGCCACATCTCTTAGGAAAATCCCAGAAATGCTGTTTGCTGTGAAGCATGGTTTTAATATTAGCACTGCTATTTGAAAAGACAAAAGATTAGAAAGACTATTTGGTAGGGAAGGAAGAAAGAGTTTCAAGGGATGGATTTACGGAAAGCAGCACTCACATTTGCTGGTAATGTTTACTTCATAGTCTAAAATATTTCCCCCTTGATGCTGAAAGTAGCTTCTATGGATATGAAAGGGGATGTCCATTCTTCATCTGTGTCTTGATCTCCTACAATTACAGGCAAAACGGAACCTTGGGATTTATTTATTTATTTATTTTTCCTATATTGATAACATATTGCAATGTATATTGTTCTGTGTATATATATATATATAGTATATATATTGTAATTATATTGTAATAGCTCATGAAAAAGTCAGACAGGGATGTGTGGACATGATCGGGCAACATGGTCTAGTAGAAAGTATCCCTGCCCTTGGCAGAGGAGTTGGAACTGGATGAGCTTTAAGGTCCCTTCCAACCCAAACTAGTCTGGGATTCTATGATTCTGTGATAATTAAAGGACAGATGGACTTTAAAGAAAGCTGGATGCTAAGATGAGAGCCCAAAGGGCTGATCCATAACAAAAGCACTTGTATTCTCAGGAAGGACTGTGAGCCTAGTTATGGTTTTGCAGTGAAAAAATCAATAGTAGTAGGTCATTGGTCTAAAGAGATGATATTTGACACCTGTGTCATGATATACGATGACAGATATATTGTTACCCTTATATGCCAAAATTAATGGCCACAGTTCAGTTTCTGCATGCCCAATGTGAAGCCCCATGAATGATGGGTTAAACCCAATTAATTTCATACGAGGAAGGAGAGGGTTTAAATGAGGAGTGACACCCCCTGCAGGGTGGTACATGCTTGAGGCTTCTGAGTGCGTGCATACTTGCTGTTGGTCCCTCCAAAAATGACCTCTCATCCTCCTCTTCATCCGGCTTCTTTACAAGAGGACTGATACCAGGCAGATAGGAAGGAGCTGCAGGTAGAATAATAATAAGAATCTCGAATTAAAATAGTTAATGGCACTTTATAGACAGAGATCTTAATTTCTAAATTAGGATTGCTCTTTGCAGCTTGCTGCCTTCCTCTGTAGGGACTTTCTTCTGGAGCTAATTCTTTATTACTGGAAATACCACCGCAGTTTGCTCCTTGCCCCATAGGAGACCTCCAGCAGGTCTATTAATGCTCTCCATTATCATTCAGATGCCCTGTCTTTGGACAGCATCTTCTTTCTTTGTTTCTTCCTATGAGAGAAAACTTTCTTTTTTGCCTTTAACACAAAACCAAGCAAACAAGATTGTCTGGTTCTGTGAGTTTAGCCCTACTCGTGGCAGGAGCCACAGCCTAGAAAGCAGCATCGTCTGCATGTTGGATCTTCAATACATCAAACGACAATGTTTGCATTGTTTTGAGAGGGTTAACTAAGATTAATGAGAAAAGAAACATGATGCCATGGAGGATCAACATTACAAATCAATGACTGAATAAATTTCATGTGTATTCCAGCTGTACTTTACCTAACATGAGGGTGGTTCTTAAGAGTGTATCTTTTATGCTTCTAAATAACCCACTAAGACAGGAACACTGCTTCCACTTTAACAATGCTTTATTTAAGGTTTATACAGTAGTCAATGTATTGATTGAGGAGGAATTTGTAGAATCAAAAAAGAAAGCTTAATAAGGTACAAATAAGCTCCTCCAGCTTTCTCCATTCCCCATCCTTAACATTTGTAAACTGCAGCTTCAATATTTGCATCCTGGAAAACAAAGTCATTAGAAAAGAAAACCGGATTTGCTGGTAGTCAACCTTAGACTTTGCATGGATGAAGTAACTTCCTTGAAAGGTGAACTCTTTATATAGTGTAGCTTTCTCTAATGCCACTCAGTATCTCCTGAAAGCGGATTGTAGCAGCAGATGAAAAGAGAAAGCATATTTTATTTATTTATACCTAATTACTGCTTAGAGCCAGGAAATGCGACCTGTGTCTTTGCGAATTAGGCCCTTTGTCGTTAAACTCCCACACTGGAGCCGCCTTTCTTTGTTCCTTTAATCAAACCACTATTACACTTAAACTGCCTCTTAAAACTGCCGTTTGTCTGGCAAATCTGACGAGGTTTTCGCTCACCTCCCTATAATTACACGTATAAAAGCAGCGACAAAAGGAGACCTTTTTACATCTCCCAATGCTTTCCGCAGTCCAGCCTCATAATCAGATTCCAGAAATTGAACTTGCAGAAAGTTTGTGCTAGCCTTGTGGATTTTCATTTCAGATGTTGTCAACTCAAGGGCATTTGGACCAATCAATATCTGTCTGTCTTCTCGCACAGAGAAAGTTGGCTATTAGAAAAGAGAGGCTTACAGCAGGCTCAGCCAATACCATTAGCCCTAGCCTAAGGGCAGTTGTGTCCATGTGCCGGGGTAGGCACCTGCCCCCTCCCCTCCCCCACCATTAAGAAGGCCACTGGGGATGTCATTTGGACATAGCGGGCAAAGAGCACTTCTTTATTCTTTCTCTTTTTTACACCCAGACTTCACCAAAAATCAATAAATCTGTTCTTTGCTTATTTTCAGAACTTTACTTCAATATAAGCAAGGACTTTCCTTCCAGCTACAAACTCCAGTAGCACCAAGTCAGGGATTTTTTTCTCTGTGTGTGTGTGTGTATTTTTTCTTTTCCTTTCTCTGTTCCAATTTGAGAAATAATTGGAAATAATATCCACTGTTTCTTCTTTTCCCTGCTAAAGACTGGTAAGAAGAAAGACCTTCATCTGCTGACTCTGTTCATGATTCAGCACTCGCTTTTCCTCTCCTTGCTGTCCTTTTACTGCTACTGGTTTTATATGATCAGGCAATGAAACAGTGTATTTCTTTGTTTTTCAGTCAACAAAGTTTTTTCCATATTGAATAAGGTTTTGCTATGTTGTGTGTCAAGGCAATATCAGTGATGCTGCTGTTGATAGTCCTTTAAATATGAAACCACCACTCTTCAATTTTAGGCATGGGAGCATTTCAGTGTTGGGGAGCCAGGTATGTATTGTGTGAAGGCATCAAGCCCATGCTCGAATGTTGTGAGATTACTTTCTGAAAGAAACAGTTTTCAGTCTATTGTTTCTCCAGAATAAGAAAGAAAAAAGATAAATTAAAGGGTGATAAAGCTCAGTAACCCAGTGACCAAACCAAGTGGCAGTGGGCATTAGTATGGAGCCTGGATGATACAGAACCTGCAGGAAACACCAATAAATTGTCACCAGAGGGCTATTTACTGAGAAAATGATGGCAGAGGACAAAAGGAGGGGGCAAAGGCAGAAATGGAGCTGATGTGGATGGAGGTAAAAGCACGGTAGAGATGGTACACCAAAATCAGTTTGGAAGATAAAAAACTGGGAATAAATCTTGCAGACAGAAAGCTGTTGGTCAAAATGGGAGGCGGGAGCTAGTGGTGGTAACTTCAGTTAACAGATCTCTTAACAGAGCTCTTCACAACAAGTCTGAATCGATACACTGAACCTTGTCCTTTTAGCTATGAGAAGTCAAAATGGAAAAAAAGTCCTAAAAACAGGAGTATCTCATCATCTGATCAAAACCTCTGGTCATATAATGCCATCTGTTGAAGGCTCAGGTCTGGAAGCCTCAGAGCAGAGAAGGCATTTAATATTTTGATCTTTAAGAAGCCAAATGAATAGTTAGGCAAATAATATCTTTTCTGCTGTGTAATTACATTGTCTAAGCTATTTAGGAGCTTTGTTTAAATAAGAAGCCTAAGATTTGCCTCAAATAATTCAGTGAAGCTCTCTTAAAGTCAGCAGTGCTGCACTGGTTGAGACCCTACTGCAGACATGGCTTGAAACCACAAGGAAGTGTGGAGAACTCAGCCAGGAAAGACCTTGCTGAGTTCCTATGAGTACAATATTTGGGTCCTTAGGAAAGAGCACAGTGTGAAGATTCCTCTTCTGTGTTAAGTTAGGCTCGAACTGCAGAGATGGGAAGATGCACAGAGTTAGAGTTTGTAAACCCTATGAAGCCTGGGAGTGAAAAGTGTTGGTTGGATCATGTTTCACTGAGATAATTTGGCTTTTTTTGGCTATTTCACTGTAATAGCAAGCAAAGAATGTTGAGATTAAATATTCTTCAAATGACTTGCGAGAACTTTATAAGGTTCAAATCTTTCCATCACCCAGGGATCTCTCAGATAGCCTTGTGACAGGGAAAATGGACTCAAGCTCCCTTGCAGTAAATGACAGAAGCATTTTGCTGACAAGACATGGCAAGTTGCGCTGTTTTGAGTTTGTATGGTTCGATTGCCACTGTACCTATTTTAAATCATCAGCAGGATGCTCCAAGCAGGACAATTGGAACTGGGAAACTTTCTCTCCCCACTATAATGCATATGGATTATGGATGTATTTCCATAAAGGAAGTGTAAGGGAGGATCATTGCTGCTGGATTCCCTAGGAGATGTTAGAAAGATTTTAGGATGCAAAGAGCAGAGCCAGTGCTTCCAAGAGAAGGTCAGTAAGTAAGTGGGAAAGGGCATGTTTCCTTAAGAGGGGATTTGTAGATATGAAACAGGTTTATGATAATACAGACTAATTTGTAAAGTGGCTTTAAATTAGCATAGGTTTTGGTTTGGGAGGTTTTTTGCTCTTTTTTTCTTCTCTAAAATGCACAAGGTTCAAGTTTTGGGTTCTCTCACAACCTGGCAAGACTCATGCATTTTCAAGTGCTCATGCAGCAGTACTTGCTGCTTCATTGAAAATAATAGTACCGTGCTAAACAGCATCATCTTGGGATCACTTATGGGATTTAGCAGCGTTTAAGGGGGGAAGGCTAGGATACTGTAAAGTGAAAACCTCCACTGCAGACAAAACAAGGTGCATTTCCTCTAAACCCGTGAAAGAGCTGCATTTCATTTAAGTGGTTGAAATGTAGGTGAAAAAATATACACCAGCAAAACCTTATTCACTGCCTAGGTTATAACGGCTTGGTGGGATTTTTTGCGACAGATGGGTGAAGGAATAGACTTTGTGTCTACTTAATCTCCAGAGCTGAAAATATTGCTTCATTTGAGTGAGCAAACTTGTTATGCCGCCGAGGGGTTGTTCATTGCAGGGATTATTGTTTTGAGCTCAAGCAAGATCTTTTATTTTTGATATTTAAATGGAAAGAAAAAATAAATAGCATGTCCTTTCCAAAGCAAACATTTCCAAATGACTAGTCAATGCCAACTATTGAAAACTAAAGAGGTAGGTCCCTTAGTTGGACTCCCACATCATTAAACTCTAAGGGACTTTCACTGTAGGTGATGAGGCGCAAGATCCTGCCCTTATAAACCTGCACAGCAAAAGAACCGAGCAAACCAGTCACTTCTAAACCTGCGGTCTAAATGTCATTATGAGCACTGAGTTATTTGGTTTAGCTTGTTAGTAACATGAAAGTTTGTGCTTGTGTATGTTTTTCTATTTGCTTTGGAAGGGGCATTTTGGACTAATTAGATTCTGGAGTTAACTTCCCTGATGTGGGTAAATACAGCAGGGTCCCAACTCAACCCAATATAGACCCACTGTCCTGCCAGTGCTGTGATGTGTGTTTCCACTTCATTCTTCTGCAGGCTTTGATGAACTCTATTGCACATATGGAACTTGCCTCAAACCAAATCTGTGGAAAGAGAAATATCAAACGATTCAACACTCCTTGTTTCTTACCTGGATGCTAATTGCCATTTCAGCTAACCCAGTCGAAGCTGATCTCAAATCCCAGACATTCATCCATTCAAGGTACAGCATACTCAAAAGGTATGAAATAAATGAAGTAATGCATTACAAAACTGTAAAGCTTCCTTAAGAAAAAAGTCATCACAGAATTGTTCTTTTTTGATTATTCACATTACCATTTCGGAAAAAAATGTCAGCAAAAGTTTCACTTAGGTCATAGAGGCCTGGTCCTTCTGTACCATGGAGTTTGCTACTATATAGACAGGAATTTGAGTGCGATTTCTGTCATTGGAAGTATATAGCCGGAAGGTATATCTGGAAGTTTATCTGTGACTTTCTTTAGATCAAGTATGTCCAAAACTGAAATCAGGTAACAAAGACTGTAGAAGCGGTTTAGAGTATTAGAAGAGTCCATGAATAGAAACAAGGTTCCAACTCTCAAACTTCAGCAGTGATTTGTGTTCCTGAGTATCCAGTTTTAGATGGGGAACGGCTCTTAAGATTGAAATATGAGCAGGAGAAAAACTCGAATATCTCGAAGTAAAAAACATTTAAAGAGGATGAGCACTCGCTTGAACCGTGCTACCTGGCTCTTTGCTTCAGCTTGAGCTGGGACTCTTGTTTGTCCTCTGAAGTGTCTAAATCCGGCCTTGGCCTTGTTGGTAAGTCAGAGTTACAGTAGCATTTCTGCAGGCTCAGCGGACATGGTCATCTGCTTGTGTTGCACAGCTCATAGCTTCCGATTAGAAGAAATCTCCGTAAATGTATGAATTAGAAAGCTGCTTATGAACTTAAGCCTGTAGAAAATAAGTGGTGTGAATTTGCCACATAGCCTGCTCCTGTGTTCATATTGTAAAGAAACAGCATGATGTTGCATAAACCAAGTACGACTTCAAATACAGCATAAATAATAATAACATTAATAATAATTCTAATATATATATACTCCTCAGGATATATTTTAGAAACAATGTGCGTCATTTTTTTGCCTGGATATTTGGAAATTTCAGCATTAAAAAGGCATATAGTTGGGGACAGCAGAAACAGCGGGGATGCAACTCCCTCATTCTGTTTTGCCAGACTGGTTCACTTTAACTGTGCATGCAACCACAGGCATGAACACATCTTTCTGTGGGTTCCCCAGTGTCAACAGTTGAGCACATTAGTGTCACTTGTGGCTGCAGCGTCCCTGGCGCGGGCATCTGTCTAATGGGCAGTGGTGGGAGCCGGCAGACATAAAACCCCTGAGCTGAAGCCCATCAGGCACTGAGTGTCGGATGTGTCAACTCCTGCTTCTTAGCAGAAAATGTTTCCTATCGTCTCCAGCCCCGTTGCTCCCACTGAGTGTGCACGCCAGCGTTAGAGCCTGCTCTACTTATTTCAGGTATTTTCATGTCAGCGTGCTGGTAGCAGCCTAATCCCCTCTTTTTTTTACCCCGACAGTGGTAGGAAATAGTCTTCATCTTTGACCAAATCCTGACTTGCTTCATTCTTGTGCAGGCAAAACTTTGGTTGGAAAATCCCTGCCTGGAACAAAGAAATGTTGGGCACAGCTTTATTGCATATTAATACTGTGAAAAGAAAATAAATCGAAGTGTGCAGGTTTTTGTACTAATCTGACCATCGTCGGTCTCTAAGGAGCAAGAAGAATCCATGTCTTAGAATTTTTAAAGACATAATGAACAATTTGCCATAACCACAGGGTACCGTGGCATAATGGAGCTAAGGTAATATTTAATTTGCTTATTTACAACTTACTTACATTAAGTAAAACATTCAGTTTCTTGTTTTATATATATCTCTATTAGTATTTATTGTGAGAAATATTTGCAATCTCACCGCACGGTTCTCAGCAGAACTTCTTGGTGTGTTTTGGAGTCTCGCATGGTTAAAATTACTCCATTATGCCATGAAGGCATAGAATGTGCAACATGCCATCCACCTCAAGGCATTTCTGGGTTCATTTTTATCTCTTTGAATACCTGTAGCTTCCTTTCTGCACTAAAATTTTACTGCAAGCATTCTCTTGTATCTGCCAGTTAACTTTCCCTTGAAGCTCAGTGGCCTTCTCTGCCCTGGTGGTCACTCATCTCGCCCCTCTCAGATCTCAGAAGGGGGTGGCAAGCAACATAGTGAATGGAATATCAAGCAAATTCACATCAAATGGCAGCGTGACCCCCCCCAGGTAATAAACAGGCATCAAGTGTAAAAGAGTTCTGCCCCGTAACTTGTCATTCTCCATAGTGTTTCCACCAGTCCCTTGTACTGCTCATGCCAAGGTACCTAAATTCTCCTTGTGCATATTGAAGGCTGACTAACTCAGAGCAGCTCTGCGCGATCCCTTACTGGATCACTGGTGCTATGATTCCTAATTAGGAATGCAGTGCTAGGTAGACAGTGGTCGTGGGGAAAGGAGAGGGGGAGAAACGAACGGCAGAGAGTAACTGTTTTATTGATGCCTATAGTCTCAGCTAAAATACAGCTCCTGCTGCATTCCTTCCAGCAGCACAAGCTGAATCTTTTCCCTCATTTGATACAGTGACCTCTCAAGTGCATCATTGCCCTGAGGGCTGAGGGCAGTCCAGCAACTGTTAAACCCCTTGGGTTGATAATCTTCTCCCACATTTGCCCTTAACACCAGACATACCACCATTAGCTACAGCTCCACTGGTGCTCATTAGAGCCGATCAATATAGGCTAACATAAAGAATGCTGCTGCGCCTCCTGTTATTTTTCAGTTACTGCAAATTTACAGACTTTCACCTACAATACAAGGCTTTCCTGCTGTGCTATGTAAAGAAGAGGATTTGAGACCAAGAAAAAACCCAGGCGGTTTTTATTAGATGCCTAAATGTTATTTACCTTGCTGCTCGAAGCACCTTCTTACTTGAAAGAGTACAGAAGATGTTCTGTGCAAAATTCTCTTTGGATTAAGTTACAATACAATTGCAACTTTTACAAACCACAGCAGATGCACTGATGAGCAAAATCAGGCACATTTTAATGTGCAAGAGTGTTTGAGCCTGTAAAGCCTATGCAAATGCTTTCATGAACTTGGCCTGATGTTTTTAAGCGCACTGAGTCCGTGCTTTTTGAGGTTGGATAGCCATTGTGCGGCCAGTTGAAGGTCTATGTGTTGAAGGCATGCATGGAGAATGGCTCCAGCACTGCATACTACCACCAGCAGGTGTTGCCAAAGATCATAGCAAGAGCAGCAACAACAATTAACAAATAGATTGTCCCTTTTCCACATTTTATCCCAAAGAGTTTTTCAAATGATTCACATACCACTAATCACAATAGGAAACAGCTAACAAACTATTTGAAAAGGTACAAAACCACCTAACTTCTATCAGGCATTTAGCAAGGAATAATACACAGGTATTCAGTTCAGTGGGAAGAATAGAGTATTTTACTTTTCATTTGCATTTGGAGAAAAGAAAGGTCAGAAAACCTTCATGGGGTTTACCAAAGGGCAACACGATGTGAATGTAAAAGTTGGGTTTTCTCATGCTTTGTTTGGTCAGTTTGAGCATTCAAAGTTTGTAGTAGTGTTTAGGATATAAAGCAAGGAAAATATAGCATCCAGCCAACTTCAGGGCAATTTTAACAAGGTAGGAAACAATTATTCAGTATAAAGATAAATGCTTCTTGTTATGGATGAACCAAACCATCCCAAGAAATGGGATGGTTAAATGGGTATATGGAGCATTAAAAATACAGGCAGCATGTTGAATTCCAATGAATCAAGAGTAAAAAAGCCTCATCTACACCAAGTCGCTCCATATTAGTAGGATTTAAAGCCTCCTGTATCTTACTGAAAATGGTGGCTGAAAGAGTGCAACTGAATGAAACAGAATTTCAAACTGACTATTTGAGTTAAAGAAGTAGAGTATGGTAAGTTTTACCGGTTTTCATCAGGTACATCATTCAACAGTTCAACTTTTTGCATAGCTCTCCAGTGCTACAGGTGATTAAATACTTCTGTTGAATAGCTTATTTATTTAAGACCTTTCTGAAGAGCTGAAAGGGTATGAGAATTTAATTTGTGAAACTAGGGATTTCTTGAAGTCCATTAAAACACCTTTACTTATAGAATGACACAACTTCTCCAGATGCGTCCTTTGCTTTAGTGGACCTATTTGCATCTTAGGTATTACTTAGTGTGAGTAATGCGGTAGGACTGAGCCCTTGATGATAGGCTGATTAATGAAATCCGTTCTGCTGGGTGAACATAATGGAAAATGTGATTCTGTTGGCTTCTAAAGTCTGAAATTCATCTCCATGCAAACGACACACATTTTATGTATGTCATAAGCCTTCTACTATCCTTCTGCTTAGATGGGGATTTCATCCGGTGAATGGAAGGGTGGTTGTTACATCCATTAACGTCGTTAAAATGTACCCAGTAAACCCATTGTTCATGACTTTGCCTCAAGTTTGAATCTTCCTTTCAAGAAGAACTTGGATAAAATTGAGGAAAACCAATCAGGAAATCAGACCTAAAAAACCTCCCTATTTGAAACAGGACACATTTTAGGAAAAAGAAATAAAATACTTTGATTTTAAGACTTTTAGTAAAAGATCACTGCAAAATCACTTGATGTATAACTTACTGAGTGAAAATATGGCACCTGATTTCTAATTTGCACCTTTCTAACTCAGCTTGCTGTTGTCAGTCGTCCTTACCCATAGTCTACTAAATTAATGAGCTGTATGATCTGAGCTCCCCTGTTTATTTCAATGCAACTGTAAATCTTACCCTTAAACTTCTGGTCAATTGGCTGTGAGTTCCTTACTTGTCCCATGATGAAGAGAGAAAAGAACCGTATTTTCCAACTCATGCTTCATTTCTGCATCTCTTTTCTGAATCCCCTCCAACTTCCTCCGAGTTCACATGTCAAAATGTAGGATTCAAGAGGGAGCGTGTATCTCAGCAATAGGCTCACAAATCTTGCTGACAGCAGTAATAATTCCTCACCACGCCCCCCCGATAGTCCATAACTTTCAATAAGATCACAATATGGAACTAACAGTGACTGTCCAATTGAGAGTAATATATTGTATGTTTTGATCAACAGGGAAAGGGTTTTAGGAACTTTCTCTTGTCAAAGCTGGATGTATATTCCAAGCCCTAATTATTGACCAAGTTGGCACTTCATGCAACAATGTCTTTGATTGTAAATTAGCTGGTTTTAATGGTCTGCAGCAACGCTTTCAGTATCCTCTTTAGTGCCAAGTTTGAATGATGGAACTTGCTATATATGCTGACACTTCTTATTCTTAAACACGTAACGTGCAATATGTTCCCGTGAGTTTTAAAGGGTAAGATAAAATGTCAAAATTGTTCAAAAGTATCATGTATATTTTTTACTCAGAAAGTTACATACTTAAAACTCTAATCAGTCCACCTGGGTTTAGGAAATCCCTTGTTATCCTGGCGGTGTGAAAACTGGACTACAGATAAAGAAAATGGTATTTTTATAGAATGGTCCTTTGAGATGGGACTGCTCCTCTGTTGTCAATGTAGGCCAAAGTGCCAGTGGGAAGTGCAGTACATGACCTTAGTCAATTAGCAGGGTCTCCTAAGTCTCCTGGGGTTACTTTGATCTGCAATATCAAGTCTAACACCTTAATGAAATTTTACAGATAGTCACAGAAGACATCCATGTAGCGAAAAAACAATTTCATTTTATACCTAAACTCCTAACACATGCTTAATAAATCCCCAGAAGGGAAATAATAACTATAACCATATTCAACATAAATTTCTCCTTCTTTTTCTTTTTTCTCTTCACACTGTGTTTATGGCTGAGAAAAACAAGATTATAATAGACGGGACTTTGCTTGTGAAAACTGAGAACACATCAAGCTCCTGATTCACATTTTTCTGGTGCAAAACATGTTATTTGTTGCTGTTGCATTTTAAAGCTGAAGTAGAGGCGGGGGGGGGACGAAAAATGTTAATTGTCTTTGTTGTGTGACTGTATTTCAGCTATGAAATCACTATTCTGATTTGTGTATTCAACCCTGCTCATTTTAAAATCTATGCTCATTCAAATCTTGTTTGGTGCTCTGCTCTAAACAGTTTTGGTGGAGTTAATTGGGCAACCCGGCCCGTTCCCCGTATAATTACTAAGTAACCTCATGACAAATAAATCCGTGATCATGTGTTGATTTTGCTTGCTGTTATCTTCTCTGCTTATTCAGATCGTTTTACCCGAAGCTCTTGCAGGGCCCAGCTTGCAGATATGCAGAAACACTTCAATAGGAACGTTGTTTTTTTCTGGGAAAAAGCTCCAGGATTCCCTGCCCAGAAGTAAAAGCACTGCATGGATTTACAGTGTCTTGAGAAGAAGGGAGCGAGCAAAGGATGGGGTTTAATTAGGCCACAGCTTTATTAACTCAATTTGTCTGGGAATTGCGCAGTGATAATTCACACCGTGGCCGCTTCCTCCCTCTCTGGGGGTATGTGCTGCCTCCAACCCCACACTTCTGGGTACCCCTCGGGTGCAAGTGATGAATCCCAAGGTTTGACCTTCTCCTTTCTGTTGCTTCTTCCTTCCTCCAGCCTCACTGTCTATGGAGACCCAGCAAGGTCCCCTCCACTGTCCCCTAGCAGCTCATCAGAGCATCCTCCACTCAATCTGGGGAGAGGGTCCTGCCTTCCCTGATCTCCAGCTTTCTTGCAAAATCACATGGGGTTTCCAGCTGGGAATTAGATGGCCATTTTGGATGCTTGGTGGTGAAAGAGCAGAGGAGAAACTATTCCGGTGGCTGCAAGGCACCTTGGCTGTGATTTAGGGAGATGTGTAGCAGTGCTTGGAGGGATCTGCTGCTCTGTGCAGTGATGGTGATGGTGGGCTCTCTCTGCCCTTTGCATGGCCAACCTGTGCAAGAAAGGGTTCAGGTAGAAAAGAGAGGGTTTCTACACTCTCCATAGGCCCAATTGAAGGTAATTGGATGGCTCTTATGAGTAAAATGAAGTGGATGTGGTCATTCTTGCTGTAGGCACCAAACCACCACATGAAAAGTACTGTGTTTTGTTCTCTGCTGCTGTTGCTTGCAGGGCAACCCCTCTGCTTACTTAAGACATTTCACCAAAATCTCTTTTTCTTGGGGTCTGACCTTCGGTCTTTAGGCAAAACACGGGCTGGCTTTAAAGCGGAATTTTGCCTGAGTGAGGTCTCCGGTGTTCACCACCACAGCTCGAGAACATGCAATGTCTCTGCTGATGCTCTACATATAGAATGTATCTATCCATAATTAGATATGGTTAGAGGAACCAGAGGTGTCAAAAAGCTCTCTTTGCAGTCAAATTGAAGTTTATTGCTGAGTGTCTTGTGGTTTACCCCAACTCTGATTTGCACAGTTTTATACCTTTGTTTTCTTGTTGTGCTCATATGGCCATATAGCGCAACGAAATCAGTTCTCCCCACAGGCCCAACAAGTGAGCTTTCCAGTGTGCAGAATTCAGTGGTCAATCGCCATAATGTTTTCTGGGTTTCAATGCATTCAGTAACTAAAAACTTCTTAAAATTGAACAAAGTTATAAAACTTGGCTCTATACAGATCCCCCCAATTAACATATGACAGATGCATGCAGTCATTCTGCTGGTTACTGCTCAACAGAGCTACGAACCAGCCTCCACGAGGTAAGGCAGGCACTGGGTTTGTCTTCACACACGTATGATGCATTTTTTCAAGGAAAAATGAAGTTTTAATTTTTAAAATATCAATTTTAATAATGCATGAAAAAAACGGGGGGGGGGCGGGGAATCTGCTGTATTTTATCCAGGTTTCGTCTTACATTCCTTTCAGTATTGCTGAAGGATCCCAAAGTACTTTCTGTTTCTTCTATCATTCCAGTTGTGATAGCATGCTCCTAGCGACCAAGGTGAGCAGTGCCAAATCCTGGCACCAGCGGGTCAGTCCTTGCTATAGTTCACAGCAGCACTGGGGTTGCTGTAGTCTCGTGTGTTTGCAGAGTGTGGGTCCAGGTAGGATGTTGGTTTTGAGGGCTGGTAGAAGAATATGACTTATCTCTCTTCAACTATGTGAACTGCTGGAAGACACTCACAGAGCCAGGCATTTGATGTCAATAGGAACTCCTCAAAAGCAAAATTGCCAAAATATCAAGCCCACAGAATTATTGCACTTAATTGAGTGAATTAAACCATAGAATCATAGAATGGTTTCGGTTGGAAAGGACTTTAAAGCTCATACAGTTCCAATGGGTACCTTCCACTAGACCAGGTTGCTCAAGGCCCGTCCAGCTGGGTGGGTTACAATTGCCAACACGATGCTCGATTTTCCCTAAGCGAACAAACCTTTCATTAGCTATCTACAGAATACTTGTTTTTCAGTTAATGTCCTGTATCAGAAATATGTTGTTTTTCACAAATATTTAATATTCATATTAATAATATTTAAATATCTTTTAACCTTTTTGGTCTTCATTTCCCACAAATATCCCGGAAGAAAATCTCTAAGAGGAATTCTCATCAAAACATCTGAAATGGGTGTTCAAGAATATGTGAAAAAGTCAATAGTGAGTATCTAAGAAAGAGTTTTGTTATTTTTAGCTAACTTTGCTATTACGGTTTGATTATTTTAATGGTTTTAACCAGTCAATGCTTTCTTTTTATCCAGGTGCATCATAAATCTATCTTGCTAATATTATTTGCTTTGTATTTTTGCTGTTCAGGTGAGTATTTGGCCACATGTAAGGACTCACAAACACAGACTGAGAAGGTCTTTCCTCTGGGTTTTTATATTTGAACAAGCCATGTAGGGAAAGGGTGGGAGACGGGAGGAAATAGCACCATCCCCTTTTCACTGACAGAGAATTGTGTGTTTTAAAGATTAAGTAACTTATGCCAAAAAAATGCAACCCGGATTTTGGAATCCTGCTCATTGTTTTTAACCTTAAGATAACATTTCAGAAGTGATTTCGCTGATAGCATCCTTAAAATGTTATGAAGAAATAGAATACTTTCTCTAGAATTTGCTATTTTGTTCCATGGGAAGGAGCACCTCTTCCCCACGTTGTACAGCAGTAACGTCAGGTTTCTGCATGTTGTAGCCCCTGTGAAAGTGCAGGAAAGAATTTATTTAGGGTGAGCACATCCCATAAACCGGAGATGCAAAGGGAAACCTAAATGCCTGAAACATCGTAAAGGAGACAGTGAGTGGATGAGTCCAAGTGAAGCCAGCTCAAGCTCAAAGAGTAACACAGAGCAGTAGAATCAGAATACATCTTCCCCCATCCTGAGCAATGCTGCTGCACTGAGACATGGAGCATCATTTCCTCTTGCACTTTTCAGGGTCCCGTGTTGATACATGAGGCAGTGATGAGACCCAGATGGGAGATGGCAAAACTCTCCTTAATGACCGCTGATGTTTTCCTGCCTGTAGCCTAATAGAAGCAGACAGCAAAGATCCTTATCTTACCACAGGAAGCCTGACAGCACCGTATTTCTCTTGATGCCAGGATTATTTTGTTACAGGCTCTACAAACATGCTCCAAAAATGACTCAGATTCATATGGTGTTTACTTATGCCTGTATGTTAGTGCAATTTGTTTGTGCAGGTAAGTCCCGTGTGCAATTTTAATTGAAAACAATCTCATATAACAGTAAGGAAGCTTTCAGATCTAAATATGTGAAATCTCTGCATATAGGATTAAAAAATCTGTGTTCATTGTGGGGGGAAAAAAGAAGGAAAAGATTACAAAAGACCAAAAGCTCTTGGGTTCAAGCTAATTTTTAATCTTTTCTATAGGGAAAAACACTGGTAAATGTTAAGAAACACCCTTCAAGAGCCTTTAATTTGTTTTTCAGTCTCCAAGATATAGATTTTCTTCTTTCCATTTAAGTAAAAAAAAGATTCCTGTGGGTCTGTAGAGTCATTTGAGAAAATATATATATATTTGTGTATTATTGCATGCTTTCTAACATAGCTGTGATTATGCTGTCAGATCAGCCTAGGCAGAATTTGACTTGCACCCAGGTCTTTCCTTATCTTCTCAGGAGATGCTTGTTCCTGCAGATCACACAAATCAATTGCAGGATCAGGTCCTTATTCCGAAATCTCAGTTTCACTGTGGTCAGTGGCAAAATCCCCATTGACCCAGCATGGGTCAGGATGCTGCCATAAATATCCTGTCTTTTGAAGTTACTGGAAACAGGATTATGTCATTTTGTTTTTGTTGTAGCCTGTGATGTTTCGGTTCTACAATTGGTTTTGCTGGTGACCTGCCTGTGAGTTCAAGCAGATACGAGTGGATCCAGCCCTGTTTATCAGTAACATGCAGAAAAAGAATTAGAACTGGAGTTTAACCCTATGTTTTAGTGTGGTCCTAGATTAACAGAGGTCTGAATGTGCTTCTAGAGGCACACACACACTTTTATATGATGTGGATAAACACACATAAATATGTGCGTGTGTATGTATATGCATAAGCATCTTTAATGAGGAATTCTATTAATAATAACAGGCATTTAAGTAAATGTATAATACTTTGCCTTTTCTGAAGTGATCATTTGATACTCATTGAGAAGTTACCATTCAAAGCGTTCTTTGAATAAATGTTCAGAAAGGTAAGTCTCGTAATCTCCATTTTACAGGTGGGTAAACTGAGGCAAACAGACAAAAGAGGCTGATGGCAGTGGGCTGTTGACACCTTTAGAGACAAAAAACTGCCCACGGAACAGACAGTGGTGAAACGAGGGGTTGGAATGCTTCTTTGCTCATCAATCACTGCTCAGCGCCAGTGTTTCAAAGTACTCTGCTGCAACTGGCTGTGTTTTACATTCAGTCAGAGATTGCTGGTCCTGTGGAATTCAGCTGTGAAGCTTCACTTGTAGCAAGTGTGAAATTGCATAGAAGTTATGGTAGGTTTAAACAATAAAAGCATTTGCCTCCTGCTCCTGTGTTAAGGACGTGTGTATGTGGGCAGGCATGTTTATCCTTGCAAATTGCCATCACCTACTCCCTGCTACAGGAGGGTATGGATAAGCATGCAGAATGCTGTAGAGATTAAAACAGTGTGTATTTCAATATCTAAGATCCAACCTCATTAAAAGAACTTCCTACATCATTTATCAAAGCAAGTCAGAAGGAGGTTCAGGGTAGACCACAGTAGCCAGTGACCTCCAATCTTAATTCCATAGCATCGGTTAATATAGTTTCTGTTATGCAATCTGAGTTTCTTTTCAGCTCTGCATGTCTTAAACACATGTGAAATGAAAATGAAATATTCTTTCCATTAAATGAGGTGCTTTTCTTTCAATTTACATACCATTGGCAAAGTCTTGGCCTCCGCATTAATGAGTTCCACTTGGATATTTGGAAGTTGCCTTTAACTTGGCTTTGTTCTCCAGAACTTACCCACACAAGTATTTGCAGGTGTGTGAGAAAATAAGCTTTACATTTAATGAGTCGTACACTGCATTTATTATTCTCATCTGCCCATGTCCATATCTGGAAAGACATTCACCCCATAAACACTATTATGGCTAGGATTTAGAGCTGGAATTGCATTGGGTGACAGTGGTCCTGTGCAAGGGGCCGGCAAAAGCTCCATTAGCCACTTCAGAACATAACATGGTGCATAAGGAGGACTTAAGCAGGACAAAAGCCTTGTGTTGGCATGCTGTCCCATTGCTTTTGTTGGCTGGAGCTAGCTAGAACTCAAGACATACTTCAATTTGCAGTAGCATAATCCTACAGCATGACTGTTAATATCACACATTGCCAATAGCAGCTAAAACCACTGAAGAATGCAAAGCACAGCCGTGTATTGCAATAGTTCACTAGGTGATTTGAAACACCATACTATAAAGTTTGAGCATGAGATGATAAAGTCAAGGGCTGGGTACATATTTCCATTCATTTCTTTGATACATTTTTTGGATAGTTGGTTGGGGTTTGAGTTGGGAATGCCATTTATATGGATACCCATTATAGGTTTTTTATGGAGATTTTTTTTGGAAGGGTTTTTAAAGCGCAGCTAAAACACGAAAATAAACCTCAAGCCAGAACTTAGTCTTCATGCCTGAAATTATGCCATCAATGAAGTCAGTGGCCAAACTATGGACTTCAAGATCTGTAGGATTTGACCTCTGGGCTTTGGAGCTCTTTTGGCAAGAAACAATAAATAAATCATGTAAAATGATACATGAACTTCATAATCTGTGCCTCACTGCTTGGAGAGGCCACACGGTAAAGTATCCTTAAAATCTAGTTCTGGCTTTCTCTGTTGAGCTAATTTGTAGTCAAGCCAGCTTAGTTCGTGTTCTTAAACACGCTGAATAAGCTGAGAAATCAAAACCTATCAGCAGTGTGTATTTTAAGGGCTTGGACCAAAACTTTTCGATGTCAAAGTACATTGGATCAAACCCTAATAAGTTGATCAGTTGGAAACCAGGTTTTGTCAAAATCTGGCCTTGCTTTACTGAGATTTGCTGTAATGGCAATTTTTAACCTCCTGGAGCAAAAGCCTTTTAGACCTGGTAAGTTGGGTTTATTATCAAGTAAGAACTTGAACAATTATTGGTTTACTCTTTGTGCCTGCGGAAGGATGAACGGGTTTTGTTCTGATTAAAACTGATGAAAAATGTGGAATAGTTTTGGCTACTTTGGCTTGGTTGCACAAATTAAGTGACTAACAAGGAGGTGATAACACCTGAAAACATTGCAAACCACTCTTGCAGCCTTGCTAAAATCAGTTCTTTCCATCCAAGGCAGCGTGTGGCAACCATTTTCCTAAGCAGCCGTTTCACCTGCTTGTTTATCCAGAGCATCTCTGAAAGGTCGGTCCCTGGGGCTCTTCCCACATATAATTCCCTGCTTTCACAAGTTTTGTGTATGCTTGCCAGGGGAAATGCAGGATGAGAGACCAAGCTCCTCCCTTTAATCTCCTAGTGTTGTCTGCTAATAAGGAGCATGAAGGGATCAAACCCAACCCGGTTGTGTGGGCTCACTAGATTCCAGCAGCATCCCCAAGAAGGTCACTGTGAAAGAAGCTGAGATCCTGGAGCTGCATGTGGCTCCCCTGCTCCAGCCACCTTGCTCTTACTTCATGCCCCAATAACTAAACATAGCAGAAAGGCTGGATCCAGCTTGGGAAAAGGAATTGGCTGTGGGAAAAGGAATCAAATGCCGATGCTAGGTTTAACACCCAAATCATTACTGCGGGTGGAAAATCACCAAAACCTGCATCGCTGGATGTTAGAGAGAGATGTGATGGAGGGCTGTTGACCCGTCATGGATATGCTTATGGGAAAGAGGTTGGGAAAAAGCTCAACCTGTCTCCACAACACGTTCTTTGTGTCAGAAACAGAACTGCAGTGCTCTGTCTGGAGCTCAGTCCAGTTTCTCACATGGCAGCATGGGTCCTGCCCTTGCCAAGCCAGCCCCTAGAAGGAAGGCTTGGGCCATTTCCCCTTGGAAGCTGTTAATGTTTCATGTGTTGTGCTAAAACTACATGTGTTTCTAGGACATACTCCCTTCTCAGAGACAGGTGGATGGCATATGTGCTTGTAGGTAGTTCTTGTTTTACAACTACATATTTATGTTTGAAATCCGAGGGTATGTTACCTTCTCCTTCATCCGTATTCAGTTTATAACTCAGCCAGCCTGTGTAAGAAGGACAAGGAAGTAAATACAGTAATATGACATCTTTATTTTTATTTGGTTTATGTCTTTGTGATACTGCAATGTTTTATGTGCTGCTCCGTATCTGTTTTCTATTTTTCCCTGTGTTTCACAGGAAGTTTGATAAGTTTGGAGAGTCATTTATCTTTCTGGAGGTTGATTTTCCTCCTGTTTGAGCTGTATTCTGCATGCTGTAACCCTTATAGCTTCTGTGTTTAGTGCTTTTTCTTACCTTTCCATTACATTACATTCTTTTTAAACTATTATATATATTTTCCCCTTTTTTTCCCTTAATGCACTTTGCCCTACCAGACTTGAGATTTTACCTCTATTCCCTGTTTATCCCATAGCCTTTTCTTGTCCTTTTGCATATTATTTCTATCTATTTTTATACTTCTGTTGTAGGAACCAGACAAGCCACCTATAAACCTCTGGTTGTACAAAGGAGAGCAGTTTCTCCAGAGGCAATATGTGGAAGAGCAGCTGCCAAGCCTGGGAGATGAGGGGCTTTTTCTACACACAGGAGCACTGCAAACCTTCCAGGCAGAAGAACCAGGTCTTCACTGGAGACCGGGATGCAGGAGGGGGAATTGCTGCCCGCAAGGCTACGGGAGCAGCCTTTAAATGTGCTGCAGTGTTTTAGCACTGTGAGCCATGAGCAGGTCGATGCGGGACTTTTCATCCCGGGTAAGTTTTGCTCATAACTAGTTTTTTGAGGGATGCTGTAATTCAGACAGGCACTGATTCAGCAAAGCACTTGACCTTTGGTACTCACAGGGTAAGACCTGACGATCGTTGCGGTTCTTCCTGGCCTTAGAACCTATGAAATAGCATTTCCCGCTGGAAAATCCTCATTTAGGAAGCATGTGTCGTATTTTCTTCATGCAGGAAAGGTTCTTCCTTCTGTTTGGGGCATGCAGCAGATCCCACGTCCTAAACAGTAGAACCAGGTAGGAAACTTTGCAAGTGCAAGGGCAAACACCAAGCCGGAATTTAAATGTAAGGATGAAACTGAAATAAAGACTGACAACCTGCTCACATTGGGCAGCCTGATCTAGTTGAAGATGTCCCTGCTCATTGTACTGGATGAGTTTTGAAAGTCCCTTCCAACCCAAACCTTGCTGTGATTCTGTTCTATGACTGAATGACTTCTGTTGGTACTCAGGGCACAGGGTGGAGCAGGAGGTGGCTAGGGGCAAGGCCAGTAAATATGCCAGGACCAACATTATCCCAGTAGTTGCCCAGTTTAAGTGGTCCAGGAAAACCAGCTGATAAAACACTTGGGCTGCGGCAACATCACAGCCCTGCTGGGTGACAACCAGAGATTTCTTGGCTTTCTCCTTTTTTGTTCAATTTGCCACTTTTTAGCTTTTCCCCCAGAAAACAAATCCACCACAGGGTGTATTGCAAAGCCAGGAACGTTAAAAGCAGCGAAAGGAAAGCCAAATTGCTTGCAAAAATGAAGATTGCTTGTTTGTTTGACATGCAAAAGCAGAGCTGTCAGTGCTGTAAGTGATTCTTGGTGTAAGGACAAACAGTGCAAAGATTGGCGAAGGTTGTGGACATAAATATTTATATTATTATGGTTATTATTACTGCTATTATTATTACTAGTACTATTATTATTGTTTTAATAGTGCTAATTGTAAAAGCTGCATCCAGGGAAGGTGGAGAAAGGCTTCCAAAGTTCACTGACTTCCCAACCCTGACAGTGATCCTCCTGATAATGGCACAGCAGGTCCACAGTGGCAAAGCCTAATTGACAAAGATCAAAATCTAATTTGGATAACACCAGGAGCCGAGGGGGTCATGCTCCAAATAGTGCTTGAGCCACAACCAGCCGTGTTTGTCATTGCACGGGGAACAGGCAAAAAAGATCATTTCAAGTCCCCAAATGAGGAAGATGCCAATAACATTGAAAAGCATACGCAGGAAGAAGGTTTGCTCCTGAGGGTGCAATTACCAGGGCTGTGATGTGAGATGATAAAAAATATTAAGTAGATTTTAATGTGGTAACAAAGGGTGGCCCTGCACTGGGCAGGAATAGGAAAGGAAGATCCTCTAGGCACCTAGATGAAAAATAATACAACCATAGCTATTAGCAGAGCTTTTCACATCAGTATCTATCCCTTGTATCACTGGGATGGGTATTTTCTTACCTGGAATATAGGTCGCTTTGCCTTGTAAGATGCAAGCACCTCATTGTTATTATTATCTATTAATTCCTTGAAAGGAATTAACCTAACCTGGCCTGTGGCTTGAAATGAAAAAACCCATATGTTTGTAGCATCATTTTACCCTGTTTTCCGGGTTATCAAGCCATGGGCAGTGTGCTTCTCTAGTGGTGCCGTGCGCCTTGAATCCGGGTTAACCCCACGAAGCAAGTTAGGATGACTGAGGAAATGGAAGGCTGATATTCACAGAGAATTCTTTATGTGCGTTTCAAGGGCTTTCCCAAAGAACAGTAAAAAAAGGTCTAAATAAGATAACAGAAAATCCTCTTGGATTCCTTTTTATACTCATTATCATTTGTGGGAAATAAAAAGAAATTGTAAGTAATCTTGCAGCCCTCTTCATGCTTTCTAAGGGGGGACCGCTCTATTTGACTTGTCCATCTCTCTGCTGTGGGGTT
This sequence comes from Amazona ochrocephala, assembly GCA_039720435.1. NCBI lineage: Eukaryota > Metazoa > Chordata > Aves > Psittaciformes > Psittacidae > Amazona > Amazona ochrocephala. The sequence goes on along the minus strand of CM077881.1, from coordinate 2,561,567 downwards.
TTTGTTGCTCCTCGCCTCTGTCTGTGAGCTGGATTTCACTTTCCCAGTTATAATTTGCAAATCACAATAGAAGATAAATACTTTCAAGACCCTCCTCTGTGTTGGGACTGAATTCACATGTGTGGTGCAACTCAGCCAAGGCCTCTGGGGCTGTGTTTTGCACAGTGGTTGTAAAATATACGATAAGAAGCTTTTACAGAAGAGATTTTCATGGGAAAAGGGAAATTATTTCATAATGGACAGTGAGAAGGGAAATTGGGACTGAGCTGCGAGGTAACCTGGGCTTGGGGGTGATGATCCATTTGTTTTCCATTTTCAGCTCCTGAAAGGATTTAGTGGGATTTCCAAAGCTGTTCAGTAAGTGACTTTGGAGCACAGTGTCCATTGACTCAGCTTTTCAAGGAGAAAAATGAGTTTGAAAGCACAGACCTCGTTGCATTTGTGCTCCTGAGCCACTCAGGTGCTTTAGAAAACACAATCCCATCCTAACACTTGATAGAAAAAATAAATAGTAATAATATAAATTAAAGCCAAGAGGTTCATGCACCTACTTTGGCAAGCGTGGAACTATTTAGAGGATAAATAAGAGGACAGTAATGAAATGATTCCTGCCTCTGGCTGGCTCTCTCAGTTTTGGTAATACTTCAGTTTTGCAGCGATTTGGCAAACCTCTTGTAAAGGGTCCAACAACGCTTCAGCGAAGCCTTTAGAGAGCAGCAATCTGTACAGCACATTAATTTGGCATGTTTAGCAGCCCAGGTCTAGCTCAACACAGAGGTAGCATAAAGGCTTCTTACACTCACTGTTCCTGGTCAGAGGTTAAAGTTATTGACAGGCAGTGTTGAAAAACGATGGCAATAGAGCTGCCTGCACACACATCTGATGCAAAGGATGGCGTTTCCCTATGCTGACCAATACCAACATTAAAAAAGGAAGGAAAAGCGGAGGTTGAACTCTACCTTTTTCTTGATCTATGCATTTTTTTCATCCTAGTTGCTCTTGAACTGGAGGGTGATGGTTTGGACAGCACAGGTTAGTGAGAGGCAAGATGTGGATTCTTAGTGTGACCCACTGCTCGTTGTGCTTGTCAGGGACACTGATGGGACTTAAAGATTCTTTCAATGACATAAAAATGAATGATTTTTATATTCTCAGAGGTGAAATCAAACCAATCCCATTAATTTCAATTAAAATGTTACCTGTCTCAAGCTATCTCTTTTTTTTTTCCACCCTCAAAGACTGTTTAGGGATGGGAAAAATGAAATATTAATGCATTCTATAAATAATATGTGTGAGGTCCGTGGGGACACAGAGCCCCCACATCATTAGTTAAATTGATCTTCCTCTTAGATTTTGCAGGAAATCGGGGGGTTGTGTGGCTTAGTTTTCAGGAAAAGCCGTCAAAACTGGATCTGAACCACTGAGTATCAGATATGGAGCTGAGGTTTCTCATTCTGTTCCTTATTTAGGGTCATTTTACATTATTGTCTCACATCAGAATTTCAGGAGAGGCTCTGGCAGTCTGCACAGTTATCCTTACTCATGCAATGAATTCTGTTATGGTATTTTCGTGAGTAAGGGATTGCAGGATTGTGACCTTTAATAGGAAATAAGTATCCAAGCTCAATTCGTTTCTGTTGTGGCTGATTGCCTGCATATCATAGAATCCCGGAATCCCAGACTGGTTTGTCTTGGAAAGGACCTTAAATCTCATTCAGTTCCAACCCCTGTCACGGGCAGGGACACCTTCCACTAGAGCAGCTTGCTCCAAGCCCCTGTGTCCACCCTGGCCTTGAACACTGCCAGGGATGGGGTAGCCACAGCTTCTCTGGGCACCCTGTGCCAGCGCCTCAGCACCCTCACAGGGAAGAGCTTCTGCCTAAGAGCTCATCTCAATCTCCCCTCTGGCAGGTTAAAGTCATTCCCCTTGCCCTGTCCCTACAGACCCTTGTCCAAAGCCCTTCTCCAGGTTTCCTGTAGCCCCTTTAGGCACTGGAGCTGCTCTAAGGTCTCCCCTTCAGGAGCCTTCTCTTCTCCAGGCTGCCCCAGCCCAGCTCTCTCAGCCTGGCTCCAGAGCAGAGCTGCTCCCGCCCTCGCAGCATCTCCATGGCCTCCTCTGGACTCACTCCAAGAGCTTCACATCTCTCTTTCTTTGGGGTCCCAGAGCTGAACACAGTATTCCGGTGGGAGTACCATGATTATAATCTGTTTTCTGTAGCTCGCTTTTTCAGTGCTCAAACATGGTTTTCCACTGAATTCTTATTGGTATTTCAAACATGCATGACCATAACATGATGCAAGTAGCTTCTAACAAAGCAGCGGCTTCACCTGACTTCTGCAGGAGCAGTTGTGGTGTACCTCACCCTGCTTCAGCTCCCTCTTCAAGATGAAGCACAGCGTGGTTCCTTCCTCCTTCCCCTGAATGCAGCAGAGGAGCTGCTAAATCTAGCAATCTTTTCCCCTGATTTTCTTCTTTATTCGTAATAACATAAAGTCACTGCATGAGCAACCAGCAATGTTTATTAATAGAGATCTCCAATTTTGGAGTCTTTGGTAAATTGAGAACACACTGAGAAAGAATCTTATCGCTTGAAATCGTAGGAAATCCATTTCCAAGTTGTCTGTTTTTCATCAAATTAAAATTAGTTTCATGGGAATATGAGAAGGTTTTTATAATTAGATAATGGAAATTGGCCTAGGTTATCTTTCACTTATTTGGATGTAACATAAATAACAAGAATGTCATATCATGCCAGTATTTACTCATCTAACTCAGCACAAATCCTGGGTCAAGTAAGAAAGATTTGAAAACATTTTAGTGCTTGTTGCTTAGAGACCATTTTTCCCCGCTGGAAGGAGCTCACTCAGATCCACAGTTGCATAGGAAAAAAAGTCAGGAAGAGTTGCAATCCCCTCTCAAGGAATTTGCTCAGGTAAGACATTCCCAGGAATTATCCATCAAGTGACCAAGAATGATGTTCCCCTTCCCTTGCCATCACAGAAATGGGATGGAGGATTATTTGGTCATAGTTATCCTTTTCAATTAAATTTAGTTAGAAATAGGTAACTCTTGCTTTCAAATCTTTTATTTTAAGCATTATGATCATCTCTGCTCTCTCCCCTCTCCATCCCTGTATTGGATTCTGAACCCAGATGGTTTAGGTGAATATCCATGAGGTTCGGAGCAGGTCCCCTGGCTGGGAGGTTCCAGTGATGCCTCGGCACAATGGTGGCAATGGCTGGTGCTTGCCCTCCCATTGCAATGGTCTCCTCAAAGGAATGACAATAACTAGAGCCACAACAAACTATTTCCCCTACAAACTGAGTTGAGGGAGCTGGAGACCAGATCAATGACAAAGAGTATGAAAAGGAATGCAGGTGGCATTGATAGAGAACCAAAGTGGTGCTTCCAGGCACAGTTTTATTGTTCTACCCAGTTAATAACAAAGATGAAGGGCCAAGTTCTGCTGGGGTGGCACAGGGCAAAACTCTCAATGAGTTGCAGGTCAGTGCTCAGTGAAAATCAATGCACAGTACCTGTGGGGTATGCAGTGGACATGGGGTCTTCTGCTCCTCACCACCAAGCCACAAGAGCAAGCAGCAGTGGTCGCTGCCTCCCGCCTGTTATGCCAATGTTGACATTGATTGCACTCAAAGGAAAGAGTTATTTTATTCACTAATTTTTAATGAGTGACAAAATTGAGACAGGAAAGAGGAAAATGGGTTTTTTCTCTCTTTTTTTCCTTGTTTTCCCAGATCGCAAAGGCAGCACAGAGGCTGGTGTGTCTCCTGGCTCGGTGTCCTGTGTGTTCCCAGCTAACACATCTATTCATGGGTCTGAAATGCCTCTTTCCATTTCCCTGCAGAACACTGTCTTTAATAATCTCTTCACTTAAGCAGAGTCTTGTTGGGGCTAATATTGTCTGAAACAGTATGGCAGGAGACCCAAGTCTCCACAGATAGCTCTGGAGATTGCTGGCGGGGGAATTGCCCTAGATATCTTTTATCAGAAGTTCAAATGTCTATTAAAAAAGGGCGAAGATTGTGTAACCTCAGGTGAACCTTCAGTCAAATCGTATTTATTATCACAAGGTGGGTTGCAGAAGACAGCTTTATGATCATTTGCACAGTGTGAATAGAGGAATAGGTTCTGTCCTATGTTGTTCTTTTTGAATAAGATTTGTGATTCAGGCAACAGTATGATCAGTGAATGGGTTTCTTACAGTATGGTATGGTCTAATGAAGGGAAAGTGTGACATATCCCTTCCAGACAACAGCAACATCATATCCCAAGCAGCACAACCATTTTTCTTCACGAGTATTACAAAGTACATTTTCAGTAATCCCATTTCTCTCACACCTGATGTCTAAAATCACTTAAAAACAAATGTCCAGTTGGGTGAAATATCATCAGTGCATTTGCACATGCTCCTATCAGGCATTAATCCTCAGATGACCTTTGTGTGACCGTTTCTTTCCAGATACACTAGATTCATGGCCTGAAAACTAGGATATATCCCAATAATATCCTACGCAACTGCCACAAGGAGGCTTTCCACCTGCAAAAGAAACTCCTGTATGGGAATCTCGCAGATCCCAATCAACCCATCCAGCTCTTTGAATACATGGGGAAAATTCTGCACCAGTGACTGAAGAGACATTAAAATTAAAGAAGCCTGGGGAAAAAGCATGTCCTGCATCATAACTTTTGGAGTAGCTTGAAATAAACACGTGTAACCGTATTCTAGGTAGTATTCAACACCCACCTATTCACGCTGCTAAGACTGAAGAGCTTCCTCACAGGTTTTGTGTAGCGGGAGCTGTAATTTCTTTTTTATCCCTCTATAGTCTGTCAGGCTTTTATATATTAACCACTGATTGGTTTTGTCTTCCTCTAAGAAATGCACTCCCTGCAAACACATCGCCTTTCGGCACGTACTCTGCGCATGGAAACAGGCTTCTCGGTGAACTGGCACGTGGAGAATGCAAAACGGTATTGATGAGCATTGCTGCACTTTTGAAAGCAGCTGGGGGATAGTCTTGGGGTGTAGTCACCTCATCTTCCCCTTTGTGAATCCCAAAACCCAATATATTCTGTATGCTTCTCTCTCTCTTACTCTCTCCCCCACATTCTATTTACTTCTTTCCACCTTGCCCTAAATTCTGATGCCTAGTCCAGGACACAGGATTGGTGAGAGCAGGTTGAAGTTAGTGCCTACAGGCAAAGGATTTCCCAGCCTGTGCCTGTGTGATGCTCCTAAGGGTCCTCACTCAGGAGCCCAGCTCGGGCTGGAGTGGGAAGGGAAGCTGGTGGCAGTTGCTGAATTGTGCCTGACATCTAATTATGTCCTAGTCCTTGGCAACAGCTTGAAGATAACATGCCCCTTGCCAATCATCCTAGCAAAGTGCTGCTTTCCTCCTCCATGCCTTTAGAGGCTTCCACAGCATTGAGCTCCCTTTGCACATTTGCTGCCGGGTACACAATGGACCTGTGATCATGTTGGAGAAAAACCCCTTTTGGGCCTTTGGAACGTGCATATGTTCCACTTGTTTTGTGGCTTCCCAAGTTTCTCTGGGAGAGAAGGGGAGAACAGTTTGCACCGACTGCAGAAAGTTGAATTTCTGGCTTTACGATACAGCTGTCAACTCTCAAGCAAATACAATTACCTGCTTCATAATTAGGACAAGTTTGGCTGAGATTATGGGAGTCACTGGAAGTTATATTCTGTCACTTAACCCAGAATAGCTCTAGTTTCATAAATGTCTTCCCTACAGAGAAAACTTGAATTTATGAGGAAGGTCGTGTAACTCAGCTCTTGAAGGGGGCATGAAAGAGGTGCGGGCAGGTTGGAGGCTGCTGTCCAGGGTGGCTTTCCAGGGGCTGATTGCCAAACTCAAGCAAATAATCACATAACAAAGGGGTATGTGTAAAATAAAGAATGACATAAGGAAAAAAATCTTCTAATTATCCCAAAATAAAGAAACATGGGACAAAATTCCAGTATGACCTTCAAAAAACATGCATTTAAAACCACAGGTTTTTCACCCAAGCTACAAGTCCTTTGGGATTTTATTATTAAGACAGGAGTTCTTACAGGTAATCTTTGTGAATCACAGAATGGTTTTGGTTAGAAGGGACCTTAAAGCTCATTCAGTTCCAACCCCTGCCACGGGCAGGGACACCTTCCACTAGAGCAGCTTGCTCCAAGCCCCTGTGTCCAACCTGGCCTTGAACACCGCCAGGGATGGGGCAGCCACAGCTTCTTTGGGCACCCTGTGCCAGTGCCTCAGCACCCTCACAGGGAAGAACTTCTGCCTAAAAGCTCATCTCAGTCTCCCCTCCAGCAGGTTAAAACCACTTCCTTCTGTCCTTTAGAGCCACCAGATCTGTTTTTATACCAACACTGATGTGCTGCCCTCTGAGCAGAGGGGTGGGAACTGCTCGTTACCCTGATTGACTAGGAGTGCAAACTGGAATCTGCCTTGATTAGGGATAGCAAGTTCTTAATTAGAGGAAAACATGCTGAAGTATGGGAGTGGTGGAATTCAGGTACTGTTGTTATCAGTGAGGCTTCTCAATATAAGAGGTGATGTGTGTAAAGGAGGAATTAGTTATTGTTATTCTTGTTCCTTTCATTAGTTCACAAACAACATGTAGCATTTTAGTGGAAACAAATAAGTGTTTGTCACCAAAATTAAGTTGTAGTTTGTGGCTTTAAAATATGGGTTACAATATCAACATTTGCTTTTTCTTCCTTAGGGATCAGAGAGCTCCTGCACTTGTGCATTGCATTTCAAGCCCACTTGCTGTAAGTTTTTTCTTCCTTTTTATTTGTTTTTTCATGCTGAAGCTGTTTTAAACACTCTATAACAGACTAAATGGGAGAAATAATGTTTTAATGGCTCTCTTTTCTTGTGTTGCTGCTAAGAAATAAGTTCTATTGGTTTGGACACAGTTTTGTTTCAGTTAATTTTGCTGCTAAATTTTAAAGTTACTCTTTTATGTGCTCAGAAAGAAAATCTGGAATAGATTTTTGGCTGGAAAGAGGGAAGATTCACCAAGGAAGGTGATAAAGGGCAACCAGCATGGTTCGTGTATACTCCTATGGAGAAATGTCTTTCCAGAACCCACCTGGTTGTTTTGTTTTGGCTCAAAGCTGCCCCCCTGCTAAAAGCTTAAATTGGTTCATGTGCTGTTTGTGAATGGCAAAACCTGACTTGGAAAAGAGTAGTGGCAGTTATGGGAAGTTTATGATGGCTCAGAAGCTCAGTTTGATGGACAAATGGAAGACTGCTTTGAATTTTCCTTATGCGGTTGGCAAGGAGGGAAACAAAGTCACAAATTGCACAATAACTAGAAGAGAGATGTGTAATATTTAGTGTCTTTCTATATCAATGCAGAGATATAAAGATACAGCTTTAAGAAAGTCCATAAAGAAAAGGAAATGGCATGTGGCATGTATCAAAAACATTTGACACATCACAGCTGAGTTATTCCTATTTCTGATGTGCCATTCACCAGTGAAGAAAATAGAGAAAGGAGCTAGGAAGTAGGCACTGTTTGACCAGCTCTAATAGTCAATAAATAGTTGCGTTTTAGTTAAAATGTGCCGTCTCATTCCGAGGTTCCTGCAGTACATGAACTTGAAAATGTATGGATGCGTAAGGCAGTAATAATTAAAATTACAGTTTTTCAACTTTTAAATGTGTTTGGCAATTAACTGCCTGATAAATCTCACTTTTCTGCATGTGGCTTTTTCCTTCTGTGAGTATTAAATAGTTCCAATTGGTGGTTTCAGATTCTTCGGCTGTTGTGTCTATCAGATACAACTTGCTCCAAGTATTGCTTTATCTTTGCACTCAAGTCAGAGATGTTGCTTTACATGTTTGATAAATCAAGGGGGTCACAAAGTTCTAAAGCCTCGAAGACACATCTATAAGGTCAGGGTGGACAGAGACCTCGATGTCTTAGCTGGAGGTGGGTTGCAGAGGCTGGCTCTAGGAGCAGCAGTGATGTGTAACCTCGAGTCCTTGGTGGCAGCACTTGTACCTTTTGGGTAAACATAAATAATGTGTGTTCTCTGATTTTTATTGTTTTAGTGAATTCAGAAATTAAATCTATCTCACTTTCCTACGTTAGCATAGGTGGTCTCCTTGCTTTAGAAGATGAATGATTTGGCTAGGGCTGCACCTTAGGAGAGCAGATGCTGGGGATCAAATGGGAGCTCCCCATTTCTGACCTCTTTGCCAAGGCTGGTGGGCAGGGGTGGAAACAGCATCACTTCTCACAGTGGTTTTTATCACCTGAACTCCTGTAAACGGGACTTGAACTGCCAGCTCCATTCACTCGGCTATCAGCAGGTAAATGACTTTTGCTTACTTCCAACATAGGCAGTGTTTAAACTCCTGACTTACAAGAAAATGCTCCAGGCCATTCACAGCTCCACTCCCAAGCCTGCACCTTTTACTAGCTGTCTATAAGGGTAACCATTAGGGTTATTTTCATGTTTTAAATTGAGATATCCACAGTACAGGAAAAGTTGGAGAGAGGCTGATTTTAGATCAATTCTGCTGCTTATAAGCCATTCTCTGGCTGAAAAATTAACAAATGAGTTGTAGGATAACGCAGCGCCGGTTGGTGGCATGGGCTTGCTGCAAGTTCTCCGAGTGAGCCTGTGCGACAGCTCTGTGCAATGCGGCTTCTTGGGGATGCACAGGTCCATCTGATGAGCTCTCCTGGGTTCAGATCATGCTTTTAGAGTTTTCTCATAAATACCTTGCTCTTCGCCTAACAATGAGGAGACCAAATCAAATGCATCGGGAAGAGGTAAAAGCCGCAAAAGACGTTTCCAGAAGTACTCTTCCATTTGCATTTTGAATGGGGTCATCAGGCTGGCTCAGTGTAAACTGAATTGAAAATCAAGGCTCCTGCTGAAAGTGTTTGCTGTGTTGGCTGTAGAGGAGCAGGGAAAGAGGGTTGGACAGGATTCAAGGTAAATCACAAGGCGATGTGGCCCCAACGCAGGATGTGTAAACAGCAAAGATCACAGAGGACCCCACAAATGTGTTGAGACAACTCAGATTTGGAGACAGCAAACTCAATGACAGAAGTCTAAGCAAGATCTCCATTTTACAGGGAAGAGCGGGATTGTGAAGGCAGTCATCTCCTTAAACATTTATTAATCCCCTTCCCTGCAGATGTAACATTTCCCATGTTTTTCCCCTGCACTTCACAGCACATCTCAGTGCTCATGGCGTGAACTTTACCAGAACTGATGTCTTTAGTGGATGACTGGAGGTGAGCCAGAAAGCAATGTCTTCCAGGCATCTCTCCCGACATCCTCCTAGCCCTCCCTGCTGTTGGTGAGCACCAGGGATGGCAGAGCTCACTCAAGTGCTCTTGTCACCAGGGTCTTGCAGATTCAGATCATCTGTGGATCTTTTGAGTTGATAAAGATGGAGATGAAGGGATAAAAAAGGAAAAGCATTTTAATTCTGTTATTGGGGTAATTGTAAAACAGAATAGTTTGGGTTCGAAGGGGCATTCAAAGCTCATCCGGTCCAACTCCCTGCAATGAGCAGGGACATTTTCAACTAGGTCATGTTGCCCAGAACCACATCCAGCCTGGCCTTGAATGTCTCCAGGGATGGGGCAGCCACCACCTCTCTGGGCAACCCATGCCAGTGTTTTACCACCCTCATTGTACAGAATTTCTTCCTCTCATCGAGCTTGAATCTCCCTCTTTTAGTTTAAAACCATCGCCCCTTGTCCTATTACAACAGGCCCTGCTAAAAAGTCTCTCCCCATCTTTCTCATAGGCCCCTTTCAAGTACTGAAAAGCCACAATAAAGTGTCACTGGAGTATTCTCTTCTCCAGACTGAAGAATCCCAACTCTCTCAGCTTTTCCTCATAGGAGAGGTGTTCCATCAGCTTAGTTGTCAACCCAGCTATGCAGTGTGCCTCTAAAATTGCCTCAAGAATTAATTTGCCTGATTTATTTCCACCTATTGATTATTTCACATCAGCTGCATTACTCAGGTCCAACTCAGTAGTTGTTGTCTAGGCTGTGCCTTTCTTACTTAAGCTGCACAGCAACATCTTGACCCCCAGACTGGATAATTTAACCCTGGTAATTTGCGCCAGGTAATGTTGAGGAATGGTCCCTCCAGCTGAGATTTGGGAAGTTAACAATTAGAGACCTGATTTCAGCTTCTCCTTGGCGTCACTTGTGCAGTCTGCGGGGAGAAGGAGAGAAGCAGCTTTAGGCAGAGGTTCCTCCCTCTGATGGTGCTGTGAATCTCCCTATGGAGAGAGCCCTCTCCCCACCGGCAGTGAGTGCCCCAAGACAAGTAGCAGAGGGCAACCCTTGTATACAGAAAAGGATGTAAATCCCTTGCTTCTGGTTCTTGGGGACAAACTTCCTTACTGGGCAACTGCTGTCTTTGGCCTGATTGTTATTATTTTTATTTCAAATTTGAATCCTTGCCGACTGCAAACAAACCAAAAATCCTGACAAAAATTAAGGGGAAAAAGCTGCCAACGATAATTTATAGAAGAAATAACTGAAGTTAATAACAAAACCATGAGGTTGTGTGGGGTTTTTTGTCTGCGTGTTGTGGTTGGAGCCGATTTTGAAGACTTTTCACAGCCATGGGGACCAGTGATTTTCTTGCTTATCTGAAGGAGAGCTCTGATTCTCATTTAATCACTGGTTTCTTCTAATCACAGCTTGCAAAAGCTCAGGCTTTCAGAAGAGCTGCAGCCCCAGTCACGCTCGCTGTAACGTTATGAATATTGGCAGTTGTTGAAATATGTGCAAATATTTTTCGAGCCAGTTTTTTCCTCAGTTCTGCAGCCATCAGCAGGGACCTTTTGAGGTATAACTGTTCCCTACATAAAATATTCCTGAACCTAGTTCAGAGCTGGTGCATGGAATTGCAACAGTATTGACTTCAGCAATGAAACCGCCAAAGCAGCCAAAACCCCAAAGATGTTATAAACCCTTACATGTACATGGATTTTGGGTTTACGCTGCTTAAGCTTTCTATTTACCTATTTTTCATAGAATCAGCTGCAGAATCTCAGACTGGTTTGGGTTGGAGGGTAACTTAAAGCTCGTCCAGCTCCAATCCCTGCCACAGTCAGGGACACCTTCCACTAGAGCAGGGTGCTCCACGCCCCTGTGTCCAACCTGGCCTTGAACACTGCCAGGGATGGGGCAGCCACAGCTTCTCTGGGCACCCTGGGCCAGCGCCTCAGCACCCTCACAGAGAAGAACTGGTGCCTAAGAGCTCATCTCAATCTCCCCTCTTCCATCTCTTTTTCTCCCTTTTTAGGCATTTTCAAGCAGAGAAAATGTCGTTTTGCAGCAGAAAGTTGGGACACTGAATTAAACAAATAATAGAATGAAATTTTAAAAACATCCTGTGTAGAACAGTTAATTTTGGGCACCTTTATGATGAAATATGTTTATACTGGAGCACCTTGATTCTTATTTTTGAAAACACCTCCCAACCTCAGCCATCCCTTGCCTCCTCCTCCTGCAGTTGGTGCAGATGTGATTTTGGTGCTTATGCCTCAGCCAAGGCAGCTCTGGGGACAGGAAGGAGACCTGTGATAGAAATCGCCCCTTGTTTCCTGCTGTGCAGGTGGCCTTGGTGGACAGGAACAGATTCCTGTGCAGCACCACAGCCATGTATACCGTCGATTGCTGGGAGCGTTAAACCTGTCTGAAAGGTGATATTCCCTGGATGGATGTCCGGCGCATGCCTCAGCACAGACACACTCCTGCGTGGGGAAGGAGAGGGATCACACCAGATCAGTACAGACTAAGGTGTTTCTTCCTTGTGGATATTGGAAAGCAAGTGCAGAATCCTTTTTGCTTGTCAGGGGAGGTTACAATTCAGAATCTGGTGTTATTGCATTATTTTGAGCCTTACGTTAAGGATTTAAAACCCTTTTGGATGCTTGCAGACAGTGGTTTGTTAATGGCTTTGCTTTACCTTTTGTGCTGTTGCCCACCTCTGAGGAATTTTGAGCAGCTGAGCTGTAGATACAATTCCCCCAAATACATGAGGAAAAAATCAGTTGGAATGGTCACAAGACAGATAAAAGAAGAATTCATCTCAGGAAGCATCAGCATCCAGGCTGTTCTGTGTTATGCCAGCTAATCCATCCAAAGGTTTGCTAAAGGTATCCTTAAAAGGATCAGGGTGAGCAGTCAGCAGGAGCAGTGATAGGGCAATGATGAGAATCTCTTCTTGCCCCATACACTTCAGCAGAGCCAGCAAGTCCTTCCTCTGCATTGCAAAGCGGAGTGTTTCTCTCCTTTTCTTTCTTGTTTTTTTCCTCCAGCATCAAAAGCATAACAAGGAGTTTGAATTTAGAGCAATAATTTTGCCTTCTTACTAAACAGATTGGTCTAGTAGCTGTTGCTACCTCTAAATAGTGTGCTGAGCTGTGCACATACTGAAAACCTCATGCTTGGGAAAGGCAAAGGAAGTGGATGGTGACTGCAGGTTGAATTCAACCAGCTTGACTTGCCCACAAGACTTTAGCTATACGCTGCTCACACTGCACTTACGGGAGGTTTGTGCTTGGCAGGAGGCTGAAGACAAAACAGTTATTTATTCACAGATAATGAACTTTCATCCCTCTTCCCCCCCCCCCCCCCCCTTTTCTGCCTTTTCATTGTTTCAGCCATCTCTTAGTGATGGACAGTACTGTTGTATAGGTGACAACTTTGTACCAGCAGAAGCACTGATGTGAGTGGTGAAACAGTGGCTATTCCTATGCGCAGGGACTCTATCCAGCATTCAGAAAATGCTTATTGTCAAATTGCTTAAAAATCACAGCTCGTTTCTGCCTCACTAAATGTTTTTCTGTTGAGTGAGTGGCCGTGCGTGGATGAGATGGAATTGCAAGTGGGATATTGGCAGGTACGAGATGGATGCAGCAAAGTTAAAGGAGAACCAGGGGCTTTTTAAACGCATGAAGTCTTTTTGGGCAGTGTTTCCAGATATGTGCTCAAATAAAGGAGAACATAATAGCTCATGGGATATTGTAGCCCTTGTTTGTAAATGGGTTTTGTGTCTCATGCTAAGCCTTCACATCTATTATACTGATGTGTGGCTTCTAGGATAAAGGATGCTCCAGAATTAGTGGGTAATTACTGATTACACCTTTCCCTCCACTTGCATTTCTTTATTGCTCTTTCCACTGGGATGTGGGTGGGGATGGGGACGAGCTCCTCCAAGTGTCCCTGTGTCTTAGTGATTCAATCTCTGGATGAAAAAAGCTGATATCTGGAAAGGAGAGGGTTTACAAGTGCCTTTTATGGCTTAATTGAAGAAATGTTGGTGTAAAAATGAAAGGGGGAGTGGGTGTCCTACTGAATGTAGGTGGTGGGTTGAGATGAGGGTGCTTGCGTTTGCAAATAAGCAAATTAAATAAAGCAAAGCACAGTTTGGGTCAAAGAAGTGATGCTGTAAAAATGAGGCATTTTGCCTTGCTTTATTTCTCTCTGTGAAGAGAAACTTACAGTAAGTCAGAGGATGACTCTCCAAGGAGCCAATACCACCCAAGGATGCTGAAAACATGGGAAGAATTGAAGTGTATCTTCTCCTCCCGACTTCTTCACCAACCACAGAGATTTTATATTAAAACCAACACAACAGTAACAACAAAAAAAAGTAGCCAGAATTAAACAGACTAAAAATGCAAATTCATGGCACAAAGAAGAAAAGTGGAGCATGAAAGAGAAAAGCATCCTGATTGCTTGTAAGGGGAGGGATGGCTCAGGGGCTTTAATTTTTTAAAATAGAAATAATAGTGCATTTTATTCCTGTTCTTTGCAAAAGGAGTGTTGCTACAGAGCTGGAGGTTGCCTGATGTCCAGGCTAATGTCTCTCTGAGGGGACTTTATAGCAGTTTTCCCACACCTAAAGAGGCTACAGGAGGCTACAGGAAAGCTGGAGAGGGGCTTTGGCCAAGGGCCTGTAGGGACAGGGCAAGGGGAATGGCTTTAACCTGCCAGAGGGGAGACTGAGATGAGCTCTTAGGCAGAAGCTCTTCCCTGTGAGGGTGCTGAGGCGCTGGCCCAGGGTGCCCAGAGAAGCTGTGGCTGCCCCATCCCTGGCAGTGCTCAAGGCCAGGTTGGACACAGGGGCTTGGAGCAAGCTGCTCTAGTGGAAGGTGTCCCTGCCCATGGCAGGGGTTGGAACTGGATGAGCTTTAAGGTCCCTTCCAACACAAACCAGTCTGGGAGTCTGTGATTCTATGAATATATATTTGGGGGAGTGGGGTTTGCAGACCCCTTCCTGTCTGTCCTGCTCAGCAGCCTCTTTCAGGCCCTGGGGGTCAACTCTTGGTGGCAATGGGGACAGACACAGACATGGAAATATGGCCTGGAAATACCTTTTCCTGTTGGTTTTGGGCCTTTCCACCTCCCTTTCCTCCCCAGAGATTTACTGTATTAAATTTTCTGTTTTGTCTAAAGGCTCTGAACAAAGGGAGATTTGTACAAGATTTGTGTGAGGCAAGGGCTCATATTTGGTCTATATTTCAGAGAGGTAAAATAAAATGCTGAACCTAGTGCAGGTAAACCGCCATGGGAGGCTTCCTGGGTACTGGTGGCATATATTCTGGTGATCTTTCAGAGGCTAGGGGTGAAGCTGGAGCTATATGAAGAACAATTTGTTTGCTCTTAACCGAGGCAAAGACAGATGAAGGTGGTGAGCACAGCTGCTGGGGCTTTCAGTCACTTGTTTCTAAACCTCATCACGTGCCTGTCCTCGTGCAGCCCTTGCAAGTCCCCTTTGCTGTTTGCATGATGCTCTCATGCTTCCCATACTTGCTTCTGCCTGCAGATCTGTAAAGCTTCCTAAAAATAGCAATTAAACTGGTGCAGTAAGGTGATATCTGTATTCTGAGCATAAACCCTTCATGATTTCGCACTCTTTATTTGCAGATGCATAAAAAGTGTAGGATAAATTAATCAATCTGGAAAAACTGGCCTTGAAAATGTGTGTTACTGAAAGCACTTAATTTGTCATCATTCTTATGAATCTGTTTTTATCCACACATCCCATGAAAGGTTGAACAACAGCCTTAGTTTATATTACGTTTTTTCCAAAATAGGCAAGAATTTCATCAATGTAGGTAGGTAGATGCCGTCTTCCAAGCTTCATGGTGTAGATTGTTCCTTGAGCAAGGTGATTCCTTGGTCGAAAACCCCTCTACATGTTTTAAATCCCTGTCTTTGCACTGTCTTTGCTAACACAAAGGGCTTATTGCCACTTTATTCAGAGGTCCCTTGGACTGTTCAACTCCTTTAGTAGATATAGAGGACCATGCTTGGCGGCAGTTGCAGGGAAAAAGGACCACATTGCTCAGCTGGGGCTCTCCTGCTGCTGGGTGGATTGTGATGTTTCTCACTGCTTGTTCTGTTTTCCAAGCAGCAATAGCGTCACATATTCATAACCCTCCTTTTCTTCCTTATGGATTTGGAGGAATGGAAGCAGTGTAATTTGGCATGGCTTGAAAATAGGCAGCAAGAGTCATGTTAGCAATGAGTATGTGCTGAAACACCTCTCTACAAGCTCACATCACCCTGTGCCTTCCCGCTGCACTTCAATGGATGGCAATTTGCACCCTGAGACAGCAGGTCATGAGATGGAATTAGCAAAGCCATCACAACCATCTCCTTGCTTGACCCACCTGAGAATGGGACAGCAGAGCAGGGATGGAGTCAGATCTCTATGCCCCAGGGGAGTTTCACAACAGCTTCTCCCTAAACCTCTACCAGGACAAAATATCAGAGTATTGGTGAAAAGGCAAAAAAAAACCCATAGTCATTAATTAGTGTTCACTGATTAACTTTAATAATTCCATTCAGAGTCACTGCCTGGAAATAGAGTAGCTTTGGCCCTGTGCCATGATATAATATGTATGGCTGCTGTCTTTCTTGTGGCCAAGCATCCATTTTGAGACCTGACAATGATGATCAGTTTTTAAGCATTTAATTGCTGCCATTGTTTTACCTAAGGAATTTTATGGCCCTGCTTTGCCAGGCAGTACCTGACAGCAGCTGCTATTGATCACTATGCTTTTGGTATCTTTTAAAAAAGACTAAAAACTAAATTGTGTAACTGCAATTTTTCATTACATGTGACTCCTTATTGAAAGTATTGAAAGGGCTCAGAAGAAGTTGAACCGTCAACACCATAGAAGCATCCATGTCAGTAATCAAATATAGTCCATATTTTGCCAAGTATCCCGGGCTGTCACATCTGCCATCACCACCTGTGATAATTTTCCTCCTTTTTTTTGCACTAAATAATCAATTACAACATTCCTGACTTTTCCCTCCACAGACACTCTTTTATTACAGCTGGCTCTGGTTTGTGATTGTGTTTTTAAATGCCAGCGAGGTAATTCTGAGCCGTGCAGGCTTTTTGAGCATAGCACTGGTCATTGTGGAACCTCATACACCCAACTGCACGGAGCTGCTCTCCCTCGGGTGTTTCATTAACAAGGGATGACCCCATGTAAAACTTCATAATGTTCAGTCTAAATCAAAATGGTCTCTTGGAACATTGGATCCTGGCAATATGCAAGGAGCGTATTTGCAGGATCCTTATTCCCAGACAGGACCTATCCTGAGCCAAGTTTTGTGGTTGGCAGGTGGGAAAAGCTGAGAGGGAAACATTGTCTTCGTGGAAGCTGAGCAAATATGGTTAAGAATTGCTGAAAGACAATGAACAGAGAGGAGCACGATGCTACATTTTCTAGGCTTATTTTAGAAAACAACTGCAAAGAGCAACGGATGGAATACATGATTTTTTGTTGCTTAAAAGAAAATTCTGACTATGTCAGCTATCATGTCTATGTGATGTGCCAATGCTGCCTGGATCATAGAATCATAGAATACTTAGGATTGGAAAGGAGCTTAGGATCATCCAGTTCCAACTCCCTGCCATGGGCAGGGACACCTCCCACTAAACCATGTTGCCCAAGACTGTCCAACCTGGCTTGAATGCTGCCAGGGATGGAGCATTTACCACTTCTTTGGGCAACCTGTTCCAGCACCTCAGCAGCCTCACAGTAAAGAACTTCTTCCTTATATCTAACCTGAACTTCCCCTGTTTCAGTTTGAACCCATTCCCCCTTATCCTATCACTACAGTCCCTGAACGATTTGGGTTTGTAGATATCGTTACACGTTGAGTACCTCTTCAAAGTGTCCCTACTGATGATTTTAAAGACCTGAATTAGGGGGACATCAACAGGGCTTGAACCCCTGCAGTACCCCTAGGTGCTCTGGTTTGTGTCAGCATCATCAAAAGGAGCTGTTAAACCACCCTTGTTTCCAGGGAGAAGAGTGAAAATGTCAGCACCAGTGGCTTTTAAAGGCAGGAGCAGAGCTGAAAGGGCAGGGACGGGAGTGGAGCAGACATGTATACTCATGGGGTTTTATACAGCCTGATCATAGACCCCTCTTACATGAATATTTTAAAACCAGTCATCTCTTTTATATGCTTTTAGTTAAGAGGTACCACTGGAAGTGTGGACTGACATAAAAGGAGGGCCCCAGTCCAGCCCGTTTGTGAGAGAAGGTTTTTTCTTGCCAGTTTGCGGGGAATTTACCCCAGTGATCTTTGGAAAATCAGTTTCCGAAATCTGTATCCCATTTCCTCCCTTGCCCTGGCAAAGCTGCATTGGCATTTTTCATCACCCTCCTAAACACAAATGTAATACTGTGCTCTTTAAGAGCTGCAGAAGCCGTGCCTTCAACCTGGATAAGATACCTTTGGTTATAAAGCACACGAACCAGTTGTAGCTAAGTTGGACTTTAAAACAGGATTTATTTATTAATTACTTTTTTTGGTGGTGCCTGATTTGCACTTGTTCTGCTCCTTTTTGTGTTGGCTGTGTCTGAGTTCCAGTGATACTATGTGACTCTTTGCTGTAAAAGGGGATTTTAGCATTGTTCTTGGTTACAGTAAGGTTCATGAGGGTGTTTTTGTGTTTGCTTTTGGAAGATGCTATCTGGAGCTGTGTAAAAACCAAGCCTTGCGATAGACTTTTCTACATAGAAAACTATTCAGGAAGTGATGTTTTAAAAAGGGCAAACCTTAAAAATAAAAAGTCCAAAATGTGCCTTGGTTGAGCTTTTAAAAATATGACACATCCCCTAAATATGTCACATTTATTTTTATAATCTTATAAATAAAAAGTTGAGTGAGAAAATAGTCTCTTTGCTGTACTTGGGAGCACAACCTTTGCCAGCAAAGGTCTCTGTAAATAGCAGAGGTCAAAATTACTTGGGATCTCTCCACCACCCGTCTGCAAGGAAGGAATACGTTTTTATGTGTACATGACATAAAACATATATAGGTATTCCTCCGTGCATCATAAATTCAACTGACTGGGATGTGCCAAGCAGATGCCAAAAAATCCAGGGAAAAAAATCTATCTGTTAAACGCTTTGGCTATTGTTTCTTAATGCTGACATTGAGCTCTATGTACTTGAAGGTTAAGTTTGGCCTGGGAATTTTCTGGTGGACACTTTTGGATCCAAACTTTACAGTTTATTGAAGTGGGTTTTCATGAGAAGAAGCTAATATTGATAAGTCTTCTTACTTAAGTGAAAAGTTTAAGTTGTCCAAAGGTTTTTTGGTGGGTTTTTTTTTAGGTTCCGGTACAATTTTGGATTCAAACCAACTTTCTATCTTTTTGTTTAATGCTGTGATTTGTAGGAAAATGAAAATAAATCATCCTGGACAGAAAGAAATTAGAGGTTTTTTCCCCTCTTTGTAGACTCTTCCTCTGGTATTTTCTCTCTTTCACAGTGGCACAGGAAATGGTGCTGTAAGAGTAGGGAAGAATTGCTCTCTGCTTCTCCAGCCTTTATTTTTCTTTGAAAGACTTAGGAATATTTTTTGGCTTGTTCACTTTTGGAGCTGAAAAAATGCCCCTAAGCAGCTTTAAATGAGTTTCCATTCGTTGCAAGTTCCACACAGTTCTGGGTTGGTCGTTTTATTTGTATTGGTCTGTTTGGAGATTTTTGGCTATGTAGCTCAGCAATTACCCATCACATCACAGAGTTTGCCTGCTTCTGTTTAATCCAGCCTAACAGTGGCATCAGGATAAATCATGGGCCAGTGAGGTATCACTCCTCTCCTTGCCTAAAGCCCTCTCACTCCAATGACTTTAGGAAAGAAAGGTGAAGAATATGGTCATAACTTGGGTGAATACATTTGAATTGGGGAAAAAAGCTTGTGGAAAATAACACTGGGACAACTCCAGTGCCCTCCTGTATCTGTGCTTTTCGTTTTATGTTCTCAGAGTATCACTGTCACAGGAAGGGAAAGAGCAGCTGCTCCTTTGTATTATCTCTTTAAAATGTGGATGTTAATAAATAACCTGAAAGGAGGATGGAGCCAGGAGGTGGCTGGTCTCTCCTCCTAAGGAACGAGTGATAGGACAAGAAGAAATGGCCTCAAGCTGCGCCAGGAGTGTTTAGGCTGGATAGTAGGACAACCAAAGGGTGCTCAGGCTTTGGAACAGGCTGCCCAAGGCAGTGGTGGAGTCACTGTCCCTAGAAGTAACTGTTCACAAACGGTGTAGCCAAAGCCCTCAGTGCCATGGGTTAGTGGTGGCCTTGGCAGTGCTGGGGACTGATTGGACTTGATGGTCTTAAAGGTCTTTTCCAACCTGGTTGATTCTATAATGAGACTATTTGTGTATTTATGCTATGCTAGATACCAGCTTGTGAGCAGCCACACAGGTGATTGATAGATGAAAAAGTGGCATATCCCACCAAAATGCAGGTGTAGCCTTTGCCTGGGGCACCTCTGAGCCCTGAAGATGCAGCTTCTGGACACTCATCCAGACTGGTCTCACTGACTTAACTTCTTATTGCGCTTGGTATAATCAAGTTAAAATGTGTTTAAACTGCTAATGCACTGGGTCGTTGACTTTAACAATGTTCTCCTACTATGTTTAATTATTGCACAAGCTGCTATTTAAGAGCACAATTTGGATGGTGGGATGTAAAAATGCCTTCTTAGATCATAATAAACGAAACAACCCCATAATGGTCTGTGAGGGACTTTAGCAAAGAGGGCTTTACGGCAGGGAGAGAGGCCAGCTGTATGCATGCCCTGTCTAAATCTTCAGCTTCTTCCAAGTCCTCCTTCATCTCATTAGGAAATGTATTACCCGTACAGGTTGGTTATATGGAATTGATGTCTATGTTTGCTAGGCGATGTGTGACCCTGTGCGCTAACTTGCGTGCTTATTCGTAAATAGAGAAGGGGGAGAATTCATAGAGGAGCAGGAGGTATTGAAGCACTCTGAAATCTTCTCTGAAAGGCATTTTTCTGCTTTTCTATGTTTTAACCTAAAAATAAGCTGTATTCCACCGAGCAAATATCATATCTCGGCTCATGGGGGCTGGCGGCTCTGGGAGAACATCCCGCACGTGCTCCTCGCTGCTAGTTATCTTGAATTACACAAATGATTTTAAAACATATGTCAATAGGCTTTTAAGTAAGCAGATTCGGGGGTGATTAATTAATCATACATTTCCTCAACTTCAAATGAACTTTTTAATGAAAAGTATTCGTGGCTGGGGTGGGTTGTTTTCTTGCCTGTTTGTTTTTCTCCGTCTGCATACTGCTTAGTTTGAGCATATTAATTATAATAAATAAAAAATCAGGAAAGCAGCAGGTGTTCTCTTATGTGTTCTACAAAGAATCGGATTCTTTAAATTTTACCAGATTCTTTTATTCCTGCTGGTTCTCGCTGTGGGTTTTACAACATAAATATTTTCTTTTATTCACATGAGGTGTCTTTTTTCTTGTTGGCAATTTGAAGGCTGTCATGGGTTGTGGAGAAGAAAACATGCTCCTAATGTCTCCTTGCTGGTCCGTGACTGGTTTTACATAGACTCAGGAGTGAGTTTTAGATAAGTGGATTGCCCCATAATATTCTGGGTAAGGTACAAAGGGAAACGTGCCTTTTTCCTCTCCATTTCACTTGCAGGGAATGTGTTTGGGAATGGTTATTTGTATTAAGCTGGGGTTTTTGGAGGAGAATGGGTGAGTGTTGTGTGTGTGTGTTTCACAGCTTTTGGTTTTGTGTCTGAAGGGCTCATTCTTCTGGGCACTTAAAATAATGAGTGCAAAGATAAGGGTCAGATTATTATTATTATTATTATTATTATTATTATTATTATTACTATTATCATCATCATCACTATTATTATTACTATCATTATAGTTGAAGATATCCCTGCCCATTGCAGGAGGCTTGGACTAGATGACCTTTGAAGATCCCTTCCAACCAAACTATTCTATGATTCTATTATTATTATTTTACTTCTAAGGAAGGTTTCTCATCCTCTCCATGACTCCAGGAGCTGGGACATATCGAGCAGCCATTGTGGTTGAGGGTTGCAATGAGGCTGGCGTTTGGCAGTGCAAGAAAGGTCCCTGTTTCTTGTCCATCTCCTCCTGGGTAAGATGAGCGCTTGGGTGGTACATGAAAGAGAGCAGTAAAAACCCAACCAAAGACATTAAGTCATTTCTTCCAGCCCACAAGTTGTTTAGTCCTGGGAAAGAGGAATATCCACATGTATGTACTTGGGTGGAGGCTCAGCTTGTGGCCAAGCTTATCTGGGGCTACTGGGCTGCCCAAAGTCTTCCTCCCTACTCTTATTTCCTCTATTTTTTAGTATTTTTTAAGGTAAATTAAAAATACACAACAAAATACTCCAGCCAAGGGTTAAAAAGGAAGCACCGACATCTGCTTTAGCTGCATCCTGACTGAAAACTCTCCTTTTTACTATTATTCTTATTTTTTGTAATTAAAAGCAAGCTTGGCTGCCAGTGACTGGCATGGGAAGCTAAAAAAGCAGCTTGAAAGTTTGGGAGAATTATTTTTGTATGTTTCAGACATGAAGCGAGGATTATAAACAGTTTAAAAG
This sequence comes from Amazona ochrocephala, assembly GCA_039720435.1. Lineage (NCBI taxonomy): Eukaryota > Metazoa > Chordata > Aves > Psittaciformes > Psittacidae > Amazona > Amazona ochrocephala. The sequence continues at coordinate 2,539,575 of CM077881.1, read as the reverse complement.
CTTTACCATTTCAACGTTATCCATCAGAGGCCCCTCTCAATGCCCAGATGAATACGCGAGTGGACAAGGTTCTGGTTCCTTTCAGAGAGCTGCCTCGACCTTCTGGGTTTTTCCTCAGGCATTGATGTTTGGTGCATATGAAAGGATTTCTCCCGGGGTTTTTCCAAGGGTTTTGTGGGAAGCGAAGCAGATTGGGTGAAGTAAGAATACAGACTTGAGCTCTTTCTGTATTTTTGGTGGTAGAGAACTGACTTCTGCATTATCTCACGAACACATAGGAGACATAAAAAGGGGAAATTATGCAGAAAAATATAAATTATGTAGATGCTGGAAAGCCTATGCAAAACATGATATGTGCACATAATAGCATATTTCCCTAGGGTCTAATTGCATCCTTTGGGTACCTTTTGAAGCATCTGAATATTCAGAAGAAAGCAAATTTATTGTAATTTACAAAATATCACAAAAAATAAGGTTGATAAAATGATGTGTGCTGTAATGGAAACTTACTCTTCAGTCGTGTTCCCAAAGTTGTCTGAAGAGGAAAATGCAATAAATTGGAGTGACCATAAGGTGGGGGATAGGGCTGCTTCCCCAGGCCCATCAGCCCCTTTCCACTTGCAGCTGTGGTGTTTTTCCAGATGCTTTTTTGGCAGGTCCTCAGCACCAACCCTTGCGAGGAGAGCCATGGGGCTGCTGTGGTGCGTAATGAATGGCTCCTATGTCATTTATTTCTTTTCAGTAGCTGAGTTTTAGTCAGGGTAGAGAAGCTCTGTGACAGCCCCTCAGAGTGGACATGATGGGGGAGGTCTGGTGTCAGAAGGGCTCATCATGATATCTGGTCTCCCACCAAAAACTCCTCCCGAGCCCCACTGAGCAAATTGACAGATATTTCTTTGCATCAAGAAACAGGTAATCTGCAGATAATCAAAATGCCCCTGGACCAATTACAGCTGCCCTCAGTGATCTCTTCCCCGTCGGGATGAATATGTAAGCTTTTGGGAAACTTGTGATCAGTCACCCAAACCTATATGTATTCATCTGTCTTTGAAAGAGCTTCGCTGCTTTGAACTCGAGAGTCAGGAGGTAATGTAAAACAATCAGAAATTCTTGCTGAGCCACATTTTAACGTTCTTCTGGAGTCAGGAGGTTATTGTAGCTCTTCTTCACTAAGTATTCCCTCATCAAAGGCAGAGTCAAGCACTCCAACCACCTCTCACTGGGCTCCCCTTCCAAGTCACAAGGATGATAGTCAGCCTCGTTGACGCTGTCACTGGGGAATAAAGACTACTCCTTTTGCAGCGGCTCAATTGGATAGAGGCTTGAGTAATTACTTTTGGTGACTTGTATCTATACATAGATGTTCATATTTCAGGTCAGACATACATGGACACTTGCTTTGGAGAGTAAACTCTCCTGAAGAGTGAGCTATCAATAGGTTTAAGAGTTTTCCTGGTAAAAGCTCATAGGAGCATTTACATTTGCCATCAGCATCTGTGATCAGTGTGTTGACCATTGCTGTGATGAGTCCTGCGTAGGTCACAAGAAAGAGCACCAGATTCTGCAGAGATTTTGCTACATAGCTCATCTTCTTCTGTTAGGGATACCTAAACTGGCCATTTTGGCAGCAAATACTGGGTCCCAAACACCGATAGTGTCAGAACAGTTGAGACTGAGCACGCTGCCTGTCACAGAGCCAGTTTGATGGGAATTTGGGTGTTGACCTTAATGCAGAGAAATTTGGAGCCTCTGTGAGAAACAGAAATCTGTGCTTGGTTGAACATCAGGACTTGATCTTAGTCCTTGCTCTAAATCTGCACATCCTGTATAAAAAACAAGCATTGGACTTCAGGCCTCAGGTGATGACACAGAAAAAGAATCCCTGCAAGCAAGTTATGGACCAGGAGGATACCGTATGAAATCATTTCAGTTCTGAATACACTATCCTAGTTAATTTTCATCATCTTAGAGAAGCTTTCCTCCTCCCATGGTTACTCAGACCAAGGGAAGGCCTGTGTGCTTTACTCCTCCAATGCTATACATGTATGTTGGTCCAGGGACCCTTTCTCTCTCCCAGGGAGCCTTGGCAGCTCTTGGATGGGGTCACTGGGATTTGCCATGTCCATTTGTCTTGTTTTCCTGCACAGTGTTGAGCGGGATGCCTTTGGGTGAAACCCCTGTAACTTGTGACCTGTTCCATAGTGTGTGACACTGCTCTACAGCTCCCATCCTGGTGCTACAGTCTTGTGCAGCCATGTGTGATGCAGGCAAAGCCCCTGGATGCCTTCCTGGGGTCTATTACAGTGTTACTTCCTTGACATTGCTTTGCTCTGGTAACCTTGTATTCATAAACATGTGTCCAAACATCCCCATGCTTGGAATTTAAATACATAAATGTCCTGTAACGATCTGTTGGTGGTTCGTAATGTATTGTCAGCTGTCCTGCCAGCCTTTTTATCTTCCGATTAGCTTTGAAATCATTGAAGTCAGTGAAGATTCGTTTGTTATCCTGGTTCTCGAAGGAGTAGAAATCCAGTGATCGCGCGAATGTGCTGTGAGGCAAGTACCCATTTGTGAGATAGATGATGATTGCTTGTCGATACTGAGGAAAAGAGCTTTGTCAAACCTGAAGTTGCCTCCTTTGGTAATAAAAAATATTATTTTTATTTTCGTGCTCTCAGGAAATCGTAAAGCTGCGAGCAGCAGAGAAAGGCAAAACAACCCACAACCGCCCCAAAACCCAAGGTGACTCAGATGTTTGTTATTTGCCTGCTTTTGAGGTATGCAAGACATTATTTCTCCCTTTTTTCCAGAGCAAAAGCTGTCAAGGGAAAGAAAATACTTCTTTTATGGTAAACTCATGCAGGTTTACAGGAATTTTCTTTCTTTAATGAGCAAAGATGTAATCTACTTCATTGCCTGCTTTCTCTAATAATCTGCTTGAGATGGAGCTCTCCATTGCAAGCGCAGGAGCTGGTACAAGAGCTAGTGGGGCTTGGCTTGCTCTTGGGCAAACTTTGGTAGCTGGGGAGCTTGCTTTGGAACAAATATTTGGCTGCAACATATTGTTATGGATACACCTACAGATGCTATGTATCTGTGTAGAGACAGTCACTTCAGAGCATCCTAGGACCAGGTTAATGCATAATCCAGGTCAGAAATAAAGTGGGTGGAGATGTCTACGCAGCCAATCTTTCTTAGCATGGTACTATGTAAAGATTCTGTTAACATTTTATATTTTCTACTTTTTGATATATACGTGGTAATTTTAGAGTTAGTCATGGAGGCATGCTCTGTAAGTAGGCAATGGATGTTAATCCATGCCTTAAAGAGAGGATGTGTATGCGTGTGTTAATAGCATCTGAGAAGGAGACAGCATAAAAATCATTGTGCAAAAGCTGTGTACGTAACTATATCTCTTAAGGAATTTCTAACAAAAGATGTTTAAATTCCTCAGAGTGGAATTGCATACTAAACCTGAGCTTTGTCCAGACACATTCAGTGAGTGAGTCTTTGCTCAGGACAGGGTTTTGTTTCAGCTCACCCCTGCACCCCTGGGGGCATAATGGCAATTTGTACAGCTTCCTTCCTGCCTGGAATGGTGCTGAATCTCCTTGAGTGCTCAGGGGAGCAGAGCTCAGTCCAAATATCCCCTAAGCTGGAGCCAGGATGTGGCCAGCCTTTACTTGGGGCACGCTACAGCGTGAGATGGATTCAGTCCTCTTGGAACAGATGATGCTCTGTTCTTTGTTAACTAACTGCCTTTATGTATCTGAAGGTGACAGTCTCCAGATTAAACTGTACTAGCTCCTCTATTACTTCCAGCAAAGAAACTCGGAGCTAGGTGTGAAACCACATGCTGCACCACCGCTCTCCCTACAATCAGTGTTTTCCTGGAGGCCCCTGAGAAGCGAGAAACAAAAGAGGGGAGCTTTCTAAGTGAGCACATACCCTTACATTGAATCACAGCATGACTTTGTCTCCATCACCCCCTGTTTCTTCTAACCCTCCCTCCCTGTGTTTTTCCATGCCATAAAAATAGGAGCCAGGCTCTTTACGACTCAGCAGGAGCTGGATCTTTCTGCTTGTTTGCTCTGCAAAGACTTAGCATACTTTTGGCCACTGTGAATTAACTCAGATCAGCAGGGAGGGTGGCTGGAGCTGGCTCTGTATTGCTATGGCTCTACATTTCCCTTTGCAAAGCTGTCATCGGAGAATCTTCTGTAAGTGGTGCAATAGGACAAGGAATAATCAGTTGTGATTTCTTTCTTCAGGAACTTACAAATACAAAATCTCAGTGAGGGCTGAGCAGTGAGATTGGAGTCATTTGAGTAATGTGTGTTTTGTTTATTCAGAAGGAAAAATACTCCTAACTCAGTCTACTACCAGCTTTGACCTTTCTTCCCTGAGAGGGAACAGATAAGTGAATGGGAAAACTGGGGGTGTGGGAAGGAGGGATGAGAAAAGAGAGGTATTGACTTTAAGCACAACTCTGTCATATGAGTGTCCATCTGTCCATCCATCTGTGAATATATTGTAATTATTAATAATATAAATGATGTCATGGGCTCTTGGCAAGAGTATAGGGCCCCTGGGACAGCTCTGGAGCGAGTCAAAGGAAATAACAGTGGCTGTGCACATAGCGAGGGATCCATTTGGCTCGCTGGGCGTCAGGTTTTCGGTGCCAAACCACTCTCTGTGGAAGAGCAGGAGCACGCTGGGTCTGCAGGAAATCTTCCAGGGAGGTCAGGCTGGCTCCCTCCTCAGAGGAGCACCGTTAGCAGGGGAGCACCAAGTGCACGGTCACAAAACATATAACTTAAAAAGCACATGGTCTCTCTGAACCCTCTCCAGCGCTGCCACCAGCCAAGGAACTTGAGTTTTATAGCTTCACACGTCTTCATTTCCGTGGATTTAACTGGACCAGCAGCATTGTTGAGGATTAACTGGGAATTAAACAGGTATTTATGTGGTCCCCCTTCTGCTAAAAGGATACAGCACCAAGTGCTCCCTGTGTCTCTGAGGGCTGGGTTAACAGCCTGCCCTTGTGGTCCTGGCGTACGTACGTGCTCCCTGAGAGAGATGAGAGCACCAGATTCCACATATATTGCACATCGGGTTTCGACATCAATGGTGCTTGGAAATGAGCATGTGAGAAATAACAGGACCCATAATCCAGAGCATTTACAGTAGCTCTCCCAGAAAACGGGGCTCTGGGCTGACCTCCCCCATGCCGGAAGGATGGGGTGGTGTTGGGTTGTTGTGGAGGAGCCACTTCAAATCCAGGGATCGGCTTTCCCTACACAAGTTGTGAAGCAGCCATGGGTGCCCAAAGCAGGTCCTGGATCCTCTCTGGAGCCTGGTCCATCCACATCCTGTTATTCTGCCTAGAAAGAAACTTAACTCTATCCAAGCCCAAACCAGGATAGTCAGGCAGGTTAGTGCCAGGCATAGGTAGTATAATTGCATCTCCTATATTCCTAAAGGATTTCTGGGGAGACAGCTGAGGAAATGACTGCTTCTTAGAGCCATTATATTGATCATTTATTGGTTTTCATATTCTGATCTCAGTCCAAATGGATTCCACCAAGCTCATGGGAATGCACAGCTATTATTAAAAGGATTTGGACTGTGTTTTCATGCCATCCTCATCTCTTCGCATCTCCTCTTTGTGGCATGGAGAATAAGCATTTTGTGTATCCCTATCCCAGGAATTCCAGAAAAGTGTGGAGAAAAAGTACATTGCCCTAAAAGCCGGCCAAACATGTTCCTTAGCCTTGTAATGTGCAGTGCTTTTTCCAAGATTTCTCAATCCATGTTTACTAATTCTCAAGCCTGAGGACATTTGTTCTCAGCCATAACACACATTTGGGCTCCATGTAAAATTAATTTACCACTGCTAAAGCCAAGTACTTCATTTTTAGCTGGTTTGAGACAAATATTCAAAGTAAAATACTTGACCAGCTGTGGCTTCCTTTGGGCAATGAGGACTCCCCCGCTGTTCCTGTGAGCTGAGTGTGGTGCATACAGAGAGGCTTGGATGGGCTCAGGGGCCCTTTCTTGTACCCTTGGCTGGTTCATGGTTTTTAGGATATAGGAATGGGACAAAAGTGTGATAAGAAGCTTCTGAAGTTGTCAAAATCAGATGATGGGATCTGGAGCCTTCCTTTGATGTGAGGGACCTGAATAGCGTCTGTTGGCATTGTCAGAGCTGTGTGGGCTTGCAGTAAATGGAGAGAAGATCTGTGTCCTATCAGGGAACTGGTGCCCATTCTGGCACTGGGCTAACCATTAGGTTTAGTCCAGACCTAAACTGTTCTTGTTGTATTCTGAGTGAAACAGAGAATGTTCATTCCAATTTGATGGGCTTGCTTAACATCTGGAGCTGGGAATCTTCTTCCAGATTTCATGGGATTTACATGTTAAAGAAGAAGGAGTGAATGGGAAATGCAAATAGTCCAAGTGAGCAAATCTGAAAGATTGGATAGAAGAAGCTGGCCCCGAAGCTTGGGCAGATTCAGCTGCAAGCTCTCCATAAAACAGACAGGACATTGTGTAAGAATGGCAGAATGGCTCTAGTGCAGTGTGGCAGCAAAAATCCCAGCAGCAAGGAGGTGTAAGGCATATATAGGTGCCTAAGGTCACGGAGTGGGTTGTATTTGCTCACAGTATTTTAGTAGACAGGAAAATGTTAACAAATAAAGAAGCATTTTGCAAGAGAGGCTGCGCTGCTGAGAAGAGAGATGAGAGTACTGAATGAGGTGAGGAGAGACAGGAAAACAGCTGGGCAATACCTGAGAGGTGCAGTGGCAAAGAAAATAGTCATTAGTCCTGAAGAACGGCCGTGCTTGAAAGCAATATGAGATCAAGAGCAGGAAGAGCTTAGGTAGACTGTCAAGAATGACTTGCTGATGGCATGATCTTTTAAGACTTGTAGTTTCTTAAGGGATTCCATCATTTGAGCCATTTAAAATTAAGCCTCCACTTTATGCCCCATTTGTAAAGCAAGAGTGGAGGAAGCAAGATTAAAATCTGCTGTAAGGGTGAGATCTTTCACTGATGGTTAAATGCTTTTGATGAACACACAGGCATTTTCTTATTTACAGGGTATGAATTGGTGGAGGGAAAGGATGCAAAATGCAACCTTGTGATGTTTTCTACACAGATATGGATAACCAGCCTGATTAGACAAGCCTTGCAATATTTCTCTCTATGAAAGGTCACTGTCACCTTTGTTCAGTATTGTCTTGTAGAGGAGAGGGAACAGGGATGAGCAAAAGGGGAAAGGGGAAGGCATAGAAAGCAGACATGCAGGTAAGAATCCTGTCCTGGATGTATCTGCACATGAAACTCATAAGGTAATAGCAAGGCACAGGGATTCATACTGAATGAATTTGTATCTGTATTCCAAAGCAGCATAGCAGGGAAGCTTCTCATCAGTGATACATATTACAGGGACTGAAAAATCCCTGCTGCATTAGTGCCTATACGTGCAAGATTAATGCAAAGTAAAAGATCACTCTCCAGCCCCACACATCTGCTGACCACCTTCATCTGCTCCAGCTTCAGGAGGCTCCATCCACTGTGAGAGGATGGCTGTGATTAATCGGGTACCCTAGGAGATGCTGAACATTTGCAGCCCCATGGAGCCTGGGTTGCTGATGTCTGTGGTGAGGTTGGAAGGGGAAGGTTCTCTGTTGCCAGAAACAAATAGCAAGAAAAAGAACCCCACTAAGCTGGAGAAAAAAAGGTGTTTCTGTGAGACTCACAGGAAGTAAAATATCAGTAGCTTTGCAGAGCTCTGCTCCCAGTATTATTCTTTATGATTAGGCTAATGAGCCCTGACTCTTACAGGTATAGTCTGCTGTGATACCCACAGGGGTTGGGATCTTCATCAAACAATTAGGTCTCTCCCTCTGTGCAGGCATTTTATAATAAATAATCAGTAGTCTTAATATGGTTTTGAAGCTGGTCAGCATAGTCATTAGCCTGCACAGCTCAGAAGTTCAGCTAAATTCATGTACCCGGAGTTGTTCGCAATCTCTCGCCTGGTAATGAAGGTAAATGTTTTGTTAAAGGAAATGTTTAGATTCCTTGAATACATTTAGGTTTTTGTCAAATATCGGTTTTCCACTTAAAAACAAAAAGCCTTGGTGCATGAAGATTTCCTTTGTTGGGATTCTGATGCCATGCTCCAGAGTGTGAAGTTGGCTCATATCTGGCTGGGTTTGGTGCGTGCCACGATGAGGAAGACTTGGTGCCCAATGGTGTGTCAGTTAGAAGGGGTTTTCTTCCACAATCCCCTTTCTTCACAGATATGTGCAGATGACGATCACAAAGAGGAACATGGCCCAATCCTGCATGGAAAACATGAAATGCAACTCCTCCAGATTGATTTCTGACTCTTTTTTCAAGATTTCCATCTGGTTTAGCAGCATTTTTACAGTGGTTTCCTCTTGCGCTGGGCCCAGCTGGCCTGCCCTGCCATGTCTTGGTGATATACAGTGAAGGGTGTTCTCAGCAGTATCCCGCCCTGCCAAGCACAGGATGCAGTTGGCCAGGTCTCAGCCCTGCAATATCTCTGACAATTTCTTGCTCCCTGCTAAAATTCCTAGAAAGCATTTCAAAACTCATCTGTCAAAGCATCAACACTGCTCGGATAACTGCTTTAATTGTATTTAATCGCTGCTAGCAGCGCATCTCCTTGGGTGATTGATCGCGACCTCTTTGTTGGAGAGTGGTTGGGAGAAGGTACAAAAATCAAACTGAATTATAGCGTTGGCCAAACACTTGGCCAAATGCTTGGACTGCAATGAAACCAGTTCCTGACCCACAAAATGGACTTGCCAAAGATAAATCCCCTTTTAGCTAAAAAGCTGGAGCGAACAGATGTCCTGCACGGTGGCCTGTAAATAAGCATCCTGTAGCTCCAGTAGCTCTCAATAAGCTGCAAGCCCCAAAAGCTGTTTCTAGATATGACAAACACAGGGTGTTCCCTCCTGGAGTTATAGCTGGCATCACACAATTAGATTTGGGATATGGGAAACTTGGGCCTACTATAGGTAAGAGGGGTCATTGTTCCCTTGTTAGGCGTAATACGCAGCGCTCAAACCCTATAACTTTAGGCATTTAAAATTGGTCTCTGAGTTAAGCACTTTGGCTCCTGGTTTGTCAGAGGAGAGGATTAATTTAGGAACCTATCATGCACCACTGATTAAAAACAGAGGCCAGGGGCCAACTGGGAGACCTGTGGGCATTTCCATTATAGGTCTCTTACTGGAGAGGAGCATCTTTGTCTTTCTGGGGTAGGTTGATTGGGAGGGGTAAAATAAAAGAAAAAGAAAAAAGGAAAGCAAAAGAGAAGTGGTGTTTCATGCCATCAAAGATGGAAAACAATGGTTTGCCATATTGTCATGCAGCACGGATGAGTTTGTGCAGGGTGTATGGTGCAACCACCTTGATGGTGTGGCTGCTGGTGGGAAGCACACAGGAGCTAGTGCTGATTCTCCTCTTTTGGCCTCAGCCACAGGGAATTGGCAATGGAACCAGAGATGCAGACCCCAATAGACTCATAGAACAGTTTATGTTGGAAGGGACATTAAGATCAACCAGTTCCACCCCCCTGCCACAGGCAGTGACACCTTCCACTAGAGCAGCTTGCTCCAAGCCCTGTCCAGCCTGGCCTTGAACACTGCCAGGGATGAGGCAGCCACAGCTTCTCTGGGCGCGCTTTGCCAGCGCCTCAGCACCCTCACAGGGAACAAGTTGTTCCTTATATTTAACCTAATAGAGCTGCTCTCCTGCTCTGGTGGGTTTTCCTCATTTCCAACAGCTTTCCATTTGGCATGTGTGTGCTGTACAGGAAACTGTGGTGCATTGCAGTTGAGTGATGCTGAGCTGCATGTTTCACTGCCATATTGCTAAGGCATTCCAAATATCTCATCAGGTTTGGGGCTTGGATGAAAGGCAATTGCCTGAAGCTTAATCTGGTTAAAGCAGAGGGGTTTTCATGGTGATTTGGGAAGCAGATTGCAGCAGCAGAAGTGATGGCTGATCTCCTTGCAGGGGACAGCATCCTTACCCTATGCCTTGGGTTTGGCCAGGGCACATGGACCCTAGGGGGAGTGACTGAGAGTATAGGGAATAGCCTGGGATTTCTTTCCTTTCTGACTGTGTCTTATACTTAAAACCACAGCATAATTTGTGCTAGCAAAACTTGACAAACAGATTTGCACATTGATTTGGGTAACGGTGCATAGCCAGATTTCTTAGATACTTCTTTCCCCATTCCCTGTATGTTACAAATTGTTCTAATGTCGCATAAGGGATTGGAAAGGAAACTTCAGCTCCATTCATATCGGTATTGTTGCTAGGAAACCTCTCCCTTTGACAGTGTATGTTGAGCATGCCTGTATTTGCCTTTGGCTCTCCGAAGGACAAAAATCACCATGTGGCGCTGAGGGGGGGATGCAAATAAATTTGAAAATTGCTTTAAAATTTTAAAACTGTGCCAAATGATGCTCTGGATTGCAGATGCCAGCGCTTCTGGTTTTGTACGGCTTGCTGCGGGAGCAGATGAGGCTCCGTTCGACCCTTCCATGCTTCATGTGCTTTAAAGTCAGGCTGTATTCTTCGTGTCCCCTTCTGCTACCTGAGCTGGTTGGGGGCTGCTGTGCCATATGGGAGAGGGACCCGGAGTGCTTGCGCGTGGTTACCATTCAGGGGGAAGCCAGCTCTCGGTATCCATGTGTGAGTGCACTGCATGCATCCTGTGGCTTTCAGAAGAAAGCTGCTTGATTTACAGAGTTTTGTTTGGTGGGAAAAGGGAGGCTTCATGATTTTCTCTCCCTCTCTCTATTTTTCCTCCTTTTTCCTCCAAATTTAAAGATATTAATTTGAAAATATATCAATTTTGTGTCTATATACACACGTTATATGCATTGTTGTTGCTTTAATAGGGTTAGAGAAATAAGAAAGGAGTTGGAAACTGTTTTGCTTTCTTTCAAAGTGAAGTCTTAATAATCTTAAACCCAACCATCATATTTTACACCCAAAGTGGCATGGGATTTTTTTAGTCTCCCTTCTTTTTTCCGTCCAGGCTGAAAATCCTGTGGAGTGGAATTGTATTTTGCCTGCAGTCGTCACTGCCAAACACTTTGGATGAAGTGTTTCACATCACTGTTGACCCTGATCAGAGCAGAAAGGGAAAGTCTGGTCTTGTGGCCAGGAGATTACAATTATGGTGGGTACTGTTGCAATGTTTGCTGCAGACTAGACGAATCTATGCCTCAAGATTGATGTACTGGGTGCAGAAAACATCAGCTGTGCCTATACAGTGTGTACATACTATGGGACCAAAAAGCTGATAAATAGATAATTATATTAAAGAAATAATTGATTAAATGAGAAAACCAGTGAAAAATCCTAATTCTTGATTTGCAGTTGGCAGTAATGAAACCTCATGGGGAATAAAATGTTTTGTGGGTTTCTCTGGAGGGTTTCGATTTCAATTTCTCACTCTGTGTCATATAGAGTGAAGAATAAAAGGCAAGTGGCTGCCTAAACTGTCACTGTGGGTCCGATGGCGCTCTGCTTTGTCCTCAGCTGACTCTATTGTCTGAAGTGTACATAGGGGTGAATGGAGGAGCAGCTCAATGCCGCTGGTCCTGCTGCTGTTTGTGCCGTTAATGGTATGTGCATCCAGTGCCAAGAGTTTTCCCAGGGCAAAGAAATGTTAATGAAACAACCCAGTGAATCCTAACCCCTGAAGAGCAGCTCAGAATTTAGCCAGCACCTCCCCATTGCCCCCAGCCCTTGACTGTAGCCCTGCTGCACCCTCTGCCTCCCTCCCAGACACCGAGTCCTGCTCCTGGCAGAAGCCCTTTGTCCCTGGCCCCTGCTCCTACTCCCTCCCCTGTAGGCACTTCATTACCCATCACACCACCTCCTATCTTCCTATTAACTTTCCTCTTGGCTTTTCACACCCCTAATATCATGGCTATTTATTCCATGTTAAATTATTTTTAATAAAGCAGCATCTGGGTCCCCTTCTATTAAGTTCTGCACAGGAGTCTTCAGAGCTCAAAGACGCAGAAGCAGAACAAAGCGAGAATTCCAATCTCTATTTTGAGGAGAAGAACCTAAGGCTCAGGCGCATGAGCTGGGTTGCCCAGCATCGCCCTTGAAGTCTAGGAGGGCTCAGATATGCGGTTTTTCAGGCCAGTGTCATCAGTGACTCACTGGTGGGCCCACAGCATGTGTGGGTCGATATGTAGGTAGGAGCGTGCAGCACATGCTCCCAGTGTTCTGCTTATTGCTCCTGGAGTGGAATTGTTCTGAGTAATAATAGCACTAATTAATAATGTAGGTTTCTTTTTCCTTCCATCTGTTTCTAAAACTCCGATAAAGAGGAATTGCTTTTCTTTGAGATGTTATCTCTCTTGGTGTACAGTGAAGGTGTTCCTACAACCTCAGATCTGCCTCTGCTCATCGTTGCTCATGGAGCTCATGTGATTTTGAGAGGCCTCCGAACACTGGGGAACTGTCTGAATTTATCACAATTGCCACCACTCCTGTGCTAAATACCTCTGTTGCTGTTATATTACATGAATTCACAGGTTGTTCCTGTGCTCTTCAATGTCTACTTTCAGCCTTGTGAGCAAGCTACAGGTGTGCACCACAAAAGCAGATGGAAATGTGATTTTTTACAAGGGTGGTGACAGTTCAGTGTCCATAATGTATTTGTCTTGAGATAAACTGGTCAATCTGCTGACTCTTCGGGCAATTATTAGAGTTTCTGGAGGTGTTTTATCAGATCGGCCTTTATATAGTCTGCAAAGACAAGAAAGGGCTTGTGGCAACATCGGGTAGGGGATGAAGTTTGGTTGCTCTCATCAAGGTTTTATAAAAGGTGCAAAACATCCCATTGTCTCTAAAATGAATACTCCATACATTAAACAGGGAGAGTTACTGGTGATGCATTTTGAGAAGTAGGCTCCTGACCTACATTTCTACGCTGGAACTTGCCCATGGGTATTTCCACTTAGCCTAGGTTCAATGTATTTTGTTTCTTGACATCTGCTTTCAAGGTTTACATAGGCCTGAGTTCTATTTAATTAATATTTTAAGCTTGTGCCTCTGCTTTAAGGAGAAAATGATCCGTTCCAAACACTGCAAATGTGTTACTTTTATTTGATATTGTGCCTGAACAAATGGCTCAGTGCTCCTTAATCTCTTCTGTTTCCAAAGCTTTTTGTAGCTCTCCATCTTCAGCACCTTTGGCATAGAGGATCTATACATACAATTTAATTCACCAAACTCATCTGCCTATGGTAGCATCTCTGCCTTCCCTTTCGGAGCGTTTGCTACTGAATCTGGTGAGATATTTATTTACATTTTATCAGCTCTTTGAAAATGGTCATTATCAGAGTATATCATTATGGGTGAAGTATCCTGATTTTAATCTGCCTGGTGAAATTTACTTCATGTAATGACAGTGTGTACCCTGTAAATAACATACTGCATCTCAGGAAATGAAAGATGTTTTGAATAAATAAATAATGGCTTGCTGACTACTGAGGCTTCTGGCTTCAGTAATGTACTGTGTGAGAGAAAGTAAATAGAAATCTCCTTCTGGGCATTTCCAAGCATCAAAATGCCCTCTGCATTTTGTTGTGATTAAATATACAACCCCATCAGAAGCCTCGAGACCCCTGTTTAGGTGGCCTTGCAAATGAATGTCACAGATAATGCAGTAGTAATAGTTACTACAAGGAAACATAGTTTGTTGTTGGAGGCAGGGGATTTTTTAATGAAAAGTTCTGGCAATGCAAAGGGTGTTTTAAACCTAGTGATGTTTAGTTCCTTAATGATAATTTATGTTATCAAAGGGATGTGCCTATTTGGGGGTCTATGTGTGACTTTTGGCAAATGTGGTCTTCTGCTTGAATTTGAAGTGTTGTGATGTGCACTGACATCATGTTGTGTTGAGCTGTGTAAGAAGGTGAGCCTGGTCTGAGCTCTAATACCATCAATTTCCATGCCATGGTGCATGAGGACTTCAGAAAATGGGGTAGGAGTGTGCAGGTGTGAAGAAGTGGTAGATTGAGATCACTGGCCATCATTGTAAAATCATCCCCAGTTCCATAATTAACATGAGCTTTAATTGGAAAGTTCTATTTGTGGAGGGAAAAGACTGCAAACCTTGAATCCTGGTGGGCTTGGGACAGTACTTAGTTTAACTTGATGTGGCCAACTTGGGTGGAGATCAGCATCATACATGAAGAAATATCACACCTCCCACTGAGACCGAACAGAGACACGACCGGTTTGCAAATCCTGTTGCTGAATCATTTTCACAAAGTATGGCTTAGGTAAAAGACAGAAATCTATCAAATGTTGTACAGATTAACTTATCACCTAGTTAAATGGGCTGTCAGTCTGGGCTGCCTGTGCTTGGCAGGGTGAATTCAAATGCATGTAAATTTCCCTGGTGGCTGACGAGCGACGATGGTGGAGCTGTCAACTGATGACATGTGAAAATACATTAACATTGTTTAAAATATATTTGAAAGGGATAGCTCATATTTTGATAACATTTTCACAGGCAAATGATTTGTATGAGATCTGAACACTGACCACGTAATTTATGCTGGGAGGGCTTTTTCTTCTTCTCTTAATAGTACCTCTTCAGATATGTTTTGTGCTTAAAGGAAGTCCCCAAACAATTAACGATTACCACACAAACCGGTTCGAGTCCCATGTGCCACCATTGTACGGAGTCACTGTTCCGATAGCCTCACTTGTCACTTCCACTTGATCTTACCAAAAGTGATTAGAAACTTCAAAAGAACCAATTACACAGGCCATTGTGTTATAGACCTGGTGCTTGCTTTTCAGCCTCATGCTCCTCCCTGCGTTTGGACGCTCCGAGTTTAATTTCTCACAGTTGCAAGACACATTTCTTGACTTAATGAGAGCATCAGAAAACAGAAATACTGAAAGCTCCGTGCTACTTAGCTTTCCCTAACTCGCTCTTTTAGGGCTCAGTGACTTCTTAACAGCTCCCTCCATTAATACCCTGGGGAGGCACATGGTTTGTGATGGTCACTTCATGTCTTCCCAGTTATGCCAGCTACCATTTTAATAAGTAACTGGCCTTGAAAGGTAGAAGAAAGATGCAGCTCACTGTAGGAAAAGGTCGTAGGATGTGAACGAGCCTTGACTGAGCTGTGTGATAAGAAAAACATTTGAAGCATGTGGTTCAAGATTCATCCTTTAGTCTCGAATCTTCAGGGGTGAAAGGGGAGAACTTAGCGCAGTCTAGAAACAGCAGATCTCACAGTTCAGCAGTCAACCATGGCGTCTGATACATGAAAAAAATTACTTATGCTGTCAGCTTCCATTATTTACATGATCTTTCTGTGGTTGAGTCGTGGCTGTGGATGTGCAATTCAGCTAGAAAAATTGCATATTTACACAGATGGGTGCTGGCATGTGACCAGGGCTTAAGCAAAATGCATGGTTAGAGGTAGAAATCAAATACAGAGCCTGGTGAATCCTCTTTTGAGGGGTTTGGTTACACAGCGCAAGTGTGTACAGATGCTTATGAAGTATGAAAGGCTCTCTTGGAAATGGTGATTCTTATGAAAAGGAAGGTGTTGCAAATAGCTTTGGGTGCCTGACCTCCTGGGGTGGGTGTGTGCCAGGTTTCAGAAGATGCTTCAGGGCATCTCTACTTCTTAAGTGGAAACTAGTAGTAAGGACAAACATGATGGAAGCGCAGTCAGAAAAGCCTACCAAAAATCTGTTCATAGAATAGTGGAAGTTGAATTTCAGGATGTAAAGGTAGGGCCTGGGATGTGGGAGAGGAGACCTGGTGGTGGTCCATCACAGAAGCATCTTATGAGAAGGAAGAGGTCCTGTCCTTTCTCATTGCCTACTTCCTCTTTGCTGCTGTGGATTGTGCATTGGAATGAACTGTTTCCATCATAACCTGTATTACAGCAGAATCAAGTCAGTGGAAAATTGTCAGTTAACTTAATTTCTTCTGTGCATTATAAAGGTGGGTTGGTGGATTCCAAGCATAGCTGCTTGCCGGAGAAACAGCTCAGAGTGGAATCCTGGAAAGCAGAACTGAAATCCATAGTCTTTCTATACAGCAGTCTCATAAATCCTTCCCTCCATCGATGGCTGTTTCTGGAACTTGCCTTTTGAACACCACCATCTCTATGTGCAGAAGGGCTATAAAACATTTCACTAATGTGCTTACTCTGTTCCCGCTGAGAAGTTTGTGGAAAGAGAGTCCTCTAGCACTGGTAACCTGAATCTGGATCAAATGCAGGTGATGGGAAAGCTCACCAGGTTTCAAACTGGAAAGGAGCTTCTGTTACTAAGTGTATATAAATCTTGGTATTTTACCATGATTAGACTGATACTGACTGTTAAGGTGAGGGTTCTGTTATGTCAGTGGTGTGAGATGACATCTTCTCTCTGAGCTTTCAATGTAAGTAGAAATCTTTGACCTGTCTCTGATTTATAAAGTTCAGACACTGGTAATGTGTCAGGAGCATGGACCTCGGTGCTGCAAGGCACAGGGAATGGAGAAAAGGAGGGACGAAGGGAGGGAAAGAAGGAATGACGGGATGGGGCCATGCCATCAGAGAGACCTCCGAGAAGGGCAACAGGCTCTCTATTAGTGGCCTATGGTTAACTCAGAACAACATGTATTTCACATTTAAAGTACTATAAAATATTTGTAGGTTTATTTGTGCCTCTCTTTAGGATGTGATTCTCCCTCCCTTGAGGAGGAGAAGTGCCCTTGTGGGTTGCCAGGTATTTAACACATGGAATAGGTACATCAAATCCATTTAACTTGTATCAATTGGATTTCCCTTGGTGGTGGTGTGATGTGCAAACCCTTTCCCTCCAAAAGTATGTTGTGTCTACAGTTATGCACATTTTCCCTCTGCTGCTTGTAGCCCGCTTAAACTCCATTCAGTTTTATGAACTGGGAAAAAAGAGAATAGCAACTCTAGCTCATGTGGAGTCATTTCCTTATGAAAAAGAAGAATAAAAGGCACATAGCTTCTGTATTGCTGAGGAAGACAAGTAGAGCTAGGTTTCCCAGAGGGGATTCATTCAGTAGATGTTCTTGCATGGAGGGGAAACCACCCCCCCGCTGACCACTCTATGGTCACTTTTAACAGTACAGAAGCTTCTGGTCACGGATGCACAAACCTGAAACAGTTAACACCAAAGTGAGCCATGAAAAAAAGTGAATAAAGAAAACTCCGAGCCTCAACTTTAAGCACCCCAGCTCACAAACGACTGTCAGCACATCCCTTTTTCATCAGGTCAGCCTTGCCAGAAGCAGGATATAAGTGAGGAAGGCGAGTGACAGGAAGGCTGTAATATAAAGCGGGCCTCCGCCTCCCTCTGCATACTTCTGCTAATTGCTTTTCCCGTTACAAGGCCAGTTCCACCCCTCAGTGTATAAATTACTCTTGTTTTGTGCAGGCACGGATGTCAAGTCATTGTGCTACTTTGCTTTATCACTTCTGTCCACTTACAGCTGTTTCTGACTGTCTGATGCTCCCTTCACCGCCCTCTCTCCTCTCGGGCATGGTTTATGCTGCTCCCAGGTGCCTAGGAATTGTTGTTGCAAGGGGGAAAGTCCGCTTTTCCTCTGTGGAAAGTTGACTTCCTGAGCTAAACCCATCTCCAAAGCACTTTTCACATCCCTGTGCTTTATTTCCATGCCAGGGAGGAGAAAACACTCTCATAGTGCAGGCAGAGGAGTGAGCAGCATTGCTGGGCCACAGCGTGGTTTCTGACAGGTACATTATAGAGGTCATCCCATTTGCACCCTTTTTGTACCAAACGTGGCTCTTGGGAAGGACAAGATACTTCAGGTCATGCTCACTATGACTCTTAGTCAAAATTACACCGCTTGGTCTTTTTCTTTTGCTTAAAGCCATTCCCTGGCTCGAGCTTTTTCAGGACTAGCTCCATCATGGAAAGGTCTTCACTGAAGACTTGTGACTTTGGGAACTAGTTGCTTGTGCTTAACACTGCCCGAGTGTATTCTGTGCTTGCCACAAGCCCTAGATGCTCCTAGGATATCTCAAATAAACCATTTGAATTAACTAGATTCTTTGCCCAGGTATGGAAACTGTTGTATTCCCCCACCTCCCTTTTCTTTTTCCTTTTCTTTTCTTCAAGACAATTACAGATAATAAAGTAGGATGCAAAAGTCTTCATTAAAAATGCATTTTATAAAATTGAAACTTAAGTGTCAGGTTTTTCCAGCAGTCTGTCAAACACTTGACAATTAAAATAGCTGTTTTTAAAAATTTAATGAGAGACAGTAAGGACTAAATGCACAAGAAGCCAGCTCATTCTTAGGATAAAGCAGAAACATTACAAGTCCATTATATTTCCTCACAAAAATGTCCCATTTGTAAAATACGCTATAATCTATTTTTAATTAAATTAGTATATGCAATTTATTACCTGAGCTATATTTATTAATATTTAATATTTAATTTCAAATTAATTATCCAAGTGAAGGAGTGCTCAGCTGTGCTGCAGGGACTCACAAAACAGCAAGAGCCCTGCACCAAGCAAAAGGAACGTGCTTCCTTCAGCAGGTAAACCTGGTGTGTGCAGCTGGTCCGTGCTTTAGGGGAACCCAAAATGTACAGCAGAAGTTTTGTGCTGACGAAGTTCTGATGAACGCCTGATGCTCATATATCCGTAAAGTTGTGAAGTATCTTCTGATATTGCATCTCCGGCATTAGCCTCTGTGGGTGTAGGAGCATTCCCTTCAACCAAGACCCAACCTCCCAAGGTTGTATCTTCAAACCCTTTGCTGGCCATATGTATGCTGTGGGAAATTTGGCTTTAGGTTTCTGTAATGTGGGCTTTCTTCCCTCTCCTATGTGCTTTGATAACAGAGAAGTATGTATCAAATCTTGCATTTAAAGTACAACCTGTGAGTTAGCACTTAGCTTGTCATCATAGAATCCTAGAATGGTTTGAGTTGGAAGGGACCTTAAAGATCATCCAGTTCCAACCCCGTGCCATGGGCAGGGACACCTTCCACTAGAACTTGACCTGTCACCGTGCATCATTGCAGGTCGCTGTCAAACACAAGCAGACATCACCACCACATTGGTTACATTTGGGCCATGTTTTCAAGGTTTTCATTACTGTTATGGCAGCTAGAGAGAAGCAGTTGTTTTATTATTTCTGAGTGCCTGGAGGCACCAAAGTTAGGGCATCCTCTCTTCAAGGCACCGGTGGCTCTGCCCTCTTTCCATGTCTCATGGTACATGACCAGTTTTCTTGCCCCTATTTTCTGTTTCTTGACTTGGGCAATATTCTAACATAACTAGATATTGGTCTGGAGACCTTAAGCCCTGTAGTGTTCTTGGGCAGATCTCCTGAAGAACCTCTTATTTTAACTTCTAGTTTGTCAATTATCAGCTTCAGCAGCTGTGCTTTGCGAAGGTGACTAAATAGATATCTTGTTTTCAGCCATATATAGATAGATATGAACTGCACCAGTGGGGA